>JANVCC010000073.1:5885546-6290557 GCA_025345505.1 Todiramphus chloris collaris | reverse complement strand
CAGAACAAATGATGAGGTACTTGGAAATAATAGCATAGTTTACATGCAATTGTACATAAGAGATATAAGGTCAAAGCAGCATCTAAATTCAGCTCTTGGTTCGGGGTAAGGCTGTGCTTTTTCATACCTCTAACAAATACAGCACTGGGAGTTGATTTTTCAGGTTGCTGCTTTTTTTTTGTTCTTTTTTTTTTTTTTTTTTTTTCATTCCCCAAAGTGAAAAGAGTTTGAAACAACATAAATTTGCTTCCTGTCTTTCTAGTTACTTTTAGTGGAGCATAGTATGTCTGGGTTTCTAAGGGCAGGCAACAAGAAGCCATGTTCACAAAGTGCTGCATAAAGAAGGCATCCGCAACACATCTAAACTCCTTTAATCTCTTTTGATTCCACATAATGACTCCCACTGATGTCAGGGCTAAACAGACTCAAAGTTTGCTGTACCCTGTTGGGGTATAGCAGGGTTTTAGTGTCTCTTACTCATGTTCTTGACAACTCTTGACAATTGCTTGTGCCTCTTTCATAAGGTCATTTGCTGGTTTGGGCACAGCACTGCATGAATGCTCTTGTTGAGTAAGGACCACAACCACAGCCTCTCAGCTTTGGGGATTTGGTCAATTTAATGTTTACGTGCCCTTGAAATGGGAAGTGTCGTATTTCACTCTAAACCTGGAGCTCCTATTCTACGCACCTCTGGATGTGTAAATGAAAAGATTGCTGCCCCTCAGCTGGTTGGTGTCTTTCCATTCATTTACTTTTCCTGCAAGAATACACCGAATCTTTTCTGCATTAAACATTTTAGTTTCATTTTTATCAAAGCAGACATAAATAAACACTCTTTGCTAACAAAAATCTGAATCTTGGGCTTCTGCATCACCTTACAGAAGTTGTACTTTGTGTGCCTTTTATCACTTCTGCCACCTGTGCTGGATTGTATGGACAGATGAGCTTTATTTTCCCTTGGTGTTTAATGCTTATTGCCGAGTTAACATGTTGACCAGTCCAGCAAGAGCTGTGGTTCAGCAGTGTTCGTGGCTTTTGCTGGGCTTCATGTTCTGCTGCTTCTTTCATTCTTCTACTGTGGGCTGTTCAGATTAACTCTGCAAGCTTACAGTGGGCAGAATTGGGCCTATATAATGGATTACTAACTGTGGTCTTTTGCAGCAGCTTATGAATCTTACTGGAAGTAATTTCCCTTTTGGCATGATCATAGAATCATAGAATTGTTTTGATTGTATGAAAACTTTAAGATCATCAAGTCCAACTTGCTTAACTTAGCACGATGTTGAAGGACTCCTCAGTTGTGCTGAATTAAGATGTTTTCACTTCTGGTGGTGGAGCAGAAAGGTGATGGACCAATTGTATAAAAGCTTTTTAGGTATAGCCTGAATTGAAATTATAACCAATTCCCACTTTATCTGGTTTTCATTAAACTATTTAGCTTTTGGCTTAAAAATAATTAAATCTGGATTACGATTCTAAACTTGGGAGGGAAAAAAGGATGAGAGGAGATATTGCAAAAGCAAATGCTTACTGTAAGCATTAAGTATTTCAGGTCCCCATTGGAACTAGAGACGTTTTTAAGACATTTTTTGAGCTCTTAATAGAACTAAGTCCTTCCTATGAAGATCCACTTCTTTCCAATGATATCTTTGCTTTAATTTTTACACTGATTTTTTTTTTTTTTTTTGCTATTTACTATATTGTTCAGAATTCTCTTTATAAACTTAATCCTTAAAGCAGCATATCTGTAGAAGTACCACATGAAAAATTTCACCCTGAAGTTGTCTCAGTATGTTTTTTTCAAGTTGATTGCCAGAGATTTTCTGGATGATCTGCTTAGACTGGAAGTGTTAGAAACAAACTTTTTCCGAAGTCTTACTTTGGGTTGTGTAACAATGCAGATTGTGATTTGGCGTGACAATAGCATCTCACTTATGGAGTATGGTAAAGCAGTTCTTAGCGTTTGGATAGCATTTAAGGTCTAAGCAGAGTAAAACTTTCAGCTAATCCTTCTAATCAATCCTGTGAGAATCACCCATGTTTGCAGTTTGCAGTAATGCAGGATGGGAACACCATGTGACTTGCCACAGGCTAGGCAGGAGCGAGTGGTAAAGTGAGGATTAGAATTTGAAAGCTCCTGGCTCTCAAGCCTGCACTCAACCCACTAGATATCACTGACTCTTCTAATCAAACTGCTGAAACCACAATATCTTACCATCTGTTGTGCAAATTTCCTTAGGGAACTTCAAGACACTCTCTTTTTACATTGCAGGCTCTCTGAAAACTGTATTAAAAAAAAAAGCTAGACACGAACCAAAAATGCATAGAAGTCATGTGTTTGTTCTTGTGTTGCTGATTCGGGCGTTAGAGTGGGCTCATTATGTTAGAAAAGAAAAGGTGTCTCCTACAGAACATTTCAAATTCTCATTTGTTAGGCAAAATTTTTTTTCATGATGAAAACAAAAGGGGGAAAAAGCCAGCTTAATTATTTCCATTTTCCAGTCGCCTCTGTCACAGTCCTTTTGATTCAGCGACTTGCCAGAATTTACCCATTGGCACAAGTTATTTTTAGACACGTTGCTAGATTTCCAGTAAAGCTCACTGGCGCATACGAATTATTTATTTAGGCATTGATTTGAAAATAATAACATATATATCTGTAACAGTATATCAGGAAAGCATTAAATTTCATTCTGGAAGCAGTAATTGCAAGTAGCAGTTTATTGGAAGATCATTCAGGTTTGAATGACAGCAGAAAACACAAGCCATGAATAAAGCAAAGCAGGAATTCAGGTGCCTGTTCTGCACTGGTGTGCAGAGGTTTCCTCAAAACACCAGCTTGGCCGCGGCGGCGACAGCCTTGGAGCTGTGTGTTAGAAAGCTCTGGCGCCGTCTGCACCGCTGCTTTACAGCACTGCGGGCTCAGGGCCAGTCAGCACACAAAGTGCCTCGTGTGCCATGGTGAGGAGGAGAGCGTGCTTTACCCCTCGTAGCTTATTACCAAGGTACAGGTGACCTCACTTCTCCCCTGGTCTGCAGCCTCTCCCGCAAGCCACTGATAGTCAAAAGGAAATGCCCAGATGCGTTTGCATCCTTTACTGTGCAGCATCAAATGATATGCATTTGGTTAACTCTTCATAGCTTTAGCGCTGGCCAGTGATCATTGTGATGCTGCTACACCTCTGCCATGGTGATGTCTTCATGTTTTGGATAAAGTTCTGCATCTGCTTCTAGTCCTGAGTAACTCGCCTGAAACTCACCTTCTTTAGCTTTACTCATCACATCAGCTGTAAGCTGCTTAGCTAGCTGACACGTGACAGGAGGTGATTTTTGGGTTTTTTTGATTTTTTTTTTTTTTTTTTTAATCCCACCTCATTTTGCTTCTTTTAAATTGCCCCTCATGCATGAAATAGTCTCTTCAGTCTGGTTTGGAGTTGCTTCTCTTCTCTGTTATGTCCTTGTGTAGAGGCTGCTGACTTGGAGGAGATGTACTGAGACCGTATCTGCTGATCGTTTCTGGGAGTCTGTGGGAGTGACTGCAGAGGCAGATGTGTGCTGGTGAGAAGCCATGTGTCACAGAATCACAGTGTCACAGAATGTTAGGGATTGGAAGGGACCTCGAAAGATCATCTAGTCCCACCCCCCCCGCCAGAGCAGGATCACCTAGAGCAGGTCACACAGGAACGTGTCCAGGTGGGTTTGAATGTCTCCAGAGGAGGAGACTCCACAACCTCCCTGGGCAGCCCGTTCCAGGCTCTGTCATCCTCACCTTGGAGAAGTTTTTTCTCACATTTCTGTGGAACCTCTTATGTTCCAGCTTGCACCCATTGCCCCTTGTCCTGTCATTGGTTGAGACTGAGAAGAGCCTGGCTCCATCCTCCTGACACTCACCCTTTACATATTTATAAACACAAATGAGGTGACCCCTCAGTCTCCTCCTCTCCAAGCTAAAGAGACCCAGCTCCCTCAGCCTTTCATGATACCTGTGACACCAAGCAGCAATGTCCATTGCTTCTCCCATCCCTCCTCTTTGGCTTAGGCTTATGGTGCATTTGCCTGGTACTATAGAATCTCCTATAGAAAGCGAGCCGTTTGGGAGCGCTGGAACCTGTGTGGCCTTATGTGGCACAGGTTGATACACTGTGAAGCAAAGATGCTTCCCAAGGGGTGTCATTTGTCCTGGGTAGAAACCATGTGCTTAGTCCATACAGGAGGACAAGAAGGGACCTCGTCTGTGGAGCTCAAATGGCTTCTGCTTTACACGTGCAGATTGGTACCTACAAGAGGTATCCACAACTCCATGTTGCAAGAAGTTGTTAGTATTTTCCAGCTCTGCAGTGGAAAATCTGCTCTGAATGTACTTGACACCTAAACATCACCCAGTCTTTGGGGACTACCAGATAGTGACTGTGTACATATTGTTTGGACAATGTGCTACATAATAAACAAACTAAGAAATTATTGATCGTCAATGGGATCCACACGGCAGGGCAGATGGATCTTGAAAGGGGTTTGGCTGTCCATATGTGTGTCTGTTTATGCTGTCAGTAACTGTTTTATTTATGTCACTTATTGAGTAGCCTCTGATAAAATATCTACTGACTAGCATTCATCTAGGCTTGTTGGTTAGTTTTTGTCTAGAGTGGTGGGTGGGGTATTTTTTGTTGAAAGATGTAAACCAAAACAGTTTCCCAGCCAAATAAAGTAATTCGGAAGGCTGCATTAATAACTTCACTGGGACATAGCCCCCTAAAGCAAGGTTCTTCCTTGCTATCCTACACATTTCTCTCTCAGAAAAAGGGGGTCTGGAGGAGAAGGATTAATGATCTGTGAATTCAGTGTTCATAAAAACTGTAACTTAAACAGGGGAAAAGATCAATTAAAAGATGTTTCAGAACCCTTCAGAACCCTTTACTTCAGGGGGTTCGGTTTGCTCCCTACCTTCAGGAAATGCTGCTGGCTAAAGGAAGGTGCCTTACAGGTGTGATCCAGGTAAAACCAGTACAAACAAACAAAAAAGGGCAGATCCTTGGACGCCTGCGTAGTTCATGGTAGGATGAATAATTGCTTCCGTTGTCTGGAGTTAACTGTATCTGAAGTTTGCCATAATTGTTTTGGACTCACAATCTTTCCTTCAGTGAAACCATGAGCTAAAGGGATTGACTGAGTGTAGTAATTCCTGGCATTTCTAGTACCAGATGGAGTGAATTTGGCTATCTGGAAGCTGAAAGCTTCAAATTAATTAAATCCAAAGCAGTTTTAGAATGGGATTTCAAAACCAAAGCTGAAGCCTTATATTATTATGTAGGAGTTGGGTTTCCCATGGCTGTGTGTGCATGACAGTAATGCTCAAGCCTATTTGAAATGGTGCAAATGCAACACGGAGCTGGAACAGCTCTGCCGTACTGGGTACCACTGCTGCACAAATGTTAGCCCCAAGAAAGTACAGAAATGCTGGTGTAAGAAATATTTCAGTAGGTCATGTTACCAATTAAAGTATTTTATTTTGCTCATATTAAGAGCTTGCTTTACATGGCTTCACACCAGCTCTCTATGTTCTCAGGCAGTGGTGGCTTCACTGTCCTGTTAAAGGACTGTCAGTAATTCTCACTCCCATTTTATCAAATTAGTCTTACTAGGATAGAGAGGAAATCTTGGTTTTGTAAGAGACAAAGCAAAGGCTCCTGAATTGAAATTTGACTAAAATTGCGTGGCATAATTATGATCAAAGTGCTCTTTCACTTCATAGCTTGGTATCAGAGATATTTCAACCAACCCGCAGTAAGTGTTTAAGCAGGAAAATACTCTGCAGAAAAATGCTTGGAAAATCTTGTTAAATGTGTTATTTGTCAGCCATTCTTAGAATACTGAAAGACCTGGAGGGAAACAAATGTATACAGTGCATTGGGTTACTTGCATTTACCAACACATGCTGCCTAATAGTGTTTTTATAGAAAGAATTCAAATGTAATGTTAAACTACATTAAAGAAACATCATTAAGGTTGCAAAATTAAGCAATCAAACATAAGGTTGTCAGTGCAACCCTGATTCAGGCCCCTTATGTGTATGCATTATGATGCAGTCTTTAATTACATGATCATACAGTACTTTTTTCTCCCCTCCCGCCTCGTTCCAGGAGCAGGATGAATGGATCTCACTGGATGAGCAGCTCTTCAGGGTTGTCTTTTCCCCATTGTTCAGTGTGTGGTCCCACGCTTTATTTATGGCACGCTATTCAAGCTCTGCTCTGAAAAGGAAATCTGAATCTGCTCGTGGCCTTTTTAAGAGCCCTTGCCACTGTAGAGTCTGAGAGCTTCATGAGCACTAATGGTGGCTGTACCTTCACAACAAACCTCTGGGATGAAGCAGTGACAGCAACTCAGGGGAGCTGAAGCAAAAGAGCTAAAGGTGAGAAGTCTGACAGTTTGGGGTGCTCAATGGAAGACCGTCTGATTCTTTAGTGTTGCTACTGTGGTCTGTTTAAGAGTAGTTTCTGCAGAGTACCTATGTCTGTATTCCTGCCGTTCTCTCAGTCCAATAGCATCACTCGGTTGCCTTAGTTATGAGACTGTCCTTTCTTTTCCTACTCTCTTGAGTCTAATTTAGTGTGGACCTCTCCACTGCTCTTTCAGATGAGATTCAGTGCTGCTGGCACGTGTGTTGCAGCTCTGTACAGCTGTGTCGTGGTTAAGTGTAGGAAAAGACAGAGCACATTCAGTGAGACTGAGGTGATGAGGTATTTTAATGACTAAAATAGAGTGCTTTTGTTGAACGTGTTCCATTTATCATTCTTTAAAACTCATAGTCTGTCCATTTTAGACTTTCATGAGGATAATCTGAGGGAATATCGCTCCCTATTGAATTCCAAATGTTTAGCATCTCTAGGGCTTGGATAAGAAACTTTAGCTGTTAAAAAGTTGATGATACAGTAGACAGTGCTTGGCCTTTTTGGTCACAGTGAGGTTTTCCTTTAGCTAGAGCTAGGTGGAGTTCCTGATACTACTCCTTTCCTAGAGAACTAGTGTGTCTGCTCATCAAGAGAAGGTTCAAGAAGCTGGAGGGCATAGGCAAGGGGTCAGAGAGTCCCAGCATCTCTGGCAGAGAGACTGGTCATTCCAAGACCAGCCAGCTGGGCTGTTGGGATCAGTGGAAAGCCTTCACAGAGATCAGGTGGGACTGGGCAGTTTGCCTCCACTCTGTCATTGAGTTACCTGCATCCATGCTCAGGCTGATACAGTTCTTTACTGGGTTGACGTGGTGGATGGGAGAGTGGAGTATACAACTCATTTCCATTCTGTTTTCTGTAGTCTCTTTTATTCTAATAAATATCTAACTTCTGATCACTTTGTCAGAGCTCACAGTAGAGGAAATTGAGACAGATCTCAAAGCTCTGTCTGAGGGTCACGGAAGAAAATCTCCATGTGCTTTCTGTCCAGTGGTGTTAAGAATGGCTGAATTACTTTGACTAAAGTTTGTGTGTACTTCAAATAAGTTAGAGGTCCAAAACCTGTCATAAAAATATTCAGTACATGGGCTAGCCTTAGGGGGAAGAGAAAACAGGCTCATTAATGGGAAGACAAGGAATTTTACTGATGCATGAAATTCCCAACCTTAGCAGTGCCAATGCCAGGTTTCCAGACAGTGTAAATGGTGATGGCTGGCTGTGTGGGCTTCAAAGATGGCATGTTGATGGAACAGCTGACAGTCTTGATAGCAGTTCCAGATAACATTGGTTAAAGATATAATGGGGGAAAGAAAGTAGCTGCAATGCCATCTGTAAGGTTCCATTCTGGACAGTATTGAAGTGGTGCAGCATTTTGACAGGAATCTCTCGTGTGTGTCGAGGACATGAAAACGCACGTGTCGCATTCTGGCACAGTGCTAACAAAAGTTGGTAGTCACATTTTCTCATCAATGTAAATGCCCAGTTTGGCTCTCCTTAGTTGCTCTTTTACTTTGCCATGGATTACTTTTTTTTTCTTTTTGTATTGCCGAGTGTAGTTGTTGATGAGAGATCTCTTTAGGTAGTTCTATTGTAAAAAACCATGTCATCCCACACTTGTGCAGAAGTCTTGTTCATGACATTTCTCCATTGTCTGGAGCCAAGTGCAAAGCCAGGTCAGGCAGCTTCCTAATTCAGGTTCTTGTCTCTCTGTTCCTTAAACCGGGTTAACAATTCACTTCTGTGAAGGAGCTGCACTGATGGCAATTTGAAGAAAGGCAGAGAGAGGTGAGAGAGAGAACTTTCGTAGTGGGTTTGGTTTGTTGCTGTATTGGTGTATTCTGAAGATGTAGGAGTAGGTCATCTGTAAAAACTTTGCTGGAGTCTGGAAGCATAGTGGAGTTCCTAATGTTGCAGCCTTGAAAGCAAGGACTCCTGCCTTGGCTGTCTTGTTCTAGCCTGTGCAAAATCGTGACTGTGATGGATTATCATACCTGTAGCATTTGCTCTCTCTGGGAAACAGTTTGATTCCCTAAATATATGAATAGACAGGTTGGCAAACATCAGCTATTCTACCTTTCATCCATACAGCTGAAGCTACTGTTAAGCTGCGTTTATGAATCCTCCAGTGTTTCTTACCAAATTCTTCTGTTGCAGTGGTTACCAGTGAAGCCCGGTGGGTGACAGAGCGAGTTGAACTGGTGCAGGCACAGCCAGATTCTTCATTGGCCGGGCACTATGCATTTATTTGTGAAATTCTTTTCTGTCTGGCCGAAGTAAGATTTTTCTAGTGGTAACAACCACCACATCAAATACCAGTTCAAATTCATTGAGATTAGCCCAAATATTAGGGGTTAGATTTTCAGAGAAGAAGGCTGATGTGGACATTTTTATGTCATTGTTAAACTGCTTGAGTAAAAGTGTTCCCAAGGCCCTTTAGTGGTGGTCTGCTTGCTGAAAAAAATCAGCCCGATTTAAGCCTTGCAGCTTTTTTATACATGCTTCATTAAATCCACTTGTAGCCAGGTAATGCAGCATAAGGACGTAGCCAAGAGCTTAGCTGTCCCTGGCTTGTACGTTTTTGTTTGTCTTTGGGGTGGACCTGCTGGATCTCCTGTGCCCATGTAGCTATATGCCTTGAAAACTCCAGCAAGGAGTCCTCTTCAAAGCCAGTAACGGCCAAGAAACTTGCACAGGGGTTTCCTTAAACTCCCCTTCTCCGTCTGCTGACACATTGCACGCAGTTTAACTTGCACATTGTGGAGGCACCTGTTGGAGCAGACAGTGAGAAATGATAATCTGCCAGTTGTCATGTGGTGTTCCATTCTGGATCCCAACTGCACATCCTAATGGGCTGTGTCACAGCGGGCTGCCTGCCGTGCTTTGCACAGGCAAAGCTGCTGCATCTTGCCAAGCATTCCAGGGTTCAGTGTATCACAGTAGTAGCCTGTTACGATAACCCTTTTGTGTGCTGCTGGCAGGGAAGGACAGTGAAGCTTTTTGTAGAAAAATTAATGACTGTCAAGGAATCTCATTTTTCAGAACGTGGTTTGGGTGCTGGGTGATGGTGTTCTGGCTACTTTACCAAGAGCTTTGGCATTTACGTAGTGCTTGTTTGGAGAACAGGAAAAGAAACCAGCAACTCATTCTGGTATTTGGAGCAGGGCTTTGGGCTGTCTCCTCTCGCGTACCCCCACGTTCAGAAGCAGAGCAGTTCACTTGCTATGGTGCTTGTGCAGTAGAGAAATTACGTGGTCCTTAGACTGGCCTGCTCTCTGGCACAGCCAGTGTTTCTGTCAGTAGCATCTGGTGGCAAGATGGTCACCTTTAAGCGTCTAGTATCTTACATGTGGGGTATTTCTCTTGGTATCTCTCCACAGATTTTGAGGTGAGGCCCTTTTGGCCCAGTCATACCCTTCCCAGGTTTGTCCCATAATTCTTACAAGCAGGCATTTCACAGTTTGCCTAACTTGTATTTCTCCTTCAGGAGAAATACGAAAATCTTTAACTGTCCCTTATAAGATACTGTGCAGGGTAGAGGCTATCCGTTTTGTTTTCTTTTGTAATTGAGAGCCCTTAGCAGCAACCTGTTTAGAGTACAGCTATTTCCTTTATGAAGGATGTACTTTGTTTCCCTGTGAACTTCTATTGTGGAAGAACAAGATGTAGGAGGAAGCAGGTATATTTGAGAGCTGGGTGTTGGAGCAGTGTTAGTCTGGTGAGAGGAGAAGGTGTACGGTTGTCAGCTGTACTTGTGAACCATATCTGGTGTCTGCCACTTGTGAGCTGGGGCTGTGGATTCTGTAGCATCACGTGGGGTTGTGGAAGGGAACATATCTGAGCTTCCGTTCAAGCTGTGAGCTTTGGGTTCCCTCATAAAGAAGGGTGCTGCAGGTGGGGTGGAGGAACTGAACATCTAGATTTTGCCCTAAAATGGAGGTTAGACCAGTTGTGTTCTTCTTCCAGATATTGTCTGATTAAATCCACTTCTGGTCTCTTGATTTACACATTGCTGTAGATACCTGAAATGTCTCCTCCTAGGGCAGAGAGAACTATGAAGCCCAGAAGTGGTTAGCATCCCTTACTGGAAAGGTGTGCTCTCTCTAGGAGGATTTTGTTTGTGCAATCTGCTCCTAACTGATTAACAGATAACGTAAGTTTTCTGTGGTTTTATTCTGGGTCGCTGCCTAGTGATTGTAAGGAAAGGTAGTGCTGGGTCAGTCAATGTTGTGCTTTTCTCTGTTGCAATTGTAACTTTATTTTGTTCATGACAGTTCATGTATGTGGCTTTTTTTTTTTTTTTCAGTGAGGGATTTAGTAATATTTTTTAAAATTGATATTAATGTTAAATCTGACAAGAATTTTATAACCAGAAGAACAAGGAAAGCAGGCACTACTCCATTCAGTTGAACGTGTAAATCTTCAGCACAAATCCACATTGTACCTTGTCTTGACAGTAGAATTATCTAGCTGTTAATGGTGGACAGAATGAGGTTGTCCTCAGAGCCAGGGATGGTTTTTCTGAGCAAACCTTTCAAATTCTTGTAGCGAGTATCAGCTACTAGCTACTTTGGGGGAAAAAGGTTCTTGCTGTGTATAAATGCGAGATCACTTCACCTTTAAAAAACAACAAAAAAAAAGAAAAAAAGCTTACATACAGTGAGGGCAATAAAGTTGTATTCAGTAGAGGATTTGCGTTCCAAACTGCACAGTTCACTGCCAACTGTTGTTTGGTCGTGTATCTCTCCATACCACACTGCCAACTTCCCCCCACCCATTAGTACAAACAGATTATTATTACTTTCTCTGGAATTTTGGGAAAGAAAAAATATTTTGAGCAATTTTGAAGACACTAAAGGAACTTGGCTACAGTTTCTGCTCTTTTAAATCTCAGAGGGATGATTAGCATGTTGTAGCAGGTTCCCTTGTGAGTAATTTCTTGTTCTTCATGTACTGTTTTCTTATCTTCTTTAAGATAAAGCTCCAAAAATCCTTTACCACTGCCCCTGCTCAGAGGAGCAGGGGACAGATCTGTATTTACATGCTTGCTGTTCCTGGGACATCACTGCTAGCCCAGCAAAGCAGGCAGGTGGGCTGGTCTGGAAAACTGAAGAAGTGAGCACAGAGACCAGTTGCCAAGGGAAAAGTGACAGGGGAGTCCTTGAGGAAAATATGTTGCTGCAGAAAGATGAAAAGCCAGTACACCTCTTCTCATCTGCTCTGCGTCATCCATCTAGTTGTGGAGCAAGGCAGGTGACAGCTTAGCTCCTGAGATGGTTTAGGGCTGCTCTAATTTGGGACAGCACGACCCTCCAGCCAGATGTTATTAACAGAGTTTGAGCTCTAGCCAGGGCTTGTGCCAGAGGAAGTCCCTGATGTCCAGTTAAACTTACACATTTAAAGTAGCTCTAAGAGCTTGCTGAGTTTGTCTACTGCAATGGTTTATCCACTTAAATTTTTAGTTTGGAACGTGAGTGCTAAGGAAGAGGTTTCACCTCTGTTCTGTTCAGGTCTGAGCCTTGCAGAGTACCCTGATGTCTTGATGGGGAGAGAGAATGGGCAACCAGGGTCTAGTACTACTTCATTAATTTAGGCTGTCACTAAGGTTTTTTTCACATCCTGTGTCAGATTGTAACCCACCTGTAATGTGACATTAAAAAGCCTAGTGCTATTTATGGTTTTATTTCTGATAATATTATGAATGCAGACCACAAAGATGATCAATATTACATTTGTCTTAAGCTTAAATCTTATTTGTGTTGAATTCTAGGTATTACTGTGAAGCAATTGGTTGTTTTTCTTAGGTGGGGAAAGGATCAACCACACACAAAGTAAAGGACAGTATCATTTTGAGGGGAAATTTGATACTCATTAGTATATCATGTATTTTTATCTCGTGTACCTTTGTATTCAACTGCAATAAATTTAAAGTTACTGTTTAAAAGGTGACTTAACAATCAGTATGCTTTTGTCTCTGCTTTTTTAATCATTTCATAGAGTTCTTTATGGAATGAACTGTGCTCAAAGTTCTTCCTTAAAGAATTGACACAGCAGAAAGTTCTTGTATTTTCATACAAAGGAGAAGATTTTCTTCCTGCATTTAAGGTAGACTAAAATTGTGGTTTGATATTGAGAACTGGAATTTGAAGGTGGAGTATGGGAGCATTTTCCATTGTAAGATTTCTGGAGTGCATTCATGGCTCTGCACAATAATCTTCATGCAAACGATCCTTTTGTAATTCTTACAAGCTGCAGCTCCTCAAGAGTGCTTACAAGTTCTGAAAAGTCAACACTTCCTATCTTGTTAGAAGAAGGTCACTGATTTTATGAAAGAAAATAAAAGTAATCGCTGTAATATAAACGAGGGAAAATTGTGTCCATAGTCTCTTCTTGACAGTGCTTGTTCAACAGTAATTCCTGTGATTCAGAAAACTGGTTTTTACTGTAGGACAATGAAATAATCAACCTTTGGGGATGTGCCTCAACATTTTATGCATTCAAGCCTGATAAAATGAAGCATGTTCTGTGATTGTGAAATTCTTTGTAGGTGATGACAAGTGACTGAAATGTTTCTCATCTTCCAAATTAATGATTTATCTGTAGTACAGTTCATTACACCATCAAGAATATGAGCTGAGCAGTTTGGGGCAACTGTTTATTCTGATTTTCTGTTTATTTCTAGTCAGAGGGATGTCCGAAAGATAATGTTGGAATTATTACTTGTAACTATGTTTTTAAAAGTTTAAAACATTTGATTTAGCTACACTTTTATAGTTCAAATATTTGTAAATCAGCTTTACTGTTTTTCAGCTGTCTAATGGCAAACATTTCTGAAAATCATATTGATGCTTCCAGGCTTTGAAGTATTAGTACCAACAGAGAGGAAAAAAGTTTACTTCTCAGCCAAGTCTGTAATTGTTTTTTCATTTAAAAGAGGAACTAATGTATTGTTGGCAGTACACAAAGATTTTGTTTTACAGCTATGTATCATTTTTGTTCTCTTGGGGAGAGGGGGTCTATTTAATTTGCTGGCTCAGTTAAGTGATCTGTGTGAATAACTGTGGATGATACAGTGATACACTCTGGCTGTTTCTGTAGCAACCACCTATGGGGTTTCGTCTGTATTTTTGCATTTCTTTCCAAGAAATGTTGTTTTGAAACAGTTTTGTTCTCAGAAGTGTTGCTTGAGTTACTTTTATGTTCTTCATTTGCACTCTCTCTTATATGTGACAGTCCACCAAAACCAATTGCGAAATTGTATAAATTACTGAAAGCCGTATGGCAGCACAGCAATCTTTAGTGATCCCTATGCTTTCTGTAATGAGTGGAAAATTTCTTTTTTCTAATTCGTCTTCTTCCTTTTGAAGATGATAGACTTATCTGATGAAGTGTTTCTTCAGAAGTCACTGTGACAATCACGATCTGTGCAGTGGTGTAGCTCAGCCAACTCCACATATAAGTGAAACTTAAATTTAACTTGAAATTGTAATTGTTCTTTGCTTTATGCTGTTTCTGTGCACCGAGATAATACTTCCCACATATTGTAGTGCTTGATAAATACCTAGCATGGTATGTATTTTCCAGGGGCAAAGGCCAAAGTATTCAGCATGAATTTCAGACTGTTGTCTGTATACAGTATCAGTTGTGGGGGTGGTGGTTTTTTTTTAAAAAACAAAAGATCCTGTGTGTGTGAGTGGTTTTGTGGGTTTTGGGTTTGGTGTTTGTTGTTATTGCTTGGTTTGGTTGTTGTTGTTTTTCCCTGAAGTTGTAGTTTCATTTTCTCAAGCCTGTTAAAATAGTTTCAGAAGTTCTTCTCTGGATAATGGTGAATAATTGGAACATGTGCTTCCCTTCATCCCAGTTCTCCCTTGCCCTCAGATTTTTCCATCTTCAGGCAAATAGGCATGGGGATTTCTGCAAGATAATTGTGGTGGGTTGACCTTGTCCTGCTGCCCGATGCCCACCCAGCTGCTCTCTCTCCCTCCTGCCCCCCCAGCAGAATGGGGGACAAAATAAGGTGAAAACGCTTATAGATTGAGATCAGGGCAGGGAGTTTGCTCATCAACTATTGCCATGGGTAAACCAGACTTGACTCGAGGCAAATCGATTTAATTTATTGCTGGTTAAAACTAGAGTCTGATGGTGGAAATGTGGGGGAGTCTCATCTCAGGGTCTGGAGCGACTCCTCCTCCTCCCGCCCGGCCCTGGGGCTCTCTCTGTCTCACCCTTGCCCCTCGCCCCTGGGCTCCATTTTGCCCTCTGCCACCCTAGGCAGCCTCGCTGAGGGGCTGAGCCCTGCCCCGCGCTGGGGCCAGCACGGGGCAGCCCCTCGGCTCTGCCCAGAGGGCCTTGGTGTGGGCACCCAGGACAGTAGTTAATGCCCCATTTTGTACACACACCCCCCTTTCATTTCCTGAACATGTCCTCCCCCCTGTTTTCCCCAGCGGATCTGCCCCAGACCATGTCCCTGGCTCTGATGCAGTTGGCTTCTCTTTGCAGGGCCAGCCCCTGGCACCAGCCCCGCACGCCTCTGGCCTCAGGTCAGACTCACGCACAGAGCTGCCATAAAGCCTGTCTCAACTTTCTTCATCCACAAGCTGTGAAAGTTTAGCTCTCTAGCAGGAGATTTGCAAAGGTACCTCAGTACCTCCTCCTGTACTGGGGATGCTGTGCGGCGTTTTAACGGGCTAAGTCTCTAACGTGAAGCATCACCAGTGGTAGCAAGTGTGCGATTCAGTGCAGGCTTTGGGCTCTGTGAAAGAAAGGACAATACTGGTTTCCTTAAGTGCCTGCAAGTGTTTTAGCATGGTATCATTTTTGACATGTTAATTGCTCTTAATATCATCTACCTATCTATAAAACATTCCTAAGGATTTATCCATTTTATAAAAATGGAGATGCTCAAAGTGCAGATCGAGAGCTTCAGAGTTGTGACACGCTGAGCTTTCTGCAAAGGGCAGGTACATCATACGCTGCTCATCTGGGGATGCCAAGGCTTGCAGATTAAATGACAAAGCGAGTATGTAGCCAGAGTAGCTGCTATCCTTAATTAGACTTGATCTGCTTAGTACTTTCATGTTAATAAAGCTAGGATCTTTTTGGTATTCTTCTGTAGTCTAACAAGGCATCAATATTTCCAGTGACAAATCGGTGTTGATTACCTGGTGAAGATTGATTACAGGCTTTAAATTTGCTGGTCTGAAGCTTGTGTTAGTGTCCCCCCCTCTAATAATTATCCGATTTACTCAAATCTACTCTAATTTTAGGCATATGATACCAGTGATTTCACTTCCTGGTGACAGTTAAATCCTCACTGATATTGGTTCAGCCATTTGGAGGAAGTGGTGCAACAAGCATGATGGATGGCTTTAATTTGATATCCTTAGACTGTCTTTGATGTTGCTCCTGCACAAGTGAAAACTTGCTGTGGAATTAAATTAACACCGCATCTGCTTTTCTGTTTGTATTCCAATAGCCAGAGGGCATGTAAAACCACATTAAAAAAAAAAAAAAAAAACAAAACTCAGGAACTTCTTTCTTCTGGTGCAGTATTAGGGGAGGACAGAGGTCTGAAACTTTCTATTAGAGTGACAAAGCTAACAGGCAAGATCTTGGTTTTTCCTCTTAGAGCTGCATCAGTTGTACCTTTTGCTAGGAGGTAAGAATATTATATCTCTGCGCATGTATATATTTATATTGCTGAAAACTCAAATAATATTTTGAGGAAAATGTTTCCTTTCTGTACAGTGGATCCATAAATTTCCCGTATTACAAGAAAGAGATGAAATAAAAGCAGGGAGAAGCATATACACGTAATTAAATGGATTTTACCTCATGTTTTTGTCTTTTATACTAGCAACCTGAACTTAATCAGTCCCAAACTCTGAATTCTTCTTCAGCAACATCTTTATTGGACTGAAAGAATGCATCAACTTTTCTTTCACATGACTACTCCTGTACCAAGGGCTGTATGCCTGTGTAAGCAAACACGACAGAATGTTTAGGTCTGTTGGGGCTTTTTGGCCCAGTCCAGGGGACTGTTGCCCAGTTCAATGAGAAGTTCCAGTAATTTATTAAAAAAACCCCTTCGTGCTAGAAATGTTGGTTTGTACTTACAGCAGGCTGGGACTGACTGGTTAGCGATGATTTCAGCACAGGCTTTTCTAGGAATTTTTCTGACACCACGCTGACTGGGACTGTGTTTCCACACAGTCTGGTGTTCTGCAGGTGCGCACGAGGGCAGTGGCAAAACCTGCTGCTGCTCTGCAGGTAACGGCAGGAAGCATTTTTCTCCCTTTCTTTTCCCTTGTGTCCTCTTCTGCTTTCTACTCTAAGCTGCTTTTGTTTTTATGCTGTGGCAGCCTTGCTCCATGAGGGTGCAGAGACTTTCTGAGGCAGGAGAAAAGTCAATTCTGGGTTCCTTCTTGCTGGCCAGCAAATGTGTCCAATCTGTGTGTGGTGTTAGTGGTGGACTGATCTCATCTGGCCGACTTGGTAAACTTTATGTCCTTGTTGGAGGTCTGCTGAAAGGTGAAGCACTTTAAGGAGTTGTTAGCAGTGTGGTATTGTTTAATCTGCATGCATTTATGCATTCCTTTTGATACCCTTGGCAATTACTTAGTCACCTCACCTACCCCCTTTGTCAATGTCTAAACTGAGATGAATAACATAAAATCATTTTCTCTAGGATATAATAGGAAGAAAAATATCTTAACCTCTCCATTTTTGTGAAGTCTCAGTTGGCCAGTAATTGTGAGGGTGAAAATGTTTGCTGTGTTACACACAGAAATGGATAAATCTGTTTTCAACCTCTAATGTTAAAGTAATGGAATTCTGCTTTTAAGCAAAGATTAGAGTAATGGTCAAGGTGCATATCATGTATAAAGATGCTGTTTGTTGCTCTGGAAGGAAAATCAAACTGAATAAAACCAATTACTGCCTGATCCAAAGTCCACTTGGAGAGCCTTTCTGATGACTTGAATGGGCTTTGGATCAAGTCCTAGTACACAACTTACAAATAACTGCAGCTAAGTCATTTTGTTCAAGAAATACACTGAGCTAGAGATGGTTCAATTTTCCACTAGCATATGCCCTTTTAAGATAGCTCCTCAAATAGTAACACACTCACTGACCTAAGTCCAGGCTATTTTATTCTGCAAAGGCCACAAGATCTTGATGTACCTCTTGGCATCTCCACCAATTCTGTTTGCTCAGTTCGTGTGGCTGGACTTGAATCCATTCAATAGCCTCAATAGATCTGTATCAGTAGAGAAGAGAAAATGAGTTTTACGCTGCTGAGATAAACTAGTATTTACAAGATTCAATAAGATCTTGCCAAAGCTTTCCCTTTCTTTTGAATAAAATACGTAGGAGTGAAAGTGTGTGCTGTCTGGGATGCGTTTTGTTGCACACTTTGTCTGTAGGTTTAGTTAAATGTGTTCCTGTATCCCATGAGAGTAAGTTTTGGGGTTTCTGGCATTACATGAGAGAGAGACTGTCACTTGAGCTGTACAAAATAGTTGTGGTTTTACATTTTTGTTTGTTTGGGTTTTTTTTTTGTTTGTTTGGTTGGTTGGGGTTTTTTTGGGTTTTTTTTTCCGTTTCTTTGTCGGGTTTTTTTTTGCGTGTGTTTTTCTGTTTTGTTTTTTTTTTTTTTTTATTATGCACCTGAGAAGGTTGCTTGTAGAAGGAAATTACTGAATATCTTACTGAATATTCCACTGGAGGAATTTTAACTCCCCTCCTGCCCACTTCTCTCTCCCCCCCTACCAGGGCTAAGCTGTCCTAGTGCTAGGGTGCAGAGAAAACCTGACTGTTTAGTATCCATGAAAATTAAATCCCTCTGACTTGGATACTTAAGGATTTTGGAAGAAAATTGCACAGAACTGCCATTCAACTGCCACTTTCACTGTTCTTGCTGATTTTAATTACTATGAACCAAACAATACTTATCCTAAACTTGAGATTCAAGTGACTTTGTTTCAGGAAGGAAGCCATAGAAGAAATGTACATTTCACTGAAATATTCACAGCTGTAAGTTGAATAAGGTGGGTTTTTTTAAGACAGGATGAGTCCAGATAGATTTAGACACTCAGCATATCTTTTGGTACAGGAATTCCTAAGAAGGAAAAAAAAGTAGTAATTTTCTTAATAGTCTTGGAGTACGTTCAGATGTTTTCTGAAGAAGTAGGTGTGTTCCAGCATTTCCTCTGAAGTCTTAGAACAGATGAGTGTCAAACCCACAATCACTTTCTGGCCACTAGACATGTAGTCTTTTTAGTTATTTTTTGCATATTTTTAGTTGCCTATTTTACGTATCTAAACTGACAACACCCACCCTCTCTAACCTCTCCTATTTTGGACATCACAAAGAATACCCTCCTCCACTTTACAGTCTGCCTAGAGAAGAAACACACCTGCCCTTTGCAATGATCCCCTCAGTGCCTCGATGTGTTCACTCAGCGTGTGCCTCTGGATTTGTCGTTTGTTGTTGTTGTGCATTTGGGTTTTTTTGGTTTTGTTTTTTTTTAGTGGTATTATCAGTAGCACATCTCGGCAACTACCAAGATACCAGTGCAGCTTATATTAAGATTCCTTCCCCTGCCCCTTTTTTTCATTACTGAAAGTCTTACGGCTTTGTTCCCTGTGATGTTTTAAACAAGTAGTGCTTTATATTCCTCTACAGAATCATAGGCTCATGGAATTCTATTACCATAGGTTACTATTATCATAGTATTTATAGAATACTAGGAATTTTACGAATCTAGACTTGCATTCCTTGGCCAGTATAGATTTGATTGTGTTTAATATTGAAACACCCCAGGAAGGAGGTGCTGAACAAACTCAAGAAACAAAGAAACACCAAAATTTCACTCATTTCATTTGTGTTTGGAATTGCTGGTAGAATTTGGAGAGTGTCTTGTAATATCCTGTGCAAGTGGTATTGACCCAGGTATTTCCTGTCATCCATTACAATCTGCAGCCTCCCTGCCTTGGAGAAAAGGTGAATCAATTTCTTCAAAATATTTTTTAACGCTTCCTCTCTCAAGGCATTAGTCTCTTGGGTCAGCAAGGAGCTAAATTTAAACTTGAACAGTATATCATCACAGTCCCATCAGTCTGCACTAAATCCTTGCACTGCCCTTACCTATATGTGTTATTATAGCAGTCACAATTAATAGATGGAATACTGCATTTCTATTACGTGTGAATGTCCCGAGTGTTGATGCTCTAGCACTGAATCAGCAGAGCGTTTGATGAAATCAACGTTCATGGTGCAAGTTTAGAGCTGGTTTGAATTATCCCAGTAAAAGCAGCTGGGAGGTTTTTATGTGAAGTTTGAAGGCTGAAATCAGTGGGCCAGGCTACTCACATCTTTAATGCACACAGTGAGCCTTTATTTGTTAATGCCAGAGTTCTCAGTACCTTGCATGACTGAACCTATTGTGAGGATCAGAAAGTAGAGAGCTGGAATGTCTGCTATTTGTGGTTTAAAATAAGTGATCGGGTCTGAGTACTCTGACTGGATTAATGTGCTGTTGCATGCTTTAGTTATACATTTATTAAAAATGTTTCATGAACTTGAAATAATGCACTCATTCCTGGCATCCAGTGTGATTTGCCCTACTTAATCTATTTTGCTTTTCCTCTTTCCCCCTATCTATTTTCAGATTGACTTTGTCCAATTTTTTTTCTAACTATTTTTAGAGGTGAATGTCCTTTGTGGTGTATTTTTAATCATGCTGAGTTGCTATATTATGTTAAAGTCTTATTAACAACTGACATGAACTGAGAATAGTTCATTGTACTGGGCAGTAGAGTGCAGTAACTTACGGCTTCTTAAAATAACTTTGGCTTTTTGATTTCTCATTTTCTACTTCTGAGAGAGATCAGAGTAAAAAAACCAAAACAGGACCTTTAAATTCCATCTGTTACAACATCATAAATCATTTGCTTATCTGAATTGCATAATTAGCACAGGGTGACAAAGAAGAGGAAGGGAATATTTTTTAGTACTTGTCCTAGTCCCCTTTCATTTGTGAGTCAGCTGCACTTCCAGGTTGAATCCTTTGGGAATCTGGGTGGTTGCTGAGCGGATGCAAGGGGCCCTGTAGCAGGGGCAGCACTCAAACCTGTACCTCTAGAAGTGCCTAGGAGACCTTAGTGGGTTGTCCCAGCTGATTGCTTGTCGGGGGAGATGATAAAGATAATCTTTATGGGAAAGCCAAGTGCTTCCCATAAGCTTCTGGCTGGCCTCAGTCTACACAGGGAGAGACTGGAAACAGGGGTCTGGCTACTACATTTTGTCATTCCTGAATACTTCATGTTTTCTAGCACAAATGTCAGGGAGAACAGAACAGCCCTTGTTTAAGGACTGGTCAAGGGATTTATGTCTAAGAGAAAGCATCAATGCTCTCACTTTACTTTCCTTCTGGCACTCTCCTAATGCATTCTACATTTGGTTGTTAAAACATGAAAGAACTGGCTAACGCATGCTTCTTCTGTGAACCTAGGACCATTTACAAAGGTATTGTATGGACTGGTTGTGGAGGTGCCCAGTCTCTGCAGGGGTCAGGCACTCAATCTGTCCCTTGCTTCAGACTCCTCTCTCGCAGCCTTTCTCCTCCTAGGAAAGTCTGGAAGGCAGTAGCAGAGGGTAGACCTCGCTGCCGTCAGTAGTGCTGCCTTGAGCTTGCTGGGGCTTGAACAGAGGTGACTCCTTAGAGGTGGTGGTAACAAATGGTAATGGAATGAAGGTGCCATTGCTCCGTGGAAGGTCAAAGAGAAGTGCACCACGTTCAAAGCTAACCATGACTAGTTAATGGCAATCATGTTGGGTTGCTGTACCTGAGCAATGAAACAAGATTCTTGCAACAGCCTCCTTAGGAACCCCCACAAACGGCATTGGGAACTTGAGAGCAGATTTTATTCTTGCAGAGTTCAGGGAGCTTATTTCTTTGGCCAAGGAGAGTTAAGGTGAAGCTGCCTTAGGCAGAGTGATTCTCCTATGGGTGGTAGTGCTAAACTGAAATAAAGGCTTCAGAGGTCAGTCTGGCTGTCACGTGTGGACTGCTGTGGTTTGTGGTCTGGTGTTTCAGGCTGCACAGACCAGCACTCCTCTAGCTGTTGGCGTTATCCCTGAGCTTCCTTTTCTTTCCCAAAGATTTCAATAATAATGTGTCTAAAGACAAGGAACAGGAGAAAACCAGCCTTAATCTTTCTTTTTTTCCCTCCTCTCCCCCCTTCCTGTTTCCATAGCAGAGAGGCTGGTTTTATCTTGCTCTCTAGTTGTTCTATTAGCTTGATCTAATCCCTTTCTGTTATCAGGCTGCCCTTCTGTGCACAGATTCTCCCCTTGATTAATTTTCCACTCCAGAAGAATTAGAGGCATGTGTATGAAGGAAAATTGGGGGCTGCGAAGGGTTAAGGAATTGACAAGTCTGTCTCCTCATCATCAGTCCCAGAGTGATGGGGAGGAGGGATGCTCTGCTCACTGGACCTTAGCAGCACACTTCACTGTTACTTTCACTAAGACAAAATGTAAAGATTTTATAATCTTCTTAGAAAAGTTTATCTGCCACACTGCACTCTCACTTGTGGTGTGGTGAGATAAGTGCCATGTGTGAGGAAGGTGTGTAGCATTTGGAACCTGGAAGACTGTGCTGTGATATGAGGTTGGACAGGGTTGATTTGCATAACCACTTTTTTTTTTTTTATTGCCTTGTAAGTTTGAGTGAAGAAGTAAGAAGTTGGTAGGTTGTGGCCTAGAGGCTAAATATTGGAAATCAACTAGTGAATTAATTCTCAGAGTGTAGGGAGAGTGTTCCAGTTGAACTACTTAGATATGATTTGCTGTTCTTATCAAAAAATGTCCAGTATGATTAATTTGCATTTAGTGATGAAAAAAAGCTTAAACTGAGCTATCTACAAGTGTTTTTCATCTTCATTTTAGCACTTTAATCTTTCAGTGTATTTCATACATAGAATAAGTTGCATTTAATTTTCTTGGCATAGTCTTAACTTTGAACTTAATTGTGGGTAGATACATTAGAAGTTTCGGGGAAGTTTGAGGACAAGTCTAGTATCCCAGTTGAGCTGGAAGCTGTTTCACGTGTAGTTACCGCTTTGCCTTCCAGGACCTCAACAAGTCCAGTGCAGGGCCACCAAGATTATAAAGGGAGTGGAGCATCTCCCTTATGAGGAGGGGCTGAGAGAGCTGGTTCTCTTTAGCCTGGAGAAGAGGAGGCTGAGGGGGGACCTCATTAATGTCTATAAATATGTTAAGGGCGAGTGTAAGGAGGATGGAGCCAGGCTCTTCTCAATGTCATCCAATGTTAGGACAAGAGGCAATGGGAGTAAGTTGGAATACAAGAGGTTTAGGGTAAACATAAGAAAAAACTTTTTCACTGTGAGGGTGATGGAGCCCGGAACAGGCTGCCAAAGGGGGGTTGTGGAGTTTCCTTCTCTGGAGGCGTTCAAAACCCGCCTAGACACGTTCCTGTGTGACTTGATCTAGGTGATCCTGCTCTGGCAGGGGGGTTGGACTCTGTGATCTTTCTAGGTCCCTTCCAACCCCTAACATTCTATGATTCTAAGTTGCTTAGTCTGGGCCCTGATGTGCTTGCAGTCCATGCTGTGGGGCACTATTTGGTTGCCACGCTGGGGCAGCAACCGAGTTGGACCTGTAAGTTTTGGTCAGTGGCATTTCAAGATACTCCAGTGGCTTGGCAGAAGTCACTGGTACTTGGCATTTCTCAGCTGTTTCTAACCTAGGAGCTGTGTGACAGCAGTCTGGCTGCTTCAGCGATTCCGGAACTTCTTACAGGCTTTTGTAAATGTGACCAGATGATCTGAGCAGACAAGAACTCCTCAGATTGTTGCTGCAATGGATAGAGGAACTGGTGAGATTGTATTCCCGAGTTACCTCTCCAAGCACAGCTTAGAAAATGCTGTTTAAGAAGACCCAGGAAAGTGGTGCCTGGTACAGGCTGTGTGCGTACGCGTTTGTAAAACCGTGTTCTCCATTTTCCTGGCTTTTGGGACTTCACGGTGTGACTCTTCTCATCTTTAGTCTCTGTGGGATCTCTGAATTCAAGTACCACCTTGCCAGTGAGCATTGATCCTGGCTAGTCTTAAGAGGATTTTGCCTTCAGTAGTAGTAATAAATGCTCTTGTTTTCCAACATCTGAGAAAAGAAAGCAAGCTCTGAAGTGACCTTCTGTGGGTTCTTGTCCAAACCTAAGGCAAAACAGACCCAACTTAGGGGAAAAATTAATTTGTTACAAATTAAATCAGAGTAGTGTCATGAGAAATAAAAACTAAATCTTAAAATACCTCCCCCCCACCTGAGCTTAACTTTACTCCTGAGATCTCTACCTCCTCTTTCCCATAACAGTGCAGGGGGATGGGGAATGGGGGTTGTGGTCAGTCCATCACACATCTCTGCTGCTGCTTCCTCCTCAGGGGGAGGTCTCCTCACACTCTTCCCCTGCTCCAATGTGGGTCCCTCCCATGGGAGACAGGCCTCCACTAACTTCTCCAGTGTGAGTACTTCCCATGGGCTGTAGTTCTTCGTGAGCTGCTCCAGCGTAGGTTCACTCCATGGGGTGCAGTCCTTCAGGAACAGACTGCTCCAGCACCAGTCCTGCCAGCAAACCTGCTCCAGCATGGCTTCTGTTTGCAGGTTGTGCTAGGAGCCTGCTCCAGCAAGGGTTTCCTGTGGGGTTACAGCCTCCTTTGGGCATCCACCTGCTGCAGCATGGGGTCCTCCACGGGCTGCAGTGGGTATCTGCTCCACTGTGGACCTCCATGGGCTGCAGGGTGTCAGCCTGCCTTACCATAGTCTTCACCATGGGCTGCAGGGGAGTCTCTGCTCTGGTGCCTGGAGCTCACTTTCCCCCACTGCCTTCTTCACTGACCTTGGTGTCTTCAGGGTTGTTTTTCTCACATATTCTCACTCCTCTCTTTAGCTGCAGTTGTGCAGGCTTCCCCCCATTCTTTAATAAGCTATCCCAGAGGCGCTGCCGCCATCACTGATGGGCTCGGCCTTGGCCAGCAGCAGGTCTGTCTTGGAGCCAGCTGGCACTGGGTCTGTTGAACACGGGGGAAGCTTCTGGCATCTTCCCACAGAAGACACCCCTGCAGCTCCCCACTACCAAAGCCTCACCATGTAAACCCAGTACAAGAAGACCTGAGCACAAGCTAACAACTTGCTGTCCTCTGTGTAATTTCCATCAAAACAAGATCCAAGTGCAGAGACTGTAAGAGCCGTGATGTGCTCCAACAAATCTTGACTTGGCCTGTAACACCAAATAAGTAAAGCAAGCTAAGTGTAGCAATGCAGCACGGTTTGTGTGCTGGAATCCAGTCTTTGCCCTGGAAACTTTAGCTGAATTTAGGTGTCAGTGCTTGTTTTACTGCAGACACTTGTACCTGAGAGTCAATCCCTTTGCTGAACTGTGATAGAGAGAGATCTTCATGCTTTTGTTGAGGGGAGCTTGCTGTGGCACGGCTTGGTTAAGACACTGATGTTCTCTTGCACTCATTGATAGACAGCTCTAGTGGTTAAGGCTATGTACTTGGCTTCAGATAAGTACATGGTTTTGTCCAGGTTGGTTCAGAATTAGGGTACAGATGAAGGCAGTCAATGAGATCCATACACTCAGACACACTGGTTGGCTTGAGCAGCTTTGTTGTCTTGTTTGGTCCCTTTTCAGCACCATGAATGCCAAGCAGGTGGAGCCTGCAGGATCTTTCTAATAAAATGTGCTTCTGCTTTTTCAAGATATTTGTTGAAAACTACACAAAGAGCTTTCTTTGCCACACTGAATTGTTCTTTGGAAGTAACTCTTCCAAGATGCGTCGTCATTTTGCAGACCTGGAGTAAAACAGCTGAGCTGTTCCACTGTAGAAATGTTTGCAGAAGACAGAGTTGGAGTAACCCAGTGCAGCAACTGGTGGAGCCCAGGCCAGGAATGACTGCTGTAGGGTTCTTTAACTGGCTTCTGCTACGTGCTGCTGCATGTGAATTATTCACCAGCTTACACTTATGAATAAAATACATGCCTCAGGAAATCCAGCTGGTATGTGCCTTTTTGTGCTGTCTTCTGTCCTTTTTCTCCCCACCTCCAATGTTAAGTCTAATTTCATGTTTTCTGCATTTCCAAGTGGAAACGGCTAGGACAAGCTTTGTGATATAGTCATAAGATTCCATGGAGTATCTGCTCCTCCCGAGTCCATTTAGGAAGGAGTACAGTGGTGCTTATTCAGCTTATTCAGTAATGACTGTGTGTTTTCTAAGTAGGGGTTTACTGCACTTGCTGCTTGTTACAGAGCACACTTCACATGAGCTGCATCTGGCCTTTCACCACAGTGGCAGGTGCCCTAGCAGGAGGTGTAAACCTTTGGGGTTTTAATATATTGTGAACTTATACCCACCCTCAATGGACAGTGTCTTTTGGAAATCTCCTTCTAATTTCTATTAAAATGTTGTCTGAAACATGATGATGACTCTAAACAAACACCACCACCCTCACCAAAACCCACAACCTCTCAAAGTTAAGTTCAAATAAAAAAAGTACACCCCCCCACTTCACCCCACTTCAAGTGACTTGCAGTGTGGTTAGGGGCTGGAGAAACTGTCCCTGCCTTTCAGATGTCCTTGACTTGAAATGCCTCTGATCTGCCACTGAGCCTTTACTGATCAGAGGTTGCCAAATTTGACTGAAATCTCTTGGCTACTTGCTTATGTCATAAAGGGTTAGAATTAGATTGTGAACCCCCCCAATTTAAAGGATTTAATTGTTATAGCAGGAGGAAAAACAGGGTGTTAACTTCCAAAGCATGTAATCCTCTTTCTTTTCTTCCTCCACAACAAGAAATATGGCTGATGTATTTAATAAAACATTCAGTGGATTTTCCAAATCTCATTGCCAGTAGACTCTAAACAGATGCTGGTTCAGTTATTGTGGCAGCTGCTGCTGCGTTCATTTGACTCTGGAGGAGTCACGTATGAAGGAGTTGCAACAGCCTGAAAACAAATGTTACCCTTTCCTTGTGCTGTGAGTCTTGGTGAGACATCTTTGGTGATCCAGTTTACGGGGGTGGATCTTGTAAGAGAACTGTAGAACTAAGAATCATAATTACAATATGAAAATTTAATCTCAAAGATTGCAAAGTGCAAAGCAAAACCTAGAGCGTTGGGAAGAACTAATGACCTGGCAAGAGGCTTCTCAAGGGTGTCTTTTCTGAAGCCATTACTAAGAAGTGGAACTCTTTTTGACAGTTATGTCCATGTAATTGCCCTTCTGGACTAGCTGAAGTACTCTAGGGACCAGTAGCAGCAGTAGTCCATGGATCTGCAGGGGAATCGCTGCTTTCTGTCCCTCCTGGGTGGGCTTTGCTGGCCAGCTCATCCCTGCTCAGCTTGGCCAAGGCAGGACTACAGCTGCCACCTTCATTGAAGGGCTTCAACTGGTCACCTACTGGGATGGAGCAAAACCAAAGTGAAGAAAGTCCAAAGCAAATTTGAAGGAAACTTTTTCTCATCCTTTACTAAGTTTGAATTGATTTTACATTTTTTTTATGTGCTTTTTATATTAAATACAGTTAAGACTTTAATGGAATATTGATGGAGACAAAGCCTGTCATTATTAAGAGGCTCAATATCATAGAATCATAGAATGTTAGGGGTTGGAAGGGACCTAGAAAGATCACAGAGTCCAACCCCCCTGCCAGAGCAGGATCACCTAGATCAAGTCACACAGGAACATGTCTAGGCGGGTTTTGAACGCCTCCAGAGAAGGAGACTCCACAACCCCCCTGGGCAGCCTGTTCCGGGCTCCATCACCCTCACTGTGAAAATGTTTTTGCTTATGTTTACCCTAAACCTCTTGTGTTCCAACTTACTCCCATTGCCTCTTGTCCTAACATTGGATGTCACTGAGAAGAGCCTGGCTCCATCCTCCTTACACTTGCCCTTAACATATTTATAGACATTAATGAGGTCTGCCCTCAGTCTCCTCCAGGCTAAAGAGACCCAGCTCTCTCAGCCTCTCCTCATAAGGAAGATGCTCCACTCCCTTAATAATCTTGATGGCCCTGTGCTGGACTCTCCAGTAGCTCTATGTCTTTCTTGAACTGGGGTGCCCAGAACTGGACACAGTATTCCAGGTGGGGCCTCACCAGCACAGAGTAGAGCGGGAGGAGAACCTCCCTCGACCTGCTGACCACGCTCTTCTTAGTGCATCCCAGGATGCCGTTGGCCTTCTTGGCTGCGAGGACTCATTGTTAGCTCATGGTCATCCTCTTGTCCACCAGGACCCCTATTGCTTTGTACAGTTCACATATTGCCTCATGGTGGAAAGCAGTGCAATGACAGGCTGTTCTAGGGGAAAAGGGAAAACTTGAATGATCAGCAATTTTACTTTTTTTTTTTCCTAAAATGGTTTCCTCTTCTTGGTATCCACAGAGAGAGCTTTTTCAATCAAATATTACCGACAGCAAAAACATTATCTAGTGTATAGCCAGATGGCAGGACGATAATTGTTTAGAGGGACAGATGGTAGTTTCTTGTACCCACTTTCTAGTTTCTGCGTTTTTTAAGCTCAGCAGTTGCATTGTGCAGCATTCGTGGTGCCATAAAATAACAATCACTTTAAATAACTCTGAACCAGGCTTTTGAGTGATTTGTTTAAAAGGAGCCAGTCCTATTTAAAACATGATCAGCTGAGGAGGCCTAGATATTTAACAAAGCAGATTGTAATTCGGAGAAACAGTGCCTAACTTGGAGCTTGCATTCTCAGCAAATGCAGAGCCCTTCTGCCTCCTTGCTGTTGGAAATCAGAAGGCTGGAAATACAGGAGAGGAATATTCCCTTTTTCTTTAAAAAAAAAAGAAGGGGGGGAAGATTCTAACTTAGCACTAAGGAGAGGGCACCATAGGAATAAAAATAATGCATGAGTTGGAGTGAACTGCCACAGATACTTTTTGTAGAGACATGCCTGGAATTCCAAGTGGGGCTCTCCCCCGGACTACAGTAAATGTGATTAGATCCACAACATAAAGAATCTTCTACAGAAATGGCTTACAATAAAAAACCAAATACTTAGTTGCTCTCTGAATCCGAGGCTTACATGAAACACCTTTATCCTTCTCTATTTCAGGAGTAATTTTGTGAAACACGTGGGGATGCTTCAGGCTGAATCCTGCGTGGTTTAGCTAACCTTTTGCCCGTCGAAATCTTCTGGTACATCTCTTCCTGCCTCCCTTTTTTCTGCATCTCCTCCTTAGTCACCTAAGCAAAAGAAAAGAAGAGAGACCTGTTCAACAGGACTGCTTCCCAAAGTTAGGTTCATGGGGACGGCTTTCACACTGACTGCTGAAGCCCCTCAGTTCAAAAGTCTACATCACCAGATTATTTTTTCTGGTGGGCTTCTCAGCCTCCACACAGTTCCACTTTATGTAGTGCATGGAAATATTTGCAGGCTTTCTGGGGTGAAGGCTCATTTTGAGGTGAACGACATGGATTTTTGGTTTTGATAATTATTTATATAAATGCCATTTATTGAATATGAACATTCCACTGAAATAGGTACGTGTAACTGGAAGGCTACAAAGTTATTAATACAGTAATTTTCAGTACAGCAATAGCCAAAGTGGCTCCATTCCCAGTAATGACCATCTGGCTACAGGGGTGGAGCTCTGCTTGGGTGGGGAAAAAAATTAAGCACCTGTCCTTTCAGTACTGAACCTTCATGGTGCTGTGTGATGGGAAACTGTTCAGTCCAAGATAATCTAGAATGTAAATAGATATATGCAGCTACAGTGGGTAGTTTCAGTGTTTTTAAAAAAACATTAGGATGTACCACCTTTGCCAGCCACCTGTTAAATAGTTTTACGAAGGATGTATGGGGGAAAAAATGACAAATGGAGTTAACATTTAGAGAAATGCAGAAAAGCTGAACTTTCAGCCAGAAAACACAGATCTCTCCAGTTGTGACACTAATGGCTGTCCAGGCTGGGAATGAACAATATGCCGTGCAACACTGGACAGACTGGACACCCAGCTTACTGATTTTATTTATTTTTTTGCATAATCACAAAGAACTGCTTCTGAGCAATCTAGAATCTCAGAATCATTTGAAAAAGATATTTTTTAAATAGTACCAAATAAGGAGAGCATGTGGAAAAATACCAGGTGTTCTTGGACAATTCGCTGACAGGAGGCAGCTACATTCATTAAGTAAATGATTTATTAGCTCAGTTTTCCTTCTGAGCTTGGAGCCTGTTGGAACTGAAAATACATTTTTATGTCCTTTTTTAAAATTTTATATATATATTAAAGTTTTTTGTTTTGTTTTCCATCCTGAAGTCATGTTGTTTGAGACAATGTCCAAAGAAATGCAGAGGCAACTGGAGTGTTAGAAGACTTTTTTTGAGAAGGCTCTTAGAGCATCACTGTCTGCGTGAACGCAGACCTGCAATGCCCTGCAAGTGTTGGAATTTTTCATTATAAAATTGTACTATTCTGATCAACACGAATCTTGCACACTTGTCTGTTTGGATACAGGATCAAACTAACTGAAGGTGGAGGGTTTCTTTTTCTTTATTCTTTTTAAGGAGGATTGCTGAATGTAGTATCCGATATAACTCTGCGGTCAATTCACGTGAGGGTCGGGTGTCCCCTCGCTCTTACTTCAGTGGTGCTGGTGCTGAGCAGCATCTCCAAGTGGCATTTTGCAGTCACTAGGCTGAGTCCCTGTCTCTTGTATGCATCGATTCAACTGGCAAGTTCAGTCTGAGTGTGCTTGGGCTGTCAGATAGCTCAGGCTCACCAGTGGTCTTGTCCTTCATTTCCGCTGCTCCAGTTAGCTTAATGCTTTTCCTTAACTGCTTCTGAACTCTTCCATGATAGCAGATATATAGCCAGTGTCATCTGACAGATTTTTAGGCATCTCTGTTGTAAACATGTAAGTATTCATTTAATGCTTGAATTGCTTTACCATCCTCTGTGGCTGTATTTCTCATTCCTTTCTGAAATGATCTTTCTTCATCCTTGGCTGAGTCCCCTTCTATGCTTTGAGAAAAAGCTTCTTGATACCTAACACTGCCAGCTATACTTCTTCCAAATTTATTTCAGATTCTTTCCTGATTCATGTTTGGTTTGGGGTTTGGTTTTTTTTTTTGGTTTTTTTGTTTGTTTGGGTTTTTTTTATGTGAGCGCTTTCTTCTTGCTCTCTGTCTTGATTCACTTTCTTATATGGAATATTTACTTTAAACTTGATTGGAACTTGCAGGTCTTCATAAAAGTTGAAAAAGATTTCTTGAAAAATTACAAGTGGCTTCATAGGTTGGTTGCTCCCTGAGCCTAGGGGGGACATCTGAGCTGAAAATATTTCCACCACTTCTGGTGGCCTGGAGGTAGGAAGTCTTCCCCCTGTATCTCCCTCAAATGGCAACATCACCACCACCACTACAAGATGCATTTCTTTGGCAGGTTGGCATTTATTTCCTTGTAGTGAAAGAGCAGAGCCATGTAACTCGCAGTGGTTGGTTGGGGAAGGTGGCAGCTGTGACTCTGAAGAGCTTGGACTGTGAGAGGTTTGGTCAGTGCTGTCTCCTGGCCACGTCTGACCCTTCACAGGTTGATCCTGATGCTGAAGGTGGGATCTGGGCTATGAGGGCCCTTCCTCATGATACCATGTTTGGTTGGCACTGTTTTTAGTGCCCTTGCTGTAACCCACGCAGAAGTAGAATTATTCTTGTTCGTAGGCAAAACGGGCAGCGTCTCACAGCAGCAGCATTGTGGAGGAGTTGTCACGGTGGCTGAATCCTTACGAGAGGAAGTCATGAGACAAGGTAGTGGTAAGATTTGCAAACTGCTATGAATAAGAAAACCTGGTGGTTTCACCTCGGTGCTGAACCCCTTTCTTTCACAGAAGCTGAAACTGAAAAACATGCACAGTTATCTCCTCATTGGTGGGAACGGTACTGCTGATCAGCCTACTCAGAAATCTATTGTGCACGTATAAAACTATTTCTAAATTGAAAAAATAGTAATTCTGCTCTTGCCCTACAAACCTCCCAGTTCTCATCCCTCTGTCTAAGGCAGCTGCCTCCAGGAAGGCACGGATTTCTGCCAGCTTGCAGAAGTTAATAAAGCACGCTTCAAAAATAAGGACAGTTGAGTGTCTGTTAGATTATCAGAAAATATTTGCTGCTTCTTGAGCCTTTAATTTTTTTTCCTCCTCTCCTTTCCTACCATTAATCTATACTGCTTTGGAACAAACGTTTGCATTAATTGTGCCAACTTTTGAATTAGCAGTAGATGAATCTCTAGCGGCTTAAAAATTTGCTTAAGTAAACAACCAATGAATCACATGTTCCTCTAGGGTTTTTCAAAAGTAAACAACAACTTTTTTCTTCCAGTATAAAATACGACATTTCTATTTTAAAAATAGTCTCTCTGCTTGAGGCTGGAGATAGACATAAGTTTTCTAATGACAAAACATTTTTTTTCGCATTCTAAAAAGGTAGATTTTTTGGGGGGCTTGAAAAAAATCCCCCTTTTAATGACATGGAGAAAGGCTGCCCTCTCTCTTAGTATTTTGCTTCACTTTAGAGTGACTTGAGTTTGAAGGGGGGCTCAGGTCAACTACAGCAATGTAGGAACTGGCATCTGGCAAACTCTTGTCTCCTGATGACGTTCGGTGCTGTGCAGTCCCCTCCGTGCTGCTGTAATGTGATGGCTGGAGCCATTGATCTTTCTAGCACTTCAAAAACTAAACCCAAGTGTGGAACATGGAATTGGATCACTTCAACAGATTTTTCTAGACCTTGTGCAAACTGAATCTTCTCTGTGTGCCAGGTTCTGGTTTGTTGTTTGGTTGCTGGGGTTTTTTTCCTAGTACTGTATTAATCACATTACTTGGCAGTAGAATAATTCTTAAACAGACTATTTTCATCAATTATCTGTCTGTTTGTCACATGTCATAAAACCGAGTGGCTTTTCTGCTTCATGTTGTGATGAAACAAGTGGTGTTCAGGTGAAAGGGAGCTACCCTGCTTCTGTTCTAACAAGACATGCATTAAGGCTTGTACTGAAAGCCACAACAGTGAGTGATTGCCAGTTGCTTTGCTATGGTTAATATGATTTTGCTTTTTCCAGTTCAAGTTAAAGTGAAGATGTACTCTTTGAGCTGTAAGGACAATCTTTTTTTCAGTAATTATTTTTATGAATAGAAATACTGTGGTGTTGATTTCAAGGCGTTACATGCAGCCAGTGGTGCGTTCAATGTAAATGCAATTCTGCATCTGCATTTTTCTTATTCACATGTATTTAATAATGAAAACAAAATGAAGCAGGGTGAGCAAAGTGTGATATCTTCCTTGTCCAGGAAAGCTCAGGTTCCTAAGTCAAGGTATGCATGTTGGTGAAGACCTCTTTGAAGGCAGAGATCCTGTTGCAAAGCAATAAATTATTCAAAGACCTTACTTATTAATTTTTTTTTCCTTGGCTACTATCTGATATTTTTAAAGTTTTTACATAGCAGCTTTTTGGGGGTTGTGACATTTAAGCCACTTGTGTTTTGCTGCTTCTTAGCCATTATGTAATTATGTTCAACACAGCTCCTGGTCGTACAACCAGGTAAGGAGACAAGTTAGCTGAGTAGGTGAACTTCATGGTGCAGTCTTGAGAGCTGATACTTGGTCCATGTCAGCAGTTAAACCAGTGTGATAGGCCAGGGATTAAATGCTTAATAGTCTTGGCAAAGGAGAGTTCAACCAGCAAGCATTTGAAGCTTGTTCTGGTAAACAGGAGCCATAAGTAACCAGAAAAGGCTTATAAACTGAACTCTGCATTAACCTAAAACCTACATTAAATTGTGGGTAAGAGTGAAAGTTTAGAGCAGAAATTTATAAGATGACAACAACAAAATGAATCAGCGGGAGAGAGAAACAGTTAAACAAATTCCAAAGTGCATGTACAATAGCAAACACTCTACAGACAGTGTTAAATATAGAGGAGGTGGATGGAACAGCAGTCACTCAGAAGAGCATGTTCTATGCCAACCACTGCGATGGAGATTGTGGAAGGAAATGCTGAAGGATGGGCAGAGGCACTGTGGAGGAAAGCATCACTGCCAGGAGCCTCCAGCCTGCTGAATGTGGACTTGAGGAGGAGCTCCGGGGCTTGTCCCCACATACAGCTGCTTCCAGAGGAGGCTGCCCAGTGGGTGGGCCAAGCCAGCTTGAAGCAAGAAAGATCAGAGTCAGACTAGAAAGCAAACGGGAAAGAGAGCAGATGCTCTTTGGAGAATCAGGGACAGGATTTTCTGGATCAGCTACATGCTGGTGGGTGCCTTTTTTAGTGGATAGGCACAGCAGGGTCTCAGGCAGCTGGAGGTATCTGATAAACCATTATTTCAGCACAATTTGCTCTGCAAATAGTCATGATTGAATGGGGAAGGGTCCATTCATTCTCCTTCCTCTGTAACGGATTCAATGAGCCATGATTTTTGAGTTATTCTTCCTTTGCAGCTGGGTGAAATTGCAGAAGGCTGAGATAAAATGGTATAGTATGAGCAGATGCAACTTTGGTCTCATTAGTTCTCACCTTTCTAAATGTTTTCCTTTGCAGCAACAGCAATGTGACAAAAATATTTGAGTTAGGTGCTGGTGAAAGTTATCATTTCAGTATTGTTATTTTCCCAGTCTCTTCTTTGAGCCGAATGTCTTGGCTATTAGTGTTGTATGTCTTTGATGCTAATCCTCTGCCTCTGTTATGTGGCAAGGTATGGTACTGCTTGTACTGCTGAACAGAGGAGTCTGGGCTCATTTGTTCATTCCTGTAAACAGTTTCTGCTCTGGAAGATGTAAAGGCACTCTTCACCCTCTGCAAGAAGAGAAGAAAGACTTTTAGAGAACTTAATCTTTTGACTATAATTAAGAGGCAGCCCCTGGGGGCTGAGATCTCGGGCTTTATTGAGTGAGACCAAAACTAGGAGTATGTCTCTTCTGGAGTGTGCTTTCTGTAGATAACACTGATGATAGTCCAGCGAGTGGCAGATGGTCTAGCCCCGTCTGTACAGCGAACATTTGACTGGTTTGTGGAACTGCTGGGCTGGGGTGTGCAGCCCCTGCTACCAAAGTGTGAAGTATGAACAAAGCTTGGCCATTTCTCCTGGAAAGTGTTCTCTCTTCTTACAGAGCAGAGTTTCACAAAGGCTGTCTGCATCTCTGCTGCCTCTGCCCAGTCTGGGAAGCCAGGCTGGTTGTTACACCTCTTCAGTGCTTGCCCAGGCTGATCTGGCTTTAGATCTTATTTAGTAGCTGTTTTATTCCAGACAACTTTTCCTGGCTGGGCACAGCAAGTGACAGTGAGTCACTGGAATTTTCTTTTTATTTTCCTGAATAACATCCTCTTTCCAGTGATTAATCAATTCTCTGCCTCTCATTTGATGCTGGAATATAACTTCAAGCATCTCCTCTCTAGGTTAAGAGGCATCGAACTCATCACATAAACAATACACAACTCTATTTGCTTGAGTCTATAACCATTAAAAGAAATATGAGTGAGCTCTGGGAGACTATGGGCAGCAGAAAGTTAATCACTATTTCCTCATGCTTTGTGTATCTGTCTCTTCTGGTGCTCATTAAAAAAGGACATCAGTCCCCCACTAAGTACCACACCAGATGCTGCTTATTCTGAATGAGAACTGAAAGAGCCATCACGAAGGGAAAATTCACATAGTTTAAGTGTGCAATGAAAGCCATTTGCAGTCGCGTAGGGAAATACTGTTTTAGAATTGCTGTTGGTGAAGTTTCACAGGGATGCAGAGTATGGTGACCTCCAAACATGAATATGCTTTTTTGCCAGAAGGTAAGGAACCACTAGTTCAGGGCAGAATAATCTAATTCAAACTGGTGCTAAATGATGAGTCACTCCCTATCTTCTCTTTGCTTGAGAAGGGTGAGCTCCTTGCAGCACTGTTAAATCATTTTGACCAAAGTGCTGTATGAGTTTCAAGATACTTGACTCAAAATAACCTTCTTAAAAATTGTTACCTTCTAATGTTATGTCTCTTTGCTTTCACCTCTGCCCATAACCAGTTTCTGACTGTTTGTTTGGATATATTCTGAGTGTAGGGAAAAAATATACTTGTGAAGTGTTGTGTATCTGAAGACCAGGTTCATAGATAAGTTTTAACTTAGGTGTTAGATGAATTTCCCCCTAAAGAAGCCTGTTTCTCCCTCTGGATTATAAGATAGCCTAAAGTGACTAGTTTATACCTAGGCAACAAATTTCCACGTGCCTATATTAGATTGGGGAAATCTTGCCCACAGAGGCTGACTGTTTGGCTTGAGTGTAGACTGAAGGTAAACTTTGCATGGAGTAATCCAGTATTTTGGTCACTTGACATGCAGGATTTCCCCAATATCAAACTGAAAAAGAAATCAAGACTGTTGAAAATCTATTTTTACTGAAAACACTATAGGTCTGTTTGAGTGAGCAGAAATACATCTTTTTGCCTGGTAGACCTGTTCACTGGAGGCTCTGAGCAGTGCTCAGAGTGATGGCTCTTGGGTCTGCACATTCATTGTGCACCTTTGCTGAACCCTGGGAAAAGAAGCCTTATAGTGACCGTATGGCCCCCGATACCTTTCTAAATCAAGAAGAGCTTTTTTAGCTGGTGCATTAGTTTTTGTTTGCTTCAGGCATTCTGGTAATTCTGCAAGAATAAACTCAAGAAAATCAGCGACCTATTTGTACCAATTTGCTGCAAAGTACTGCTCTAGCACATAAATGATGAGTAAGGGCTTTATTAAAAAGTGGTGTTGATGTTGTTTTTTAAACTTATATTTGTCCAACAAGCATTAAAATGTCCCTTTGAAATACGCAGGCACAGATAATACTGGATTTCTCAAGCTAACTTGTGTGCTAGAAAGACTTGCCTGTATCTAATGGAGCAATGTGGTGTGGAACAACGTTCTTTTCTGAGCCACGGGGAAGGTGTGACAAAATGTTTGTAGATCTGAAGACACCTGCAGCAGAGGGTGGAGGAATGCTGACCATAATGCATTTCTGTCCATCACTGTGTATTTACCAGAATGCTATACAGTACATTTAAAGCTAGAAGTTCTTTCTCCTTCCCCAGTGAGTCTAGGAAATAAATTCAGTTTAAGCAAACATTTCCCTGCTGAGAAGTCTGTGTGGTGACTGTCAGAAAGGACATTTTAATTTATTGGTTGCTGAGAAGCTGGCTGGCCCTAGAACCAGCAAAGTGTTCTCTGCTGCAGTTGCTCACCATGCAAAGAATCCTCAAATCATCTTCAGTGCTCCTGGTAGCACTTTTATAGTTCTGGCTCCTGAGAGCAGTCAGTGCTGAGTAGTCCCCGTTTTGCCTTTTTTCCTTTGATGAAAGTGGGAGATTTCCCAGTCTATGCGCCTGGCCCCCTGATTTATAATTCTGAAGATAAAATTGACCAGTGAAGCTACTGCAGAACTACAGCTAGTTATGGAATGTGGCATACTCTTTCTGTAAAGCAGGCAAAGCTGATGAGGTTGAAAATGTTGCCTCTGGGTAAGAGCAGCTCACAGACCCTGTGCTGGATGGCAGAGGTTTGCTGTGACCTGTCTGCAGAGCTCCTCCTAACTGGCTGAGGGGATGCTGGAGGTGGGGCCGTGTGACCATGGAGAGAGGAGAGTCCACAGCACTGTAAGATTTGCTGTACTATCCTCTTCTCATCCTTATCTGCTTCACTTATGTTCTGTTTCTCAGTAAATCCTGTGATTATTTTTTTTTTTTTTCCCTTTTTGGGCGTGATTCCTTTGCCGAAAAGGGGAAATCTTACAACAGTATTGGTAGTGTATTGTGATGGACTAGATAAAACTAGTAGTTTTGTGGATATTTGACGTGATCTCTCTTTAGAACTGCAGGTTATGCTCCCATTATGATATTAAAAGGTTAAGAGGAACACTAACACTCTATCAGTGTTGGAAAACCTCTGGAGAGATGTGATCCAATTAGTGAAGATTCTCTGGTAACTGTTGCTTTATAAAATGTCACTGCTTTGAAAATACTGTCCTTTGGAAATGAAGGAGACTTGAGGGTAGGAGAAGGGGAGGTCCACGTAGATGTGCCTGTCTTTCCCTCTGTGGTTTGCCCCTCTGTGTAGGTTTAATTATTTATTGCTGGTGTTGTTGCTGGGTTTGGTCTGAAGATGCTAGAGACCTTCTACTTGGATTTCCAAGATGTAAAAGGGACAAGGGCATGCTGCTTGCATTCAAAAAATGACTTCTGATCCTTCTCAGGGAAGCTCCTGGAATCTGCTGCTTCATCTCAGATTCAGAACAAATGGGCTTAGGGTCTTCTGGTGATTTTTGATGTTGTGTTGTGACTTAGCCTCGCTTTACCTCTCGAGATTCAGAAACTTCCTGGCTTTGCTTCTCTGGACTGTCAAGCCTTGCTTGATCTGTATGAGCCTTTTATGGGTTTGCCTCTGTCTTGTATCCTCTTGCTATGGTCCTGGCATCGTGTGCATTTGGAGAATGAGCTTGTGGCTCCCCTGGCTCAGGGAAGGGGCAGCGTGAGAGATGCTGTGCCTCTGGGACTCCTGTCATGACATGAAGGTGGGCAAGAGCCTGTTTATGGGATGTGTGCCCTCTGGACCTTGGCTACCACTTGAGCAGCAGCAGTGGGGAGGTTATTTTGTGCATGTGCTTGCAGAATGAAACTCTGGTCTGATGTCCTTTTGTTTGCTGCAGGGTTGTGAGGAGGTGGTTAGCAAAGGAGCAAACAAGTGGCATTTAGATGGCGTTTGTAATTGGATCCTTGCACCCTGGGTCACTATTTGCATCATTACCAAAACCAAGCAGAGCTTTTAGCACAGACAGCTGGGGAACTTAAAAGCAAAACCTGTTTCTCTTCTGTGTAGGAGGAGGCTTTCACCAACCAAGGTTTGCTTAAGGAGTGTGGCAAAATGTGGCTGGCCACGAGCTGCATAACCTGCTCTGACCCGTGCCATTGCCCTTCCAGCCTAGCTGGCCGCTGGCCGCAGGTGCCACGGGGTACCCAGGCTGGCCGCAGCTGCCATGGGGGGCCCGTTCTGGGTGCAGCAGAGTCCCAGAAGGTTTGGGAGCAGAGGTCCAGCTAGTCTGAGGCTGCTCGCTTCCTGCTGGGGCTGCTGCTGGCCATGCACTGCCTCTCTGGCACAGGAGCTCAGCTACACCCGCAGCCTGCTCTGCTTGGGAGCAGGAGATGCCCCGAGCCAGTCCTCCTGGCTCTTGTAACACACTCTGCAGGCTGGTGTGTGTTTCTGGTGCTTTTCGAGTAGGTGAGGAAGGCTTAAAGATATTCCTCAGGAGGAAGAGGGGAGGGGGTCCTGGGGATGGCCGTGAGTGCAATGGCACCGGGGCTTGTTGTGCGACTCTGTTCTCAGTGAAATAAACGGTGTGACTTAACTTGCTCTTTTGTTTCTTCTGTTCCTCCTTTATGCTGTGCTTTTCTAGTAAAACTTAGCAATACTCTTTTATTAATCTGTTTCCCTAAGCCCGTGTTTGGGTGTTGCCACTCCTTATATCAGCAGTTACAAGAGTTTGTATTCATGGTAGCTGTAAGGCTCTGCAGTGCTGCTGGTTTGGTGTTGGGTTTTTTGTGTGTTTTGGTTTGGGGTTTTTATTTGGGTTTGTTTGTTTTTTTGTTGTTTGGTTGGTTTTTTTTGTTGGGTTGTTTTTGTGTGTGTGTGTTTTTTGTTGTGGGTTCCTCCCCCATACTGCCTCATGATTTTTTCCCCCTTTATGCCAAGTGATTACTACTGAGCTCTGCAAACTTCTCTCTTTGCACTAGTCTGTCTCCCCCCATCTTCCTCTCATCCTTTTTCCTCCTTTGATACCATGGATGCAGCTCCGTGATAGGATTACCAAAGGGGGGTCTAAGTAAACCTGCCACCCCCTGCCAGTACCAAACCAGAGCTCTCCTAACAGTATGGGAAAGAAGTCATCACTATCCTTAGGGGAGAACATCTGCTGTTGTCCTATCGGTTATCTCCTCCTTACAGCCTTGCTTTCTCTTGGTTATGCTATCACATAGATGCCTTGTTTTGTGTTCTACGTGATGCATCCCCAGGGTTTTGAAGACCTGTATGTTCAGAAACCTGTTTTTTTATTACTATGTTTCTGTATCTATTTACCCTCTCTTCTCTTGTTCTTTTTTTGCTCAATGTTGCTTTCTACTCTCTGCTACATGGCCATCCTATTTCGTGCTCTCTCATAGTTTGGACATGGCATCTGATGAGCCTTTTCATGTCTCCTTATCTCCCTGCCCCTTTTTGTTTTCCTGCAGACTTTTGCAGATTCACTTTGGTTAATTGTGCTTATGTTTGGCAAGAGCTGCTGGCACAAGCTCTAGCACAGCATCTTGAAGAATCTTACCTCTTTCGGTTCTCTGGCTGCTTTGAGCTCTTAAGTAATTTATCACCCTCCTTTCAGAAGCATAGAGCTTGTCACGAAGAACAAAAATCCATGATATCTTGAGATATGCGTATCTACACATCCTGTGGAGGAGGAGTATGAAAAGCTTTGATTGGTCTCTGCTAATGCCGAGCTAGTTTTTGAATGGAGCCTGTTATTTATTGACTATCCAAATCCCAGCACGTACCTGTTGCATGAGCTTGCTCAGCACGTCCCTGTCTCAGCATCCGGTTCTGAATAACAGTTACGGTGGCTTCTTTTACAGAATTGTATAAAAAGATGTTTTCCATTGGTTTTCCTCACACCATGTTTTACCAGCTTTCCCATTTTGGTTTCTGAGTTTTTGGTGGGTTGTTTTAAATAAATAAATGTGAAGAGCCTCTTTCCTGGGTGAAGTCAGTTCTTCCAGGATGTACCATCTTGGTTATGGAAGGAGGGGTATTACCATCCACTCTTTCAAACAGCAGTGTAAGATGTAGAGGATTTGCTTGTGCCCAGAAGGCTTTTTTAGGCAAGTATTTTAAAATAAACAAAGTCCACAATCAGTACTTGTTACCAACCTAAGCAGTGCCATTTTTGTGGACTGCAGTGAGCACTACACCAACTGCCAGTGCTGTCAAAAGTGCTGGAAATTAAACCTCTTAGAGGACAGCCTGCTGTAATGAAAAAATAATTAATGTTGCGTAGTATTATATGCTGTATATAATTTTGCTCAAATTCCCATTTACAACTACATTAGCAATTACTTTCATACTTTTACAGCATACCATTAGGCTTCAAGTTTTTGTGAAATGCTGTTGTACCACTGGGAACGCTCCACTTTTCTTTGCAGTGTCACTGAGAGGCTCCAAAATTTCCTCTTCGGCAACAGCAAAAGTGGGACATAGTCATGTCTGAATTCCATCTTATGGGGTGACTTCAACAGGTGTCTCAAATTGAAAAAAAAAAGTATCTGAGAGATAGTTCAGGGTGAGAGTCATTTAGTGGGCTCTGTTATGCTACAGTGCCTAAACTCTTCGTGTGTGTGCGCTATGGGATATCCAGCGTTAACGGCTGGATAACTCGGCTTTGGTGAGGCCAAACCTTGGATATGGTGTCCAGTTTTGGGCCCCTCTCTACAAGAAGGATGTTGAGATGCTGGAGAAGGTACAGAGGTGGGCTACAAAGCTAGTGAAGGGTTTGGAGCATGTCTCTTATGAGGAGAGGCTGAGGGATCTGGGGCTTTTCAGGCTTGAGAAGAGAAGGCTGAGGGGAGACCTTATTGCCCTCTACAGCTACCTGAAGGGAAGTTGTGGTGAGGTGGGAGTTGGTCTGTTCTCCCTGGTGACAAGGGACAGAACAAGAGGAAATGGCCTGAAGTTGACCCAGGGGAGGTTCAGGCTGGATCTCAGGAAGCATTTCTTTCCAGAAAGGGTTGTCAGGCACTGGAATGGGCTGCCCAGGGAGGTGGTGGAGTCACCATCCCTGGAGGGGTTTAAGATCTGATTAGATGTTGTGCTTAGGGACAGGGTTTAGTGGGTTTGATAGGGCTGGGAATAAGGTTGGACTTGATGATCTTGAAGGTCTCTTCCAGCCAAAACTATTCCATGATTCCAACAGCTTTGAGTTCCTGGGAGTGATAGTAAAATACAAATAATTTTGTGCCAGTATTCTTTGTATTCATGGTGAATATAAAGCTGATTAGTCTACACATTCCCATTGTGCTGGATGTTTTGTAATAGATTTAAATGCAGGTAGATTCAGGCCCAGTTACAACTTGACTCTTTCTCACATCAGGATGGCATGCTCTCAGTTCTCTGGAAATTATTGGCCACATGCATATGAGGAGAGCGTTCAGAATCCAAAACTATTTAATCAACTGTCCTCAGCAGAAGTTTTCTGGGGCTCACAGAAAGAGGAATTGAATCACATCTAGTTTAAATTTGGAAAATGGGCTGTTGGATAATAGGGAGCCTTTCCCTGGCAAATATCCAAGCTGAGCACAGTCTGAGTTGTTGCCTGGCCAGGCTTAATGTCTGAAAGTTTGTCAGACATGAAGGAATGTTTCAGAAATTAATCTCTCATGCTTGTCACTTAATACTGCTATCTTCCTAGACCTTCCTTTGCAAACAAGAGGTTTATCTCAGTTGCAATAATATAGTGTAATTAAGAGGATGAGTTTATTAATTAGCATTATAAAACTTTTAAATTAAATGTAATGGTGAAGGGCCTCCCAAGGTCTACCCATGCTGGAGATTGTTGTGTTTTCAGACGTCATTCTAAACAGATAAGAGGATGCAGAAAGATTAGCGTAACTGGTGACTTTTTATTTCACTGCTTTATGATCCTGTGATTGGAGTCATCATTTTATCTGCATTAACAGGTGGATTTGATCCTGAACTTCACCTCCTAGCCCTGAGTTCTTATTGATTTGGAATGACAGTGCTGTATGGGCCAAATCCTTAGTCTTCATCGGACCAAATGTATGTTCTGAAATGTGCATTACATTTCAGAGCACTTCTCGTGTGTCTGTGGTGCTGTACGGAGCCTTCTGCTCTTCCTGTGTTTTTGCTTAACTTCTGGTCTCTTTTTCCCTGGGCTCTGTTTGCTGTTGGACAATTTCTGACTGACCGTGAGCGGGTGATGAAGCTCTGCTGGCTTGTTTCCTAATCCATTAAAACAAGTTGCTCGCCAAAGGACCATCTGGACTGAACCCCCTCAGCTCCCCAACTTATAGCTACCACTGTGCCCTACTTTTACATGGCCTTGCAAGAACGTGAGGCATCGAAGCACCTGCTGTTTAGGCTTGGCCTTAGGGCTGCTCTCAATCTAACTTATTCTACCTGTATAGATCCCATTTGGATATTTTCTGCCTTGAAGTGGCCTTAGCTTCACTGAGAAAACACAATTTCCACTCAGAGAGATGACATCAGGACAGGTGGGATCGTTACTCCACACGTAGTTAACAACCGGATAGAATTTATGTGAAGCCTAAGGGAAGAATTGGAAGTTTGATGAGCTCCCAGTGTGATGGGCCTGCGCTCGCTGTGTCCTCCCTCTCCATCTCTCCAGTTTCCTGCTTTGATTTAAATTTGATCAACAACTGTCCTGCAGGCACTTTTAACCTTCCATTCAATTGGAAAATTAGAAAAAAGGAGGGTGTCTTGGGTTATCTGCCAGCATAGTCCAGTCTGCGAGGAGAAAAGCTTAAACTGTCCCTGCTTCATTTGAGGAATCATATTTTGTGTTCAATGTGACAGCCGTTCCTGGCAGTTAGAGTTGTCCATACCTGGTTGTTCGGGATGTTATGTTTACATGTGCCAGAAAAGTCTTGTTCATATCAGGAAGTGGCAGTGAAAAAGGACAGTACGTGACGTTGCTGAAAATGGCCTTCATGAGGAAAGTGGTGTCCGTCGCTGCCTGGCGATCTCAGTACTACAAGTTGTAGAGAAGTAAGTGTTGGCACAGCAAGGGTTCAGTATATTTGTACCAGGCAGCAGAAGTTGCCATGCAGGCATCCTGCTGAAGATCAGCTCCAGCATAGCCCAGTGCCACCGGGGTACCAGCACACCTCTACTCCCATTCCTGCAGCTGCACTCTGCGATGTTTAAGGTGTAGGGGAGTGGGGTGCTGCCACGCTATAAACGCTGCCTCTCCTTTGCCAGCTTTGTGTTTGAGCACTTGCTGCAGTCCAAACAGTAGAGAGAAAGCAAAAGAAATACTCGTGAAGAGTTGGTGTGGGTGAGGCTGCAGGCTGTGGAAGGGTGGGGAGCAGGCTCACCCTGTCCCTGGCACCCGCTGCGGTCGCCCCTTGCCACTTGCCCTGGTGCTGCAGAGCGTGGCTGGGCTGTCGGGGGGCATTGGTGGCGGGTGAACAGCTCCCGGCAGTGAATGTTCCTGTGAGCAGTTGCCCACTTCTCCCTTAAGGATGTTGCCTCCGCAGAGAGAGCAGCTTGCATCAAGAACAAGGCAAGTCTGCAGGTTTTTCCTTCAATAAAACAACATAAAAACCCATTCATAATGCTTGCTGGGAGGTGGGTTTAATTATGTTGTCTTCTTGATGGGCTTTTATTTTGTTACAACTTGATGGCTGTGAAAGAAGCACGGTTTTTGCCTGACCCATCAATGCAGTAGCAATATGGAAAATGATTTAAAGTTCTAATATATGTTGGAAATCTATCCGTGCAGTCTGTGCTTCAGGAAAGAAATCCAAACAATTATTCATGGAAGCTGATCCAAACTTAAACACACCACTATTGATATTTTAAACTGGTGATCAGGAATAAAGTAGTTAGCAAAATTCACATGCCCTGTGTCTTCAGGCATCTTGATTCAAACAACCCCTGTGAACAGTGCTTTTTCTGTGGCTATCTCTCGTGGAGGTTTGCATTCCCCCGGGGGATGGATCTATGCAGCACGCCATAAGAAATAATTTCATGCACCACTGCAGTCTCTAGAAACTAATTTAACATCCTATTTGGTTGCAGTACCTCTTTGTGGTAACAGGCACAGCTTACAGTCCACCTCACGTGCTGGCTGCCTCCCTCTGGTTTTCTTTGCTTTTTTGTTTTCAGCACTTAGTATTTAACTGTTTCTATTAGCAGTGCTACTAATTAATGAGGTCTAGTCTAAACAGGCATTGATTCTCTTTTTCCAGTGGTTAATGGGGGCTCCTATCCGTACCACCAAGAACTAGCCAGGAGCGTTTGTTCACACACATGAAGTTGTCCTCTAGGGTGCTCTAGAAGGAATGCGAAGTGACATCTTTTCCAGTATCTAACCAAAACCCGTGTTACATAGGTTAGTCTTCAAATAATGTAAAGCAATTCAAAGGGTCTGTATCCTTGTATTTATAAAAATTGCTTGGCCACACTAAATTCTTTGTATTCGGTGAGTTAACTGAAAATATCAACAGAAGCTGTACATCTGTCTATCTAAATTTCATCTTGTTACTCCTGTACTAATTTAGTTGTTGCTAGGGATGCTTGCTGGGCCAAAAGTAGTTTATTTTCCCTTATCTCAAATATTTGTATCTTGGCTTTTTTTGAGGTCTCACATGGGGCTTTTCAGAAGTCCCTGAAGCTGGAGTCCACTGACTTCTATTCAAATATGAGCTGATAATCACTTTGGGCCTGAGAAAAGGAACGCTTAAAAAGGAATACTGACATGGGCAGTAGGTGCTTAGCTCCAGAACTGAGTTGCTGAAAAACCTTCGGCTGATGCTAACCTTGGAGGCACTTCAGAGGCCCTGAATGTGTCCCAAAGCACCTTCTTCCCCTGGCATGCAGCCTGGCTCTCCTCACCAGTGGCTATAGCTGGAAGCTTGCTTTCAAGGAGCAGGTTTGATAAAGGGAGCGTTTGTGAGCGGGACTCTCTGCGTTAGACCTTTGGAAAAACCATGGCCTTAACTTTTACATGAGTAATTAAATGTGGTTCTCAGAAGCTCAGTGTGGTGGATATCATAAGAAATTAGACCTTTTAAAAAGCATTAGAAAATCATCTTGGAGCAGTTTTCTGTAGGCTGGCGAAGGTAACTGTGCTGTGGGATGCTGTGCAGGTGTCTCTGGGTGGCACGTGCAGCTCGCGGTGGCTCAGTGGTGGGCAGGCTGAGGGTCTGGCTCTGCCCCTCTGGATCTTGGTCTCCCAAGGTTGCCTTGGACCCATGGATGCTGGCTGGGCCAGCTTAAAACAACAGTCTTTCCTACAGACCAGAATTTACTAGATGTTGATCTGAGATAATGTATAATGCATCAGAGTGCTAGAAGCTTGTGGGGGGAGGGTCGTTTTGCTTAGAACCATTTCAAACTAACTGATCTGCTTTATTTTTACTGAGGTCAGTAATAAAAGCATGAAGTCAATAATATGAGCTGGAGAACACAGTCAGAAGAAAATATGTCTGTTAAAAACAGTTAACACACAGATTAAGTCTGTGTGGCCAGCTCCCATCTTCAGTTAATTTGTTCCTTTCAAAAAATTGTAGTTCAGTCACGTGAGAAGACACAGACTATGATTGGAAAAGAGATAGACATTCATAAACAATTAATGCATTTCAGTGATTAGTATATTAATAGGGTCCTGACACTTCCAAGAAGAGACAATGTCTAAGGTCAAAATAAAATGGGGGAGGTAATAAATTCTACTCTATTTGTGTATGTCTCACCTGTGTTGTTTAGGTTTTAGAAGATGGAAAAAGGTGAGGATGTCACTTGCTTAAGGAGGCAGCAAAGCGTTATCATCACTTCATCTTTGTGTCATGAGAAACATTTTCTCACTTCAAGGAGCGGAGTGGGCAGTTCACTAATTTTCTCCATCACTAGAGGGCTCAGATTGCTTTCAGAACATCATGCATCTTGGGTGTTGAAATTGTCCTTCGTTTTCGTGTAAGGCATGTGTGTTTATGTTCAGAGAGGGAGAGGTTCCAGTTCTTCACCTGCTGAAGCATTACTCTGCTTTTGACTTGCTGGTCTCTTGCTGTTAGGAAGTTCTATACAAGCAGGTAAATGTGTGGCTGTGTTCTGCCCCGTGGCTCTGTGCTCATGTTATTTTAATTTTCTATGATCTGTTTACATCTCTTTTGAGGGCTCTTTTTTGAGGTGTATCTTTGAAAATACATTTTAAAGCTCCAAGACGTGTAAGCAGATCAGGACATTTACATCCCTGCAGCAGTACCAGGTTTGTACCATTTAGTTAAAATTAGGAAGCATTTATTTTTTAGAGGATGGCCAGAAACTGGAAGAGGTGGTCAATGTGCCCCAAGCCCATCACTGTTTGAGGCATTTGGACAGTGTCCTAAATATCGTGCTTTAGCTTTCGGTCAGGTCAGATGATTGTTGTGGGTCCCTTCCAACTGAAATAGTTTGTTCTGAAATGTGAGATGCCACTTACGGTCCATGAGAGTGACCTGTTAATGACAAGTTTCCAGAGCTCCTTATGAGATTAGAATTGTGTCATAGGTGGAGAAACTTTTAATTTGACCCTTGTGAGATGCTCTTTTTGTGGGCCAGCCCATGTGGATAATCCACGTAAGTACTGCAGTGTTGCTGACAAGGTGTTTTTCACTGTTACACAATCGCCAGAATGCATTCCCATCCTGTTGAGATGTTTTATTGGGTCTGTTCCTGCATTACTTTTGTGGCTGGAATATTTGCAAGGCAGAGTACTGATGATTACACTCTGAGTAGGCTTGTGGCTACCTCAAAGAATATTGGGGGTCCATGTTTCTTGTCTTAATGGTGCATGCAGCCCAACAGGGAAAACTTCAAGGATCCCAAGAGGGTACATCTTCCTTACAGCTTTTTACAGTCATTAAATGTTGTGTTTAGAGACCTGCACTCAGCTTCCATTGCCCCTGCACCCGCAACCTTCTGAGAGGTTAAAGTTGGCTGCCAGCAGACCAAGGGGGAGAAGAAGATAAGAGTGGACTGATTCTAGTTCAGCTTCTATGAAGACAGATAAAAATACTTTATTCTTGAAATGGAAACAGGAGCTGTCAGCAGTAGTGTCACAGGTGCAACTCAAGATCTTATATAGAAGAGGTCCTCTCTCTTGGAGTCGTAGCATTGGAAAAAGAAGGAAGGGATGGTCGGCACAAATTCCTCAAGCAACTTCTTTGTATGAATTCTTAGGTTGTGGCTGCGGTACTCCACAGTAATGGATGCAGTTCAGCATGGGAGTCTGTTTGACAGCTCCAGACTTTATTCAGGCTTTGTTAAACTCTGCGCAGAGTCTGCATGCAGGCTTTTCCTGTGGGAGTTTCTGTTGAATGTGTAGGCTTACATAGCTCTCAACTCTCTAGCAAAACAAGCTCCTAAAGTAGCCTAAATCTTGATGGTAGCATCACTTTCAAATCTCTCATGTTCTTAAGCATTGAATCTAAAAGAAATTGGATGAATCAGTGATTGTTATAAATATCTTTAGTGCTTCTTATAATCTGAGTAACGATTAACATGTGTCGCAAAAGATACCAAGATATTTTGTTGTATTGCTGAACTAAACCAGTAGTTTGTGTTTTAAGTTATCTTGCGTATGATCCTGGCTTATTTCAGGTCTGGAGTATTGTTGACACCAAGCTTTTTATTTTTCCTAACATTCACATTGGCAAGAAAAGATGTAATATTTTGGGTAGAATTTTAGAGGAAAATGAAGATGTGCTGTTAATCAGGGGCACACTTGTTTACTTTGTTAGGTGGGAAGTGGGCCAAAAGCTTGACTCTGCTTTGAAGTTCATCAAAGTAGGAAAAGTACTGCAAACCCAAAGCTGTATTTGGTCTCTGGCAGAATTTGGTGGTGTTTTGAGCACGTACTCCCCAGCTGCACTTTGCTGAAGACAAGTGTGAGGCTCCTGCCTCAGTGAAGATCAATCCTTCTTCCCTCTCCCTTTGCCAAGCAGCTATCTGGAAAGTTGTCATGAGCTTTTGACCTTCTTTGTTGCACTGTTGGGAAAGCGTCCATTAGATTTGATGACCAAAATGCAAGCAAGAGTGCTCTCTTAAGTCAGTGATGAACTTGGTCTGGTTTTTTTTTTTTTTTTTTAATTCATTCCCAGTGAGAACATTTGCCAAGTTTGGAGTGCCTGCCATTTGTAGCACTAGCAAGCAAAAAGAAAAATCAACAAATTATTTATTTATCGTTGCCCTTGGTTTATTGTGAACATCTAAGTAGCTAAAGTGCAGACCCCCCCGAGCTTGTGTTTAAGTACTTGAGTTGTGCCAGTGAGTCTGCTGAAGAGGCCTCTTGTGACAGTGTGATGTCCCCAGGGCGACAGGGTGTCATTCCCAGGGAAAACTGCAAAGGGGCATCTGAAGGGGTGTGTTTTGTGGCTCTGTCCTCACCTTGCATTCTGTCTGATAGAGAAATTGGGATGACCATTTAATTGTACAAAAGAAGCAGGTGGTTGTTGTTTTTGTCCTATACACTGAACTCTGGCAAGCCCTCTGAAGAACAACTTTCCCAGTGCTAGCTGGACAGGACCTTGCTATGAATGAATTTAGAGTTACAGCCTGCTGGTTTGGGACTATTACCCTACACTTCCAGACTTTGTAGATGTTCTTGGTGCTTCTTAAAACATTTAGTGATGCAGTTTCATTAATCCATTTACTCTGATAAGCTTGGTAAGTGGATTACAAGGTTTTACTGTCAGTGTAGATCTTGATAGCTTCACAAAATGGTTTTCATCTTGCTTTTGATACAGGAGAGCTAAACAAAAGTACAAATACCTGTATTTTCATCTAAGTCTAATGAAGACAAGCTTCTCTACTTTGCATAGTCAGGAAAGTTGTGTCTTAAATGATTTTTCCATCACTCCAGAGCTGTTAGATAGGAATTGGACATCAGTGATTTCATGGCTTCATCCCCCAGAACTGGTGACTTCTGTTCTAGGTGAGGGTGAGACACTCCTTGTAGGAGGCTTTATAGCCTGAACAGTTTTTACCTCTGTTCTGTTGCTTTTATGTTTTTTTCAGTTAAAGCCACTGAAAAAATATTTTTTTCTGTTTGTCAATCTTAAGGCTTGCCTTGTGTTCTGCAAAAATGAAGGTGATTGTTTTTCTGAAGTTGTGTGTGTTATTAAAGTGACAGTAAAGCGGTGAAGATTTTGTTGAATGATTTTCTCTTGTGATGCACAACAAATGGCACACTGGGACAGTATTTCATTTTGTCTGCTGTTATGACTAGATTTGAGATGTGAAATAGTTGGGAAGAGTCCTTCCTTGCACCCTCCCACTAGCTGTTATTCATAGCAGGAAGCAGCTTCTCCAGATCTTCTTTGAAACTTCGTTATCGCTCAGGTGTTGAATCACATCAGCAAGTTTTTGTTGGTATTTGTGTAATTCATGTAAAGTTACTAGTATACTGTCTGTCTATAGTTGAGAGCCTTGTTTTGTATTTTGGAATATAATCACCCTGTGCTGAGTTGAAGAAATTATGACAGAGTGTTCAGACAAGAAAGTCAGAGTTGGGCAAAGACTTCTGAATGCGTATAAATTTCTTTTGTTGAACCAAAGAGCGGAGGAGTGGATCTCTGACTCAGCTCCCCTCTCCCTCTTTGCTGAAGAACTGTGAGCTTGCAGCTGGGAAAATTCTATGGGAAGAAAAAATGAACACCAAAGTCATCGTGTTGATGGAGCCATGCCAGAATCTGTGAGGATAATCCACCCAAGATAATGTCATAGAATTACCCAAAAAAGCGAGAGGAGCAGAAGGATTGAGAAGGGATGACATTTCAAGAGTATCAGCATGGTCACGTATGATGGAAGTGTTGGACAGGGCAGTGGGAACAAAGTGGTGTTTCTGAGACTCGAGTAAGATGAAGTCATTCATCTTGGTTAGAACAAATTCAGAGAAATGCCAAGCAAGGGATAGAAATAGTAAGTAAGAAGTATATTAGAGAGGAGCTGAAATAGAAGACCAAAGTATAGTTGAAGGTCAGGTGCTTTAAAATGGGAATGACTGAATCATGCTTATGTTCTAAGAGGAGAGGCTAGAAAAGGCCAAAAACATCTGAAAGGAACTGCAAGGAAAGAGTAAAGAAGGGACAGAAAATAGAAGTTGCAGTGGGATTAGTAAACACTTCAGGAGTCTGCTCCTCTCAGCTGGGCTGGGGAGGAGCAAATGAAGAGAGGGGGGAAGCTAAGAGGTGAGATGACATGTGTTGTTCAGTCTGTAGGGGAGGGAGATGATGTCCCGAGTGAGGAGGTGGCACCACGAGTAACTTACCTGCCTTGCTGGTGCTTACTCAGGGCTCATGCTTCTCTGCCACGCTCCCCAATCTTTCCCCAAACCACACTGCTTTGTTACTCTCCGCTGCTACGTTATGCTGTTTAAAAGTGACTTTTACTGATGAAATGGATTACCTCTACAATTTTCTTTCTCTTGACCCTATTTGATGAACAAAAAACCATCTGGTCTTGCTGTCATTTGAGCAAGAAGAGAGAGGAGGGGCCATGTCTTGTGCTGGTGACATTTTTGTACTCAGTTGATATTGTCCTTTATAATGATGCATCAGAGTGTCATGCCCCAGCCCGCTTTGATGAGCGAACGAGTGCCAGGAACAGGTCAGAATGTCACACAACATAAGAAGAATGGAAATTAAGCTCTTTTTTTTTTAATATATATATATATTTGATGGTGCTCTTGCATGAAAAGTAAGGGAAATGTTTTGGATTTAAGTTAAGACAGCCCTTCTTGTACAACTGTTGTCTGCTAGGGAAGCTCCTGCCTCCTTTTCCCCACTGCCATTTCTTCGGCCTCTGTTGCTATTCGTTGCTCTTCTCCTGCTTCAGCCCCTTCCTGCTGACAGCAGATAGTGGCAGTGGGTTCCTGCTTCAGTCCCTGCCTTTTACTACTCTATCTTTTTTGTTTGTTTTCTATTAGAATGAATGAGAAGGGGTTTGGTCCAGTTTGGCTTTGAGTTGCTTTTACTCTGTTGTACCTCAAGCTATCTGTAGCTTTTCTGTGTTTACTCACAGCTTCAGGCCATGATCCTGTCAGCATTTGGGTGTTGCTTCCATTCAGATGAGAAGTGTTTAGTAGCTTTGTGGACTCTCCTGCTTAGCTAAGGTAGAGTCTAATTAACACCTTGCCTTGACTGAGGGGGCAATAACCACAGGCAGAAGGGCACAACAAGGTAAATAAACAGTGTCAGTAGGATTTTGGTCTCTTCCCTCACCCCATAGGTGACTGAAATTTTTTTGAGAGAGTAGCATTTTGGTAGAAAGTGGTGACATTTAAGTTAACATCTTTTTTTTTTCCCATACAGGAACAGGAATTCCAATAAAAGTCAGATGACACTATGTTGGTTCAGAAGCTCTTCTCAGAAGAGCTGTAGTTGGCATCTGCCTGATGCTCTCATTCTCTTCTAGGCTGGGTTCTCTGTGATGTGTGAATGTTTGATTCTTTGCCACGCACTACAGAGTAACCAGAGGCATGTGAGATGGAGTTGTATCAAGAAGTGTCTATCAGTGGGAACACAGAGCACTGAGAAGCATTTTTGAACTATCCTATTTTGTCTCCGATGTTGCTATATTTCAAGTCTCATCCCAAATAGGGACCGTTGCTTCTAATTTCTGCCCTAAGCAGGATGAAATGCCATATTCGAGACAGGCTTCTGTCCAGGTCACATTGGAGTATTTTTGATGTTCATTTACAATCTCACGTAGTCATGGCAGTGTAGTTTGATCTCCTTCTGAAGACAAGTGCAAAGATGTCCCCTGTTCTTTTCTGACACAAGAAGACTGAGTTTGTCTAATGAACCACTTATATGACTTTCTGGAACACAGGGGTTTGTTTTTTTCCCCTTAAACATCTAACATCCAAACCTATTTACTTATTTAGGTTGTGAGGTGAAGCTTGGAGCCATGTGTGGGGCTGTTTCCCTGAAGGAGTTGCCAGTGAAACACACAGCTGAGCTGACTGCAGCACTTCTTACTAGAGCATACCTGTCAAGAGGATGAATGAACAGCATGGTAAGGATGCAGTATATCTTTAGTTAAGGAAGAAAACAGCCCTCTGTTTGTGATCAATCTAGAATTGAAAGTGTCAGCCCCAGAGTACACCAAGTTAATCCATGGTTTCACAACCACAGTACGTTCTGATTAGTATTGCTGTGGAACAGGCTTCTCAAAGCAAATCCCAGGGCACTTCTGTTATCTTAAAATGAAAGCCTTAGGAACCTAAGACTGAGCTGCTTACTCTGAGCTGCACTGTGTAAACTTGTGTGTCCTGTATGCTTGAAGAGGAATTCGTTTGCATGACAAGAGAGTGTCTGTGTCCAAGTCTAACAACGATCTCATTTTCCAATTTTTTTCCAAGTTGCAACATTCTCAGGTCAACTCATGTTTGATCCCATTTGGGCCCGAAAATGCCATTCGGGGTAGTAAAGGCAGCAAAACAGGCATCCAAATGGACATACAGGAGCACCAAGTTTCAGCACAGTTCAGTTTAGCTGAACTGAATGTCCATTGTGATGCAGAATGGTGTGTGCTGCTGTTTCATCTCAACTGAAAAACGAATATATGCTGTTACTGATTACATTAATATGTAATTATTACCATGAGAGTCTAATCCCCTGAAACCATTGGTCACTTGATGTATGTTCATTTAACTACAAATTCTTTTCATTTTCCATTTGTATTTTATCATTTAATTGCTTTACTCTATTCAACATCACCCTTTTTTGATCTCCTGCTAATCATTATTTGGAATGAGAATTAGCCCTTAAGCAAACAGTGCCCCAAATCTATCTTGCTTCTTTGTGTGTAGTGATGACCTTGTGTTGGACAGGAAAAAAAAAACAATTAGCTATCGCTTTAGATTTATAATAAGAATTCTTTTGATCATGTTTGAAAATTGCAGCTGAAAGAAAAAACAACTTAGCATTTATCCATATTGTATGTCAACAGCTTACATTTTTGAAGGACCTCAGATTCTAGGAAGTCCTGATCTTCTGAAAGCCTAGTGGGAAATCTTCCTGTAAAAATAAACCAAACTCCACATCTCTATTTCTAAAAGAGATCTAGGCATTTACAATCTGACGGGAATTAAGTTTGTAAGCATCACTTTCAAACTGGGAGTTGGTGCCCAAGGCAATGTTATATCTGGAAAAATCGACTCCGAAAATCACGTGACAAAGAACAGTGTCCTCCCTGGAGCTGTTTGAACTGGCCTGTAGAACGGCAGCAGGAAGAAAAAGGCAGGGATCAGGGAGCTGTCTGTGATGTGCCTGGGAAACCAGGGTAGCTCTGCAGTTCCCTCCTGGCCTGGGTATTTGTTTTCCTCCCAGAGGAGTCTTGGACAGGAGGGTGGGGAGGTATCAGGGTTGTTTGGAGGCCAGCACATGCATCTGGGGATTGGCTTTGCAGGTTGCACAGTGGTGGTAACCCCCCCGGCGCTGTTCCGACAACAGCCATTGCTCAGTGCTCGGTTCAGACAGGCCATCCCATTCTTCCCAGTCAGTAGAATGGCATTTTCTTCACTGCACTGAACAGGGTTCTTAAACCCTTAATATTTAGATGTTTTGTCATACAATTAACGAGCAGCCACCCCCTTAAAAAATCTCATTAAAGTTTGTCTTTGGCAGGTTGCCTCCCAAAGTCTTGACAGCACTTTGGGTGCTGATGATCTGATCAGATCAGAGTGTCTTCTCATTCCCTCCTCCTTCCCCATCTGTTTGCATCTACCTCTTGTGTTACAAAAATAAACTGTTTGGGGTAGGAACTGTTTGGGGTTTTTTTTTTTTTTTCTGGTTTTGCTTGGTGCAATGCTGTCTGGTGCACAACTTCTTTGTGGTATGGCTTAGCCTCTGCTCGTCACTGCTGCACCATCTCCTTTATCCAGACAAGTTACATGAAGAGCCGTCGGCACGCTGCGGCGTGCGTGTAGCGCACGGTAACGCCAATAAACATCTCACTCTCTGTAGAACCTGCACCTCAGACTGTCCGTTTAGACAAACAGCTCTGGCACCTGCACCTCAGGTTATCCATTTATACAAATAGCTCTGGCACCTTGCTTAAAATCAGGAGGTCAAAGCGGAGGAGGTGAACAAGGGAATGGAACGTTAGAGGCTGTGGAACTTGTAGGGAAAAATGAGATCTGGTCCCTCCTCTTCAGTATAATCTGCACTGCTGCCAGATCATGAAGGGGGGCGTGGGGAGGGATGGGAAGCTTTTGTGCTGTAAATGTGAAAACGGAGCTGTATTTTGAGAAATTTTAAGAGATTTCATAAAACTCTGCTCTTTATCTACTAATCTACTACGATCTGAGATGATAGAAGGAACAAAGAAGGAACTGGAGGCTCAAAGAGCCCACAGTAGCAAATTCTTTACTCGGGGGCCTCTGAATGTGTTAAAGCTAGGATTCATTAGAGTGCTTTAGGGGTTGAGGTGGCATTTAAAAGTGCCTCCTTTAAACAAATAAGAAACAGTATAGCCAAATGCAAGTGAGATAAAATAGAAATCAGTGGTTCTTTTGTAGCCCTTTATTAAGGATTTGTCTGTAAGCAATTTTACAGCAGATTGCATAGTCATGTCTATTCAGTGGGCTTTTAGGCACGGGGGAGATTGTTGTTGTTTAGCAATATCAAAGAACTTCTGTAGTCATTATATAGTTCTGGTGAACAACCATTAATCGTCTTAAAAATAACGAGATGGATAACATAATAAACTGCCCTGGGATGTATTTCTCTTTTTTTTTCAGCCAGCATTTATAAGTAAATGCAGAAATGGTGCTTCTAGCTAGTTTTGTTTAAAGCAGCAGGAATGAAGAAAAGAATTATCAGGATGTGAAATGCATTAAATCATGGCAAGAAAATTCCTTTCATCTTGAGTATGGCTGCTGACTGTCAATAACTGAGATTAATGCTACAGGAAACAAAGCAGAAATGTTAACTATAATGACATTTAAAGAAGAGCAATAACCAGTTTATTAAAGGAAAGTGGTTTGAACTCTGTGAGGTTGGCAAATGGAGTTTCAGAAGCATTTTAAGATACTTTTGCCTCATCTAAACCATCATAGGAGTAAATTAAAATACATTCTGTAAAGGAAATCTGGTCACTCTTTGTGTTATCTCCTCTAAGGGATGTGCATATTCGTAACTTTTAAAAGGAACTCAAATGCCCTGATTGTGAGCCTGAAATGCTATATCCCAAAAAACTGCCACTTCAACAACTTTCCTGTCCTCTGTGAACACACTGAAACAGAGGCTGCTTTAGCAGTGCATGTTCCCTTAGGAATGAAATTGAGCTCTGGGTTTGATTTTTAAAATTTTATATATATATATGTGTGTGTGTATATATATTTTTTTTTTTTTTTTTTTTAAAAGCTTTGTTTTCTGTCCTGTAGCTTTCTCCTTTTCCCAGAGTTAACCACAGCTCCTGGCAGTGCTTGCTGCTGCTGCTCACAGGGAAGCACAGAGCCAGGCTGGCGAGGGCAGCGCTGTGCCAGCAGCCAGGGAGCGTGTGTAACAGCTTAGTTCAGCCCTGGTTGCAGTTAGTGGTGTTGCACTGAACTGACTGTCTCTCCAATAAATTAAATTCTTACAAGTTCTGCAAACACTGTCTTTAGGACTTCTAAGCCTCATGCCTTGGGAAGCCTGGTCAAAAATGTCTCGTGGTCTAGTGACCTGGCCAGAGACAGAAAAGCTCAACTATTGTCTTAGTGGGAGAGCTGGAAGGAATTTCACCTTGGAGAGCTTTGTTGGCAGAGATGTTGATTAAAGGCCATGGAGGCCTGGCCATTAATGGCCTGGCCATTAGAGGCCAGGATTTCTATAATTCAAGATGCTGCAATATTTAAATTGATCCTACTTCATCAGTTTCTGTGGAGCCCAAAGATGTAAGGGCCCATCTGTGTAGGGAAGGTGGTTATAGAAGGACTGTCAGTCTAAGATTGCAACTGCAATGATCTTATAGGGCACAGTGGCAATTACCATTTGCCTACTCCTACTGCCTTCCCTTTCTTGCTTGAATATTGCATTAATTCCTTCTTAATTAAGGTTATCCATTTCTGTCACTCAGCTGAAGTTCTATGTATTCTCTCCCAGTCCAGCTGTTTATGTCAGTCTCTCTTTGGTATGCACTTGTTTCTGTTAGAGAATTAATTCCAAGGCTAGATGATCCTTGTGATCATCTTGCCTGTCCTTCTGTATAACGTGGACCATACAGCTTCCCTGCAATAATTCAGTGATGAGGGAGGCATTTCTCTCCTTTAATTGAGTGCAGTGGATAATCTTTTAGTCCATTGATATTTCAGACGAAAGCCCGCCCTAACCTATGATTAACTGAGAGCAATAAACACATTTTGGATTGGTAAATTCAAACTAATAGATTCAAATAGGCTTTTGAAATTGATTAGTAGAAGTAACTCATTTCTCTGGCAATTTCTGGTCTTTAGACACAAGTCTTAGAGGGACACTTGGCCTTTTTTCCTGCCTAATGCATGAGTGGCTCCTATTAACATAAGCAGAACATCTTCTGTGTAAAGCTCCGGCCTGGCTGTGGATTCATCTGTCAGCAGCACAGGGCTGCGCAGGATAACTCAGCAGGCTCCACCTCAACCCTGTGCTCTCTTCCTGGCAGTCTGGGGCATCCTGCTAATCATGGGAGCTGTCTTTGTGCTGTTTAGGGAAAGAGAAATGAGTTTTTCCCACTATAGTAGCTTGTTGAGACTGACTTGCATCAAAAGGCATGAAAGCTGTTCCCTCTTAAGGACAGTGTGAAATTTTGCTCACGTAAGAGACGAGAAGCAGAATGTGTTCAGATGTGAGTGGGGCCAAGGACTATTAATGCATAATGGAATGTGGCCCTTGAAGATACTCGTTTGGGAGCAGCTTTGGTGGTGATGTAGTAATTACTCCTCTAATAGAAAAAAAAAATATTCCGCAGGCATTTAACAGCAGCTGAAGAAACAGCAGCAACAGGGGGAATCAAAGAGCAATGACAGAAAGGCTGACAGTAAATGGGGGCAGCAGCTGGGGAAGTACTATTGACCTTAAATCTGAAGAATTTAGATTGTGGTTTCTCTGCAGCAGGAAATATATACACTATTTTGTTTAGTAGCTTTCTTTTTTCTTTTGTGATAATGAATCTCTGCAATTCTAATAGAAATTATAATTAGCAACAACAAAAGCTTCTGTGAAGAAACGATTTCGGCGTAATTACAGGATGGGAGAAGAGTTTACATGTCTCTGCTCTTTGGGGGCTCTGTCCGTGGAACCAGAAGCTTAGCTGTATTCAGGGATTTGGTGGGACTGTATGCCCTTGCTTCAAGGCCCCTTCATTAATTAAGAAACTATCATTGCTTTGTGATATGTGGTAGCCTTGGTCTGATGATACTGCTGAAAGCTTGTGTCTTCTTGTCGATCTCACCTCCATAGCTATGAGCTGAGAGGGCGAATGGGCAGTGCTGGAGATTGTTGATGGCTTTTTGTGGAGGCAGACTCTTTGTGGCCTTGCTGTTTGAGTGGCTCATGAACATGGCTCAAACTAGAATTGGGTCCCATTATGAGATGTGAGCAACTGCATTCTTTATTTCATAAAATTAACACTCAATAAATTTATGCAACCTTCATTCTTCATAGAAAAAACCAAGAGAGACATAGGAAGCACCATATGACATTGGCACTGAGAGTGCCTGCAGCAGCCCTGTGGCACGTGGTAGATGAATGGAATTCTCCTGGGGCATGAGGAAGCATGGCCAATGCCGTACAGTCAGAGTGGTGCTTTGCTTTTTTCCTGTCTGGTAGAGCCACTGATCAGACGCAGAAGTTAATGTAGGGTTGGGTTTGGGGTTTTTTTTGTGTCCTTATTTTTTGATATGCCAGAATTTGATGTTTCGCATGACGTAGATGGCTCTTTGCTATTATTTGGAAGATTACGTTATCAATCCAGCATTTCCAAATATGAACACTGCTTCTGCTAATCAGCATTCTTTCTACATCTGGACTTCTGGCTTTTTCACAGATAACAGAGTAGGTTTCTAATACTATTTGTACTACTGTATCCATACTGACTTAAATGCTGATTCTTACCAATTCGAGCCTGACAGGATGTGGATTTAGAGGCAGAAATGTTTCACTGAGCAGATTATCAAAAACTGAAAGGAGAAAGTCGTTTTCCAGATAACTTGATCCTGCTATGTATGTCACTAAAAATAACAGAGAGCTGCTAAGCAAATGGATGCAAGGTTCTGGATGACACAGCCTCAATAAACTCTGTCCGGAGCGATGTTCTGTTGAGAACGGAACCGTCTGCAATGAGTGGAAGAAAATATAGCAAACAGGAGAATGCTCTTCACAGGGAGCTGAGAGTCTTCTGATTGCAAGCTGGTATTGTCTAAGCTGGGTAAAAAATGGTGGCTGAAGTTTGACTTGCACTCTCAGGAGGTACATTGCTTACAAACACAGCAAGGGTAGGGATTTGGGGATAAACTCCAGCCTATGGAAAGGGGATTTTCAGCTGCTGTGTGCATGGAGGTGTGGAGACTGAAGCTCCAGGGGGCTTGCCCAGCCTGGTGCAATGCGCACGCTGATGGTGCACTCACCCTCCCACTACCCCCGCCTCCTTCCCTTTTGGGCAAGTAGTTCCCGTGTGCTGGTGGCAGGGAAGGAGTGTGGAGGTGGAGAGAAGCTGAATAAAACTCAGACAGAATATGTTAGTTAGGCATTCTGCTACTACACCAAATTTGGGCTTCTCTACTATCACACTGGATGAAGAATTTTAGCTTATTGATGGAGGAGTAAGTTGGCAGAATATGCCAAACTGTGGCTGTCTGCAACTTTATTTTGAGAAGTACCGTGTAGTATCACTCTGTGCTTCATCTTACAGCCATAAATTAAGATTTACAATAATAGTTCACCTGCTCTTCAAGGGGAAGGAACATTTTCTTAGAGGTGACAGTGAGAGAATACAGAACTGCTTCTCCTTTTTGGCTAGTATGCCACAGGAATGGTTTTCTGTGTTGTATTTCACTCCAAAGCAAAATGACTGCATCAAAAAAGAGTTTCTCTACCCTGAATCTTAATGATTTTTTTTTTTTTTTCCTTGTCTATTGACTTCTGAACTTAGGGTATTTTTTGCCTTTATTATTCTGCTTTCACAAAAAAAATAAAACAAACCAAACAAACAAAAAAAAAAAAAGCAAACAAACCAGGCCTATTGTAGTTTCTAAAAATATGAGAAAATAGTATAGAAAAATATTTAAAATACAGTCTTTAAATTGGGTACTTCTGTTCTGGAGGAGACATTTTAGTGAGTCTGTCTGCAGTGTTCTCAGTACTTGAAAGATGATTTTTCAGTAATCTGTATTGGGAGCTTAGTAGGTGAATGCATAACTTGCCATAATCATAAGAGAGAGGTGTTTTCAATAGTGGCCTCAGACTCCTCTGGATCACTCACCACTTCAGTTCTATTGGATTAGTGGTTGGTTGGGGTTTTTTTCTCTCTCTTTTTTCCTCCCCCTCCCCCAAATGGTTAGGAACACTGTAAGCCTAGCTAGCAGGAAATTTCTCTTATCTATTGAATCTCACTTACAAGGATTAATGAAGAGGAAATGGGAGCTTTTGTTGTAGGAACTGAGTGAATCTTATGGCCTTTATAGCAAACTATTTGTTGATTTAGTAGAAATTGTGTTTCACTAGGAGGGTAATTCATCAGCACCTGACACCAGTGGTACTGTATGTGCTGAAATCAATTTTGTGTGAGGTTCAGAGCACACTAGAAATCTTACGCTTTAAAATAGCTTTTTGGGTATGACAGAGAAGAATCAAGTGATTACCCTAAACTGGAGTAAACGGACACGCCGAGACACGTCAAGCTTTATCAGTCAAAGCTATTTAACAAAAAACCTCTCTGCATTTTGCCATTTTTATTCATGTTGGCAATAAATGCTTCAATTTACTGAAAAATTACTCGGGGAAATTTTTATCATGTTGAGCTTCTTGGGCAGTAAGGTGGTAGATGAAAAATGTCAGAACTGCTATTAACAGGAAACAGTTTATGTGCTGGTAAGTGATGTATGAGCGCAATGGGCCGTGATGGACAGGACACTTGGCCCAGCAGAGGTTTTGCCCAGTCCTGTGCTCCTCTTCCCCCTTTGTTTCTGGAAAGCTTGTGGGAGGCTGTCGGTGCAGCCACTGACAGTCACTGGGTGTGCAGCCAGGTGACTGGCACTGGACATGCCACAAAGGGGCAGAAAACACAATGGAGAAATAAATGGTGTGGGGTGATGAGGGGTGGGAAAGTGTGGATATATCCAACAGTGAAGAAAACCACCTGCAACTTTATCTTCTGCCAATATTGGTGTACGTGAAAGCTCTCATTAAGTTTGGCAGGACTAGTGAGTAAGAAGGGGCTCATGGCTGAGGGTATGATCAGCTTTGCCCCACAGGTTTGTAATTCTTTTTTTTTCCCCTGTATATGTTTGTTAAAAGGAAAATTAAGAATTATTAGTAAAGAAGAAATAATTTGCGTGCTAAATCAGGCCTACGCATACACATTTCCTCTATTTTATAATTGGTCAAGCTGAGCCATTCACAGAAAGAAACCTGCTTAAATCTGAATGCCTAGGGCATAAAAATTACCCACAAGTGGAAGCTAATAATATCATGTAGTAAGGCAAAGTAATATTTGTGCAAAAACCCATGTTGATTGCACTCTTTGCAATGTAGTGTTGGATTCCTCATATTTAGATTCTTGCTAAAGGTTCACTGAGACCCAGCAGTTTTCCATTAACTACACAGTCATTCCTGGCTTGAGTTTCTGCAGACAGCTATTTTGTAATGTGTGCGCTTCAGAGCTTATCAAAACCCTGATGTTAGTCACACTCGTAGTGATTCTAGAGAACATTATGAGCACTGTCACTTCCAGAGCAAGAAAACTTCCAGTCCTACCCTGGGAAGTTTGCTTGGAAAACTGCACACCTTTTTCTTTTCCCCAAGCTTACCAGGAACACATGCTTCAACAGACCATTTATTTCTATGTGTCTTCCATGAAGTTTTAAGCATGAGTGCATATATATCCACATTCTAAAAGTTCTGCCCTGAGCTCCCATGGAAATTGGGCATTGCTCTGTTCTCCTGTACACGCGTATTGTATGTGTATTTCTCACAGGCTGATTGATGCCAGCTAAAGCTGATTTTGCAAGTATAAATAGTGAGCTCACTCTGTTATAGATTATTATTTGCAGCTTCCATGTAGACCGCCTGTTGTAATCTCTGCCTAGATCAGATGCTTAGAGTGTATCTAGAGCTAATTTGGAAGATAAGCTTGCAATACTTGCTTTACTGAAGTTAGTTTCCCTAATAACATTGAAGAAGTTGTAGTGGCTCTGTAGTAAATACCAGGTGTGTTTCCAAAGAGCTGGCTGGGGTACAGAGTGCTGAAGCCATAGGACGCTGATAGATACACTGACTTTGTCAACTATAGGTAACTGTGTGCCATATCGATGAAGTCCTGTCACCTGATTAAAAGGAAAGCGTGAGCTGGGACATCTGAACTAAAAATGCTCTGTGACTTTACTGAGGCACTTGGAAAGCACTGCATGAAGCCTGTGCTAGGCTGACTGCTCTGGAGTAACCTGTGAACCAGTACATCTAATTAGAGGGACTGCATTTTCAAAAAAGAAATTGTGAGTGCATTTTTAAGAGTATTGCATATTAGGAGATTTATTAATTTATCCTTCTTTATTTAAGATGAAAACCCAACTTACACGGCTGCCCATAAAAGCACTGTACTGCTCTGACAGCTCTAACTTGAGAGAGGGATGACTGCAGTTTTGTATTCCTGGTGATTAAAATGTGCTGATGAACATAGCTGATCCTTCTGGGTTAGATCTAAGAGTCGTCTTCCATGCCGCCTTTTTTTCTCCTACAGGAGAAAAATTAACCCCATTCTGTCCATCAGAGGGAATCCATGAGTTTGTATTCAGAAAGTATCTCCTAATTTATAACTGCTTACAAAACCCAGCCTTTTTATTAAACAGTTTTGATAATCTTTTCCCTCTGTGGTCACCCCTGAGACATGCAATATACTGAAGGAGCACTGGGAAACCACGGGGTACGCTTTAGCTGCAGCCCCGATGGTGTTGCTGGCTTCTGGTGCTGCTTCTTTCCCAGCAGAGAGGCCCTGCAGCCAGAAAGTAACTGCACTGTCAGGAGCTGAAATGGAGAGGACCAAAATGAACTGAGGAGATAGAGAGGCTTGTTTATAGTATGTCCTAGTTTATTCTTATTTATTGTCCAAATCTCTAAAAGATGGGCTAATGGAGAAGGGGAACTAATCCCGTGGGCGTTGAATCTCTTCTGATAGTGAGAAACACAAGCATAAAATTGCAGTAAAGCAGGATGGCCTCTGAAGATTTTTCCTAGGAGTAAGCTTTTCCCCCCTACGGTGTAAAACAACTAGAAAATTTCCATTATAACCATGTCTTCACCCGAGTTAATAGCTTTGTATCATAGACTGACTTGTCTGAGTAGCCTTACTTAGAAGACAGAGAGACAAAATTTTGCATGCTTTAAACTTCACCTTTGACTTGTGTTTCATAATTCTTGTTCTTTGTCATGTCAATAAGGAGATAAAGCTGGAAATGTCATGTGGAAAAAATGGAATAAGTAAACACAATATTGAATGTGGCCCAGGAAAGTTAAATTGATTTTTTTTTTTTATTTGTTTACTAGGGGATGGATCCCCTTCTAAATACCACAGTTTTAGAGCATACTGAAATGATGATAATGGTCTTAATATCTTAGTCATTCTTAATACCACATTTTATGAGTGTTGTTCCAGGTACCAACGTTTCTTCTTCTGTGGTTCATTGTAAGAATTCCTGAAATCCCTCAATCTGCAGTCAGTAATCTCACTCGAACACATCGCTTCTGTCTGCTGGTAAAGGATTGAACAGGATTAGTATCCAGGAAAAAGTTCTTACGGGTTTGGTTTTCTGAGGTTTGTCCTTTCAAAATCTGATCTCATCCATCACTTGGGCACTGATAGTCAAAAGGAAAGGCTGTAACCGGAGAGTGGAAAGGAAAATAGGAAGAGAAACTGTTGACATTTCTTGTTTGTTTTTGAGACTGTATGTAGTCTGGCCATATGCTTGTTACTCACTTCCCAACTTTGCTCCTTTTAGATGTTTTTGGCTTGTAAGAGAACTGGGTTATGTTGTGGTTGCCAGAGGAGTAAGTGCAGGCTGTGAAGAACAGAAAGGGAAGGAAAGCTTTGAGCAGAGCTTGTGGGACAGCTGAGGCAGACACTCTTGTTTGGTTTTACTTACTATGCTTTTCTTTTATTCCTACAATACTGGAACTAAATTCAAGGAAGGTTCTAGTTCCACACAGAAAAAAATCCCTACTATTCTGAAAAGGGATCATAATCTGATCTGAATCCATTGTATGTTGAATGATAAATCTTGTTCTTTATAACCTTATGGTGGCTCCAGCCACAAATTTGAGCTACATTTGTAGACTGAATGAGGGCTCTGAAATGGCACTGAGAGCTGATTTGTTTTTCTCCCTGTAAACCAGTACCTGTAAAATCATAAAACAGATTGTTTGAAAGATTCTTGTGTGTATTGAGAGTCAGTCATTCATCTTCAGAATGCATTGTACATATCTTTGTTTCAGAATTTCTTCCAAACTTTGTTTTTTGGGGTTTTTTGTTTTTTTTTTTTAAACTCATTGTCATTGAGCTATGTTCTTCCTAAGCTGGATGTAGCTGCAGCCTGAAGTAAGAGCCTTCTTCTCTTTTTCCCTGGAGCATTAAGCCTCAATAACTGTTAGGCTATAATATTGGCAGCCAGAATGCAGAGGAACTTGCATTATCATCAACTGTCTTTCTGATCTGACAATACCGTATTATATTCTCAATAGATACTTTTGTGAGCAAACAATGAGTGGCATAAATGACTGTGCCCGTCTGACATGGAGAATTTGACTTGTCAGTTAGAGAAGAATAAGGCAAAAATTGTATACATGGCCAAAATATTTAGCATAAAACTACTTGTGCTGCTCCTCCCTGTAGAAGGGAGAAAGTTAAGAGGGAACAGAGAGGCATAGATTTACCAGATGGAAGAGGCTGCCTGATTGTGCTACCTCTGTCAGCGCTGTCGTCCTCTGATAAATGAAGTGCCCTGCGTTTGCCGCACAGCTGCGGGTACTGAAGGGGAAACTGGAGACGCGGGTTGCTCAATAGAAAAGCAAAGATTATTTGTACGAGCTCTTCACTTATCGGGTGACTCCAATATGTGTGGTGGCAGGGCTGCTGGGGAAATGATTGGGGTTACATTTTTCTGGAGCAGGCCCTCTTACGGGCTTTGACCTGCCTCGGCTGCTTGCCTAGAAAGCAGTGCATTTCATCAGAGTAGAGCCTCCAGAAAGATACATTGCCAGGCACAAAGGAATTTGGCCTTATTTAATATACTCTTTGCAGAAATTTAACCAATTTGCTTGCAGGGCTCAGTTCCTCTAGAGTAGCTTAGAAATGTTCTGTATTACGTGACCATTTAGTGTACTTTAAAAAAAAATAAAATAAAATTGTCTTTCAATCAACTTTAAATATGGAAAAAAACCTTTTTATTATGTAGTTATCACTAGTAGCATGACTGTAATTCTCTTCAGTAGAAAATCTCCAGAGATACAGTAATTTACCTGTTATATCACTTTATCTTTCTCATAAGTGACCTTGGCGAGCTACCGTTAGTTACATGATACTTCAGCCTTGCTTACTGTGCCAGAATGTATTTTCCTAGTGTATAAAGTGATCTTTCAAGATCTGTATATCTACCATAGTGTAATGTTATGTGCAATAAGACTGATCTTTTCCACTGGAAGCTTTATCAGTCTTGTGACTTAAAAGAAGTAGAGTGCACATAACAGCTGTAAATACAACTGTAACATCAGCGAATTAAAATGCCTGCCTGGTTCTGAGGTTTCCAGGTACTTCAGAGAGATGCTTTAATTACAGGAGGGTTGTTTCAGAATGATCTTACATGTGATGGAACAGTGCTTGGAGGTGCAGCACAGATCAGAGCTTTTCTGGTGTAGCTGAAGTGCAGACTCAGTAAAAATTTAAAAAGCCAAGAGAAACACGAGTGATAAAAAGGAACTGGGGAAACTGTTTTACAAGTGGGGAAGCTGTGGCGTGTTGGCCAAGTCATTGATTGCAGATGAACTGGATTCTTAATTTGGCACTTCTGCACTGACATAGTTATAATAATTTCTCTTGAGAGAGAAGTACTTTCTGAAGAAGACTTCAAAACACTACTTTTTATCAGAAGAGGATTTTTAAGATATCTCTGTATTTTATCATACCTGAAATGAAAAACACCATTCTGTAATAGAAATTGCTTGTTTTTTACTCTGTAGTACACTCTGTCCAGAAATGTTCCTGTGGATGGTATTGCTCATACATGGATCATTAACTAAGCATTCAAGGTACTCTGACCTAACCCACTTTCATAGGATTAAATTAAACAGAACTCACAAAATAACTAGCTTTACAGATTTCCTCACCTTGGTCATTTTGTACTTGTGTGTCTGGAATTGGACACTACAGTAGACAAGATGATTGCTTCAGGTAAGAGAAAATTTAACATCATGTTAGTGAAATAACTGCTTTTGAAAGTGAAGGAGCCAGGAAGACCATAGTGAAGGTGAATCACTTCAAGCATAGGTTGGATAATTCACTTAAAATTTAAGATCTGTCCTGTGCAAATAAAAGTAGTGCAGATAACATCCATGGGACCTCTGCTGCATGAAAAGTCAAGGTCAGAAAACAGGAACTACAGTGGTGATAGGGTTTTAGTTTCATTAGAAACTGGCTCTTTGACTGAACACCTACTGTCTAGACTAGACATTAGGAAAAAATTCTTCACGGAAAGGGTAGTGAAATATTGGAATGGGCTGCCCAGGGAGGGGGTTGAGTCCCCATCCCTGGATGCGTTTAAACATCACTTGGATGTGGTGTTGGGGGACATGGTCTAGGGGTGAACTTGTAGAGTAGGGCTGATGGTTAGACATGATGCTCCCAAGGGTCTTTTCCAACCTGAGTGATTCTGTGATTCTGTCATGGTTGTATGCATCTTTGGGCATTTCTTATTGTCTGCTTAGTAGAGACAAAGTAGGGGGAAAAGTCAATCTACTTATAACATTCCCCCCTCCCCGTATACTTTACCTGTACCAGAGCACAGGAAAGCAGGGCTGACTGTCTTCCCCCATCTCTGACCATAGCAAACAAAAACCTCCCATATGGATTTTGTAATCATGCCATCATGTGCAAATCCCGGGGTTAGAAATATCACTGGGGTCAGCAATACTCACTCAGTGAAACCCCTTTCCAACACAGAATCTCACCATCCCAGTAAGAAATGTCCTTTGTAACAGGACATAGAACCACGAGCTGGTTTACTGTTAGCTTAAGCACCAGCAAGGTGTCTATGGTCTATGAATTCGGGACTGAGAGGCAGTAAGTATAGAGCACTACCAATGCCATAGGTGAACATGCCAAGAGTGAAGTGCAAATACAGTCCCAGCAGCAGCTAACATGCCTCCAGCAGGTTTGATTTTGTACCACAGCAGCTTTCGTAGCATTGCTCATTGTTGTCATCATCTGTGCCTTCAGGGCTCTTAGCCTCAGCTTTTGAGATACCTGCTTTTTGAAGACAAGTTCTGAGTTAACAAATTATTTCACAGAGCTTGTTTTGCACCACAGCTTAAACATCTTGGAGAAAGGGGAGCAGCACAGTGTTTGCCTGGGGAGCTGCAGTGCTGACAGCAAGGCTGCAGCAGACCTGCAGCTGTACCCTCCCAGCCCGGCAGCTTCCTCCACTCGCCATCCTGGGCTTTGTTGGTAAGACAGGCTCCTTGCTCCTCCTGTATCCCAAGAGAGAAGGAGCTTTCTGCCTGTATTTGAATAGATGGAAGAATGGAGGCATTCCAGCTGAGCTGCCTTTCTTATTTTCGTCATTACAGAATGCTGTGTTGTTTGGGTTGGGTTTTTTTCCTTATGGATTTCAGTAAGAACATGTGACCAGTTGTCAAACGTGGAGTGATGATGGGTTAAGTTCACTGCCTTTTGTGGAGCTCTGACAGCAGAAGTCAGCTGGGTCCGCCGCTGCACTGGTGGAAAGGGAAAAGGGAAGGTGGCACAAAGCCCCTGCAGTGATGGATTTGCAGGCTAGGTGAATGGTCTGTGATCACACCTACCTGTTTTTATATTAAAAACTGCTATTAGAAGAAAATCTTGATTCGAAATGAGGGAATTGTAATAACCTGGGAAAGCGAAAGGACTCTGCCACTGCATGCATCTCTGTTAACTGGGATACCAACTGCCTCCTGCAGAACTGAACCGGCAGTCATGCTTACTTCTGCTGATGCTGAAGGGATGAGCTTCCCTGAATAGCCACTGCAGCAGCTGGGAGGAAAGGGGTTTTATTCTGGCCCTCATTATCCTGATGACGGCTTTCATTTTTTTGGTCTTGATTCCTGGAGATATTCACTGCAGAAGATCTTTTCCTGGGAATCTTGTAACTAAGTAAATGTTTATTTCAACACCACTTTTAGAAATACTGTTTAATAAGGTGGGGCATTAATTCTAGATTTTCAGATGTGTGCAGAGAAACTAAAGGCTTCAAAAAGTAGGACTAGAGTTACTTCTTTTCCTTTCATTCTAGTTCTGCAAACCTGTGCCTCCAGATCATCCATGCCTTGGGCTATTCGGATAAAATCCTTTCGCAAAACAGCAGCTCTTGGACTTTGTAAGCAGAAAGAGCTGTTGGACAGGACATTGGAGAGCACCGTAGTTGAGATGGCATAGCTAAAAAGTGAGAGTTTAGACACACCCTCATCAATCTTACCGTGATGGCTTAATGTGTTAGGCCAACTTGTGCTTCCTCAGCTTTCCATGTCACTTCTTTGCCACAAGTTCCCAAGCTACCTTGGAACAGGTGAGGAGAAGAATCAAGTGCCCACTCCTTGCTGCCCTTGAAACTGGGGTGTGTTGGCTTAAACCCATGCCCCGAGAGGTGGCAGCTGAGCGCTGGCTTTGCCCCCGGTGGGTAGAGGCACTGGGGTATCCCTTCCCGAGGGGGGACAGGATGCAGGGGGCAGAGGGAGGCTGGCAGTGCTCTGAGCCACCGCAGCCGTTCAGTAGGTGACTCTGTGGCACAGACGGCTTGAAGAAGTTTGCATCTCTTTAAAAAAAAGAAAAGCAAGCTGCAGGGAAGAAATACAGTGTGCTTGGTGTTGCTGGCTTCCCTTGTAACGGGAGTAGCTTTTGCTATCATTTGCTTATGGGCAGTGTTTAGTCTGATCCTAACCATAATTATTCTTTTATATAGTCTTGGCCCTTCAGTCTGCTTCTTGACAGGTAATGTAAAGGGCTTTTATTTATGGAAAGTTTTGTTTAGAAAATGAATGCTCTTGCAGAGAGTGCACTTTTAAGGCCAAGAAATAAAGTTTTGGGGACGATTGCACTTTCTTACAGTATTGCATGTACTGCGCTGCTGTGAACAATTTGTAGGCACTCTATAGTAGATTTCTTACTTAAAACCACAACTGCTGTAAGTAATTTTTGTTTTTTCTGTAAAGAAAAAATACATGCTTTTATTGTGCTGAGACAGAATGACTGCTGAAATGTATGCTTTCCTTTGTGCTTAGTTTTCTGAAACATCATATAGCAGCTATTATCTCTTTTAGTTTCATTGTGTTTTTAAACAAATCTGTGAATCAGATAAATTAATTTTCTTTGAGAGGACCCAGTGGTTTGTGCATCCTCATTGAGTTTGGAGGAGATTTATGCTAGTTTTTATCAGCTGGTGAATCTGAATCAATAATTCAATAGTCAGCTGTTACTTTAGAAATCAAAAGAGTTTGGTGACGTACTGAAACAAGGTTATAATTCTCCTTATTAAGAGCAGTTTCCATTTGTACAGCAATTTTCGCTCAAGGGTCTCAAACCATTTCAGTAAAGTAGAAAAAAGAAGATCTACCTCCTTTTCTTGCAGATGGAAAAACTGAAAAATACAGAGGGGCGAGTGGTAGGGAGGGGTTTATTCATTTTTGTTTTCTGGGATCCCTGACCCCACGGCTTCCCCTGTCAGATGCTGATGTGCTGTGGTCGGTGGGAGAGACCGAGTGACCTGAGCCTGACACCGTAGGGTTCTCCGTGTCCTCGGGCAGCAGCTGCCACTGGGAACTCGCCCGTAACGTGGTGTCCTTGACATAGCCCAGGGAAACGCCATGGCTAAGGGAGCTGTGCTGCCCTCCACCTCCTCGGGGCCTGGCCCAGGATTTATAATTGCGGGAGAATTTCCCTTTACAACTGAGTAGACATAAATGGGAACCATAATTTTTAGCCATTTCACATGGGCCGTATCAGAGCCCACAGCAGACCAGGATTTCTATTAGGAAGGCATGATTTGTGACATTTCATAATGCTATTTTCATCTGTTTTGAAAATGGTCAAAACCGGAACTTTCCTGTGGGGAACACACAAATTCATTTTACCAAGATGGTCTCTTTCTCTCTCTCTTTTTTTTTTTTTTTCCTTTTCCCTTCCCCCTCCCCTTTTAAGAGGGAGAGAGCATGAGTTTTATAGATCACAATAAATCATCGTGACTGGTGATAACAAAGTATTGTTAGGATGAAGCTCTGTTATATTTGATTGGACATTAATCATCTTTTCTGCGTGCTGTGGATATGGTTTCCGTGTAAATTGCTTACCAGAAAATGCATAGTTGATGTTGAAAATTAAGTGACACGTTAGATGGTAGCAATTCCCTTTGAAATAATAAAGATGGATGAGTCTTTTCATTACAACTACTGGGATCTGGATGAGAAATATTTGAAGGATTGACAAATAGCAGGGGTTAGGGCTACAGTTAGTGATAACTTGCAATCTCGGTGTTTTCACTGGATTTTGCAGTGTATGTGGCGTGGATTGATCCTGACCTTGGACAACATTTACTAAAGAATTCCTCCTGTTGCAGATATTAGCAAAACAACACTAACTGTAGTAGTAGGAATGGCTTGGGCTTTATTTTCATTAGTTTTAATACATTGCACAAATGTATTGTCAATGTGTTTCTGTACCATCATTTTGTAGATTGGTGTTAATTTATGAAGTTTTATTCTCCCTCATACACTTGCTCAATTGTGGTCCAGGTTTTCTTTCAAATGATTTTCTTTCCCTGTCACAATTATCCTACTGTTTCCTTACATATGTGACTGGTAAATAGTTTCCCTACGGCTCCTTATAACAGAGAGATCTTAAATTGCATCAGTAATGAGCTCTGCAATGTCCTGAACAAGAAAATGTTAGCAAAAATCTTGGGAGAGGAGATCCAAATATATTTCTTCCTCTTCATTAAGTTAGTGCTGATTAATCTTTGGGAGCAACGTGTTGGGAATTGATGTACTTCTGACAGGGCATTTAATGTATTTAGGATGGAACTATCCTGCTGGGAGAGAGCAAGAACAAGTTGTCCCCAGCCCCAAAGCATTACCTTAAGCAATAAGTTGTGGCATCAGATTTGTGTAAGGAGGGAACTTCAGAAGAACAGGACTTTTTCTTCCTTGTATTGCGTATGACTGTGTGTGATATGAAGTGTTATTGAACTCTGAAAACCTGGGGGGGTTTGGAGTGATTGAAGACTTTTTTTTTTTTTTCTTAATGCTTTACAATTTCAGACTGTTGCTGCTTCAGCATTACTGATTTCCTTGGTGTTTAAGATTCCTTTCATTATTCTCTTTCCATCTGAATTTCTTTAAAATTGTATATATTATTAAAAAAAAAAAAAAAGGAAGGAAAAAAAAAGGCGGCAGCAATTGCATTGGTCCCAAGATATAAATGTAAATTTCTTGAGACTATTGTTCATAGTTCTTCATAAATTATACACTGGAGCCCTTTGCGAATGGGTGGAATAGTTCTGATTAAACATGCAGCGAAGGCAGTAGGCGCGGTGTGGAAATGGAAAAGTCATTTACATTACTTTGAGGAGTCACTGAGCTCCAACAGCCGCCTTTTGTAGGGAAAAGGAAGGCCAAGAGAGGCTGCTAGACTGCAAAGCAGCATCTCAACTTCTTACTCAAGATATAAGGTCTGAGGAAACCCTTCAGGAGCTGTAATATCCCCTCGCCCTACATTTGTTTGACCTGCATCAAAACCAGTTTTCAAACAACTTGAAGGAGATCTCCAAAAAAGAGAAGGTCAGGGCACCAGCAAGTTAACTGCATTGGGTTCTCTGGAGGGGGTCTCATGAGAGTGGGGTTGACCCCTATGCCAGGTCCTGCTCACCTGCAGGAGGAACCTTCCTAGCACTGGAGGAGTAGTGGAGGCTGCTTGGGTGATTTAGCTACCCTGACTGTGTGCTGGAAAACATTTTACCTCTGTCTCTTGTCTCCAGATTTGACGGCGCGGGGTTTTTTTACGGGCATTGCCATGATTGCCTGAACCCCAGCAGTTATTGTTCTGGTTTTGGTGTCCCTGTCAAAATAGGTCCACTGTGTAGCTTGCTGAGTACCCAGCTTCTTACAGGTGGCAGTTTTATGAGTGCAGTATCTGTGCCTGGCTGGTGTCTGCTTTCTAGAGCGTGTGTGCGTGTCATTGCCTCGTGGGGAGGACTCTGCTCAGACGCTGTGGTCACACAGTGATGATGTTCCAGTAGTTCTGCCACGGCTGTGTGCCATTGTCACTGCTGCTATTGCATCAGTGTACTCAAATTCTGTCTTAAGTGTACTGGGATATTAGAGCAATAGCACTTGGGCAGAGATTTTGTTTCTTGCATTTTGAAACCTATCTTTGCCTCCAACATTGAAATGGGTTTGCATTTTCCAGTGCCCAATGGGTGTGTTTGGTGGGTTTTCCTCTCTCCCCGGGGCCAACTGGTTCAATACTGATGGCACGCTTTATTTCTATGACTTCCCCCCCCCCCCCCATGTCAAAGGGCTGTTCATAACTTCCATTTTGCAGATTACACTGGCTTGGTGCACTTCTTTGACCTTTTCAATATTCTGTAATTAGATTGGCTGCAATTGCTTGTTTCTTTCTGTTTACAGTCTCACTAGCCTCTGGGAAAGGGATGGAATGGCCATTTGCTAAAATATAACATACTGCAAAGGTCAGAGCAGCACAGTATAAGACTGCATTTCACTGACTATATTAATGTTTTGAGGGGAGGCTGGGGGAACACGAAGCATTCTGCTGATCAGGCATTGTCATTCAAATTTCCTGCATTTTCTTCCAAGCACGTGGTCTTTATGCATAAAATTTCTTAGCTAAGAAATAACTTGGCATTACAATGTATTGCATTCTGTAGGCCCCCATTAGAAGAGTCTTCAACAGTTTGGGGTGTTTTAAATTTCTCTTGACATAGACAGTGATTGCAGTTTTTAAAGTTAGGGCCTATGATATATTAAATTGGAAATCAGTGTGGTTTGGCTTTTGTTTTGGTCTCAAACTGTTGTATTTATAGACTTGCTTGACTAAGTCTGAGGTACTAAAATGGTGTCAGTCACAACAGCATCGTCATAACAAACTCAGAGCCCTGTAATAACAGACAGTGGGTTTGGGATTCTTTCTTTTTTTTACATTTTGCTCTTTTAAGTAGTTATTCTACATAAAAATTCTACAGACCATCTCTGGTTTCTAAATATATGCCCTTGAGCTGCCTTCTGGTTATATATGGTGGAGATAAGGTCTTGATACGTGTCACATTTGTTCTGCTTGCTGTGTATGATGCCTCACTTATTTTCTGTCGGGAAGTTGTAAATATTGTTCCAAGTCATTTTACTTGAAGCCAGAAGAGCACACAGCCCTTTTTCCTTTATTTTTTTTCTTTTCCTCTGTCCTATGTAACCATAATGTGGAACATTTGTGTATGTGAAGTTTCTTCAAAACTTCAAACATCAGTAAAATGAAGCTGTCCTCACTTATAGCAAAAAAAAAACCCCAACCCAACCCTAGTTTAAAAATCTCATGTCATCTGTTTTCAGAAGGTCTGCACACTATGCTGTATATCATCTAAGGAGGACACATAGGATGTATATTCCTTATACTGCCTCCAGCACAGAGCTGAAGTTTTGTGTGTGCTTGCTGAGGTGATCTTGCTGGAGATGAAGGCAGGTAAAGCTTTCTGGAGTGGAAACATTTAAGTTGGCTTGATTCCAATCTACCTCATCAGCAGAGATTGCCTGCTTCCATTCAGAACTGTTGAGAAATGCTCAGGTGGAGATTCTGTAGTATGGAAATGCTATTTGATCGACGGTTAAACCTCAAATACAAAGCAGCTCTGCTTTGGGAACAGTGGCTGGTGTCTAAATGTGGTCTTTATATTGGTTCCCATAGAACCTGCATTTCCTAGTGCTACTCTGGTCTTACAAGAACAGATGAGATGTTTGCCATTTGGTATGGAGCAAAATAAAAAGCAGGAAATAGTGTTCATAGAATGGCCTCTAACCCACCTTTGATGCACACGGTGGGGTTTTTGACGCGTGAGAAATTCAATGCTGTAGCAGTGAGCGCTTCGGACAATTCTAGACTCCAGTCACTCCTCTCCACTTCTAAAAGAAACAAGGTGCCTATTTGTTTACTTCTAGAAGAAATGAGGTGCACGTTTCCTGCCGTTTTGTAGCACTGCTAGTCTGTCAAAGCATTTTTGTCCTAAAGCATAATTGATATGATACTTGCCCTTCCTTCTGTGTTTCAAGTATTAATATAATTGCCTCTGGGTACGTGGAATGGCTTTGTGGTGGACAACTTCACTCAATTATGGAGCTGTTTATTAAAAGGTATGTATTGTGCCAGGGATAGAAGGTACTCTTATAATTAACTTTTATAAGCAGTGGTTGCACAGAATTATACATTATGACTTTCTCTATGAGTAATATTACTTGCTGTGGGAATACAGTCAGAAAGCAGCTTAGGAAGATTCTTGGGCTGTGCTGTCTTAAGTGTCCTGGATCGTTTAAGGGCAGTTTGGATTGGTGTCAGATTTGCCATAGAATAAGCTTGTGCAAGCACTCAGTGGATCAGAAATGTTCCGTGGTTTTTAATCAACCTGAAGGAACTTGAGATCGTGTTTAATACTTAAATAGCACCGAACACAGCCAGTGTTGTACCAACATTTATCTTCAACCACCCATGGAAGGTGGCTCAGCAATACCAGCCCAGGTTCCTCTGTGGGGAAAGGGGGCCAGCCAGACCCACGGCTTGCTCCAGGCTACTTACCTGCCCAGGGACAGAGACAGGACTTGAGGTCAGATCATTGGAATCACCACTTTTCACATTCCTTTTGCTGTTAATATGCCAAGGGAATAGTTTTTGTTACAGAGTTAAAATAGAACTCATCACTTCACTGGAAGGCAAATGAGGTAATGCTTCTGAATTGGTAGAGCAGGGATTTATGTCTGGGTCTTTTCTACCCTAAATTTTGGGGTCATTGTCTGTTCTGGCTGTAGGGTGTTTGAGCCTCATTCCTTTTGAATAATTTTGAGTAGGAATCCTTACCTAAACTAGAAAAACCTTTCCTGGTACTGTCACTGTGAATATGTATGTTTTTTTCCAGGGGAGGAAGTCTAGAAAAGCATTTGGGTTCTAGCAGATCAGTATTTCCTGCAAAAAGAAAATGTTTATTTGAAAATGAAGACTGACATCATGTGCTGCTTTGAATATGCTGATATCTGGAAGTCCACACCTCTTTTGAGTTGAGAGCTTAATCTTTTCCTTACAGAGTTTAAATCATCAAAACTGTATTTGATGTGTGTGTGTGTGTGTTCAGCTCTCTCTGTGGAGGAAAAAATAGTGTGTTCCAGGAAAGCTTTCAAATTAAGTTGATGTTATTCAGTCTGCTGGTGAACAGCACCATTTCACCTCCAGAAACCATCCACGGTTCCCTTTTGATAATAAAGAGTCGAATGTAAATGGAGTTCTCTCTGACCGTGCTTGCATCTATAATGTGTGCGCTCTCCGTGAACTCCCTGGTCATGTTTTTGCTTCCGTAACTCCTTTCAGAATGTGAGTTTTAAGCATTTCTGATTTTAAACAGTGGGGTACATTTTATAGCATTTTTAGATAGTGATTGTTAATTGAATTTTGCTAATTTATGGCAGTCTAAAGCATTGTCACTCCCAAGCCCGTCTGTCGTGCGCAAGGACATTTTAGTTTCTGATCTGTGTGAAATTGCAGAGTGTTTAGGAAGTCATCACCAGTTTCAGTAAGGGAGCAGTTATAATTTCTTCTATATTTAGGCAACATAGCATAATAAAAAAAAAAATTATAAAGGGGCTTTTGTGGTTAAAATTGAAATGCTGGCTTTGTTGGAAATTCAGCCTTTTTTCTTTTGGGGAGATTCTTCCCCCTTTGCGTGGCCTACAGTTTGCCATGCAAAGTGTATATATATCAGGCTGGGCTTAAGAAAAACCCCAAAGGTTTTGTTTTCTTGGTTTTTGTTTTTTTTAAAATAAATGTCATCAAAATTTGAAATTATCTGGGACATGAGAATTTTTTATTTAACAGGGTTTCTTTGGGAGGGCTGAGATCTGTATAGAACCATCACTTCAATTCTTCCTGGATATATTCTGAATTTGCCAATATTGAAAAGTTCTCATGAATCCTGTTCTTTGCCTGTTATGCACTAAATCACACATTAAAATGCATGTTAAGTGGATGCATATTCAATTTTGTGGTCCCCTAACAGGCTAATCTGATTGCAGAAATCTCCATCGATACTGCTCTGCTACTGTAGTACCGCAAGTCAGATACTAATTACAACTGCACTCCTTGTATAACATTTGTACTTCTGAGGCTAAGGAGGCTTCTGTATACTGTAGTCTTTAATTCTTTTTCCAAAGTGTGAAATTAAAGCTTCTCCAATTTCGAAGTCATTAATAAGTAGATCTCTGTGGGCAGTGTCATCTCTATTTGTCTCTCTCCTTCTAGGAAAGGCAGGGCTGGAAGATTACTGAGCAGGCTTGGCTACAAGACAGCACATTAAGGTTTCTGTCGCAATTCTTAGAATGTTCTTCCTTTTACTTAAACATCATCCTTTAAATAATAAAATACAGTTCTGCAGTACTTGCTTCCTAACAAATGTCCTAAATCCAATAGCGTAGCTAGTGCCTTGTTAGGGTCTGGAGTCTCTTTGTCCTTAGAATAACATTAGTCAAAAATCTAAGTAGAAAAACCTGATTTGTGTGTTTATCCTGTGATGCCTTATTGTGACTGGGGGGGAGGGGGCACACATGTGACACAAGAATATGTAGAAATAAACAGGAATTAAAAAAAAAAGGAAAAAAACAGACTTTTATACTCAAGAACCCAGGCAGAAAAACATTGTGAGGAGCAAAGACATTTAACATATCTCCAAGTGCTTCAAGATAGTGCCACAGTTCAGTTAAAGACAGGTTTCCTAGCAGATAAAACATCAAAAGTACTGCAAATCATGCCTGTGAGTTGCAGGTGGTGGGTTTGGGGATAAAGCCTCCTCATCCTTTGATTATTCTGAACTTACAGTAATCCCCTCTTTGCAGTTCTCTAAATGTATAATTGATCAGAAGAAATAATATGCAGCAGGTGCCGTGCGTGCGGAGTTTAGCTTCGCCACAAGAGCTGATCAAAACGGCACTTGAGCATGGAGCAGCAGTACTTAGTTAGACTAGCTAGATGTTCCTGGTGACCTTTCTGTACTGAACTTCGACTCCTGCATTTCCCTGGGGATCTCAAAAGCCACTGGAACTTCTTTCTGGAAGAAGTAATAAATTCTAAAGCCTGAGGAATTTTAAGTGACGTTAAACTCCCTCCCAATCGACTTCTTTCCGATCTCTCTGCTTGAGGGACCACTCCTGGAAAAAACAGGGTATATTTCAAATTTCCTCAGGATGCGTTTTACTCAAGTGAGTAAATAGTGGGTATGAAAAGCTGGTCCAACTAATGGTTTCTTTTTCAGGGCTTCCAGTAATAGGTTTCAGGTTACTGTGAAGTGCTACGTTAAACTTGTCAGGTACATGGGGATTACACAGTTTTTATTGAGAACATAAATTGCAGATGCTGAAGTTGAATGGGTTATATTTTTATTCTTGGTAGTGATGAAAGAAGATAGTTTATACTCACGCATCCTAAAGACACCATGTAATGTTAGCTTCTATATTCACCTGGCCGGACAAAATAAGGTCAGTTGTGTTAAGTGAACACTTAGTAGGGTATTTTTCAGATAAGAAGATAGTTTTTGTGGAAGATTTTTTTTTAAAGCTGCATCAGCAACCTGTTCAGCCTTAAACACCTCAAGCCTGTGATACAGTTGAGATGTGACTAATCTTACACATCATAAATCATGAATCAGACCTTGAAAATCAAAAGATTAAAAATATATGTACTTCCTTGCCTTGTTTCTTGAGCAGGTTTGAATATTTTCTCTCTGCTGATAGAGGCTATGATTTTTTAGTTTTTTGAAGAAGATAAAACTCCCCTCAATGTCATGTGCTAAGAAAAATCCAATTTATTGTAAGACCGATCACAAGAATTACGAACCTCGAGCACTTAATGAGGTTAGCTGGGAGCATTGGCCAAAAGTAACTGCTGCCTGTGTATTTGCGCATACACAACATCAGAGCTACAGCTGTTGGTATGGTACAAACATTTTATCTGGGCTCTGAAAACAGGCATGAGACACTGTCATTACAGCATCCTGTGCAGTACGGGCAAGCTAATTCACAGAACGAAGCTGTTTCTTTTACATCTCTGCATAGCAACTCTCAGAATTTGACAGTTTGTGTTCTTTGACTGCAGGTAACTTTCCATGCCCTAAGGGCTTATCAGTTTGACTACTTCCTGAACCACTGTTACACTTTCAGAGAAGACCTTTGGGTAAATTTCTGACAATGCAACAGCATTCCAGACTGAACTGCTTATTGTAATTCTAAGCCTATAGCTCACTGAATGATGGGGCACTGCCATGTTCTTCATAAGCACAACATGTAACTACTTGAAATGAAAGCTAAGAGTATGTTGAACTACTTAAATGAGTTTGCAGTGGGAAAACCAATTCTCTTAATTTTTACAAAGACTCGGTGTCATTGCGTGTATCAGCAAACTACGCTTCTAAAATAAAAATCTACACTTCCAAAATAACAGTGTTAAACAGGGGGATGTGCTACCATTAGAAGTGAGCCATAGTGGGAAAACATTGTGTCTTGGACAATTCTTAAGTATTTCCAACTTCTCCTTTTCTATATCAGGATGAATATGAGGCTTTAAGAACAAAAATAAAATGACCACTCAGAGAGGAATGTGTCTTTCTGGACAGTGCCTATGAGTCAGTGTTTAAGGGCTTGCCAGAAATGTGGTTAATGCATTTCCATCTCTACTTGAAATCAGAAACAGAAGAGATTTGAGACAAGGTCTTTGTTTCAGGTGAAGACCTGTCTGTCCAATTGACCTGCTATTCCAGGATAGCCTGAACAGTAAAAACTGTGTCTTTACCTGGAAACACTTTTCCAAGTTTCACTACAACTAATACATTTGGACAGACATTTAGCTTTTAAAAATTATTTGTTTAGAAAACTTTAATTCTAGGTTATGTTAAAACATAGTATTACTTTTGTCAGAATTTTTTCACTATGTAAAGTACGATAACATAACATAGAAATCTCCTTGTGAAGGGTGGTCAAGAAATAAATGCTACTTTAGTTCTTACAGAAAATGAAAACTTTTACGTATGCTATTATATTTATTATAGTTTGTCTGGTGTTGAGAGCTCCGTTCTGGGGCTCCTTTCCATGCATGCTGGGAAGACCTAACCTTTGTACCAGAAGTCTGAGAGACAAAAGAGATCAGCTCTAGAAACAGTTATTTCAGAGACTGGTATCTTGCATGAGTTGATTCTACCAAATCAGTGAAGAGTGTCGCTGTTAAAGATTCATGTTCCCTGATCTTCTCATCAGTAACTCTTAAGTCTTGAATGCCTGATGATAAAAGTGAAATTTGAGTGGGGATCTGAAGAAAAACGAGTTTAACTGCAAAAGCTAGGAATTGCAGCTTGTACCGCTTGCATATTTATATCCTTTAACTTTCTTGTGTTGAATTTTATTCAGACCACGTTCCATGCATGTGTACTTACAAGGTGTACTGATATTTAGTACAGGGTAGTTCTAAAAAGACCATGAATGCATCTTACAGGTGATGCTGAATCTCTAGAAATTAGTGCATCTTCCAGTGTAGTTTTCTCCTCAAATAAACCCTCCCCCTTGCAGTGCTTTGCTTTCACCAGCATAGCAAAGTTTGGAGGATTAGAGTACAATACAGGAGGTAAGAGTGGTAGGATTATGAAGCAAGAATTCAGGAATAGTGTCCTGTTGGGATCCTTGGTTGATACTTGGATTTGGGATGTATTTACTATTTGTCATGTTGTTCCCAAAGGCTGCATCCCTGTGCAGTGCTTGGAATGCAGTAAAATACCATCTCTCATAAAAAGAGTTTTAAATTCCTTGTCAAGAGTGGCCAAGGCTAGGAGAGAAGGGGTGACATTTCCAACTGTAAAAGCAGTGCTTTTTTACGAAGAAAAACATACAAACCAATAACCAAACCAAACAACCAAAACCACACACACGAAAAAACCCCACCAACCAACGAAAAAACCCCACCAAACAAAAAAACCCAACAAACTAAACTTGTGAAGCAGAGAGTGAAGATACTTTCAAATTTTGGGGTAATTTGGATTTGCAATAATGCAGATCTTTTAAATGGTGTAAAAATGATTTCATACACTGCTTCTCAAAGGAAACGGCCATAAAGTAGGAACAAAGCTCTTGTAGGCTTGCTTTGAAATTGGATGGGCAGATCAGACATCAGACTCTGATGCCAGACAAGTAAGGATTGGTTAATATATACATATTTTGGTTAATCTCTACTCTCAGCCTCAGTCTGTTCACAGTAAATCTGTTGATTTCAGTGAATTAGGGCTCTATTAAAGAAAAGCAATCAAGCACAGAGTTTAAAAGGGATACTGCATTAAGTTTCTGCATATGCTTTACTGATATGCTTGCTTCATTTCTGTAGCCATGTGGAAGTGAAAAGGATGTAAAGGAACTAAACTGGTTGAGAAACTGTTTTACGAATAGATGCATCTTTTTTGGGGGGGAAAGATCTGGGCTTTTTCCAGCAGTGTCATAGACAACTGTTTAATTAGGGATCCACCTACCAAAACTGTCATCCAGATTCTATTTTTTCTTCTTTATTTTTAGTCTCATTAATGCAATTTTACTCGAAAAGCTTACTTCCACAGATATCCATTCATTTTCTGTAGTAGGCTAATGATAAAATGTATTTTACTTCATAGAAGTGAAATTTCCTTGTACGTGTGTTGAGTGGCAGTGTCTCCTACCAGCTGGATTGTTGATAAATCCTGATTCTGTGTATTTTATAAGATTTGGGATTTACAGACAATGCAATCTGCTTGTTCAAATGTAGTTTTCTACTAAAAAAACCTGTCGGTGAACTGACCTTTCAAACAGAAAAGAGCTGGGAGGCTTGGGAGCAATGGATTCTTTGAGCAGGAGGGTAAAAACTATTAGGAATCCGCAAGGTTTTGAGTGGGGAGAAATTCAGCTCAGACTCATGTCCTTTTCCCACTAACTTTTTTTTTAATTGGGGTGGCATGTTTTCCTAATTAATGCCTGGCTGTCTCTTACCTTTACAGTGATGATCACAGGAGTATTTATAAAAATTAGATAAAATACACTCCAACCTGTGCTAAAGCCCTGGCACTGATGAGTGCAATGAGCTAACAGTTATCAACATAGAGATGGGGGACAAGGGGAAGTCCAGGCAAGAAAAGCTCTTATTTTTCAAGGTATTATCTTAAAATTCCAAGGCATATTCCTCTTCTGGAGAACTTCAGCTCTGCTGAGCACCCCTGGCACTACACTCGGGCGCTGTGCAGGAGCCCGTGGAGCCTGGGAAGCGTGGTGCTGGTTGCGGGGGGAGCAGGCTGGGCGTGAGAGGGATGCACAGCGAGATCAACCCGGGCTGAAAGCTGGTTTCTGGCTGCTTCTCCTGGGGCACCTCGGCCCGCTGTGTGGCAGTGTCACAGGTGAAGGGTTTCAGTAATGGTACTCTTATTTTAATGATTATTTTAATTTCCTGGTGTCTCTTTGGAGTTGAGATAAGGGACGAGGGCTGTGATTGTTGCAGTGCTGCGTTACCGGCTGCAGGCACAGCACGCTCACCTTGCTCCAGGCCCTGGGGGAACGCTCCCTTTCGGTTCCCTTGGAAACACAGCATTTTGTTACTACATGCTGATGAGATGTGCCATGTAGAATTGTGTACCGAGTTAAAACAGGAGGGAAATAATCCCTCACCAATATAATTTTAAATAAAAGCAATGAAAAGCCCATTCAGGCTTGCTGCCCAATTACTTCTTGTAACCATTTGGCTGCAGTGCCGTGTCAGCTCCAGTCCAAGTTTTTCTCTCAGCTTTGGAACAGAGCTGAAACAAATAGTCACTACGTGATAATACATCATGCAAATGTGTAATCACTGCAGAGAGCAGGGTAAATACACTGTAACCTCAGGTTTGTAATGATATAGAGGTGAGCAATCAGCAAAAAATTTTAGTACAATTTTCTGGAAACTTAAAGATGTTGAGAGTTATCAGGAATTTTCTTCTGGCACAAGACTACAGCTCTTGAGCTTGTTTGTTTGTTGGTTTGGGGGTTTTACTTGTGTGTGATGTTCTCTTATGAAAGTCCCTGCAGAGTTGATGCTTTATAGCAGTATTTGTGGAGAATGGGGGGCAGAGTGAGTGAAACAGGTTTTCAGTGCTGTTCTGTGTATAGCGAAGTACTGAGTTCCCAAATTACAGTATTTTGATGATACAAGTTTAATAACTAAAACGATAACACTTTCGGGAATCAGCATATGACCATATATATAAAAGGGCAATCAAAAATGTGTGTAGTGAATTTGACTGAAGATTAAAAAAACCCCAATGTAAACCAAATCCTTTCCCTAAATCAGACACACAACTGACTGCTTTCAACAGGCACAGCTTTCCAGGCAGTTCTGTATGTTGATTGAGGTCTGTGCTATAGGTAGAAGAACTATTTTTAAGACTAGCTGCAGAGTTTTATGTCTCTGCCAGGCTGTAGCACCCTTTTCCTTTTTAAAAAGACATTTCCATTGAGTTTGATCCTATAGACAAAAGTTGTGTGTGTAATCTGAAAAACCAGAATGACTTGTAATGCAGCACAGTACATGTTCTGGTTTAGAAATGGGGGGTTATCAGACACAAGTATTCTGCAACAGAAGACTCTCAATCCTCAATAATCCTTCATAGAGCTAATAAATTTTTTGTTAAACATGTAAATACGTAAATATTTGTTGCATTCTGGAAAATAAGGGAACAGCCTCGTTCACATGGGTTCTTGTTGAAGTTGTGAGCTACAATAAAATGTGTGGTGTTTGAATGGGTGACCTTTAACTACCTGAGTGATACGTATTTATTGACTCTGTCCTGCAGAACCAAAAGGATGTGTTTGCATTTTGATAAGTTACTTGTGAGATACATTTACAGGATCTGATCATTCTGATAAGTTAGTTGTGAGATACGTTTACAGGATCTGATCCTTACGTGCTTGTTTTGGAAGAAAACCAAAGTGTAGGATTTAGTTTCCTTTAACATTTTAAAAATAATAATTAAAAAAAATTACCAACATTTGGGATACTCCCCAAAATGGAGGGAAATGTATAGACAGGGTATAGCCTTGTGTTTTGAATAAAGGTTTTTCTTAGCAGCTTTCAAGAGCAGTCCAGCATTAAAAATCGAACTATGGATGGTATTTGGAAGGCATTGTTTATCATGATCTAGACATTTATAACAGTGTTTCAGCAATATTTCCTCATTTCAATAAAGTAGACCCCTTGAAAAAATCCTGTTCTCTAATTTCCTCGAGGAGAAGAAGAACAGCCCAAATCTCTTAAAGTTATAACTTCTTTAATTTTCATAATATATTGATCTTGTGATGTATGGATGTCTGTGTAGTATTATAATGAGTCCTGGTATAGAAATGAGCTCTGTTCTGACTTTATAGATTTCATAGTCCAGGCTGCTTAGAGTGAGACTTTCTGAGGTACTCTGACAGAAGCAGGCAAACAGCTAAATTTAGTTTTGCAAGTATCGTTATCATGAGGAAAAGAACACTTCTAAAACAACAACAAAAAATATCTTAAGCCCTTGCCTCTATACACAATGTATATGAATCACTTCTCTTTGAGGTTTTTTTCCAAATTACAGTCTCGTGAGGAAGCAGGGGATGGGGTTAAAAAAAAATACCAACCAACCCAAAACTGGCTTCTGGAAGAAATATAAATAGATTCCAAACGTGGATAGCACAGATGCAAAAGTCACTCTCTGGTCAATGTCTATGTCATCATTAAGAAAAGGAATCTGTAGCAGTCTGGAGCTTCGCTTTCCATCTTAACTCAGTGACCTTTTCTTTGCCAACCAGAGTGGCTGAGTGAGATTTCCTGAGACATTCAGAAACTTATTTTATAAATAAAATCTCCAATCAACTTATGAGGCTTAAGAGGAGCACTGCACATTCATCACCCTCCTTCGTGTCTGCATCCTGGCAGAGGAGTTTCTGACTGCTGGTGTTTCATACAGCCCAACAGAGCAGAGCATTGAATTCATATTCTGTCACATCATCTTCTTTATGAGATCCAGTGTCTACAAAAACTTAAAACCAGTGGAAAGTAAAAGGAAAATCCTTGAAAAATCATCATCTGATAACATATGTTGACTCTTCTACACTTTTTTTTTTGGTAACTGCCAATATCACACCTATTTTATGTTTATATGTGCATTTTATCTTCCAGAAGGATGTATAGTCGGCCTGTTTCTTTTATCTGTGAAATGTGTAAAGCCAGCTGACTTCAGTGCTTGTCAGAGGCATAATGCAATGTGCAGTCTCTCCGGTCCTCAGCTATCGTTTGCTTACACATCTGCAAATCACCTGAAAACGGAGGACTTTGGGGAAATGTTTTATCTGATACAGAGCAGGAAGGGAAAAGTGGGGCAAGAATGTTTGTCAAGCTCTTGTTCTTAATAAAAAGCAGTTGCTTTTTTTTCATGCACGTGGGAAGGGGGAGGAAGAGCTCTTGGAGGGCTTTTGGTGAATTTTGGTTGCTGAAGGCAGCATCAGCAGTAGGAACAGACTGTGTTACTCAGGGCTTTATCTGCCTGGGCCTTGAAAACTGCCAAGGATGGAGGCAGGACAGCCTCCTTGGGCCCTGTTCCACCGCTTGACTGTCCTCACGGGGTGAAAGTCTTTTCTTAAATCCTTTGTGAACTTCTGTTGTTTTCCCTCTGCCAGATGATAAGTGAAGAAAGTCCTGGGAAATGTAAGGCACTTTTTGCAGTGATGTTGTCCTTTTGGTTTAGAGCTGCCTGTGGAGGGAAGACTGAAGGAAGAGTGGGCTGTGCTCACTGCAGAGTCTGAGCAATGATGGTAGAACTTCACAGACAGTCTGAAACAGGCTATGATGTAGTTCTAAGTGACCTAGTAAACAGCAGTCTCATTTAATCAAGATTGTACATGCCACAAGGTGATTTCATTTCCATGTTTGATTACAAAAGCTTAAATGTCTCTAAACTTTTCAGAAGCAGATGATTGTCTGCAGTTCGTAACGACATCTAAAAATGTTTTACGGAGCGTTGGAAACGTTTTAAGGTTTTGCCCAAGAAGAAAACCCAATGACTGTTTAACATAATGACAGTATTTTTCATTTGAAAACATTGCCAGTCATTTTCTTACCAGTCTTGAAGTTCTGGTTGCAAGCAATGAAATCCTCATCTTGTGTTTTGTCAGCCTGCAGTATTTTGCAGTGCAGCATGCTGGGGGTGATCGTATAATTTGAAGTGAAAATTGCAAAAGAAGAATGCGTTAGTTTACCTGGGTTTCCTGCTGTTCTTGAAATAAGCAATAGAACTGTGCGTGTCACATTTAATTTGCATAATAGAGGAACAGCAAATATCTGGAGTTTATTCTGCCCACATTGACTTTAGTGACACAGCTTTGATTAACTTTAGTGAAAAAAAAGCTGTATCCTTCATTGTCTGTGACTTCTTACCGCTCTACTTCTGAATAACTGTTTAGTATTAGAAAGAGCTTGTGTATCAGGCAAAATTAAATGTTTTGTCTTGTTGTGGTGGCTAGTGATGCAAGTGTGCAGCTTAAAAAAGGACCCAATTCCTTTTCTTCACAATTCTTCTACTCCTTCCCACCCAAAACTCTTTCGATTTACAGTTTCCACAGTTGGAATTTCTCCATCACGAGAAAATATCCTCAGTAATCCAAGGAGTGATCTAAGCTGGTTTTACACCCCAAGGACAGCTATTCCCTGCAGCAGAGCAGCGGGTGAGTACTGCAGAGGCTGGTGCTTTCCTGGGAGCCATTGCTGAAGACTTTAAACCCATGAGAGAAGGTGGAGAATTGTAAATAATGTCACTGATGCCCACTTTGTTGTCTCCAGAGAAACAGAAAACTCAGACCAGGCATGACTAGTTTGGCTCAGATGTTTGCCAGACTAGACCCTTAATTTGTAGGTTCCCTTTGCTTTCAGTGTGATTCCCTGTAGCTTAGAAAGGTCTTGGACAGTGGCATTAAATCAGCAACTCTGGATGAAACCTGTGTTAGTTCTAGTTCTTCGTCATCAGGCACAATCCTCTCCAGAGGCTGAAGAGACTCCCAGGTTAGATATCTGGGTGCAGGCTCCGTACTTTGAATTACAGTGTAAAAAGGGCCTGCTGTTTCTTACCTTCAGTAAAGCTGTCTGTGTTACCAAAGAATAGTTAAACAGAGAAGAGTGGCAGAAGCTCAGAGTAAACACTAATGTACTCTGAACACTAATAATTCACTGTATCAGTCATAATTTAAAACTTAGAATTATTTTGCTTTATGTTGTATCACAAACCAGTTGAAAACTAAGAAGCCTGCTGATTCTCCATAGACATGTACTTACACGAGTCTTCAGCTCAGTTTATTCAGCCTTTCAGTTTTAATGTTTCATTTAGTTGCAGCTTAACTTGAATGTAATCGCTCTATTTTTTTTTTATAGTTGCATTTGGAAGTCAGCAAAAGGTAGTCCAGCTAATTCTTCTGTCAGAGCAATTCTCAACAGCCATTCCCTAATCCCTGTTTATGATATTCAGGGTTTTATAGAGCTGTGCCGTATCACCACTCTTTCCTTTTTGCAGGATGATTAAATAGCATTCAGTGTAAAAGTTATAGCATATTTTTGATGATGATCTCTTTCCTTCTCTGTATCTTTCCTCTATTCATCTTAAAGTAGGACAACTGTGGAAGTATTTAGAGCATTCAAGACATGGTCACACTGTAGATACATAAACCTGCATTATGGCTCTGTTTTGCTTTTTACTTCTGTCCTAATCATTCCTAATGTTTGTTTAATTTATTTTTGTTTAAGCTACTTTTGCAAACTGAGATGATGTTTTCTTAAAAATTATATTTTTTGACTTGTTCCTAAGTGATAATTTTATTTGGAAAATTGGGCTTGAGTTCACTGCCCCCTCCCCCACACCATGTACCTCACTTTATACGAATCTATGAAGAATATCACACAAGCAATTATACTTGCCTGTAATTACCATATTTTCTTGACCTGGTACAAATCCAATGGTACTTAACTGATGCCCACATGGGAGATGCGTCTTCTCTCAGTCTCACCATCTTCCCCTTGTCCCCTTCTTTCCAGAGTTATTTCATTAAAGAGAATCCCAGCAGGAGGGATATGAGTCTGGTTAATCACACTTTGTTTTTACTGCACAAAGTTTCTATTTGGTATGTTTAAGAATTCAGGATTCATTGTTTTAGTCATAACAGTAATTCAGCCATAACACCCTAATTTCATTACGGGGTAAAACTGTCAGTATAAGTTGTATAGATTCCCTAGAGGATGTGGCATTGCTTTGTTGGGGAAAAAAATCCCAAAATCTTCTGTCTTTCTCCCCTGTCTTACTTGTTTACTGTTCTCCACAGAGGTCTCTATGACATCTTTCAAATGTGGATCAGGTTTTTGAACTCTTCCCTCCTCCAAGTGTTTGGGTACTCAGATGTAGGTCAGGCACTACAAATAAACAAGAATCTCTGCGCTGGATCTGCAGCTCCCACTCACTTCTTCCTTCCCTCTGCATGGCCTGCTTGAATTCACTTTTTTTCTAGATGTGGCTTACCCAGCCTCTGAAAAATAAGTGAAATATGAATCTCTTAAGACTTTCTCTTTTGAGAATGCACCATTTTTTAAATGGCCATAAAATTGCCAAAGAATCTCTTTCTTCTAATGTACCATGACTAATGAACCGCAATAGGTTTTCCTTATTATATCACTGCTATTTTTGCCTTTGGAATACAGAAACTTCAATCACTGTGATTATAGGTAACAAGACAGGCTGACACTTAAACTGTTGAAATGTGTGTTTTTATTGTATGTTCTGTGAGTGCATTTAGAAATTGTCATTTTTGTTTTCATGACTCTCTAAGGTTTTTAACATTATATTATATAGAAATGAAAATAACTCAGGCCAGAATACGCTCAGATGTGGGACTTCTCTGGGCTTTCAGTTTACAACTTACAATATTGATATTCTGTTAGGACTGAAACCACTAATACAAAACCAAACTCCTGCTTTCAGAAATCTGTTTAAGAGCATGTACCGTCTTCTCTACTGGGTGATTTTTTAATGGCCAGTACCATTTCTTTCAGAGTCTAGCAGTTCTACGCTAACTCTCACAAGGGACCCTTCACTGCTAAAAGTGGGAGAAACTAGAGCTTGCACGAGAATTCAACTCATGTCCTACAGACTTGTTACCAACACAGATAGCGTGGAATTAGCCGTGAGAAATCGGCTCAAATCTGACAGGCCATCAACTTTAAAGGCTCTTTCATTATTGCTAATTACTGCTCTTTGACCTCTCTAATGATGCATTTCTTCTGCGTGAGAATGTAGGAGTCGTGTAGGTTTTGGGAATACGGGAAGATCATTCCTTGCAGTTACCTGAAAATCGATAATGAGAACTTGATTTTTGTCAGTCAGTGTTGCTACTTCTGTTTATGGAGAGGGAAGATGCATTTGATGGCAGCCAAGGGCTTCACCTTCAGTATGAAATTCAAGGCATCTTTTTCTCTGTCTCTAAAAGGTCTAACAAATCTGTTCCATGAAGATGATCAATCCTCATTGCCTGCATGGCATCAATTTTGGGCAGGACAGCTTATGCAGATACAGTCGCATGCAGCAGCTAAATGAACAGAATATAAGTTCACAGAAGAATTTTTGAATGTTTAAAGACAGAGTCACTTTTGTAAAAGCTAAACAAGACATCAGCTTTTAATTCTGTTTTTCAAGGTCTTCAATCTATAGAGATGACCATTCTCATTAAAAATTTTCAAACCATTGAACATTAGTGTCTGAAATTAATAAAATGCAGCATTCATGGGTAGCTTCAACATTATATGCTGACTTTTAGCTTAAAAATGCCCTTTGGAAATAAAACGATGCTCTTGCATAACATTATTTACTTTTTTTAGTGTTGAAAATACTTTCATTTACTGATAGCAAGGAGACATCTCCTTTGAGTACTTGGAAGAGAGGCTGCTTAGCTATGATAATATTTTTATTAGAACCTAATGATTTTTAACCCAGAAAATTCTTTTTGGATTTTTTATTTTAGTGATTAGAAATACCTTACATTGATGTCTTGAAGGCCAGTCAACAACTCTGCACAGTGCACACGCCCCATAGCTGGGGACTTTCAGTAGTCTCTGGATAGAAAACTTGACATTTTTGCAAAACTTCCCTCTTCTTTTGGAAGGGTTTGAAAGCCCAGTGAAGTAGTGTGCCCAGATTTATCCAAAAAGAAGAGAGGATTATCCAAACTGCTGCACAAACAAGATTTTCTTTCTTCTTATATAATGCAAGTATAAAATGTGACCCTTTGAAAGGACTTTGTGTGCCCCTGTTGTGGAAAAGGACGATGATGGTATCTGTCTATGCTCTGCGACAGACACTCTTTACACCCTTATTTTGGCTTTCCAGCTGTGAGAGATACCATCTCCTGCTCTGTGGAGGCATGGTTTGCTCTTTAAAGCCTGATCTGTTTTGGCTGGAGAAGCCCCAAGAGTCCTTTGCAGAGGGGAAATTGCCTTTTTCTTCATCAAGCAAAAGTGTGTTGCTGATGTAACATTTCATTCCTGCTTTCAAGCATCCTCTCCAGCACTGGCAATCTGTGCAGTGAGTTGTTGTGAGGTTCTTGTTCCACGTTTGGTTGGAGAATAGGAAATCGTGGCATTAAGGTGATTCTCACTTTGTTTCTGATTTCCTTCACTGTTTTTAATTAACTGTAGCAGTCGTCTTTGATCAGTGGCCATCCACTAGTCACTGTTTTCTGGACCAGACTGTGTTGAAATACTCTCCTTGGTCGGGCTGTGGTTAAGTTGCTTCTCAGAGATCCTAGGAGCAAATCTGTGGCTAAAGTACTCTGGAGTCCCAGTACTGTTGCTGTTCTGAGCCCACAAGCACACAAGGGATCAAAGTGAGAAGATGGAGAGAGAAGCTGCTAATTCGCCTAAATGTTTGCCCCTTACCCATGCTGGGGGGATTAATCTCACTGACTTTGTCAGGCTGTGCTAAGGAAGGCTGCTCTGCATCTCCGCACTCTAATCTTTTATCAATTAAACTGGAGGCTTGGAGGAGCTGCCAGAAAATTTGAATAGTACCAAATGATTAGCAGCAAATGGGATGTTTGCTAGGTCCCAGCCTGCTGCAGGCTCTTAAACAGAATGTGAATAGTTGTGGGTGTTTTTCTTACATTATTTTTGTTCAGGTAGGTCTACGTTGTCAACAAAGATGGCATTTCATGTAGGTAAAGTCTGGCTGGCCTCTGCATTGCAGAGGGGAGCTAACAGTGACAGAACTGGGTAAAGGGAGGTCTGAAGATTTTTCTATTGCCCAAGAAGAATTTCCACCTCCTGCTGTAATCCTTACTGCCAGGATTGTCCTGCTGTCAGCACTGGAGTTTCCTAGTTTAAAGCTAGGATTGGAATCTGTGAATGAACGGCACTTCCAGTTCTGCTTGTGCGTAGGAACGTACTGAAGTCACCTGAGAGGTTGCGACCATTTCCTGCTGCATTTCAATGCTGCCGACCTTATTTTTGTTGTCTAAAGGTAGAGGTGTTGGGTGTTGTGAAACGAGTCTCAAAAATCCATCCGCAAATCGATGCTAAAACAACAGGGTGACCTGTTCAGTTGGTGGAGGTTCCAGGGCTGGGTTGGTGAGTCCAGGTTCAGTTGGTGAGCAGGTTCCAGGGGTGCTCTGAGACACTTGCTGATAGTGACAGAAGGAGCTGGTGAAAAGATGGGTATTTTTTGAAACAAGTGCTTAGATACAACCTTTTGCTTGGCTATGGTTGTAGTTGCCAGAAATGCTTACGCTGATTTCTCACTTCCTGGAAGAAGGTATCTTCACAGTTTGAGATGTCCTTCATCCCTCAAATTGAGCTTGCCAAGACTGGGCTTTAGAATAAAGCACAGAGTCCAGGTTTTTGAAATGAACCCAGAATGTGTAGGGTGAGGTTTGTTCTGAAGCTGTCAGATGGGATAAGGTTGATTGGCCAGAGCTGTTGTTAGCTGGTACTTTTATATTTATTTGTCTATGCTGCTGCTTTTAGATTTATGATTGTTATTGTTACATCAGGGCATCTAGAAGCCGAGATGATCTTCTGTGGTATGTAAATAAAAATAACTAAATGAAATATGTTTGCTATGTTAATTGGAGATTCATAAATTGACATTAATTGGAAAGTATAGGGAAACATGTTTTGTTACTTACAGTGTTATTTTATTGCTTTTGACAGTGACAAGAGTTGTGTATCCCCCATAAATGTCCATGGAGAAATGATAAATTATTATTATTATTGTTGTGCAGCAGCAGTATTAAAATTTTCTTTCTTCTAGTATCTGAGTATGCAAAAGCCTCCCACACTTAGCCGAGTGTGCTGCTTAGGTAAATTAAAGACTGACTAACATATATACATCAAACTGAAGCAAGACAAAAGAAAATTTGCTAGCAATCTTGCCTTGACACAGTTCATCTGCCAGAAAAAAGATAAAATCCTTTCTAAGTTGCATCCCACACAGAGACTTACTTTTCTTGTTAGAATTCTGTAAGTGTTGCAAGTAGAGCATTCAGTAATTGTGCATCAGGATTTCAGCTTTATGTAGGTGTCAGACTGGTTTGTCATGGATTTTGTTTTCAACACCGGATGTATTTTGCAGGTTTTTACTTCCCGTAAAAGCAGCTCTTTCTTCTGGGCTCATACACACCTCATTGAACAGACTCTGCCAGTTCTAGTTCTAGGTGGGACAGGGGGTTTTGACCTGAAATGAAGGAGTGAACCATAGTCCAGTGACACAAATACAGATGAGACTTAGTTGGGATTCCCTGCTTTCAGCAATAATCGCTTTCAAGTGTTTAATTTCCTGTAGGAGAGATGGTGAGAGGCTACCACTCAAATGTCTACTAGTCTTGTGCCTGGTACCCAACTGGAATACGTGAGGCAGAGCAAACTGGAAGCGGGGAGGCCCTAACTGGCAACACAGGGGAGCAGTTTATTACTGCCCTCTTTGTGCCTAAACCTTGGAATCACAGCAGATTTTTGCAACAGACATTTTACTTGAATAAAACTGTTTCAGCAAAACATTGTTGTTTTAGCCGAGGGACAGTTTTCTGACAGCAGTATTATCGTGTAATCCTCACTAACCTTACAGCCTTACGTGCTGCAGAGATGCTGGGCATAGAGTGGTGTTTCACACTGTAACACAAACCCACTTTCTGTTGAAGTGCAGGGCTTTTCAGACTGCTTTGGTTAAATGTTAGGGATGGGCAAGTCTCCTTTATCGAATTTTGAACCCTCTCTCATCGCTGAGAGTTTCAAGGACCTCTCGAAGTCCTCAGGACCGGTGGCTGACAGCAGAAATACTGGTACAGTGCCTCTTATGACAGATGTATTTAAACCTTTGATGAAGGACACTGTTTAAAAGAGCTGGAGGATTTCAAAGAATACTCTGGGAACATTTGCTTTTGTTTTGCTTCCTGCAGATCAGCCTACAAATGGTGATTTAGTTTTCTTCCATGCTCTTCTGCTATGGATGTTGAGCACAGATTTAAAATATGGCCACTCAAACCTCAGAACTTTTGCTGAATTCTGTGTCTTTGTTTTGGCAGCGGACATCAAAATGAACAACAATTGATTTTGAAGCCTCTGAAGAAAATTCGGGGAATATATTTTTTGGAAAAAAAAAAGATTTAATTAAAATATCCAGTTGCAGGAAAGCTTGTATTTGTATGAAAATAAACACAAAGATAAATAATAATGAAATAGTAGAGGAATGAAAGGCTAAAATTAAAAATAACAGAAAATTTCTTTGTAGCGATTACTTTATCAAGTGAGATTTCAGAATTTTTCTAATGGCAAAAAAAAAAATCTGTTTTGCAGGATTATTTTCATAATTGATATGAACTGAGAGCTGCTTCAGATTTCTCTTTATTGTATTTTGTAACATGAAACTGACCAACAAATAACTTAAAATTAGCAATAAATGCTACTGTGATAAGAAGCTCCAGAAGCAGCCCAAACTTGCCTGACTGCACAAAGTTTTCTGAAGTCTCAGAACTCCTTAAGGCTATTTATTTAGGATTATTTATACAGAATTCTCTCTTTAGACCGCTGCGTATACAATACTGAAATGAGTTCTGTAAGCTTGTGGACATCGTTAGAAAACTAAACTGATAAGCACACACATGAACACAATTCAGCCAAGGGGCTTTGCTTTGAAAAACACGGGAAATGTGTTTTTGTTGTCTTAATTCCTTACACGTGTATATCAGATCCATACGTGTGATCTCGCATCAGTTTCGAGTTCTAAGCATACTCTTACACGAGGACTATATTGAAGTGTTTTGGTTCTTTACACTTTAAAAGTTACCTTCACTGTTTACAGCTTGTTTTGACCTAAACTGTTGCTCAAAGCTCATTGTTTTGTTTTATGGAAGGCTTGCGAGGTGGTAGCGCAGCCTACGGCTCAGCGTGCTCGGTGGGTGTGAATAGCAGCATCATCATTTGGGAAGACTGGATATTATCTGTAATTTCACATCACCATTGTGGAAAAGTGTTCAATATTCATATCTCTTCCTACTTGACTTACAGCCAGTTCTGGTCAAATAAAAAAAGTGTTTGACAAAGACTTCATTGTCTTTGCTTTCTACTTCTGCTTTTGATCATTGGAAATACTTAACTGAGTGCCAGCTGAGCCATGAATTTTACAAAAAGCTCTTGCTGAAAGCAACTTTGTTCGAAGTTTGTCAAGAAAAGACTATTTTTTTTCCCCATTATTATTATTTTTTTAATCTTTGGTCATTTTAATACATTATGACTCAGCAACCAGGCAATAATTCAGTTAAAGCAGGATAATCCTGTACACAGCTAAAATACGCTAGCTGAAAGGAGTCAAGGAATTTGTCAAATATTCTGAGCTGAAAGAAACTAGGATCTGCTCCCAAACAACTTTGGTACTCCAGATGTACCGTAAAATAACGTTACGATGACAATTCGCACAAACTGTATTTATTTAAAAGCATGACAAAGATTATGCCTGGTTTCACCAGATGTCTGTCTTGCCCCGTATCCTGTTTCTGGCAGTAGCCAAACTGAATGACTAGGAGAAAAATATTCAACGGAGCAAATATTTTGTCATAGTTCCCTAAATATTTTCTCAACCTCCAACGCTTTTCAGTGGAAGAATTTGCTAAGCAAGTAGTGACAGTGTGCTCACTTTTGCTTTTCCTTGAGCTTGTCCCATTTTCCTTTGAGCCCAGGTGCTTTTCTAGGATCTTTATCTTCTGCACTAAGGGCCTGCAGAATGGAAACGTGTTTGGCTTTTCCTGCTGATTTTTTTTGTCCAAAGTTCCTTAGCTCTCTTTTTTTTTTGATGGACAAGCAATGTCTCCTCCACACCACTAATGATCTTACAGTCTTCTTTCTCAGCTCTGTCGTTTGTCCCTTCAACTCCAACAGGTTGAGTAGCCTTTCCTAACTTTGCCCATCCCTGGCATGCTTTCCTGAGCTGTTTCCAGATCTTCTATGTAATTTCTGAAATGGTGCTGGGGGAGTTAAAGGACAGCAGAAATGCACGCAATATTATGTAATTATCTAATGTCATTTTTCATTTTAACCTCCAGACCTGATTTCTGAGCAGACACGTTTAACTTGGCAGCCCTAATTCTCTACGTGAACTTCAGGCTGTTTTCCTGCACGTCTCACTTATTCTTTTTTGCATTTCTTCCTAATTCTTTGAATTCCTAATGGCCTTAATGTAGCTCTCCAGTCAGCCCTCGTCTGCGCTGCAGACTTAAAGACAAGCAAATAAGATGCTTTCATCTTGTTTCCCTTTAGAGGCTGAGTCAAAGACCCTGTATACCACAGTGGAGCACATCCTGAAGGCTGAGGCAGGGGATAATAACAGCCCTAACCCTGCATTCCCTGCTTTTAGTGGTTTGTCAAATGCAGTCTCACATCCGTGTAACATTTACACTGGCCCTACTCTACAGCTTCTTTCTCATGTGTGTCAGAAAAGGTTTTCCTGCACGCATTTATTTTTATCAGCACCTAGAAATTCATTTCCTTAAGTGCATCCTAAACATGAACATCTATGGAATAAAACCTCGCTCTCTCTTTTTTTTCTTCTTCTTCTTTCTTGTGTACTTTTGAATCGTGTAGGCTTTGGGGAGATTTCTGCAGTTCTGTGTGCTGTCCTCTAGTTTCTTTCTGCTCTGAATTAAGAAAGTAGCAAATTGTGTTGTTTCCAGGCAAGTGGGACTCTGTGACCCACCTCTGCTTTAGAGATTTAAAGACATGTTCTTCAGCTCGGAGCACATTCTTTAAAGGAAAACCAGAATGCTAGTGTTTTATTAATGACATCCTCCCACTTTGCCTAGGTAGGCTGTCCTTTTAAAGCACTAGATTAGCACTCAGCAGCTTGTTTTCTGGAGCCTGAACTCACTTCAGGTCTCTCAGAAACAGTCCTTTGCCAATGATTTGGATTTAGTTTCTGACTATTTGCATATTATCTTTTCTGATTCAAGTGAAAGTAGGAAGCACTGGTTGTCATACCTAAAAGCTACATCTCAGGGAAAATGCAGCTGTGCTCTGGGGTGACTGTTTATCTAGTGCTAACTGCCCCCCACATAATAAATCAGCATTCTGAATTTTTAGTCTAGAATAGAACAATCTATAATTTACATCTAATTTAACTCTATTCATGGCATTGCCATGGCACAATGTTGGGCTTTGTTTCCATTGTCTAATGAGATTTTAGTGAGGACCAAAACTCTTTGTGCTCAGGTTGCTGCGTGAGAATCACAGTCTGAACGCGATGGTGCAGGTCCTCGCAGAGTGGCTGCGTGTGTGGGCTTCACGTGGAGTCGTGTGCAGACAGCTGGGGACAGGGTCGTGCATATGTGTATACATATGATGTTTTCTTTACCTTATTCAGCTCTGTAGGCACTGAGTTTGCAGCTTTGTAACACTGTTGTGATGCTGAAAATGAGGGGTGTGAGTCGAGTAAGGGTGACTGCAAGAACATTGAAATAAGGATTCCAATGCTTAGAGAGGCAAAACAGCAACAGAATGTCATTGATGATATCCCTCTCTTCATGCACTTTGTTGGCTAAGGTCTCATTTTTGAGGAAAGGAGGTCATTTCTTTCAGGAAACATCTTCTGTCTTGTGGGGTGAGAGTTAGCAATTGCTGTTAAAGCTCAAGTAAAATCAGCCATTTAACATGCTCTGTGAAGACAACAAATCTTAGCCCTGCCTTTATACAGCAATTACAACTCCAGAAAGGCAGCTTTGTCCTTGAATTGATGCAGATGGCAGAAGTCAGTTTGGTTGCTCAGAGTACTTTTTTTTTTCCCCTATAGTAAAAGTCAGACAAGCAATATCCAGATTCTTTCTATGTGAATTGCTGTGATCTCGATTAAAGTCTCAGCTTTGGAAAGGGTGCTCAGTAGGGAATACTCACATTTCAGAATAGTTCTGCTTCAGCCATTTCCCAGGTCAGTTAGAGAATGCTCAGTGCCTTGTCACTTGGCCCCCACTGCTTCCTAAAATGCTTACAATCAAGAATGTTTCACCACAAAGGACCGATTCTTTAAGTGTAGGTTAAGTAGTTCTCACACACATAGCCCTTGAATTTAGAATACTTCTTAGCAGGATTTCACTTGCAATGGCTGTATCGGCTCCGATAGAGTTCTGCTTCAATTATAGCAGCAGAAAATCAGCTTGAAGGTCAGCCAGGCCTTCGTTTCCAGAAGACATCTAGTTCAGCATGTTGTACATGCTGCCTCTCGTACTTTGTGTGGTATCTTGCTGACTTTCCTCACAAGATTTCAGCACCTACCCAGCTGTCCAGGCTCCTCGTGTACTCAAGGATAAGTCACTGCGTCCATTGTGGGTGACTGTCTCTGTTGATTGGGGATCACCAGCTTAATCTTTCATTAGATCAGATTTGCGCTGTCATCTACTAAACTTTTGTACGTGTTCTTATGACAGCAAAGGGAGAGAAACTATATCCCATAGTTAGGCAGCAGTAAGAGTGATTACTGGTGTTAACTAACAGCTATGGGTCAAAGTTGTGGGTTTGTGGGATTGCTTTTATTATTTTCAGTTTTTTCTTCAGTGATAAAAATCACCTAACTGTGAAGAGTTAGGACTTGCATGACTCATGTCTGCAGACCCATGTCTGAGTTACTGGTTAGCTTGCTTTGCATGCATGTATCCTTGTGATAATAGAGTCTATCATGCTCAGACAATCAAAAGTTAGGGTCCTACAAATGTAAATTTATACATGATAGTAATAAGCCTTCTTCATGGATGGGCTTTAGCATTTACTTTAACCATCTAGAACGGAGTCTTTCCTGAAACAGAGCGTTTGCTGTACAGATGTGATTTGGGAATGCTTAGATTTCCTTTCTTTAGAGTATTCTCTTGACTTGAAAGCTGAAACAGAGACTGATGAGTGCTGACCCACAAAGGGAAATTAGACAAAAGATGTCTAACAATTCAATCCTTTGTTGTATGTCACCAGTAATGAAAGTTCTGGCAAATGTTGTATAAGGTTATGTTCAAGGATGCTTCTTTCTTTCTTTGGGATTTTGACAAGCATTGCCCCTATGAGGAGCTATTTGTACTGTCCTCCTCCATTTATTCTGTTATTTTTCAGCATTCTTTGAGCAATAGCTTACAGTATACATATTTATTTTACTTTTTCTTACTGTGGCTGACGTGAACATTGACTTAATCCAGCAATTTGTAAGATTTTAAGTCACAGAAGGCCACTGAATCAATCACTTCGTATGCATATCGCAGCATCAAGCCTGTAAAAGTAAAATGTAAGCTTCTAGAATCTGACTGATTCAAATCAATTTTAACACTGAGGAGAGAGTCATTTTTTCCTCTCTGGATACAATCTCACTACATTTGGAACACTTCTACTTGAAAATAAAAATGAAAGAAAGGATAGTCTTAAAATCCCATGCTAATACGCTATGTATGAAATCAGTTTAGCTTGATCTGACATGATTTTTTTAATGGCATTGCAATCACAGGCAGCGTTCTGAATGGTGTTGGAATTGTGCAGCTTTCATATACATCAGTAACTGCCTCAGTGGTCACATCGCAGGTTCTTGTTGATTTTCATAGAACGGTTTGGGTTGGAAGGGACTTTTAAAGGTCATCTGGTCCAACCCCCTGCCCTGCAATAAGAAGGGGCATCTTTAACAAGATCAGGTTGCTCAGAGCCTCTCCAGCCTGACCTGGAATGTTTTCAGGGATGGGGCATCTACCAGTCCTCTGGGCAACCTGGGTTTGTGTTTCACCACCCCATCATAAAAAACGTATTCCTTCTCTCAAGTCTAAATCTCCCCTCTTTTAGTTTAAATTCATCACCCCCTGTTCTGTCACAACAGGCCCCATTAAAAAGACTGTCCCCTTCTTTCTTATAGGCCCCCTTTAAGTGTCGAAAGACTGCTATAAGGTCTCCCTGGACCCTTCTCCTCTACAGGGTGAACAACCCCAACTCTCTCATCCTGGCTTCGCAGGATAGGTGTTCCTGCCCTCTGATCAATTTTGTGGTCTTCTCTGAACCCTCTCCAACAGATCCATGTTTTCCTTCTGCTGAGGACTCCAGAGCTGGACACAGTGCTCCAGGTGAGATCTCACCAGAGTGGAGCAGAGGGGGAGAATCAGCTCCCTCAACCTGCTGGCCAGGATGCAATTGGCTTCTGCGCCGAGAGTGCGCATTGCTGGCTCATGTCCAGCTTTTTACCCCCCAGCACCCCCATGTCTTTCTCTGCAGGGCTGCTCTCAATCCCCTCTTCCCCCAGCCTGTATTGATACTGGGGGTTGCCCTGACCCATGTGCAGGACCTTGGCCGTGTTGAACCTTATGGGGTTCACACAGGCCCACTTAAGCTTGTCCAGGTCCCATCCTATGCATCTTGTATGTCAACTGTGCTGCCCATCTTGGTGTCACCTGTAAACTTGCTGAGAGCGCACTCGATCCCACTATGTCACTGATGAAGGTACTAATCAGCACTGGTGTGGACCCGTGAGGGTCACCGCTTGTCCCTGATCTCCCTCTGGACATCAAGCCATTGACCACAACTCTCTGGATGTGACCATCCAACCAATTCCTCATCCACTGAAAGTCCACCCATCAAATGCGCATCTCTTCAGTTTAGAGAGAAGGATTTTGGTGTGAAGGTGGTTAACTGGATGCCTATGGCCTTTTATTAAAAAAAAAAACAAATGCAAAACCCAAACCATCCTCATCCCCAAAAAACCCCAAACAGACCCACCCCCCCAAAAACCCTCAAAACCCCCCAAAACTCAGCATCTCTGCTGCAGTCATTGGATCTCACTGCTGGAGCGACTGCAGTTTTCATGGTGGGCACAAGCTACAGGATTTTGAGTAGATCATGAAATAGAGAAGTTCAGATGTCCCTTGGGTCCAGCCTAGTGCTACAACAGTTGAGTAACCTCTGGCCTCTCCTCTGATGGTTTCATCAGGCACCAATTAGGTGATTTGGTCGTTAAAATGCTTCTAAAGCTCATTCCGTGGTGGCATATGTCATGATTTATCAAAGCCATAGTTCAACTGTATCGTGTGTGGACCTGCAAAGAAATTGTTAATAAAATAACTTGCTTTATGGTCACTCTCTCATATTCTGTGCTGATGTGGAAATGCAGTAGTGGACTTTATTATGCTTTGTCCTAAAAACTTGTGCTGCTGTATTCCTCCTTTGTTATATATTCAATCTGCTATTTTTTCCTTGGTCTGTTTGTGCATTGGCAGTAGTATCTTTCTGATTTATTGGAAATGTTTTTCCTGTTGTGAAGCACAGGAGTGCCTGGAGAAGATGATGGCTGACATCTACCATCTCCTGGTGAATTCTCACACTCCCAGCTGAGTTATCCTCTCTGCAGAAGAATGTAATCTCAGCACCCACAACCACTCAAAAACTAATCAAAAGGAGCCTGTGAAAGCTACAACCTTAGGGTTTGCTTGTGATGGACTCGCTTGTCTCTTGCATGTCATCTTTTTGCTGGAATGTGCTTCTCGGCTGAGTACAGGCGCAATGCCCATCTTCCAGCTCTCCAGCAGATGTGTCACTCCACTAGAACTGGTACTAGAACCAGTGGACTCCATTAGTCACTACCAACCTGCTGTGCTGTATTCACTTACAGGCTTGTCCATGCAACAGGAACAATGGCAAAACTTTAAAATGACAAGAAGGCTACTTCTTATGGTTTTGAAGGGTTTGGTCCGGACAAAACCCTTGTGGTTGCTTTCTTCTACCATGCTGTGACTGCTGTAGCAATATCAACTACCTACCACCATTTTAAATGTCACAGATTTGTAGGTCAAGTATTTCTTAACTAGAACAGTGGCTCTAGTTAAGTGAAATACCTTGGCAATTAAATTGCCAGTGCTACAACTTGTTCCATGATGTAGAAACGAATGCAGGGGCATTTGGACAGTCATTTTGCTGGTGGGAACTGATTTAATCCTTGGAATCAGTTTGTTACATTGATTTGTCAACAGCACCCAAGCTTGGGCTGGTGGCTGTAATTGAATGCAGTGCTATGGACAGCAATGTACAGAATCTAACAAGACTTCTTCCTGTGCTGCTTGTGTAAGGTTGTAGTGTTAGAAAAATTGCTGCTCATGTTTATTAGTAGTCTTTTTAAGTTTGCACAGTGTCAGAACTGATCTGTGTGAAAAGGAGGAGGTTTTGTCCTCTGTCGGTACCCTTCTGGAAGGAAAGGTCTCCCTAAGAATAGACATTATGGATGGACTGAGGATGATGAAAGAAGAGATTGTTGCACCTCATTTTCCAGGGCTGATTTAAGTATGAACACAGTGTGCACTGTGCGTAGTCTGTTCAGACTCTGTGCCCTTCACAGGTCCCAAATTCTGCTGCTTTCAGCACTGGTTTGAGAAAGGTGTCAAATGGAGCAGCAGGGTTGGATAAAGCAGTGACAGGAAACAGGACTGAACAGTTGCCTAAGAAAATGACTCCAGAGCTCTTCGTGAAACGAGAAGAGACAGAAGTTTGCAGGATTGAATCAGGAGAACAGGGCTTAGACCACAAAACTCTTCCATAAAAATAAAAGAACAGGATATTTCTTTTCCTATTTTAGCAATTGGTGAAAATAAATCACCCCATTACAAAGGAGATAACTTTCAAAAAATAATAAAAGTGTTAAAATACCTCATTTAAAAAACAAATTGCCAAGTAAAACATTTGTCTTCCTTTATAGTGCATTATGTTTTTTTCCCTTGTCCAGACTATTGGCTTCTTTGTACTTAAAGATGCTAATTTCTGCAGTCTTCCAGAGCATTTACTAAAGCAGAATAATTAGTTTGCTTCTAAATGTCAAAGTTTTCTTGGACTTTCAGCATCTAGGTAACTTGCTGACATTACAGCCCTGAGAGGGAATTATGCCTATGGGAAAACAATTGATAAAACAAAGGATATTTAAGAGAGCAAACTGTGCATCCTCAGGGGGAAGGGAAAAAAAAAAGTATTTGAAAAAAGGCCAGTGCATAAATTTAGGCAGTGCTTGCTGGCATTTGTGCTACCTCCTCAATTAGTTTGCTTGATAATTTCTATCTCATCTTACCAAAAGAAATTTCCTCGGCAGTTCAGGTATAGCATCTATTTCTTTTAAGAATCACCTGCATTTCTTTTCATGAGAATATTTGAACTTTGAGTCTAAGGGCAAAGAACTTATTGAAAATGATAGAGGAAAAGAAAAACTGCCAAGTTTTTCCTTTGAAGCTGCATTATTATTTCATCTAAGAATTGAGAGGTTTTCTCTTTTGGGAAACAGGTTTTAAGTTGTTTGTTTGGGGGTTTTTAATATAATTTAAAATTTCATGAAGAATGTGTTATCAGAGATCTGGAAAGGAGCTGACTCCTTCAGTGAATGTGGTGCTTTTGGAAGAAAACCAGAACCATATCATGAGCAGAATCATAGAATTGATCTGGTTGGAAGAGATGTTCAAGACTGAGTCCAACCATTAACCCAGCACTGCTAGGTCACCACTGAACAATGTCCCTCAGCACCACCATCTAGTGTCAGACTTCTCTGTATCTTGCCTGTTCTCCTGTTAAAATCTCCAGTTCCTGTCATGAGGAGAGGCTTTTCCCAGGCAGCAGAGATACTTCAGTCTTTGTGTCTCTCCAGATCAACCTCCACAGGTGATGCTGGGTAGGTTGCTAAATTTTGTAAAACAAACTCTTGTCCATGAAGAATGACACAAAAAATTGCTGCTTTGCTTCAGAGCAATGAATAGTCATCAAATTATCACTTTAGAAATATCTAACCTAACGTTGGTCACTGTGCATTTACCAGTGGAAGTAAAAGCTTAACACAGAATGTGAGATTTTTGTACGTTATTGATCTTGCGTCCCAAGACACGATTGACTGTGTTCTGTAAGTGGCTGGCTTATTTCAGAGACACTTTTGCAGTTATGAACCAAGTTTCTAAGAAAGATTCTTCATAAATATTTAACTTATGAAGCATTCCAGGGAAACAATATCCAGTTGGCAGCAACAGCATCTCAATGGCATGTGCTTGATGCACAAGAGCTGATAAACACGCACGTTTCTCTGTAATTGCTATCCAGCAGAGAATAATCTGATTACAGAAAAATTTCTTCAGGTGTCAGAAAAGGGAGGTTGGGGACCATTCACCCCAAACCCACTGCTTCCACGTTGCTTCTGGTCTCTGTCAGCAGCCGGCTAGGAGCTTAGAGCTTTGTATCAATGGTTTGGGTGTAGTTTCAGGTGTAAGCTTCAGTGCATGCGTTTCATACCAGCAAATGCCTGCAATGCACCCAGGGCAGGGAAGAGAGTTTTATCTCCTGAGGTGACTTACTACCCATTTAAATGTGAGAGGTGATTCTCAGCCTAGCCAAGAGTTGCTTGTCTGTTTGAGGAATCTGAGCGTGTCCCCCTTGGCGGAGAGCGGTGCAGAATGAGTTTAGCCGAGAAGAGGATGTGTGTCTTTGAGATGCTGCTAAACCTACAAAAGCAGCACCGGTGTAGAGTGGCTCTGAATGCCCGAAGGTTTGCCCAAGGAGGGCCTCTGGAGCTGCTGTCTGCGGGAAACACTCTTATAGGTGGCTTTCCTAAGGCAGAGGCCTCAGTAATCCTCTCTTGGTCATTGCCTTAGGCAGACAGGGGTCATTGAGAGCTGAATCCCATGCTTCTACCTCACAGTGCCCACCTAGGTAAGACAGAACTCTGTTCCCTGCTATCAGGTTGTTCCATTTTATCCCATGTATCATTTATAAATGCTTTTAAGGATGTTGTCTGACTTGGGTGGTTTATTTGTGTTTCATTGTAACTAGGCTCAAATAGAGAGTTTAAACTTTAAAGAAGCTGGATAATGGGGCATTCCTTATGTAAGAAACGGAGCCGTTTACCAGCCCTTCTCAGCTTCTCTGCAAACTTCAGCATAACCAAGAATGATAAGGCAATTAACTTAGCTCTTTGGCAATAAGTTTATGCAAAATTCTATCACCTCTCATTTTTGTTGTCACATGAACATTTAGCTCCCCTGGGTGCCGGTAGTGATCTGAAAGTGTGCTATGTAAGGGGTCCTCAGCCGAGTGGTTTTACCTTAGTGGACCTTTAGAGAAGCTCTCAGAAGAGGGAGTTGAATACCAGTGCTGGTATCCAACTCCCTGAAATGTGCTCCAGGTAATGATTTCCTGTACTTGAGTTGCATTTTCAGAGTGATGAGAGAAAAGGCTGTTAGTTGTATCCTTCCCTGTGAGGTTCTGCGTATGACTCAGCAGAGTAAGGGGGAGAGCTGGGGAGCGGATTTGTACAGCAGAAGTACTCTCTGCAGGTGTTCCACTCTACAGTCCTGATTTAAGATTTCTTCATGGGATTTTTAAGGTCTGGTGGGTGCTAATATTAGGATAAAGTATAAATGTAGTTTGTCATTTGTCAAATGTCTCTTTTTCTATTTTCTTCATCTTTCAGTATTAATGAGATATCACAGTAACTGACCAAATATCTCTTGATTTCTGGATATTTTTGAGCACTATTAAGGCATCTAGCAAAGAAGTAGAGGCTTAAAAAAGCCTTCTTCCCAGGATCAGCAGGCTGCATTGCTGAGTAGACCACACACAGGATAGACCTTTGGAGTTTTAAAAAGTTCGGGGTTTGGTTTTTTTGGTTGGTTTTTTTGGAAAGCGAATACTCTGTTTGGGGCAAATGAGAAAGTGAGCAATTCTTCACCCCTTCCAGATTAGCACGTGCCTTTTGAAGCCAACAAGTTGGAGAACCATCTTCAGTATGGAGTTTACAGTGTTCTGGTAATTTGTCCTTTTCCCGCAGCCCAGACCTAGCTATAATTCAGTGGCCCTGTATCTCTGTTTGGAAATGTTGTACAAGATAATACCTTACGTAGGTTCATGAAGCATGATGACTAGAAACTGAGAACTTCTCAGCCTCTGCTCTGCCCCAGCTTACGCGTGGTACTCGACGGGGAAGCACCTGATGCTTCATGGCTCTTGGGAGCCTCTATCTCTCTTTGCACTTACTGGAAATGTTCATTTTTGCTGATGGTCCAGCAGTGAAACAAGCTGCAGGAAAGCCTTGTGGTGTCTCAGCTCTGGTGCAGAAGCTTAAATAGGTAAAGCTGAAGGGAGCACGGTAGCACTGTCCCCTCTATAGCCTGAAGGCATGTTCTGGGCTGTTCTTTCTCAGAGGACATGGAGGTGGTCACTGGTGTGTTTGCTGTGCAGCCCCCTGCTTGCTGCAGGGACTGGCTCACTGGGAGCTGCTTTCTGTGGGTCCTTCAGCCCCCAGTCAGCAATGCTCTGGCCTTGATGCATAAGGGGGAGGGAGATGACCCCAAATCTAGACAAATGCAGGAGCTGCCTCCCGATACTTGTTTGTTCTGGGCAAAATGGGGTATATTTAGAGCTGTGGTGCACCCAGAAATAAGTACTTAATTTTTCACATTTAATTTCTCTGAGCATCACTGCACATTCTTTGTCTTGATGCAGTCTGTCTGCAGGGGAGAGTTTTATTTCAGTGAAGCAGTAAATAAGACAAGGTAACGGCTGGGGGGCTGCTTTTTTAGGGATGAAGAGTCTGTTCATGTTGACAGCGAGCACTATCCTCATACCTGCATGTAGAGTAACTGTGACGTTAGAGATGGAGTAAAGCTGCAGTAGAAATGCTGGTTTTTGTTGGGGTTTTTTTCCCCCAAAATAAATAATACACCTAGAGGAAAGAGAGCATCCATGTAAGAGAACCCAGACACTTTGGTAAGAATTCTCGTGTTGCAAAACTACTGAATATTGCCTTCAAAGCCCCCAGAAATTTGCCTTGCGTTGCTGCAGACGCAGGACTGTTCTAGACTGGTTGATATTGGTTCAGATTGGGGCTGTTGGTTTTTTTAGCTTCCTGTATTTTGGCTGAGGTATCGGGAGCCTCCAGGTTTGAGCAGGTTGCAGGTATCACCAAAGATCATGGCTTACATTTCATTGATTCCGATAAAAAATTCTCTGCCTATTTTAGGAAGGGAATTTAATAATGTAGCAGCATCTATTCAATTATTTAGACTTAAAGCATCTAATTACTAAAGCTAAGTCTTCAGAAATCTTGATTACAAGAGTCAACAATAATTCTGAATCTAAGTATTCTGACTGTGTAAACTTCTCTCGTCTAAAACTATTTTGGTTTTCTAACTACATTACAGTTCAGTGTGTCCTGTGAGCACTCTCCCAGAGTGCTCTAATTGCATGACTTCCAGAGATACCCTATCAGCCCATCAGTACTAATGCAGCAGAAAGCAAGTACCCTTGTGTCTTTACAAAGCCAATTTAAAATATTTCCAGAATATATTTTTGAATTACTTTTTCCTTCATCTTAGTTCAGATAACACTGTGATTTAAATGAAGCTGCCTGTGGGGCATTGTGGATTGATCAAAAAGTGCTGTATTGTTCTATTAGTTTAAATTCTTGGTGCTGCAATAAATCATTTTCTGCCTGCTTCATTTGCATTTTTTCAGCTTCTTAATTTAGTTCCAGCATGGGATTGTCTCAATTGGAGGAGGCAGAGACGTGAGGTAAAGTGTGAAGGAGTGACATTTATTGAAGAGGTACATGTAGCAGAAAGGATTTTGGCTGGAATATGGAATAAGAAGCTTTTTAAGAATGAAGCAAAGGATTTCCATTTTCTTCCAGTCTATATGAATTGCTAGAAATGTAAAATGAGGGCTGGAGTCTGGGCAGGAAGGAATATTATGGGACACGTGGTGTGTTGGGTGTGTTTTTATTAGTAAGAATTTGACCTTTACTCAGATGAAAGCACCTGTTTCTCTGTGGAACTTTGGATAAATGCTCATCTTTAACCCATGCCCTTGAAAGAACTCACAGGGAAGCTTTCTTAGTTTCTTTCAGGGTTTTACTGCTTTTCATGTAGCTTTGGCTTTAAAATGGAGTACAAATTTTTTCTTTGGTTGTAATTATAGAAAGGAGTGGACTGCTTTTCTTTAACACAGAACAGTAGTGTTCTTTAAATAGGTACATTTATTGAAGAACTAATATATTAAGCAAGCTGAAGATTTACCTTTTTCTTCTGCCCTCTAATAGATACAACTTTACAATCTATAATTATGGCTTCTCGGTTTTGGCGTACAAATTGTTGGCAAGTGTTTTCATTTGTTCTTTTGTGCTGAAATGCAGACCTTGGGACATTGTCTTCTTCCTATGTATATATAGCATAATTTGATTTCAGGGCATCTTTACTCCCCTTCTGGCTTGTCTCTGTAAAATTATTGAACTGAAAATTTTCTCTAAGAAATGGGTGAAAGGAAAGATTTCTTAGTCTGGCCTGTTAATTCTTTTCGACACATCTTTTGGGAAGATTTGGAAAAAAAAAAAGCATAATAAAGAGTTGTTCCTGGGATGATGTTTTCTGGATGCAGGCTTCTAGCTTGTCATCTGTTATGCGCAAGTGTCACTTCATGAATCTGGGTCAACTTGCATGTAGTTGTCTGATTGGACATGCAAATTGCTGCCGAAACTTTAACCTGGAATTCAGGGAAAGCACACGCCAAAAAGAACCTGACGAGAGCCTAATATTTCTTCTCCATTAAGCCCTCAAAAACATTCAGTAGGTGTCATGTGGTATAGTCTCCAGATGCAGCATTAGAAACAGGTATGAAGTTTGTGGAATCTACTTGGCAAACTGAGATTCAACATGTTGTTATTCATTAGTAAGAAGCCACGGGTCCATCTTAATTGATGTTCAGGGAAATAAAAGATATTAGTGGGGTTGGGAGGCAGAAAGCACTATTTACATATCAGAGGTGCAGTGCTCTGGCAATAGCATGTGAGTACTAGCTACCAGCCACAAATTTCTACATTATGAACTATCAAAATTCTTCTGTTTTGATGAGAATGATGAACCCAGAAGCTGCTCCCAAATTCATGACAATTGCAGCCTTCTGAATGTTAGCAGACAGGGACTGATTTTAGCCATCGCAGTACTGGTATGCAGAAAGCAATTGTATCAATTGTTATTAGATTAGTATACTAGAAATATCGTTGTCCTGTTGTGTGAATAGAAAGGAATTCATGATTTATAATACAATTTGGAAATGTATAGCTAGCAGCCTATAATTTTCAAAGTGCCTGCTGTCTTTGTGTGATGCTTCCCAGGTTTAGGCTATGAAATGTGAGATCCTAGATGTCTTTTATTTTAAATATGTGAAACAACCCTAATTAAGGTGCTGGTAGCTACATTGCTTATTTCTGCTAGAAAAATACAAATTTATCTCTGATATTAAAATGTCTCCGAGTGGACGTAGTTCATTCATTCTGCCATTCCTGACAAATGTCATAGCTGCAGTTTTGATACTTTCAATGTACAAACTACTGTGGAGCTGAAAAATGCAGAATCCATTTTAGAAAATGATGAGAAATGTGTATTTTGCTGCATGTCATAGGTCAATTTAGATAGTTTTAGCTCTTAGTTGAGACATATTGATTTTCATGCTTTTCCCATTAGTTAGAATGGCATATACAGGATACCAAATGTGAATAGTAGCTGAGGTTCATCTATCACCGTCCCTGTTCCAACAAAGACCTTTTTAACTCTCAGAAAATGGAAACAAAATGCGATAAAGGCCAATATTCAAATACCAGCTTAATTGAGAAGCACAGAAAAAGATTGCTTTATCTGTAATTTTTAATATTTCTTTATTGAGGATGCGCCCGAGTGCAGTTGCTCCCATACTTTGAGTAGCTTGGATCTGTTACAGCTCCGTTGTCTGTAAATCATGTACTAGGCACCATCATTTTTATTTATTTATTATTTTTTCCCTCCGGGCCCTGCAGACAAACCAGCTTAGACTTGCTCTGTTTTAAGGGTGTTCTTCTGCAGCCAATCACACAAATGGAAGTGGCATGCTGTTTTTCCGGGGAGCCTGATGACTCTGTCTTACCTTCCAGCTCAAACTATTTCAGCAAGAAATTTCTTCAGACTTTGTGCAAGAGACAGAGCACAAGGGTGGGGCATTTTATGCAAGCTCTTTTACAGAAATGGAAAAAAAAAAAAATCTAGGAAATACAATTTATTTTAGACCAAAATATTCCCTTCTGGACTAAAGAAATAAAAGGAACTGCTGGATTCCCAGCAGTACTTTGGCTTAAAAATAAAATATGCAAAAAAACGCAAGTATTTAAGGGCAAATGTAAAATGTTGTCAATAGATCCATTGAAATACAAACTATATTCTGTTATTTATCCATTTTGCGTGCGTGTGTGCATTTATATGTTTATTTGTACCAAAAAGAGACACATATATATAATTCTATATATGTTTCTACTTTTAAAAGCTCTTGCTGATTCTCTCTCACTCATCTGTTTGCTTTTATGCATCTTGTTATTCAAGATTGTAACTCCAAGAGGTGTGAAAAGAAACCATTTGAAAGATAGGCCATGATGTGAATGTGCAATGGGGAGCAGTCAGTTCACCGCATCTTTAGAGTCGGAGTTTTTTCACTCTTGGATAAATAAAGGCACTAAAACCCTTGTATTTCCAAGAGTGGGCGATTCTTACCACGGCGGTTTCAAAGGACAGACAAAGAAATGAAGAGGCTGCTTGTAGGGATTAGAAGGAAGAGGCAGCAGCTCTTTTCTGGCATTGGCTGCCTGCCCTGGTGACAAAGAGCAGGCCCGTGCCGTCTGGGTGCCATGGTTTACAGGAACAAAGCAGCTCTCCCTGAGGAGACAACGTCAGAGCTCCACGAGCTGCGTTCTTCGCTTGGTGTCTGTAGTTGGGAATAGCTCTTGGATCATGTACTCAGTCATTGACTTTGGTTTTTTTAAATTATGATAATATTTTTTTCTATAGAAGCTAAGATTTTCCTGAGGATGGTAGACTCTTGCTTATGTAATAATAATAATATAGACACAGGGGCTGTAAAGTAAAATCTGTAAAGGCTGGCTGGCAGGAGTCTGTATTTTCCTTAGGCTCTGGTTCCTTTCTGCTGCTGTATGTGAGGTGATTCTCCACCCCTGCTGGAGGGGATTCTCCCCCTCTACTCCATTCTGGTGAGACCTCACCTGGAGCACTGCGTCCAGTTCTGGAGCCCCTATTACAGGAAGGATATGGATGTGCTGGATTGTGTCCAGAGCAGGGCCATGAGGATGATCAGAGGGCTAGAGCACCTCTCCTTTGGGGACAGACTGAGAGAGCTGGGGTTTTTCAGTCTGGAGAAGAGAAGGCTCCAGGGAGACCTTATTGTGGCCTTCCAGTATCTGAAGGGGGCTACAAGAAAGCTGGGGAGGGACTTTTTAGGCTGTCAGGCAGTGATAGGAGTAGAGGGAATGGATTAAAACTAGAGAGAGGTCGATTCAGGTTGGACAGTAGGAAGAATTTCTTCCCCAGGAGGGTGGTGAGACACTGGCACAGGTTGCCCAGAGAGGTGGTGGAAGCCCCATCCTTGGAAGTTTTTTAGCCCAGGCTGGCTGGGGCTCTGAGCAACCTGCTCTAGTGGGAGGTGTCCCTGCCCATGGCAGGGGGTTGGAATGAGATGATCTTTAAGGTCCCTTCCAACCCTGACAATTCTATGATTCTATGTGCAATTGCACCCCGAAGGGTTAGGATCGGGGTTACTTTAATTCAGGCCATGGTTAGGAAACGGAGAAGCTATGGAGTTTGGCTGCTGTAAACTTCTGCAAGTTTGAGAGGAGGATGCCAAGGGCCAGCATCATTTAACGTGATGATGCATTAAGTGGGGCCCTTTGCTGTGATTCCATTTTGGGATCTGCTGCCAACTTCCTTCTTGCTGGAGACTGCAGGAGGAGAGGGTTAGCACTCTAGAGTCTCGTCCATCTGGACCTTTGTATGCTGCTGCATTGCTGGGGTTATTTCTCTTATATTTTGGGTTTGTTAGGTTTAGAGGTTGGAAAAATACAGCATTTGTGTTCTAAACTTCAGAGTGGGAAGATGAGCTCTGCTTTTAGATTATCGTTCAGCTGTAGTTTTCATGAAAAGGCAACAAACCTTGGAAATTTTCAACTTGCTTTGGAAGTAGAAGAAATGGTGAAATGCTCTGAGTGGCTGTTTGTTGTGAACGACACACTCTGGGATAAAGTAAATTGAAAGGACATCAGCAATTCATAAGAAAAATGGATCTGTCCAGGCAGAGAAAATTGACGCAAAAATTTAAAATTTAATCCAAACAAAATCCATCAATTTTTTCTTATTTTTGCTCTGGAATTTCAGTGCTTGTGGAGACTAGAGAACAGTGGAAATTGATTGATTGGGTGGTTCCATGTTGCAGAGGGAGTTTTTTCTTATGATGTTCCCATCTGAAACGCAGTAAGGTCTTTAAAGTATACAGACTAGCAAAAGTATAAGGTAGTGCTAAGAAACTGAACCTAGCCATAACTCCCCAGGAACAGGGGTGTTTGTCCAGAATTGGCAAATTGATGGCAGGGATGCAGTAAGAAATCAATCATCTAAATGCCCCTTAAGTAAGCAGTAAAATACCACACTTAGGCTTCAGGAAAATTAAAAAAAAAAAAAAAAAAATTAAAAATATATTTAACAAAGCATAACCTTCTTTAAATAGAAAAGGTGCATTTCTTTGTAAAGTTGTTCTCCATTCTGAATATCTATTGGATAAAGGACTCAATTTAAATGAAAAAATGGCCTTGAAGACCCTGTCCAGAAATGTATCATTTTTGCTTTTAGCAGAAAGAAGCCATTTATCTCCTTTCAGAAAACAGACTCCAATTACAGATTTTGTACATGTTACACTCAATATGCAGAACTGCAATCAGATCAAATGCCTACACACAGAGCTCACCACTTCAGAATTACTTTGGAACAACAGCTTGTGATCTTTATGGAATTTCAAATGTGTGTCTCTATCTTGTTCTTCCAGTGTTTGGTGTAGCATGAAAAACTGCATACATCATCTTTTTTGAAGGGAAATGACTGATGCAATTTTAATAAAGGTTACTAACAGAGTGTTGTGAATCAGCTCCTGTGGAATAGTAAGGGCTGGATGGCAGACAATTTTATCCTGCAACATCACAAACTCTTCTGGTAGAGGAAGGAAGCCCACCTGTGGAATGTGACCTCTTCTTTGTTGTTGTTCAGAAGGCATTAAAATGCTTCCGATTCAAAATTTGAGTTTGTTCTCATTAGTTTCAAATATCAAGTGAACAAAATTACTTCAAAACTTAACCTGCCATGTTTTGAAGGCAATGCTTGAAGCCTGTAGCTTCCTTTTGGTCTTGTGCCTCTGGTGTGAACGTTGCACAGGGGCAAATGTGCTGATCTGAATACAGGCATTAAGCTTTCTGTGGAGAGTGTAGGGGCAGCTGGTGAAAGAAGTAAGGAAGGTCTGCCACAAAATCACCTAGGGATATGTCCCAGTCAGATCAGATTAACTGTAACATCCAGGTTGGTATGTGAGGAGTGATGCCTTTGACCTTTCGACATTACTTTGCTTTAATATATGTATTGCTATCTGGTGTACATGGCAAAAATCCACCCAGATGTACTCTAATCTTCAGTTACTAGAATAAGAGGATAATGATCCAACATGCCAAGAAAAGCCAAGAAGAATATGGGAATGATGGAAAGAAGCACTAACAATGTAACAGACTGGAAGAGGGGGAGAAAGATGATGGATGCGATGTTTTGTTCATTAATCTGATATGTTTTGGTGATGCTGTAAAACTATTAATTTTGCAGCTTCCAGAATGGCTGTGCTCAGCCAAATGTATTTGTTCCGTGTACAGGCTCAGTGCAGTCTGTGGCCCATGCCCCATGTAGCTGGAAGTACAGTTGCCAGCGAAGCAAAAAGTCACTGTGAGACAAGGGCGGATGATCTGTGTGACTTGAGGAACAATAAAAGAAATTGCTTTGAATTTTCTTTGCACTCTATCAGTTCTGCAGGAGGCAGAAGAAATATTAGTTGGGGCTTTTTAGCTCCTTGGGATTTAGAGCAGTACTTGTGGGCTGCACGTTTGAGAGGGTGACTTTCCTGATACTGGGTATGTATTCCAGGAAAAGCAAAATCACATTCCGTGTTTGCGTTGTGATCGGTGTGTGATTTGCGTATCTCGTGGGCAGCACGTGCTCAGAGCTGGCATTTATAGGGCTGCAAAACATTGCCCGTTTCTAGCAGAAGGCTGGGAGCTGCTCAGCTCCCGCTGTCAGAGTTGCAGCAGGGTTTCTGCAGGTGCCATTGTGCTTGCTCTGCAGTCCTTACCTGGCATCAGCATCGGCATCAAGCATCTTTGTATTCAACTGCGGTTATTTCTGTGACTGTCACGATGGCACCCACAACCCTGATTAAAATTGAGGTTCCAGTCTTACAGAGTGGCAAGTAGATTTGTCTTTGAGGATAGTGATGAATTTAGAGGGAGAAGTTTGCATCCCCTTGTATAAATCCCATAGGTTGTGAAGGCCTAAATTGCAAAACAAATTCTTTGGCAAGATGTGTTTTTATCCAGCTGTGCAGATACCTGGGACAAATGCAGAGGTTCTAATTATTGCAACGTGTTGTATGTTCTTAGTCATTGGATTTATAATTCCTACACTGTCTTGAGTTCTCTGGTTTTTGCAGGCTTGTCAGGAGGCTTTGTATTTATTTTCATTGTAGTTATTTTCTCAGTTCACTGTAAACCATATATTGCCTGAAATGTTCTCCTCTCCAGCTTTGTCTCTGAATTGTCAATTTATGTTTTCATTTTCATCTGGTTTTGACCATTTGTGCCGTGCTTCAGGATTTCAGAACTGCATCTGAGAAAAAAAACCATACAATTTCAGCGTAAGGGTAAAACAAATCAGTGTAGCTACTTCAGGCTTTTTTTGTTCTTGTTTCAGTCTCTGATTCCTCTGCTCTGATGCTGCTGCTCGGAGTGGAAAGTGGCATAATCAATGAGAAATCAGGCCTCTGAAGCATTCGGGTAGGAAAGTATCATAAACAATCGCTGTCACTGGAGCAACTTGCTGTGGAGAGCTTTGCTGTTCAGATGCATCCAACAAAGAAAAAGAAAACCTGGTCTGTAGCTGTTGAGTTGACCCTTTCCTTGCTTGCAAGTTATTCTGGCCGATGCATCGTTGACCAACTGTCCTGACACTTCAGGACTTGAAGTATCCTTTGTCAGCCCCTCCAGTATCATCTCTGGGGCTGTCAAAAGGCCAGAAATTATCTAAAGTGCCCACTACTCTTGTTTTCCTCATTTGCTCCCTTCCCTTTTCCCCTACATGGATTGTGAGTGAACAAAAAGCAGCAACATGTTTGCTTCTGCAAACACCACTGCAGACTGGAGAGCAAACAGGAACCTCTTCAGGGAGCTGGCTGGTAAACGAGAAACTTTCACAAGGAGCTATTTTGGCACAGGAGTGCTTCATAAACGAGGAATATCTCTGCGCTCTTTACGCTACAGAAGCGTTTATGTGTTCATCTTTGTTTCCCATCACAAGGCTGGGTAATATTCACACCAGTTCAGTGCTGGGCATAGCTGAGCTGTGAGAGACCATCTTTAGCAGTCTCCGCGGCAGCATGAATTCTCAGCCTAACTGAACTGCTTACGGGGTAAATCGCAATCAGCTGCAAAACCTTCTCTTTGGAAAGATAATAAAAATCAATAATGGGCCTGCTAATGTAGGAAGGACAGCAAGAGGCAGACATTTAATTTAGTTAAAAAGTAATCGGAAAGGAGAAAGAGCCAGACTAAATAACCTGTGTAATTAAAGAGTTTAGAGGAAGTTCCAACTGGAATGTGCGGCTTTTATGTGTGTGGGAAGTAGGGAAAATATATGTATATATACGGAGCTAAATTTAAAGTTTTCCTGGCAGTACCACAGCCTTCAGCAAAGGAGCTGCTTCTTTTGACAGTGATGTGAATATCAAAGCAATTTAAAGATTAATATATTTTATAGAAAAATCAATGACTCCCTTAAATGTTTTAAAGTACAAAAGGGAAAGAAAGGCTCACATAGAAGAATAGGAAGGCAAAGAATGGGCAGCAAATAAGACATTTGCTTCTAATTGATAGACAGAGGAAGAGGAAAAACTGGCAAAACAGATTGTGACTTTCTCAAATGTCATTTTTCTTAAGCATACTTCTCGTTCTTCTAAATAGCATACTGTGAAGCAGTTTTGGACTCGCATGAACCCATGCTTGCAAATAGGAATGAGTAAGAGTCTGGCTCACATCCCCTCCCATGGTAGCCACACCGTCAGTCTGGGTTGGTAGGAATGAGCTAATTTATTTACCAGTTTGCACAGGTCTCCAGAAACACAGGTGGGACTTGCCCTTCGCTGTCCACTCTCCGGGTTGTGCCTGGGAGCAGCTGCTGAGCAAGTGCTGGGCTTTGGGCTGCACATTTCCAGTTTAGAAATGTTGGGTTGGCTGGGCAGGGCCATTTTGCATTTTGACTAGCTGCCATTCATTGGCAATTCTTCGATGAGATGTGTTAAATGAAAGTCACTCAGAACTCCCCAACATCTTCTTGTTGCAGGCTGACCTGTCTCTCTCTTCCCAGCCCCAGGGACAGGCTGCAGCAAGGCTCTACTGAGAGCTCCCAACCTGCTCCTGAGAGCTCACTGATCTGTTTCCTGTCAGTGAACCCTTTCGATAGGATATTTCTGAAAGGCAGGGAGGCTACCAAAAACCTTTCCCACGGAAGGTCTCTTAATTTTTCTGTTCTTTCAGCTTTCATCATGACCACATGAAACAATAAAAAAATTGTCAGCCTCATCCACAAAACAGGAAGGTGAAGAAATCTTGAAGCAAGCACTGTGGTATAAAGTGCAAAATATCAGAATGCAAAGCTTGGCCGCAGCTTCACACTGACATTGCTTTAGTAACTTGGTAGAAATGGGAAATTTCTCAGAAATGCGACTATTTTAATGAATATTTTGCAAAATTTTTCTTGTTCCTGCAGGGAATAGAGTAATATTTCTGTAGGAGGACGTCTCATGGCAGTAGCACTTCATTAAAATATTTGTCTTATATTTAATAAACCAAAATCTAGACCAAGTGGAAGGTTCTGATCATCCCAGGACCATTCGTGTGATCCCTTTTAATCACCAACGAGCTGGATGGAATTTGGAAATCGTGACAGTTTGTCCCAGCTTGTCATATTTTGTGTCAGTTTCTCAGGTACTCCTTTTGAGCCATCTACAGTGTTTTCTCACTCAATCTGTTCTCACTCAATCTTCGTGTTCTTCCTGCAATAATTGCAAGCTGTTTATGACAAATTACTGTGCAAAGTAACAATTTCTCTATGTTTACCACCACCAGTTAGCTCCCTGGAATTACCGTTTGGTGTTTGGAGGGGAAAAAGAAAAGTTGAATGAGTGCAGACAATACAAAACCTTGCTTTGCAGTAACAGTAGATGCTGCTGATGCATTTCAGTTTCCCTTGCGACCCTGCAAGCTGAGCTGCTGATTTGCAGTCTCGCTCCATCACTCGCTTCCTTGGCACAAGGATGCACAAGGCTCCTGGTGAGGCAGACCAGTCACTGGCATCCCCCTCACCGTGCTGATGCCTTTCTGCCTTAAAACTGGGGCTGTTCTTCGAGATGAGTTCTGCTGTGAATTGCTCCTGAAACTGGTTTATGAAGATCTCTGTCTTCTGCTGTCTTTCTCCTCAGGAGCAGGCTTGCTGCTTGCCTCAAGATGAGACTGCTCAGCTCCTGCAGGCACTCTCAGCCCGCCCTTTCCTCCCCGAGTTCACAGAATCACTGAGGCTGGAAAAGACCTCTGAGATCATTGAGTCCAGCCTGTGACCCAACACCACCACATTGGCCAGACCGTGGCACTCAGTGCCACATCCAGCCTTTCTTTAAACACCTCCAGGGACGGTGACTCCACCACCTCCCTGGGCAGTCCATCCCAGTGTCTGATCACCCTCTCTGTCAGGAAATGTTTCCTGATATCCAAACTAAACCTCCCCTGGCACAGCTTCAGGCCGTAAATCTTCTCAGTCTTACCAGATGCCCAGACACAACAGGTATGGGGCTCTAGAAACTGAGGATCAGGCAGAAGAGGATGGAGGAGGGAAAGATGGAGAGGAAAGTCCATCCATGCAGTTGCCCAGGGCATGTCAGCCAGCCTCAACACTAGTGCAACCAAGAGAAAAAGGAAAGTGATAGTTGTAGGGGATTCCCGTCTCGGGGGAACTGAGGGCCCCATATGTTAGCCAGATCCGTGCCTCAGGGAGGCCTGCTGCCTGCCTGGAGCACCGATTAGGGGCATTGCCAAGAAATTCCTGTCTGGTCCAGCCAACAGAGTTCCTCCAAATCGACAGCCGCGGCTTCGATGCAGTGTCCCTCACTCCCAGTTCTCTGCACCACGCAGACGTGCTGCTTCCCCACGCTGTGAATGGTCTTGCACGTGTCGGGCTGGCTTGCTGCCCCTGCTGCCTCCGGCACTGGGCTGTCTCCAGGTCTCTGCTCTGGCTGTGTGAGCACTTTGCCCTGTGCCTCAGCAGCTGTCTTGTCTCTAAGCATGGTCACAGAAACACGAAATGTCTTTGGTCGGAAGAGACCTTCAAGATCATCTTGTCTAACCTTCTACCCAACACTGCAAGCTCACCACTAAACCATGTCCCTGAGCACCAGGCCCACACACCATTTAAATGCCCCCAGGGATGGCGACTCCACCACTGCCCTGGGCAGACCATGCCAGTGTTTGATAACCCTTCTGGTGAAGAAATGTTTCCTAATATCCAGCCTAAACCTCCCTGCTGCAGCTTGCATCCCTTCCCTCTGGTCCTGTCACACGTCACCAAGGAGAAGAGGCTGTCCCCCTCCTCACCCCAACCTCCTTTCAGGCAGTTGTAGAGAGCGAGAAGGTCTCTCCTCAGCCTCCTCCAGACTACACAACCCCAGCTCCCTCAGCCACTCCTCACAGGACCTGTGCTCAGGGCCCTGCACCAGCCTCATTGCTCTTTTCTGGATGTGGTGCTGAGAAAGGCACTGGCTTCCTCCAGTTACATCCACATCTGGGTGTTCAGCTCTGCTTCCATCATGCTCAACTGTCCTCCCTGAAGCAAGCTCCTCCTGCTCTGCCCAGTGCCTATCTTCTGGGCTGCTGGCCCTGGGTGCCCTTGATCTGCTGCCAAACACCTCAGCTTTACAATGGAGGTGTGCAAACAAGAGGGGCACTCTTCAGATGCTCTGGGCACCTGCTTTTATCATTCTGCAATGTGGTCTTCTGCTCCAGGGTACAAGATTTGGGCTTGTATGTGCAAAGTTCTCCCATCTAACTTTATATAACAAATTGTAGGACCACTTTGGAGCTTTAAAACCCCAGATTCAAGTTGTAATATTTAAATTTGAACAAAGCTATGCACTGTGACAGGCTCCTCTTCAGTAAGCAAGTTACTGCTCTGTTCTGGGTTTCCTTGCCAGTCTCTAGCTACACTCACCATGTATGTGCTACAAACCCATCTGGGTGCAACTCTGGGAGCTTCCTGGTATTGGAACTCTTTGTGTGCCTGGAAGATACCGAATCGCAGTTTGGAATGTCCTACCTGTTGCTCAGTCCACGTCTTATTTTCGAGTGTACTTAAGAACAACAATAAACAGGGTGTGATTGCACAGTAATTATGAACAGGAACTGCAGTGAACAGCCTGCGGTGCCTCCTCGGCTCTCTCAGTCCCAGCTTCTGCAACTGTTGTGCTCTGTGGAGAGGACATCTTGTCAGAGATACTAAGGGAACCCACCTTTCCAGAGCCAGAGACCTTTTGAGTAGAATATTTGTGGAAGAGGCAGGCTGATGCCAGTCTGACTGGAAGAAAAGTGGGAAGAGGCAGTGGAAGGAGCCCAGTGCTAGGAGATGGAAGTAGGACTGCAAAGTTCACGGAGCATCAGGATATGTGTATTCGAGGATGAAGAGAATATGGATGTTTATAGTGCAGACTGGTGAGCTGGGGAATGGGCAGGCGTTTGAGCTGGGAGAAGAAATAGAATTAATTGAATTGGGGTCACTGGGAAAAAGCCAGAAAATCGGCAGCACTGGTTAATCAGTGAGAGCTGGTGCAGCAGGAACCAGAGATACTTTGGTTAGTGAATTGAAGGGAGCAGGGAGAAACGCAGTGACAAAAGTCAGAGGAGAGGTGGAGAGGGAGAGCACTGAACAGATGCCTCTCTCTGCCAAAGGAAAGGAGGGTGTAGGTGGGGAATGAAGTTGCCTGAAGCTGGCTTGGTGGTTCTTGTGTTTTGTTGTCAGTCTCATAATTTTAGAAACAGACAAGAGTTGGAGGAGAAATTTGACTTACAAGGTTCTTCTAGGTTTGGGTATTTCTTTTGTTGCTTTGTTTCAATTAACACCAGGCTCGGTAATCCTCATTGCAATCCTGCAAACCATTAATGTCTTTAAAAAGAGCTCCCTTCATTTCTATCATTCCTTTTGTAGGTAGCTAATACTTGGTTTGTTAGTTCTCCAAGGTACTCCCTAAAATGTAGACCTGTTATTTGCTGGGGTCTAGCATATGGATCTAAACCACCAAGTAATAAAGTTTATATACATTTGAGGGCTTAGGAGTGAGTTACAGCTTTATGCAGTCAGCTGTCGTGACTGATATGACTCAGATATGGAAGATTAGTGGTATCAAAAATAGATTGGTTTTTGTACAAATAATATTTTCACCCACTTTGGGCTGATAGCTATTTTATAGCAAAGTTAAAATAAATGCAGAGTTATCCAAATGTGGATAGGGTTCTTAATACTTAAGGCAGAGAGGAAGAACATTAATTTTTAGCAGTACTTCACGTATTGTGGATTTTTATTATATTATAAATTAAAATTATGTAAAAACACCTACAACCTTGGACTTTATTGCCTTTTTATGTACTGCACTAAATAAGCAGAATATTTGTCTTAGATAAACTTAGTTTAAAATGAACCTAAAGGTGAGAGTGGAAGCTGGATATCTTCGTTTTAATGGTAGCATCTCATTTCTAAGGGAGATTTTGATCCCTTTATACTCAAAGTGAGCAATTCATTTCTCAGAGTCAATAGTCCTGGGATAATTCAGTGTGAGCAAAGGGGGCAGAAACTAATTCTTAGTATATCTTGGCAAAACTTTGCTCTGTTTTTTAAAAAAATCTTTATTTTTGAAGCAGCCATTTTTTAAAAAACAATGGGAAATAGTCCATATTGTGGGGGCTGCAGCATATTTATAAATGTAACTGCTTTTGTTACCAGGGAACCTGTCTGAGTCAGCTAAGCTTAGCATTTCAGCAGCTTGTTCTTTCCTCTCGTTCCTGTTGTTCTCCATCTGATTTCAGGCACCTAATGACCTAATGTACTTTATCAAAACAGGAACAGTTTGTCATGGTTTTTATTTCAGTTTCGATAACTGCATTAAATCTCTGCATCTCATTTATATTCCAGGATGGCAAAAGGAGGCATACATTCTCTGCTTGACTAAAATGAGTATTACTGGTGTTCTACCTAATGGCAGTATCTGGTGACACATCAAGGGTAGAGATCAAATGCGTTGGGAGCATAGATGGAACAAACCTTCGCTGAATTCAGCAGATTTGGAAGATCTCTAATTTTAGATAACGCCTTTATTGTATCCTGTCGCCAGTCTGAACCAGAGGTATCTTTCTGGGTTGTTTTGGCTCAATTTGACATTGAGCTATAGTCCAGTGCTGATCATCTTCACCAAACTTCTTTTCCAAACCACAAATATCCAGTACGTGAACACAAAAGTATTGTCTGTTGTTTACAATAACACAATCAATGTTAAATGTCTACTGTTTTCCTTAGCAAATGTGCTCCCCATGTATCTTGGACCAGACTGCAGGGTCTGGCAGTTTTGCTGCTCTCCACTCTGCTGGATTTGGTCCCTGCTTACATGAGGGGGCAATCTGGCCTCACTGGCAGAGTGAAGAGGTCTTATTCATCTGAACTTAGAGGCCATTCTGTAATTTTTGGCCAGACACCTGTACCTTTGCCAGCTAGTTCTGAATGCTGTTGGGCTTTCACCTGGGGCTGCATCTATAGTGACTTCTTTGGGTTTAACCCTTGGTGACTCTTCCTGGAGTCATAAGGTTCTGCTTCACCATTCCTAGTGTACCATCTTGACCATATCAAAGCCCAAATCCTCAAGTGAACCTCCTCTAGGAATCACATTTTCATAGTAATATGGGACTATGGGAAAGAATGTGGGATAAATTGTCTTACTTGAATGTCAAAAGTGAGAAATGCAGATCAATGTCTTAAGGAAAGTTTTATAACACCATTTCCATTAATTTTGACTTATTCCTCTCTCAAGTTACATTACTGTCCTGAAATATACAATACCAGATTTAGGATTCAGCTATTTTAATCTATCACTTTAAATTATTTCAGTCATGTGTAGAAATTAATGTGGAGCTCCTCTCTGTAAGACTCGGTATTTACCAGGTTTCTGCAATATGAAGTCTGTTTGAGGGACATCATCTTCTTCCACTGATGAAACCGAGATAGAAACTTGTTAAGTCTTTGGAACCAAGAGAACTAGAGCTTAAAGCAAGAATGTTAGATCATTTTCTAGTGGAAAACTTCTGAGGCAAGTTCACTCATCCTCATGGTTTTTTCAGAGCAGAATAGTTCTCCTGTAACAGTCCATAGCTGGCCTTTATCACATTTCAACTCTTCAAACAATCCGTACTGTTTCCTGGAAAGCCAACTTGGTGGGGTTTTTTTCTCCACAGAAGTAGCTGATTTAGATTACAGTAACAGTTCGCTCAAGTCAGGTATTTAGGAATTAATATGTGAATGAGATGCTTTATTTTTCTGGTTTACTACCATGTACTTTCAGATAAAAATTACATTTCTGATCACACAATTGGTATTCAGGTCCTTATTCTGGGTAAGGCTTTGATAAATGTCTTACAGCAGAAGCGTCTTCTGTGTAAGATCCGATTTCTCTACTTCTAAGAAACTATTGTAAACGTTTCACCACCACGATTAGCACACTGGAAACAGGCACAAACAGTCCCCAGCCATCCAAGGTAAAGCATTTTCTGTCGTCTGCTTCTTACCGCTCTTACAAGTTTGAAAATTGCAACTCGGTAAATACGCTTGAAGCACAAAAGTAACTTCTGATAGATCCAAATCCTCATGCGGGGTAGGTGTACAAAGATCCCTGGACACCCTTGAGCGTGTTTCTGTGTGTCTGAGATTAGTGGAATCATTTCTCATGTTACTTATGAAACTTTTCTGATACTTGAAAAGGGGCGATTGGAAAATTGTCCAACACGCCCCTGAAGCTCAGGTGATGACTCTTCTCGAACTTTGCTTTACAATGCTTTAGACTATCAAAGCAGAATGTTCATCCGTAGCTGTTGTTAACTTGAACACAGAGCAGTGTCTCCCTAAATTAAAGGTACGGGGTTTTCTGCAAATTCTTTCGTATTGTCGGAACTTACACCAGATGCTTGTAGTGTTTCATTTATTTTTTTTAACTTCTGTAGTAGGTTTCATAAACCATGGTGGTTTACTCATGGTTTGAGTGTGCAATAGCAGAAAACTTCTAGAAAACCTTGTTGAGCTTTTGGCATCGCTGGCCACATGGAAAAATTATACCACTTTCAATAAAATCCTTAATTGTTTTCAGATGAAAGGGGAGGTAATTTACTGTTGATGTCCAGAGAAGCCTTTTAATCAAAGTTGTATTGCTTTAGGGTGAATCTTGAAATGCAATGTTGTTTAATTTTCTTTTACTATCAGAAGATCTATATGAATAACTACAGATAATTTTCTAATGGCATCTGGTTGTTTCCATAGCAGTGTCCTTTAATTGTCTATATTTACAAGTTTCTTAGCACTAGAATAGCTTCAAGAGCTTCGTTTTTAGAAACTGCTAGAATTTCTTCCATTCTCCATTTTGGAAATGTTACGGGAAGATGGTCATCGTGTGAGGCCAGGTATACACAGCCTGATCTGAAACAAGGAGAAAGCTTAGAAAACAAAACCCTCATCTATAAATACAGCTCATCACCCTCCAATTGCTCAGAACTCCATTCCTTTTGAAGAGTAGCTTTTCTTGTTGTCTTTGCTGTATTCTTGTCGTCTTTGCTGGCCAATTCTGCTTTCTTCAGGCAGTGGCCTTTGTGTCAAATTACAAGACTGTCTGCGTGGCTCTTTGACAGAGTCTTCCATTTCAGATGTCTCCTAAAGCTTTCATCCAGGCTTTCTCTGAAAGTTAAAGGAATTTGTCTCATTTTCCGTTCAATTTTGTCGCTCTCTGACATCCTCCCACAGTCTCTTCAACTTAAACTATACAACTAACCCAGTATGGTGAAGCTCCAAAGAGAACACAGCTTTCTTCAACAGCGCTGTAAACCTGGAGGATATTTGCAGGAAATTCTAGTAAGGCCTTTACCTCAAAACTTTATAACCCCGTCCAAAATAAATTGTCTTGTGACCATGTTTCCAGCCCCTGTGCTCTGCTTTGCAGTACTGAGCTCTGTAACAGGGGTGCCTGTGACTGAGAAGCCGTTGCCGTGGCATAGCCAGTAAAACCATTTCAGAAACTTTCTTCCTCTCACGTTGCTTCTTTACTGAGCTTGCAAGTACAGAAGCAGTGATCTGGGGGAATTTCAGGTTTTGGAAGTCAAAGCCCCCTTCCTTGATTATTTTAGGTATGCAATTCACTGCAGTCTTGAACGGTGCGACAGGAAAGGCTTTCTGAATCTGTTGCTTTTTGAACTTTTCAGTTGCTTTAAAAGACCAGGTTACTTCAAGCTGAATTTTATAATGAAAATGACAAGGTTTAATTAACACTTGTGCTGCAAAGGTTTGATTGATTGACTCCCCTTCATGCAACAAAATAGAAGATAGGTGGTCAACTGAAGGAGCAAACCAAATGAGTGAGGCGAGCCCTTTCATCAGTTGGTTGCTTAGGAGGGAAGGAGCTGGACAATGTTCGTGTGTGAGGGATGCCCAGAGAAATGGTTCCAGCTCAGGCCCTGATATTCAGTGGGTTCTTTAGGCTGAGAATGAACATTTCTGGGGCCAGTATAAAGGCCTTTTAAAGGGGACAGTGGCAAAGGAATCTTTGAAGTAAACTTTTAGGTCTAGATACCATCGGGACTGCAGCTTGCCAATTTTGCACTATCTACTTCTTGCTCCAACCACACCATTAGTGCATCTGGACTGAGTTGTCAGTCCTACCTGAATTCACTTGATTGAATCTGTTTTCTGCAGAGTGCCTCTTGCCGTAGTGCCAAGCCCCGTGCAGCTTATCGGACGAAGCGCTGCGCTCAATTCGCAGAGCGCACGCCAGTCAGAGTTTCTGTAGCAGCAGACGTGGAGCACTTGCTAAGCAACCTCTAGAAAGATCTTGTCTGTACTACCCAAGTTAAGCTGCACTGAATCTGAAAGCAATGATGTTGCTTGGTGCTCTGCTGAAATGGCACAGGTTGAAAAATGTTTCAGTACATTTGCCCCATATTTCATCCGTAAAAATAAATACCACAGTGTTTAAAACCTTGAAAATTCACATGGGATGATATTAAAGTATTAAGACGTTTTGGACATTTAGAGCGTGGAGATACAGGAAATAAGTTGTATGTGCTGTCAGCATGAATCTGACCACTGCTGTCAGTCATGGGCAATTCTTTAATTTAATGTAGAAATTTCAGCTCATAAACAGTATAACCTGCAGTAATGGCTTTGTTATTGGAAGATGTTTTTCTGAAATTGGAGGTTAGCCTTCAAAATTATAGCTTCACAAAATGACATTTTTCCACTGACAAATTCACTGTATTGCACCCCGTTGGTATTGGAAGCTCACGTCAATCATCCCAGCAATTGTCATATTAAGTAGGGCATGATGCACAGGAAAAGATGTTAAAAATGAAATAATAAATGCTGTTGTATTCAAACTATCATTCCTTTACCAAAGTCTGGTGGTGAATGTGAGATTCTTTAGTCCACAAACTCCAGAAAGCATTTGCACTTAGAAAGGTGAGGTCCAAACTAGTAGTAAAGATGGTTCTGGTAAAAATGAGTATGAATTACTTGAATATTTTGGTGTGATTTATATGCAGCTTGACCATAAATGGCTTAGTTACTGGAAATGGATTTAAACCCCCATTTAAACCCAGCAAGGGAGAAATAATTTCAAAGAATCCAGTGTGTACGTACTGCCTGACCTAAACTGATCATACTACCGACAGATGTTGTACTGTTTGAAATTACCAGTTTTGGCTACTCTCTTTATTTAATTTTCAGTACATCCAAGCTTGGCTTTTAAAAGAGAAATTTGATAGAACAATTTTCCTACAGCACATCAGCCATTTTCAGCTGACAGCAACATCAGTGCAATTTACCTTCAGTACACGTTTCCTCATCAGAGTTGTTCCGCTCCTGATAGGTAAAATTAAGTTGTATCCAAGCTCCTTTTAAACTGCTCATTCATTTTCAAACCTTTACATGTAATTAATAGTCATTGTACCATAAGAAACCTTCAAAATTTAGCTTGTGAGTCTTGGACTGTAGCCATGCTTGGAAATAAGTAAATAACTCCAATAAACATTTAATTTAGATTTAGTAATTGATACAGAAATGTTTAGGGATGTTGAACTCTATGCTGTAGGAAGGAAAAGCTATTAACTGAAGTAATGCAGATAGTTCAGCAGAAATTAAGGGCTTGAAAATGTAAATATTAATTGAAGTTCTAATTTCTAAATCTGTGCTGAAGTAATTAGGTTGGTATTTAAAAGTTTGAAATAATTCCACTGAATTATGTAATTTAAGATTTGAAAATTTGTGGAATTAATGTACTTTTAAAAAAATAAACATGCTATGATAAAATACTGGTTTACTAATAAGAGGGCAGTGTATACAGTAAAATGCCTTTCTGCACATTCCTGACTACATTCTATTGATTTCTCAAAGCCAGAAATAGAGCTGACTGCATCTTGAGGTATGAACCCCAACTTCAATGAGAAAATACCCAAGCCAAGCTTTGGATTTTTGAAGGAACCTAAGAACTATAGGATTCTTTATAATTTCAGCCACTCAGTGCTGTTTATCTGAGAAGACAGAGGAGAGAAATTTTCCTGTTTTGGGGATTGATTGATAAAGTGGAAAAGAGATATACGGAATGCATTTTTTCAGAGAGCGGGATCTTAAGAGAAGGCAAGAAACAGCAAACAAGTGAAATATTTATCATCACGCACTGTGGGCAAATGGAGAGACAAAAGGCTCAGTAGATATTATCCAGGTTGCTTCTGGCTTTTCACCATCTTCTACAAGTGGGAAATCAGGCCAGACACCAGGGGAATGGTTGGGGTGGGGAAAATCTTAAGGTCTTTTAAAGCAAGAAGACAAATCTAGAATGGGATCCTAACGCAGATTTCAAAGCATGAAACATGTTTGTGGTTGGTGGGACTCCTTCTGCTATCACATCTGCCCCTGGCTAATGCTGCTCACTTAGGTAGTCTCTTTGTGTTCACGCAGGATGCATTTCATGGGCACAGCAAATAACAGCAAGAAATTTAGTATTTTGCTTCCTAAGAAGAGAGAAATACCTTCTAGCTCACCCTTCTGAACAACTGTGCTTTGCTCTGGATCTACCCCTACCCTCAATTATTTTTATTAATAATAATAATAATTCAGGCTTGCAGTTCTGCAAAACCATAGCACACAATTTCATTTAGTCATGAGTAGTTCAGTCTGAGAAGTCCTGTTGTTCCCTTGATTTCTGAGCACACAGCCATGCTGCTATGTTGCCTTTCGCCACGTGTGTACGAGCTGAGTCTGCCCGTGCGTATTTGCTTTGAGAGGTGTATCAGTTTTTGGGAGGTCTTACAACTATTAGTACTTAAAACTGAAATGAATATATGTATTTTTTTTGTTATATTTCAGTTCTTAACCATTATTGTAACAGTGGAGTGTTAAGAGCTGAAGATAAATAAGCAACTGCTATTCCTTGCAGTTATTCACATCTTGTAGAGTTAGTGTCCTGTGCAATACCATGAACCATTTTCACTCACTATCAGTCAAATAATGTATACTAATTATTCTTGATGTTAATAGACTAATAGACCAGAGCTAGAGGAACTCCATTGATTTCAGTGAAGTCATTTAGCTAGAGATGACTTATATACGTTAAAATAAAAGAAAATTGCACAATAGATTTTTATTTCTTGCCTGCTTTTTTACTGCAAGGTGGTCGGTTCCTGCTACCAGAAAGGGATCCAGACCTTCAACGAGCTCATTGCTCAGTAGTTGTTTGAATCTTGACTCTTAGTTCGAACTGTTTAAAATATACTCTGTGAAATCTAGTCCTTAATTGAAGTTTACATTTCAAACATTTGCAGAGTTTGCACACATGGCTTCCTGTCTTTTAATGAATGATTATCAATGCCTCTATACATCACACACTAATGCCAACAGAGAGCTGTTGTTAATATTCCTTAACTCTGCTCAGAAAACATGAAGGGGAGGCTTGCAGTTTGTGCATGGTTATTTAAACGGAGCAGGAGCTCTGTATGAATATTGGAGGGCACTGGAGGGGAATAAAAGAATTTGGTGTTGGAAACAGCATCTTTTCCCTTTTGCTCTTCTCTTGTTACCATTAATAAGTGCACACCTTAGATTTGCAGATAGATTAAGAACAAGTGTGAAAATGTTAATCCAGGACTATATGAGTTTCTGTATTTGCAGATCTTGAATTATCCTTTTCATTCCCTCGTGTGTGTGCCTGGATATTGAAAGACAGGAGAGGATTTGGTACATACAGGGTAGAGATAGCTGTGAATGGGTCTCCGTATTTGGATCTTTTTATTTTTATGTAAAGTATGCAAAGATATGCCTTGATGTAGTTTTGACAGGAATGGAGGGTTTTCCCCAGCATGGAAGCAGTTCCAGACAAGGCACGTGCTTCTGGCTCTTATTCAGGGCTGGCAGAAATGGCAAAGCTTCTACCACCCAGTCCTTTGAGTCACCTTTTTTCCTGAGGAGTCTGGGAAATAATAGTATTTTGATGAAGACTTTTCACTGTATCATTGGGCCACTCTTGCATGTGTTTCACCTCCTACCTGACTGACTCAGGTAAAGCCTCTGAGATCATTCCCATAGGATGGAGCCACACAACATCACTGCAGCTCGGTCCTTACAGAGAAGTTGCTGTACAGTAAGCAGAGGTGTAACTCCATAGCTCTTCATACGGACTATCTTAGTGTGTACTAAGGTGTGAGAGCACTGAAAGAACACTGATGAGAGGAGCCTGCTTATTTAAATTTAGTTTAATTATATTTGTGCCAAGCAGCAGGGCCTTCTGACAAGGTGGGTAAAAGACACTGTGGTGTCAGTTGATGTGAACAGAAAGCAATTTGAGCACATGTTAACTAAAACACTTCTGGCCTGAAATACACTTGTTCTTCTGCTGGCAAGACTGGAAGCAGATGTCTACATGTGATCTCAATTCCTAAGCTGACTTAGATGTTGGGCTAAAGATTTAGGTGAAAGTGCAGATTTTGTCAGTACAGTTTCGATAGCCGAGTGACAACAGAGCGTGTGTTCTCTGGCAGAGAGTTCTCTGTTCTCAAGTTCTCACTTGAACCTTTCTGAAATGCAAATAGTACATCTTGGAAAATGTGAAATACTGTTTAAATTGTGTTTTGCATGAAGGAGGAAACACTTTCTCAGGGGACAAGAAAATGCTTTCCATAAGCCATTGGAAATATCAAGGGCAGCGATACGCTGTATTTAATGGTGTATCTGCCTTCATGTAAAGAACCTCGATGTGCATATTTTATGCAGGATAAACCTTGTGCTGCTTCATTGACTAGAACACACTCTTTTTCTGTGAAACAGAGGTTGTTGGAAGGCACTTTAGTGCAGTGTTCCTCAAGGCTATGGCAAGCTATGTAGGTCTAGGACTGCTAATAGGAATGTGTTCCTTCCATCACCCAAATAGTTTAGGTTTTTTTTCTTTTTGAGCTAGCCTACTTCCTACACGCTGAGGGAATTCGAAGCAGTTTTAAATCCCCGCTGTACCAGTGTAGCAGCCCAAAGGGGACCTAATTAGGCTTTGAACATCTGCCAATGTAGAAGTCCTACAGCTGTGTCTTACCGGCCCGTTGAGTTCTTGCTTCTCGTTAGTGGTCTACGAGGTACCCCTCTGCTTGCCTGTCCCAGTGCAGGATGCTGTTCCCAGCGTGGGCTCTGCAGCTCCATCTTACACCAGGGTGCTGGGTACTGCCTCTCTCTTCTGAGAAAGGAGGATTTCCTCCTCCTGTTGTCTGTTGAAATGTGTATTCTTTCCACGCATACCCCGGGCCTCTGAAGTCAACATTTGCCATTTGAAATTTCCCATGGACTCTTTCTGAAGTAGTAATCTCCATATTTTATAGCTGCTGCACAGTAGATAATTTCCCAAGCTGTGAGGCTTGTAAGTCTTGTACTGGGAGGCAGAAACATAAAGCTAATCCCCTCCTTTTCTAAACAAGATAGACCTAGCTGTTAATTCTTCTCTTGATGTATGGGGTAGTGATGGACATAAATCCCATTAGTATTAATAGAAGTTAAATGTGTAAATCCCTGCTATGCCAGTGGGACCATTGATTTCTCAGCTTCTCTAGCCTTTCTGGTTCACTAAAATCCTGAAGTTTCTGTTCAGCTTGCCTGCAGCTACACCACGCACATTTCTGTGATGTCCATTCTAGTGATATAATGATGATTGTGAATTATTCTGCCTTTGTTTACAGGCCTTTATATTCTCAGGCTTTCGTATTATTTGAATAAACTCAATTTAACTTTTACTGTCTACCTCCATTTACGTATGCCAGCATCATTTGTGCAACTTTATGATTCAGTAATACAGCGAACACACCATCCGTCTGCTCAGAAATGGGTAGTCCAGTTCTGTCCCAAATGTATTTTGAGAGGGCCATCAGTAGTGGTACCCCTACTCCATCAGGGCTCTGTCATATGGGCTGAATCCAGGTCTCTTCCTTGCAGTAGTTCGTAAAGTTTTCTATCACTCACCTGCAAGCTTGGTTGGTTTTTTTTCCTCCCAAGTCTGCCCACCAGTTTATCAACCTACCACATCATGCTTTTAGGTTATTTGACGTATCAGTGGATAAAAGATGCCCTTGGGGCTAGAGAGAACTAGGTGAAATACCTACTTTTCTTTCAGACTCTGTTAGGTATTGACTTTTTTTCCTCTGAAAACTGTTTTATTGTTACTCTTGCTTGTAGAAATATCTGTATTTTGGGGCTGTCACTACCTAATTGCTAGTGGCTGGTAGGAAGCTATGGGAGGCATGGTGCTCCACTCCCAAGAACAGGCTCAGTCATGTAGAAGAAGCCATCCTTATTTATTTTCTCACTAGTAATCTTCATGTTTTACTTCATCATTGCTTACCTTTTCTACTTTCACTAAGAAAGAAATCTCACTTTTTCGTCTACTACTGCCTTAATTGTTACCTAAATGTCTTCAGTGTCTTGCTTCATAACCCCCAGCATATAATAAGCCAGGTTATAACTTAAATATCAACAAAGGTTCCACAACATAACAAAAAATGATCCTTCCTCTACTTGAATCAACCAGACAGTTCCAGGATATCTTGTTGCATGATAATTTACACAACTGCCAGTAGCCAGGAGGAGAAAAACGTCACTGTAGTGAATGAGGGGAGGGGGGGTAAGTCACCTGAAGTTGGAAAGCATTCGCATACATCTGTCTTTGTTAATAGTGATTATTATTGTTATGCTAGGTGCTACATAAGGCTCATGAACCTCCTTCCAGGCAGTTCAACATTTCAAATTGCTTCAACTCAAAGGATTTCACTTCTGGTTGAGGACTGCTTTGCACTCGTTTGCTTAAGTTCCATGTTTGCAGAAGGAGCTGGCTGTGAATATTTTAAAATCACGTTGTGCTGTGTGTCGTGGCACTTTGGAAGGCTGAGCTATCTGAAAGATATGATTTGCCTTTATTTTTATTTATTTATTTATTCTTTACCACCCCCTTCCCCCCCAATAGAGTGTCTAAGAGGCAGACTGAATAAAACTGTAGTACAGGAAGCCATGGCCAAAAAGTATTGCAAATAACTGTGGAGATGGGGAGGAAGAATAATTTTCAGTGAGGGCACAGGCACTACCTAGATAACCAGTGCCCCTGTGTTGTGTGGGCTTGGAAAACCTGGATCACGCTATCAGCTAAATAGGCAGTGCCTGAAATCACCAGTGGAAATTCGTCCCAAACCGAGAAGTTCTGAACCAGGGGTTTGTTTCACCGAAAGGGCAGAGGACAAGCTGGCTGTATTTAGTCTTGTAGCTTCTCTTCGTAGAGGAAGGTACTGAGGAAAGCAGGGAGACATCAGTTTCAGCAGTCAGATGTGTAGACAGTTGTATTGCTTTTAATGGCCATTATGATGTAGGTGACATAAACGTCATTTAAATGGCCATTGCTGAGTTCACCAGGTCCCTTAGACAAAGGCAAAAAACCCAAACAAACAAAAACATTGACAATGAAATAAAACAATTTTTAGTTTTCCTGATGTTTATTTTTTGGAAGAAGAGAAACAAACAAAAGGTCTGTTTTCCTTCTTCATTCCCTCTAATGCAGGGTCATTGTGCAGGAAGGAACAGCGTTTATGGAGGTGTGTTGTGATGATACAACTGCACATGCTGTAAAATGGTCACTAGCCTGGAAAACCATCAAAGAAATGTGACAGATCAAGCCACCCTACTGATACCGTATGTCCAAAGGAAGCGTTCAAAGAAATCTTGAGTCACGTTTTGCATATTCTTATCCCTTGTAACTCTGGTTTTCTGTTTTATTTACAAATGCCTCTTATTTTGCTTTTCACTTACCATAATGTTCTTTAATACAGTAGCTTCATGGTTAGATGAAAGGCTGGAACAAATTTCCCATTGCTGTTTCTTGTCCGTGTCTGTAGTTTGGAGTCAGCAAAACCTTTCTCATTCCAGAAGCATTGGCTGATTCAATTTCCATGCTTTTTTTTTCCACATATGAACTGTATCACCAATATGCAGAAGGTCAGCTGACTAAAGCAAAGAATATGAACAGTGAGTTTCAATTTTTTCTTTTTTTTTTTATTTTTTTCCTCATTTTGCATCTAAATGATAAAACTGCTATTGGTGCATCACTTTATAGCCACATCAAATGTGTTTTTTCTCAATTACATTGAACCCGAAGGCTACTTTTTTTTTTCTGTTAGCAAGTGTTAAACAATGAGTGATAGCTTGGTCTGCCCACCTTTCCTTCCCCAACTGAAAGTTCATATTAAAAACATCCTTATTAGCATCTCCACATGAAAAAAACTACATGAGAATCTCAACAGCACTTTAATTCTTGCTGATCACTGATATTCATATGAAGTTTGTGAACAAGAGGCAACAAAGCCAAATGGAACTTCTGTGCCATGTAAAAAACACTTATATTTGAAGACGAGAAGGAACCTTCTCTGAAGTCCAGGAGCAGAGAGTGCTTAACACTTGATATAAGCCCAGCAGCAACCCTCTTCTTGGAAAAAAGAATTCAAGTAGTGCAGTGTGGTTGAGGTGCTGTCAACAGGTTGCAGTAGGGAGTTTTCAATGCCATTCTACAGATCATTATAAATCAATTAAAAGAAAAGCAGGAAGGAGTCTAATCTATCCCTTCTGAAATATCTTGAAATATTTTTGCCGCATCTTTTCCTGACTGTTCTGTAGAAAACTGGATGCAAAGGTACCGTACTAACCAAAAACCTTTCTTCAGGTTTTCTCTGGAGCTTTCTTTTTAAAGAACTAATCCTAATATCAGATCCAAAAAGCCCTGCTCTACAAATTTAATATTTTGAATTGCAAATTGAGTCATTGAATCATTTACCCTTATCTGATTATTGTTAATTTTATAATAAGGGGTTTAAGAACATTGAGAATTAAACTTTTTTACACCTCTTCCAGAATTAGCTGTTACTCTGAGAATAACTAGGCATTCATTTAAGTATCCTTAATTATCCACAGTAAAAAGGGGACTTCCCTCAGCATTACAGATTTCCTTAATTTAACAGTTGTAAGATAATGGCAGCTGTTGGCTTGTTTTGCAATGAAAAAAATGGCTCATATTTGTATTGCAAGTAGCTCATTTACAGAGAAAACACTTGTATTGCCAGAATTCCTGTTATTTTGTCCCGTGTCTCTCTAGATTTACTTTTTTAATCTCTTCATTCTTCTTCATTTATTTCTTTAGCAAAAGTACATGTCCCAGTGGCTTAGAATATATTGTTTTGTTCTTTACTTCCTACATTGTAGCTTCTGTCCTTTCATTTTATCATTTAATTTTTCTTGTACTTTGCATATACTTTATACTGAAAAAGAACACATCTTTGTAATGAGCTAGATCTTCTTTCACTAGCAACTAATACCATCCTGTGCTCACTCCAGCCTTCACGTTCAAAGACAATGAATCTGCTTCACTTTTGTCCTATAAATAGAGATGCTAAATTTTAATTACCCTTTCAGGTTGCTATGTCTGTATCTAGTCATGCATATGAATGTTACTGATCAGCATATATGTCCTATTGAATTTATTTTTAATCCCAAATTGCATCTTTCAGGATACAAGACAGTGTCTGAAATAATGAACTCATATTTATATGGACACACGTCAAATGCTGAGAGACCTGTCTTATTGATCTTGGTTTGCTTCACTGCAGAATTTCTGAGCTATAATACCACACTGGAGCTATGCAAGCTTAGATTTTCCTTTTACGCCTGCCCTATTCAGGCTGGATTCCCAAAGATAACACGCAAGTGTCAGGCATGAAATTTTACAATCCTCCTGTATTCCTTTCTTCATGAATTTGTAGCATGCTATGAAAGCTGAGCTGCTTAAAAGGATTTGATATTTTAGCCAAGCTTTCACCTCCTGTGTAAGCCTTTACAAATATGCCCTTAAATTTTCAGATGAAAACAGTTTATAATAAGAAAGTTAGCCATGTTTTTTTTTCGCACCATAGCAACATTATTACTTCCTTTAAAAAAAAATAATTCCTTTGAGAGGATGTTTTGAAAAAAAAGTCTGGAAGAAATGGTGCAATGTCAAGAGAAATAAATCAGTCTGAAGATACCTGAATCAGCCTAATGTTACATTAACGGTTCTGATTTAACTCTAAACAAAAGCAGATAGTGTTACAACAACATCAAAAAATATTCCAGAATGCCTCTGTAGCTAAAAGGATCCTCAAAACAAAAATCCTTTCAAGTTTTCATTCATCTAGCAAAGAGGGATGTAGGGGCAGGCAAACTCACCTACATGCAGCAAGCTGTTACCCTGGGTAGCAGGATTGTCTGTGTGCAGTTGCCACCCCCTGTTCAGAAGGGAGTTCTAGAGACCCTGTAGCTTCTCTTGGTATCTTTTTAGCCTGTGGAATTTGTGCAAACAGCCCAAGTCAAAGCGTACCAATTTGGCTCATCTAGAAAATACATCAGCAACATTCCTCTGAAGAATAAAGGGTGGTCTGGGGGGTTCCCCCCCCCCCCACTTTAAGGCATTCTAACTGTTTCTGAGGTGGGCTAAGTCATTGTGCTGGTGTAAAGGGCACTTTGTACTCCCGCGGGAACACCGTTTACGTCCTTGATGCTGCAAAGGGATCCGTGTTACACTGGGCATGCTGGAACCTTAGGCTGCAGCTTAAGCTGCAGCTGCACAACACTCAGCCTGAGGCCCAGAGGTTTGAAATGTCAGGCTTTGCTGAATTTCACTGTGCAACTGCAGTTTTTACTTCAACAGATTTATCTATACGTTGTGCCTGTTTATATTAGCTATAGGTGAGAACTTGCCTGTCGAAATTCTGATCCTCCCTACTTAATCCTTCACCAACTTCGGCCTTCAAAGATTTCCTCATGATTCCTTCCTCCTGGAAAAGAAGTCCTTCCTACTTCCTCCTGCTCATGACCGCCAATAAAATGCTTTTCTCAGTCTTCCCTGCAGGAGTTTCCCTGACACTGGGTACTGTACACACACCTTTGTCTGAACTGGTGCTTTGTTTTTATCCTGCTGGTAGGACTTGAGGACAGATGGTATACTTGATCTCCTGGTTTTGTGTGTTCTCAGAAACATCCATGGGAATCTGTCAGGTTAGAAAAGTGGTGATTATTAATATCATATTGGTATTGCCTTCTCTTCAGCCAGAAGAATATGGCAGCAGCTCCTTTTCTTGTTTTGGTGCCACTGGAATTGGGGGATTACATACAAATCAAAATTATTTTTGGAAACTTATTTTGGTTTTCACCTTTTTTATCATTTCCTTTGTATTTTGATTTTGTTCCTGCTCTAGGCTGATTTCTTATTTTAATTGGGTTGCTCTACCCACCCCAATTATGTCTTCTGGTTTGTATTGTGTTTCTGAATGGCACCTTGTTCCAGGAGAGAACTGGGAACCAGATTTCTGAAAATGAAAAAGCTGAGCAATAAGCAGCTAATGTGTCGGGCCCCGTTGCTTCCTAAGAGCCCCAAGGAAATTGGCTGCTGCACAGGTCCAGCACAAGTTAAATACATCATTTTATGTCCCAGGATGGAGTCCCCAGGAAAGCTTAAGTCATTCTTAGGCTATGTGTACCTCTTATCCTGTGACAGTGGGGATTATTTTTGCACAGACCTCTTTTGCCTTGTGTGGAAGGAGGAAAAACTGCTTTCTGTGGTCAAAACACTATAGTGCTATTACATGGAAAACAACCCATTTACTTTTTCTGGTATTATTGCTTTTTTCCTTTGAGGAAGTGGTATTTTATAGAGACAGCAGTCAACAGGGAAGCCATGCTGCCCTCCAGTTTGCTACCATTAGCAAAATCAAGGGCAGAGATGGCTCAGAGGCTCTGGACAGGCAGCTCTTTACCCTTGGAGGGTAGACGAACTGTGAAAGCAAAGTGTAGCTTAGTCTACGTGGAGAGGAATGGCAAATTGTATTCTTCCCACACAGCGTATGTTTAGGGATTCTTTTGTTTCCTTTTTCTGTCAGGCTTTTTCCTTCCTTCCCTGACCTCAGGCAGGCTGCTCCTTTGTCTCAAAGCACCAGTTGGCTACATACTGACTCTCTTTCCTTCTAAGCACCTGCTTTGATCTCCTACAGTAGAGTGCCAGCAAATCTGACAACGGCAGAGGTTTGCCTTTTCATCTGCTCGCTGGATTGTTCGTCAAGAGCAGCAGAGAAACATTGTGCAAACTGTCAGTACAATGTAAAAGGCCATATTCTAAATCACCGCGGAGGGTTTGTTCACTGGAGCAGAAGTCCCCCCCAGAACCAGCTCTCTGGGGCTTTTCCCCTATTTTATGTCAGAGCAAGACACTGCTAAGCCTTCCCATGCAAATGTTGCAGGGTCCGAAATTAGCCTGCTGATCTTAGGCGAGCAGCTTAAAATCAAGCAGTTACCACTGGCTTGATGAAGTTCCACTCCATTTAACTCATCATAAAAATATCAGTTTTCATGTTTGACCATCTCTGTTTGTAAGGAGAAATGACTCAGTGAGGGCCACTCTGGCAGTCCAGGCTCACAGAAGACCCCTTTCAGCATCTCCTGCCAAATCGAAGAAGGCAGTGAGTCGGCCACCCCTGATGGATTAATATTGTTACACAGAACATCTGCCCCTCTCGGTTTTCAGTCTGTGAGCAAAATTCCCTCAGGTTTGAAGAAAAGCCGAGGAAGGGCCTTGGGGTAAAGCATGCGGGTGCTTGGAGACTCTGCTGGCATCACACGTGGAATGAGGTGCTTGGAGATGAGCTCGCTCCCTGGTATTTCCTCCTGTCGGAGCCGCAGATGGGCTTCGTTTCGTTCGGTGTAGCTGTGGGCTTGCTGCCATCCAGCTCCGCTCCCGACTTTATCCCACTACTGCTGAAGGCCAAATAATCATAATCATTTCAAGTTGATAGCACAGTATATTTCCCCAGGGAATGCTATTCAAATTAAATCAGTCATACCAACAATAATTTTATAATTATATAAAGGGAGCCCTCTACTCCACTTAATTTTTTTTCTCTTAAAAAATGGCACGTTCTTTCAAATGGCTCTTACACTTTTCAAAGTATTTTCTTGCCATGAATCTGGATACTCTTTGCCTTCTTTTCCAGGGCGGGGGGGGGGGGAATCGTTATTCTGATAATTAGGATGCTTAAGTGCAATCAGTGTCAGAATGAAAACAAATGTAAATTTCAGAATTTCTTTATGAGGTAGTGCTATAAGCTGATTTTCTGTTGGCGGTGGCAATAAGTCAGAGCATCGAGTGGCCTGATTTCGAAAGCTCCATGCATTCCCCACAACCGCATTAGTTATTCTAATCACACTCGATGGAGAATGAAATTCTCTTGTCAAACTACCATGATTGATATTTATTGGTCAGTCTCAAACTCTCCAGCTCCAAGTTCAGCAAGGAGTTCTATTCTGAAGGCCCTGGGTAATTTCCTGGTGTTACTTTGAGACTTGTAGCAGTAGCACATGGGTGTAAGCACCTGAGCAGAGCAGAGCCCATGTGATCTGGGGTAGCAAGCTGGATCTTGAGCAAGAACAGATGACCTCTTTGCAAGTGGGTTATTCCAGCATAACACAGCTCCTCTCTTTTTGTGTTCACGCTCCTGTTTTCTACAGCAGAGCAATAATTCCAGTAAAAGAACTTTATTTCTTAGTGCAAGCGCTGAACGCTTTCGATGCTCTGAGTTAGGTAAGGAGAGCCACCTTAGGAGCAGGATGAGGCCTCGTTTTTAGGCCTAGATCAAATTGATTGCAAAAGAACTAGAGCTAAAATTGCTCCACCTTTTTAGAATGGGATGATTTATATCTCTTTTATGAACAGAAGATAAAATGTTCTGCTTTTTACACTCTCCGCAGAAATAAAACAGCACTAAAAATATGTCCTAATGCAGACAAGTTTAAAATAGAGCTCAGAGCAGACAAGTATTCATGAGCAAATGAGTTAATGATTTCTGACTGGTTGGGCACATACCAAAATATTAAACATAACCTTTCCTAATTGTACGTGGGTTTATTCCATTGCTAGGCAATACGTAACGTTGAGTGGCAGGAATTGTGAAATCTTTCATTGGATGAGGTTGAATCAGTGTTTGAGGCATAACTTCATTAGCATGAAGGTGAACTTTGTGAATATGTCCCTCTGTCACTCATTTTCCTTTACTCTTGGCTCCTTAAATGTACGATATGGGGTCTGATTCCTTTAAGGGTGTCATAGATGTTTTCCCAACGCCACGATGTGTAAGAGAAGGGAACTCGGCATGCTCAAAATTTAGATCTGAATCTGATTTTCAGATGAGGCCTCTGAATTTTATGCTTCTGTTAGAAGAAAGGGAACACTTGTGATAAACTATCATGTTATCATCAAGGGCTAGTGAAAAGACCAAGTTCAGGAGATTTCTGATTGGGTAGGAAAACAATGGAAGCTTTGTTCTAACTGTGACTGCAGCTGTTTTTTATGGTAGTTGTTTTTCATCTGTCTTTAGAAAATCATTTAAATCTCAAATGAACACTTGTGCTGTCAGAGAGAAATAAAACTGATTTAAAGTTTTTAGCATGATAATATCCTGTTCTCAGTTTGGCAGTTCCTGAGAAATAAAAGACTGGCTTATACTGTAATCAGTCATCAATTTATAATATGTTTTGGGGGCCAAAGTTCTGCAACCAGAATTAAGTTTCCCTGTGTATTTCAGCTGATCTTCCAGCACATGATGCTTCAGCTCTTTTCAGCCTTGCTGGTCAGGAAGGTACGTCCTTTGCCTTTCACCAAAAGAGAAAAATGTCTTTGCTTTTCCATCCTTAATCCTCAGATCTTCTGAAAATGAAATGAATTTGCTCCTACACCGAAAATAAGAGTCTAATTCCCAGCAATTGATTCCTCAAAGTGCACATCGCTACTTTTTATCTATTAGTCTCCTTCCATCATATACCACATTAATGTAGCATATGGATGTAATTAGTGCCTTAACACCTAAAGAGACACATTTAGCATGCTGTGCCTTCTCAGTGTGACAAGGTGGAGAGTTGTATCAGGAGACAATGCACACATTGCGTATACTTGTTCTGATATTCCACTTTGCATGGATATATTTTGGGCTTTGAGTTTACTTCTGGCCACATCAGCAGTCCTGCATGGCTGCAGGTGAGGACAATGCTCAGCTCTCATGAGGAAGGTGATATGATTTTGTTGTGTGTTGTGGATAACACCTACTGCAGTGTGATCTGGCTTGACAGTAGGGTTGCCGAGGTGCTGCTGACCAGCAAATAATGATGTTGGGAGAGAAGCAGCACCAAAGCCCTTTCTGTGGGCTCTTCCCCATGTAGCCCATGGCTAGCTGTGCCTCAGTAAGCAATGGTCACCCCCGTGTGAGGAGTTATCTTTTGCCCTAGGGTGCCATTGCAATCATGCCTTGTTATTCACAAAGTGCATTAATTAAGCATTCACTTAATTATAGTGATTATAGTTTCCTCATCTTCTGATTTTCCTATGATTCAAGTGACTGTGGCATCATGTATTGCTTTCTTCTTACAAAGCACTTAAAATGCTTTCTTCCAAATTTTGAGTCTCAGTCTAGAAATGCAGCTTTCACAGCGTGTCCTCTCTCCAGGACAGTTCTTTAACCTCAACATTGAGGCGAGGAGCTTTCGTAGTCGTCACAGAGATATTGTTTCCTTTTTTGACTGTGTTTGACCAACTTTTGATTGACCAAAACTTCAGAGTCACTAGAAATTGTGACTTCACTCAGTTGTGATTCTCTTGTGCTCCAGCCTTGCCTCAAAGAAAACCCCTTGGCTTCTTTCTCCCCAGGACATGCTACCAGTATTTGTTGTGTCTGCTTTTGTCCTTTACTAAACTAATTTACATTCCCCAACATAATTTCTTCCTCTTCATTCTCTTCTCAACTTCTAGTTGGCCCTGCACTACATAGTGATTTTGTTTCCCCCTTTATTTCTACTTATTTAGTCTTATTTTTAGCATACACGTAATGGGAGCTAAATAAGTCAAGCTATAGTGCTTCTACTGATTAAATTAGAACTAGAGTATCTGCTGCTTAGGGCAACTTTTAACAGCTTGATAATGTGATAAACTGGAAACAGACAGACCAGTAAAACTTCCTCCTTTGCCTAAATTCTGTTTTCTGTATACATTAACTACAGCATTAATATCTCCTGTGCTGGCAGCAATGCTTAGCGTAAATCCCAGTTAAAGAATCCATGAGACATAGAAATAATGACAACCTTGGACTGGAGTATGACCAACATGTGGATTTATAGGAGTAAGAAATGGAACTATGAATAAATACCCTTTAAGGAAATAAGTGTACCCTTGCTCTCCTTCTGTCCCCTCCACCTTTAGGTGACTTTAGGCCCTGTTGCCTAAATGTGAACACTACTCTTTTAGATCAGCCTTTAGAGTCTCAAGTCTGGTCTTCAAATGATTACTTTTTTTTTTTTAATCATGGTTTTTATTAGAACTCTGCTAATGGTGATGCTGTTCACAGAAGACTCGCAAGCAGGAACGCAGAGGAGCACAAATCATGTTCCCTCCAAGTGCCTGGAGACCAGGGCCCTGTGGCATTTGCTGTTAGATGATAAGAAAAAAAGTTATCAAGTGGGACTTTCAGTCGTTCTCAAAATATTGTAATTAAACAATAACTGCAGCATAGGCTGGTTGAATGTAGTCACGTGTACTAGCTGGACTGGTATGTGCTGAAGGAATGGCATTGCCTGAATATACCAGAGCCTGCAGGAAATTAATGAAATGAGATAGATAGTTTAGATAGATAGATAGACAGACTGACTAACTGACTTGCATGTGCACTTGGAAGCTGATACATTTCATTTGGGCTTCTTGCTCTGGGGAAGGGGAGTTCTGCCTTTAGATGAAGTCTTGGTGGGTATCCTCCCCCCGCCTGCCAATAACAACAGACTCCTTTGCTGTCAAAATAGTTCCTCCACTTTGCAGAACTAGGATGCTGCACTGCAAGCCTCTTTGTTCCCTCTTCTAAGGAATAAACAACTAAAATATGCAATTACCGTGCACAAAAGTATAGGATGAAAAGATAAATTCTGAAAACATTAGAATATGCAGTAGATATTTGAAGTTCATGTGCAGTGTCAATGTAAACAAAAGCCCAAGAGGAAATTGGGCACTTTGTCAAAATCTAAATTATTAAAATAGCATTCTAATGTTGACCTTTTAATTTCCTCAATAGATGAATACGAAGTGAACAGTTGAGTTTCAAACTCAGTATTTTGAAATGAGTAATGTCAACAGCTCAAAATGAAGCATTTTCACCAAAATTTGTGAAGCTTGCTTCAGTGTTACTTACTGTTCTCATTACTTACATTCATTCCTTTTTGGATCCCTCAAAAGTTAGCATCCTGAGATTCCTCCCAGACTAGAAATTTCCTTGTCCAAAGTCTTGCTCGCTAGGTGTTACGTCTGGTACTTCCTACTAAAACCTGTCTGAATATACAGAGATATTATTTGTCTTTAGTGTCACATAATTTGGGGGTTTCCATAATCAAACTTTCTGAGTGTCTGTGGTCAGTGTTTGCTAGGCTTTTGGAGGCTATTCTATAAAATAGCTGATTTTTTTTCTTTTTCTTTTTTCTATCTGATATCTACTGCTTGAAGCCCCAGTAGCAAGTCACCCTTTGTGATCATCAGCTACTGAACTGACGTTTTGGGAAAGAATGAGACAGGTTTTATTTGCATATTTTGCTTCATTTTCCCTTAACCAGGTTTTGGTGCTTTGAAGAGATGTCTTCTTTATGGTGGGAATGTGAAGAAGATATTTGGTTGTTTCTGGGATTCTGGGTGGGACCTGAAGCTGATGGTATTTGTAGATTCCTAGAAAACTGGAACAGCGAAGGATTGTTTTGACACCTGTGAGATTACACTTTGAATTCTCACATCTGACCTTCCAATATAACTTTGAAATGACAATACTGCAGTCTTTCTGCAAGTAGGAACAGTTGGTTCCTTAAATTAAAATGGCTAGTAATTGCAGTTTCATTCTTTACCAGGAAGATAATTAATTTTCCCCAAGTAGTTTGCAATGATGCCTGTGTCTTCAGATGTTTCTACTGTCAGAGACCACTAAACATTTGAACACTTTTCTCTTTCGCGGGACAGGAACAGCTAAATCCGAAACCACAGATTTTTGTTAGGATTTTCTGGGTTCAAGTTCTTTGCAGTACATACAGACAGAAGACAGTAAAGATTTCTTACTTCCCTCCAGCCACTTGCAGGCCCTGCAGCTGATGGTCTGGGCTGCTTGCAGCAGTGCTGCTGACGGGGAAAAGCACTGACCTGAACAAGAACTACCATCACATCCTCAGAAAACCAGATTCAGTGAAACCCATGGGTTATTCCTCTGAATAAGGAGAGTAAATTTATGGGTAAATAGCTTTGCTTTGGAAAATATTGCTGCGTTTGGAATATCATCATTTGGTCAAACTCTCATCCTGGCTCTGCTGAAGCTGTTGAAGTTCTTTGGCTCGTGCTGAAATCAGTTATAGGTCTGCTCTTTGCAGCCATTTAAATCTTCACTGTGTTTTATGTTGTTAGTATCGTAACACTGTTCTGTTCTTTATTTGAATGGGTAGAGTAGCAAAACTTAGAGGGAGATAGAGAGATACGTATGGCTGAGTTTGACACTTCGTGTACTGCTCCTCTTGTGTTGTACAGATCAGTGACAGACAAATAAGGAAAGTGCTCTGCTGCTTCTTCTTCCTCCTTTGTATTTCCCATACTCTCTGAGCAAAGTAAGGAAACCGTAAGCCTCACACGCTGATGTTTGGATGGGTCCACTCTATCATGTTAAAAGAAACTCAGTAAGTGCTGATGCAGCCCCAGGCTGTGCCTGTGAGCAGTTAACTAATACAAAAGCTTGCGATCTGTTAGTCTGTTAAAAACCAGTAAATTACACTGATGCAGGGATTTGTGCCATAAAGTCAGAAGACAATAATCTCTACATGTAAAACCTACTAGTGCAGCAGGGCCAGCCGTGTGCTCCACATCTGGTTGGTGCAGTGCTTTTATTATTTTTATGATTTGCTCAGCTTCGGACATCGGTCCAGAGCTTTATAAGAGTGATAAAAATGTATTACATATTTTATTTTGTGATTTGAATGGCTGAGTACCTGTAGATCCAACTGATAGGAATGAGAAGTGAAGTTGCACAGTTACTGTGAAAATAAGGCTGCTTAGGTGACTAAATGTCAATTTGTTTATGTGACATCAGCAGACATTTCACGTGTTTTATTCTAGCATGTTGATGTCGTGTCTTTAACAACAATTATGATTCCTTTTTAATCAGTAAAGCTCCAATATTTTCAAGCATATGTATCCTTATTCCCCCACCCACCCATATTTCACTTCTTCCCCTGTAATCTCAGCATAAGCTTTCTGATTTTTCTTCTTGTGTGCTCCCTTAAGGAGCTAGAGAAGTCTCAAGACCAAACAGTTCTTGTTTAGTTCCTCTGCCTGGAGCAGATGGTACAAAAGAACACACATCTCCAAGGAGTTGCATAAAAAGTCTGTGGAGGCCGGGTACGCAGAGGAGCTGTACTGCCTGCAACACTTGCATAAAGCTTCCTGCACTTCAGTTAAATGGTGACTTCAGCTGGGAGGAAATACAAGTTTGGGGATGCTTCTAGATGGTGGTTTCTTGAATTTGATTTATAGAATAGTCAGTGCAACATCTTGAAGAGAACAGACAAATGTGCTGGTAGCCTCAGCGGGTTTGTCAAACAGGCGATCAAGCAATGAAACCCGTTGACCCTCCTATCTTCTAGAAATAATGTTGATCAACTCAATTTATGTACATCTTTTACTTCTATAGAAAATTGATTTGTCCTTTATTGAAAATAAAAATGCCAAGTAGTGTTGAATCTATTATTCAAGTTTATTAGAATACTTGCAGGACTATAGAGAAAAGTTCTGCTGAATTGTAAGCACAAGCTTTATGTGTTTAAACTACCAAAGCCTTGCAACATCTGTCGAGAGCCACGGCCTCTACTAATTTTGAAGTTGTTCAAAATGATCTATGAAGTCAGCAGTTGAGTTAGAAATAGACCCCAAGAGTCCTGATTAACTAGATAACACTTAAGATAAATGAGCCACCTAAACACTCTCCTAGTTACCCGTGGCTTGTTTGATTAAATAGCAGAAGTATTCCTTAGAGAAGGGGTTGATTCTCCCATGATCTAGGAATAATGACCTCAATTGTAAAGTTTCACGTCAAGGGATATTAGCTGTGTGTGAAAGACAGCCAGAGAAAGGCATAAAGAAGGGAGGTTTTGGAATATAAAAGCGTATGGCTTGGCCTTGGGAGAAAACCCCTGACTTTCCTGTTAACAAGACTGCAGAAGACAGATGTCTTATTCCTCTAATTGTGCAGTTCTTTCATGAATCATCAGGTGCTCTTTGTCTAGTATTGTCTGATAGGTAGGTTAATTACAGACCTGTGTTAAAAAAAGACTCAGATGTGTTACCTTAAATTTCGTTGGGTTTTCTCACTAAGCAGAAAGCACAGAGGTAGTGTTGACTAAGTTAAGAGTATCCTTAGCAGTTTTTTTCTAGTTTCTCTTGAAAAACAATCAAAGCATTTGGGGAGTTTCTTTACATGCAAAGCTGAGATAGGGTTGTGTGAGAATTCAGTCAGTCTTTTACAATCAGAAGGAATCAAAAGTTAATTTTTATTTTTTTTTTTTGGGGGGGGGGGGGTAACAAAAGCCAAAATTCTGATATAACCAGAATTTCTGGGACCTTAAAGTACCCTGTGTATTTTTTGCCTTGTGTTTTCGCTCTGACGCAGGAACAAGTGAAAACAAGAAAATCCCACGTAGAACCTCTGAACCCTGAGTTAAAGGTCTATTTTGAGTGACTTCATTTGTTTTAGGATGGAGATGATCAGTCAAAACAAATGCATTCATCTGGTCTGCAGCCTACTTCCAGTTTTGATTTGCTCCTGCTGGACAGACCTGCCTGTCATGCATCATTTTTGAGATGCAGGAACTCTCCAAAAAAAAAAAGATTTAACTTTAGTCGCCACCCAAATGATTTCAACCCATGTATGCACAGGTAAAAGAGCACTGTGAATCACTTGCTTATTCAGCTCTTTTCCAGTTCTCGTTTCCAGCAGCACTAACAATAACACAACATTAGCTCTTTGTCCCAACTCCAAGTTTATCTACCAGGAATTACTATTGCTGTGTCTGTTAAAGCTTTTTCAGTTGTAAAAGAAAATCAATATTCATTTGACGTTTGCAACTGGAACCTACACTAGGTAGAAATGTAATGATTTTGCTGTTGTCAGCATAAGTCCAGAACTGAGCTGACAAACAGAAATTCAGAGGAATGGCTGAAAAAGCTTGTTAGTATGCCTCCTGTTTACCCAGGGAAGAACTGGGCATTTGAACATAACCAAAAATGGGTTTTTGATCAGAAGATTTAGTTACACAGTTCTTGATTCTGGTGGATTTGGAAAAAAAACAACCCAAAAAACCCCAAAACTTAGTTGTTAAAGCATTTATTAAATGTAATAGTTGTAAGAAAGGCCTTAAACAAGCTGCAGAATGCTTTTGAACTTTTTTCTCTCCCTGTTTTCTTTATTAGAATATTCCAAGTGAGGGAAGCTGAAAGTCTGTGGATGCTGAAAAGATGCTAGCAGAGGGATTTTCTCAGATTCTCCCAATATTCAGTGAGAGTCCTGCCTTTCTCACACAAGTTATGAGAAACAGTAGGATGGTTTTTGTAAGCTGGACCAACACCTGGTGTTTTCCTATGTTCTGTTTATGGTACATTGGGAAAATATTTTGAAATAGGTGTTGTAGGACTGTAGCCACTCACCCTAGGAGATGGGTGATCACTGACCAATCGCCCTATGGGGCTAGGGTATATAAAATGGGCTTCTCAATTAATAAAGGGTCTTCTTCCTCTTCTGGCTCTCTCTTTACTGACTCTGTTGCTGCATCTCTTCGCTTCCGGTATAAACAGCGACAAAAGTCTATGCTGTTCTGTTTTCTTTTACTTTTCTCTTCTTATTTTCTTCCTCAAGATAGAGAATCAGGGACTCCTTAGTACCTGTGTTTAATCAAGACTTGCTTTTCTCCTGAAAGTACAAAGAATCTGGGCCCTGAAGTCAGAATTCTTTGGCTTGTTCTCCTTTAAATAGAGATATATTTCTAGCTGAGGAGTCTTGTTTTCAAAAATGCTTCACTGTCTTTGGAAGAAGGTTTTAACACATTTGTAAACAGGGTTTGGTCTCTTTTCAGGTTGAAAAAATTCAACTTCTGTATAAATTGGAGGCAACATTTCTGTGTCTAGTGTAAGCACTGAGTCATGGTAAATTAATCCATTGATAATAAAGAATAATCTAAAAATCATTGGACAGAAGCTGCATGGGAGAGATTGGCTGTAAATGCATTGTTAGCATCCAGAGCTAAACTGCTTGTTCATTTTGCTACAAACCAAAAGTGGATTGCTTGCACCATTATTCTTTCTATAACACTTGCCTCTTCTTTATGTATTGAAGACTACATAAAACTGAGGTAGCAAAGATAAAAATATAGTTAAATTACATTTATCATATTGAAACCAATAGTGACTTGCAAGTATTTAAACCCTTCCTAGTAAAGCTATGCACTTGATCCTGGAAAGGTCCTGAGCTGGTGTAGCTCTGAGCTGTGTATGAAATGGGAAGCAGTGGTATGGTCCTTGGAGGTCTACCTGGTAGGCATCAGACCTGGAGGGGAGTAACATTGTCCTGAGTCTCAAAGCTAAACACATGCTTGAGAGTGCCCTGGAACTGCCTGCTCTTGGGGGTGGCTTCACCAGCGCTTGTGACGTGGGAGGAAGGCAGCACCTCTTGGGGTGGAGGTCAAAGCATAGTTTTAAGAGTCCAAGCAAAGCTTCTACCAAGACGTCTGCTCTGTTTCCCTCATCGTTTGAAAGTGGGAAGGCGGGAAAAGCTGTTCATTCATCAGTGGAGGGGATGCCACCCAAAGAGTGCAGGAATGGAAGGATAAATTTAGGGACTCTATAAAATCAGATCCACATGAATTTAAAAGCAGGAAGGTAAGGGAGGGGTAAAAGTGAAATCCCCTGAACTGGTGGTAGAACCAGTGACCGAAGTGCAGATCAGAAGCAGCGGGCAACTTTGCTGGAGTTTTGTTTCAAACTATAGCTCTGATTCGAAAACTCTAGCTCTCGCTGCAAAGACAAATTTCAACTTTTTGTCATATTTAATTCTTCGCTTTTAATTTTGTTCAGCTTGTTTCTTAGAATATATTTAGAAAAAAAATGTTCTTACAGAGGTTTAAAAATATGAGGATTCTTCAAACAAACTGTGCAAAGTTGTCAGAAACCCACGCTCCTGGTTAGTCAGGTAACTTTATTTCCTGTGAGGAGGAAGTCTTGTATAGGTTGTAGTCGTAAGATGATTCATATATTTCTTGCTCATCTCCCAACTGCTTCCCTCCTACAGAAAAATACAAGATGCAGTATGTCCTACAGATATCTGTGCAATTCAGTCTCACACACGTTTTCTTCCTGTAGCAAATAAGTGAATAATCCCGATATACACGGATTAAAATAGTTTGAAAAGGAATGAAGTTCATAGTATTTTAATTGATCCAGTAAATCTTTTACATTTTTGCTCAGTTAAATGAAAGGACTCAAACAACATCCTTGAGAATATCTTATTGTAATGTCCAAAAATGGATAGTGTTATGCCACGTTTTGAGGATGAGTACATGTCAGTCTGTTAAATGTAAGCAGAATGTCTTTCTCTTTCAAGGGAATGTGAGCATTTTAAAATTACCAGAATTACAGCGATTAGGAATACTGTCCATATAGTCTGCTTTTTGGCAATGTGCTGTTGTAGTATCTGTTGTGTAAATACTTCATATGGAGCACAAAGGGTCCACTTCTGCCAGCTGCTCCATTCAGACAATCCCATTAAGTTAAATAAAAATTCTCAGGCAGGATTAAGAGTTTGCTACACTATGCATAAGGATTTTCTCATACTAAGAAGTTAAGGAGTTGACTATTTTGTTTATGGTTGTTTTTTTTTAATGTATGGAAAAGAAGGGAGTATTGAAAAAAAGGTCTTGGTTCTTTTTATCACATAAACATGAGTTTTCAATGCATGTATATTATCAGCATGCCCATCAAAAGAGGAAGAAAAAAATCTTGGTTCTATTTATCACAGAAACACAAGTTTTCAATGCATATATATTATCAGCATGCCCATCAAAATAGGAAGAAAAGATCTTGGTTCTATTTATCATAGAAACACAAGTTTTCAATGCATATATATTATCAGCATGCCCATCAAAATAGGAAGGGTACCAATTTTGTAAAAACGAGCCCCAAAATAATGTTTTAATATTCATTAATGGAATACAGTGACACTGAGGTGCATTTATCCTATAAATTGGCCTGCACTGACATTTGGAATCATCTAATATAATGACAAAAAGCTCTTCCAAAGATAAAGTGATTCAGCTGACAAACTGGCAATTACTCCCACAGACTTTTCAAGTCTGTCTTTAAATAAAACATTTGTTAAAACATTCTGCTATATGCCTCGTGTCACCTGCAGCAAGATAAATGCTGCATTATATTTTATCGGTTTCTTTCAATTAAAAATATTTCCAAGGATGTTGATAAAGCTGGAAATGCACAGGTTCTAGATTGTTGGAATGGTGAGATTTCCTATTTGGTGATGACTAGCGAAGACGAGTGAAACGCGTGCGTTAGTTAATTTAATGGCTGCAGATTTTTATTCATTCATAAGAAATCTACATTCTATTTATACTTTGTAATCACCATTGATCATAAGTACTATTATTGCAGAGTCAAATAAATCCAGATTGAATTGCCTTTACTTTCCCTGCTGTTTTTCTGCCCTGAGCACCGGTTAGATATTTACAGCTGTTGAGTAGTAGATCTACAATGTTGTAATTCTTTGGTTGCTGTTTCAGCACACAAGATTCAGGATAACAAGACATCGTGGCCAATGAATATTACCAGAAGACATTAATCCAGTTAGTTTAGCATTATTTATTGGGCAGCACGCAAACTAATAATCTGTCCCCGTGTTAAATATTTCAGCACTGCAGAAGATCACATTTCTGAAGCCAAAAGCAACTTGCAAAACAGGGCTTGTTGAGAGAAGGACACATATTTAACTTTGCTGACTCTTATGGTTAGAAATAAGGTTTGAACGTGGCTTCTTTTACTTCTTGGAATCAGCATCTTTGAAGATGAGACCTGAAAGAATACCTTACATACCTGAAAGCTATATATATTTTGTTTCCCCCTTGGGGAAAAAATTAGCCCTCCTGGGCTAATAACAGTAATTACCTCTGCCTTTGAACCTTGCCTTGAATGTTTCTTAGACTGATAGAGCTACAACAGTGCTACTGCTAAGTGTGTGTGTGTCTCCAGGTTATATGTCAATGCCCCATCGATACATAAGGTTTGGCAGAGTATTGACAGCAAACATCCCATCATCTGCTAAAATCAATGGATGGCATGCTGCTAAATCCTTACAGCGATTTAAAATCTGGTGTGGATGCCTTGCTCACCAAGGACATTCTGCTAGGAACTGGCCAGAATTATATCTGAAGTTGAAGGATGTTATAGTAAGAAAAATCTGTCTTAGTCACCATGAAAGAAATGGATATGAATTGCTAAACTCTCTAAGGAACCCTGGGCACAGTCTTGTGAGCAACGCTTTGGAGTTTGTTGTGTATTTTGAATCTTAAGGTCATTACTCAAGCCCAACAGTCTGTGTCTTTTATTGATTGTAACACGTGCCAGTTTTGAACATATATGTGATGAAGGTCCCCCTGTATTCAGTCCTCGTGTTTGCCTTTGTGCATGTAGAACTACATCAAAATCAAAGCCTAATGTCTGCCATAAAAAACCCAAACCCCTAATGAAATGGTCACAGTCACTGCTTTTGTAGCTGCAGTGTTCTCAATAAACATCAATGGGAGAGTCCCATTTTTGATTCTTGATCACTGCCTCAAGGAATTGGCTTGTTCAAGACTCAAGACAACATGAAAATTGTAGCAAACCCTGGCACGTGGAACTGCTGAGAGGGCTGACTTTCCTCTAGCTCAGGAAACCATGTTCTCATTTTTAGAGATCCAGCATAAACTGAGAAAGGAGTGGGGTTTACAGAGTTGTGGCACCTTACAAAACAGCTGAATGATTTGAGAAAAAAAATGAGGACTGCAGAGAAGTACTTCCCTCTGAAATCCTCTGCGTATGTATTTTTTTGATAAAACCACACACTGGTACTCAGCAAGGATGAGATAAGATGGTGACGTCAGAGACTGTGTCTGTTCTCCCAGTGTTTCACAGAAATTTTCAGACGTTTGAATTACCTGTTCACAACTTTTGAATTTCAACTTCCTTCGTGTTTATTAATTTATAATCACCTTAGATCACCTGCATGGGGTAATTTAGTATTCTTTGCATTTTTAATGTCTTTTCAAGATTGATATTTATGGTCTGTTTATAGCATTATATTTGAATTCCATTAAGCAGTGCGGTAACAAAATAATGTAATCTTTCTGCTATGGCGTGTTCAATAATATATACAATTGTTTCTTTGAGGAAGAAAGAAAGAAACCTTGGGTGTTGAGAGGCTTTAGCAACAGGCTGTACAGACAGAAGGGAATTTGGCATAGCAGGATTCCTGGAAGGCCCTCAAGAACAACTCCAGAATTTATTTGTAACAAGTTTACTATAAATTAAGTTAGTAATTTCTTCAAGATAGCATGACTGTCATCCACAAAATTAAAATGTATTCCCAAGAATAGTACACAGAAACTCGTGAGTAGAATTATTGAACTTGTCTGCTGAAATGGAGAATTAAACCCAAACCTTCAACAGCAATATGTATTCAAATCAAGTCTTAAAAAACCATCTCATTTACACACATGAAACTGCCCTCCCTGCCCTCCTACTTCCCTTCTTTCTGTCTTTTGGTTTTTTGCTGCTGACTTTAATGTCTACACATACATTGTAATACGTATGGAGATCTGTATAGGTAGCAATAAGTAATAATATCTCCAACTGATGTTCCTAGAAATGACAGCTGCTGAAATACAGTCAGTCATCTGACACGTAAATCATCATTCTGAATCTTAGCAAATTCTACTTCTCTTCTAGATTTGTCAGCTGCCTTTCAGATTTGTGGTGGCTGTGGTTTGATTGCTGCATCTATGAAACAGCATGGAATAATCAAAGTGGCCCTTGTTAGATTCCATTAATATCTTTTTAAGAAACCCTAGAGGCCTTTACAAGGCAATGGGCTTCACATCCCCAGAGCCTGGTGCTCTTGAGGTTCTAACAGTTCTTGCATGGGTTTCAGATAAGTGGCTATGCAGTTCTCTCACGGGGGGGGACTGGTGCTACTTCAGGTGAAAATTAGAGGATGCTTGCTTACAAGGTGAACAAAGTTTAAAGATAATAGAATACAAATAATACTGACCATTCCAACATTTTTTTATGTTGTTTGTTTTGGTTAGACTCTTGTGACAGGTTTGAGTCGTGGTTCATTTTATACTACAGGTTCTGATGTGGGTATTGTTATAATATTGTTCTAATAGCCCACCTAGGACCCTGACTTGTCTAAAATACTAAGGAGACTGACAAGAAAAATAAAGTTGAATAGTTAAGTCCAACATATGAATGTTTTGTCCATTTTTCCTTGTACAGGAATTCAGAATTGTTCAGTGGCACTGACATGAGTTTCTGAGGCTCTGAGACAGGACAACCAGCCACCCAGGTAAGTGGCATTCATGTGAGTATGCTGTTCTCTTGATGACAAACAAAATATCCTCTGAGTTTTCCAGGCAATCATTAGGAATAAATAGAACAATATGGCTTAATTTGCGTAGTTTATCAGTCAGATGACTCGCAATATTTTTATGAGACTTAGAGAATATAGGTAGTTTTCCTTTTCTAGCAGGAACTAGTTATTCATTTATGGTACGTCAACATACCTGCATTTGCTGAGGCTCTTGTTCTGCATCCCTCATGAATTCAACAGTTTGTAGTTTGCTGGATAGATAATGATGCACGAAGAAGTGGATGGTGTTCCACGTTCCTTTGACATTGTGAGAAATGGTTTCCCAGGTTGTGCTGTAGGCTGATGTGTAGGTAACAAAAATTCTTTCACCTTATCTATCTTAATCAGATTCCCTTCTTTATTTTATATAACGTATCTATGCCATAGTGATACAAATAGTGTTGTTCTGAGGTTCCTTATCTTTAGCTCCTTATCTCTGTCTCTTATGTGAACAGGTATTTGATTTTCCCCTCTGAAATGCCCAGTAATTTTAGAGCTGAGAGCAAATTCTTCCAACTAAAAAATTTTAGCCCTGATAAATCCTGAACTGGAGAGTAAAATAAAGTTTTAGCCCTGATAAATCCCAAGTGGGACTGTAAAATGCTAAGGAATAACAGTAGAAAAGACATGAAGCTTTAGGACATTGATCCTAAGGACAAAATTTACAAGAGTGTCGAAGGTGCAAGGTGGAAATGCAACGCTCAGGGAAACCTTTGTCACCTGCTGTGGCTCTTGGTGAATGTTGGAATTATTTTGTGTACTTCTACTGCCAAAGGATCTGTGTCTTTTTGTACTTCTTTGGATATACTGTTTCGATTCAGAGTTTTCTTGATGTGATCTTGAATCATTCGGGAGGAACACAAAGGCAGCCTGTTTGCAGGCAAAGGGCTCGTGTAGCAATGATTGTAGGGTGGCACCAGCAGCACAGGGTGGACAGTGTGGGGACATTCATAACCTCCAGACATTTCAAAGAAAATATCACACCATGTGAATTAAATTTGAAGGGGAAAAAACACCAAGCCTGCAAACAACATATTCAAACATTATGGGAGATAGCTTATTAAGACTTTTTGAGGAAAATCTGCTTCTGATAGAACAGGACAGGGGCAGAAAAGCCAGGATGTAGGCTCCCAAGGTGTATTCTAAACCACGTGCTGTAAAAGATGGGATAGCTGTATGTGATTCTTACTGTTCTTAATGGACTGACCATGCATTAAATTAAGAAGTCTGTGGGCTTGTAGCACGTCAAGCTGAAAGGTTATTTATGTATCCTGCAGTAACCAGGTAAGAATGCAGTTACTCATGGATGTATTATAAATAAGATGCTAATTGCTATCAGCAGTGATATTCTGAAGATCATGCATTGTTTATGGATGGCAAGCTGCTGAAATATCCTTACTACTTATTTCTGCATCTTAGCTGCCTCGCTGAAAAAGAGCTAGCAGAAAGGTCTTCCAGTTTAGTATTTCCACCAGGACTTTGAAAGCTCCCGGTGAAGGTGCAAGAGGGATGCGACAGACATTGCATTAACATAAAGCTCAGCACACTTATCTGCTTCTGCTTCCCAGGGAACCAGTCACTCAGCTTCCTGTAAAGGCAAAAAGCATAAAGAGGCTCGGATCCCTTATCAGCCCTCTTGGGCCGAACTGCAATACAGAGTGCTCCGCTTAATAATGCTTATCGCTAATTTTGTGCATCATAACTGAAGCATGAACAATATCCGAGTGGGAAGCAAACTAGATCTATAGCTGCATAGTCAAGCCTATCAAAATATATTGCTTAGCTCCCATAGCCAAACAGTGCTGCAGAATATCAGCTGAAACAAGACGTTCCAGCTCACTGGGCCTCCACTCACCATATGCCTGTGCAGCCTCACCTGTAATAGCAAATAGCTGTGCTCGAGGGGAGAGTGCATTAAGAATTAGGAAGGGATGCTGGAGTGAACCTGCATGATATTGAAAATTGATGGGGTTTGTTACTTGCTGTGTCTTACTGAGTTGTCAGGCAATGACGATGAATCGAGCCTTGCAGAAATCACTCACACGAGTGAGGAGCGTGTATTACTCTTAGAAATATATATATATATATATATATATATATGCAAAGTCATGCTATGGAGATTAGCCTGAGGAAAATCCACTCTTGTCTGACTGCTCATTCTCTACGAGAAGTAAAAGAAAGAATGATATAGCTATCCTGTTTATTCAAGAAGGGTTCTTCCTTCTAAGCTTATCCTGTGCAGGAGGAATCATCTGTGTATTTTGAGGGTGATCCCACTCTAGGCAAACGTTTCTGAGAATATAGGATACAGGGTGGGATTTCATCACAGTCCCTGCATCCTTTGTGCATCTGTGTTGGCTGTAGGTTACAAACCTTACACTAGGGAAGAGCTTGAGGATGCTCTGGTTTTAATGCAGAACCTCAGGATCTTCCTGGATTTTGTCTGCTTCTAATGGAAGGAAACACTGAGCAAAATGTCAAAAGGAAAATATTACTGTCTTCTTTTATAATAATGTGCCCAATACAAGATTTATTTTACATAGTTGCGTTTAACTGCAAATTGTTTTTCTGGGAATTAATCCACAAATGCTACAATTAAACTATTGTGAGGAAATAAATGGAGTTTATGTTTCCCTGTTTTTTTAATAACAAAAAACCCATTTGCAGTAAGACCACATTTAGAGGAAGTAATTGAAAAAGTTTGGCTAGATGGAGTCCTATTAATGTAGTATTTTTCCTATGTATAATGCCAGGAAATCTTCAAAAGGTTTAAGGCTTGAGGACTGCAGTACAGACAACACCAGCAGCACTCAAATGTTCAAAAATTTCAAGTAGGAGTTTTTCTTGGGAGGAGGAGGATGTTTAGTTTTAATTCAAACAAAAAAAAAAAAAGCTTAAAGCCAAGAGAGTATCACTGCATGTTTACCTGACTTTCCTTTTTACTCAGTCCTTTTACTACAGTTGCATCTGAGTGGCTGTCCCCAGGCACCTCATCAAAGCCTTGGTGGGTAACTGGTGCCTCTTCCAAGTAAGGTCAGAACTGGGCTACCATTAAAATGTTAAAAATTAAAAGCACAAGATTACAAGGCAAAGGGATGAAGGAAGTTGTCATTCTTTGGTGCCTGCTGCAGTGAGTGCACAGTAACGTCTGAATGTCTCGCTGTGAGTTAAACATCATTTTGCTACTGACAGATAATCTCTACAAAAGATCCTTCACTGCTGGCCGGCAGCTTGGGAATCCAGCTGTGGAGAGAGTCAGGGCAGGACTATTGTGAGCTCCCTGTGGAATATGTTTAATAAATGCAGTTCCATACCCAATGCTGATTTGGATAAGCATAATCTCAGGCTGTTCAGACATAGTGTTAGATAACACATTTTCCACCAAAATTCTTTGTTTATTCTAAAAAATCAGTGACCCTGTGATTAATCTTGGTCCTAATGACATAATTTTCTCTTTAAATGTGCCCTTCTGGTGCCACTGAGGGCAATTACAAGCTGAAGCCAAGTGCAATTCAAATATTGGGGAATTGGTATGGGAAAATATTAGGAACAGCTATAAAATCATATTCATTAACATCGTTTTATTTTGACCATAAATGCAATAATTATTCTTTCATGAATATTTTAGAAGACCAGGACAGGTTATTGGGATAGGATGAGATGGGAAACAGTTCAATTTAGCTGTGCTTCCTTCACATTAGAAACTCTGTCAATGTTATTTTTCTTTTTAAAGCGCAATTTGTCTTTTCTGCCCAAATAATTAATTTTATAAGTACGTGTATGCTCTTACGTTACTGGTTCCAACTTTATCTTTCCAATAAGTCTATATAAACTAGCACACGTGCACGAAAACAAACATGTAAGTTAACTTGTGGTGCAAAAAGGCATCTGAAGCAAGTTTCTAACGGAGCTCTGTAGGCCATGGCACCAATTTCATGCTTGATGAAAATTTTACATTGCAGAAACCGTCTTGATAACCAGAATAAAATAATGATTTGTTCACATTAATTAAACATATTACCTAAATGGTGCATTATGAATGCTCTTATATCTTTACTGTTTTAAATTTCTGTGTTATAAAAAGGTTTATAGAACAAGAGATGTGTTGTGAAGGGAATAGAATTAGAAAATACTTTGAAGCTTTTGCATAAAACATTCCATATAGTTCACTTTTCCTTAGAGCAAGATTACAGTGCACTTAAGAGAAAGTGAAATGTCAATCAAAACAACAAAAACAATATTACTAATGACCCCTAAAGAACTCACAAGCAGGCAGGTTAATCAAGTCTTTTTATTCTTTTCAATACACCTATCTGAACTTCAACGCAAAGTAATTAATTTCAGGTTCCAGTACAGAAACGCATCAAATATCATCTTCGGATGTGTGCCTTTTCATAACATACTAATTAGTCCTTTTTACACTGTGACTTTGTTAAAATGCAAGGGGTGGTAGAACAATGCTGACATTTAAAAGGTCTGCCCTCAAATTCTCTGATAATCCGCTGGAGTTGTAAATCTGCTTTTCTTAATTACCAGACAAAAGCAACATGTTTTCCAATGTGCTTTGCTGTATAGATGTATAAATCAGCCCTCGCTTACTTAACTGGTGTATTTTTCATCTCTGAGTGGTTGGGGATTTCCTCCCCCCTGGAAAAGAGCTATTACATCCCCTCTGCAGAGGCTGACAGGCTGTGCTGACAGGTACCTTCTCTGTTAGGGACACTGCACTTGTTCCAGGGCTAAGTCTTCCCTCAAATCAGCCTTTCTTCCGATGTCCACTTGCTCTCCTAGTCTGCTTCACTGTTTGTGGGTTTCAGTCCAGTCCCTCCAGGACTAGAATCTGCCAGAATTAACAGAATTTGGAGATCTGTCCAGCTTTCAGTTCCCCACCTTCTCTGACTTCACCTGTGCAAGTGCATGTGAATTTTTCCACTGGCATTTTCACTGAAACAAAATGAGCAATTTAACATTTGAAGTGGAGAAGTTTTAAGGAAGGAAAGGGAATGTGTAATTTTCTTCTTTTTGAGTACCTCCACTCCTGAATGCTGAAGAATGTGGAAACCTCTTCAGAGAGCACTTCAGCAAAATGGTAGGATTTAGACAGCAGATAAGTTTGTTTTCCTAAACAGTGTTTCTATAGGCAGTGGGGCTTTTTTTCATATAGTTTCTTGAAGGTGCTGAGACTTGTGTTTCACAGCTTCAATGAGTTCGTCCCTACCTGGAGTTAAGGTTGTTTTCTAGAAAGGAGAGGACTTCTATGAGAGTTTGGTTGATAAGGTTTTGTCCATACAGGAGGTGAAAATTGAACCCTGTTAGATGTGATGATGCAGCTCGAGCTACAAACACTGGGTAAATACAGGACACAGCTAAGCATGTTATCACTACTAAAATAAAGCAAACTGAAAGAGCAATCCATAAATTATATGAAATCTATGATGGCATTATGTGTATACAGCTATGTATTAGGTTTATAGTTGAAGTATAAAGGTTACTTTAATTTTATGAGAGGTCTATACCTGCTAGATATATAGACAGTGTCGAGAAATCCCTTATAAAATAGGTTTTGTTATGGCCTGAAGATGCAGCTTATCACAGGTAAGTAGAATATTGCATTGATCTCTGCTGTAGATAATGAGACTGCCTGGGAGCAGCAGTCTTGTCACATGAAACAAATTGCTGATCACGAGTCAACCATACTGGGGAGTTTCATGTTTATTTTCAACTGAACCGTAATAAAAAGGGCAAAACCCTGTGTTAGCAGATACACAGGCAAGAGAAATCTGCTGGGGGGAGAGGAGAGAGTCTGGAAATAGCTCCTGGGGGTGAATGGACATCGAGATCAGGTAAGAAGCGAGGAGGCGAAACGCCTGCTGTGTTGATACCGTACCAAAGGTGCTGGTCCTTTGCTCCCTGGTGCGTACCAAGCTGCCAGAGGAGGCTTTTTTGCTTCTGCCTCCCATCCTGCCATGGTGCTGATGCGGGAAGCAGGATGCTGCACACAGCACCCTTGTGACCCTGCCAGTGAAACGGGGAGGAGTGTGGTGAGCAGGTAGCGCTTCTCTGTGTTCCTGGCAAAGGATGCTTGTTGCTAGGAGTGCTATTTAAACAGTATCTAGGGACTGAGTGAGTACACTTGGCTTACTGTGTTAGGTGAAGGGCTATTACCAAAAATAAAGTACATTGGCACATTATGAAATGGTAGCACTTAAAAGATGAGCAGGATTTTTGTTCTAAAGAGCACATCATCAGGTACAAGTGTGCGTGCATGTGACATGCCAAGTGGCTGCTGGGTTATTCAGGAGCAAGGTGGATAAGATGGAGTTACAGACAGTGAAGGAAGCAGATGCCCAGGCCTTCTCTTTGCTGGGAGAGGCTGCAGCCCTTGGAGAGACCCTGATCCTGCCTGGCGGGATGATTGGCACCACTACATTTCCAGCACCCCTGGTTCTGTATGCAACTAGGGAGTAACCAAGGCAGGGAGGATGACACCCTTTGCCAGTGAAGGTCCCGAGCTGGACCAGACAATGTGAATTACTAGGAATGAGTTGGGGTATTCTGTGATTTCTTTAGTGTCTAAACACAGCAGTCCCTAAAATATAATATATCCTCAAAACTTACTTCTTGCTTATTCTTTCTCTGTTCCCTTTTCCTCTCAGTAAGCTGTTCCTCTCCCAGCACTCACCTCCATGTAATTAAGGTGTAATGCTTATCCTGTGCATGCTTCTTGGCTGGTTACATGGTACTCTTTCTCTCAGCGATTAGTCTTCAAAATATATTAGTACCAAGAGATAAATAATATATATAAAAATCTTGGTCATCAGCAAACTGTAACATTTGATTTTGCCTTTCAAACTTCCAGCACCTGCCCTGCTGTTGTGGTACTTTCCCCGTCCGCTGTGCGAGAGCCAAAAACCAGATACCATTATACAAATGTTGGATGCTAAAGTGGACGGGTGGCTCGTGCTTATTTATATAAACTTGTTCCACTGAATCCCGTCTATGTATTGTAAGCTTCAGGGCAAACAGCCAGGCTCTGCTCCCGCTGTGTGTGAAGAGTTCATGTTTGCAATAGCAACGTAAACCCAAATTACAGGTGTACTCTGCACCCGGGCTCTGCTGTAACAAACCATTCTGTGATACCGCCTCTGGTCAGGAAACCACGCCACTGGAAGAATGTGCCACAGAAGCTTTGGTTTGTTAAATTCCTGAGCTTTTTCTTAGGCATCTGAAGACGCTGGGCGAGAGACAAATTTAGTCTGACCAGTTTTGACTGAGAATGCAGCCTTAGGAATATATGGTTTTACATTACCGAGCTGTGCTTTGGAATTAAACCTCAATCTGTGGAAATACAGCATTGTCACCCTGTCAGCCCAGCCGACACCTTTCAGCTGGCAATGAATACTGATTACCTTCTCCATAGCAGGCAATTCTTCTGTCTAATATCATTTCACTAAAACACATCTGAAATGAAAGTCTGTTTGGTTCTAATTTTAAAAGAATTTCTTGGGTATATCAGGCCAGAAATGAATGTTTTCTTTTAAAAAAAAAAAAAAAAAAAAAAAGTGAGAAAAATCATACAAGAAAATGTTTCCATTGAATATTAATGTTTTTCACAAACTAAAGCAAGTTTTGGAAAGGAATTATTTCCTGTCTGAAGATTGCATCCACAATGGCAGCTTTTTTGGGCATCAAGAAACACTTATCAGGTGTTACCTCACTTTTGTCTGGTTTTTTCCTTTAACTATGTGTTGCTCTAAGCATACTGTCTTTCTCATGCCACAGTGGATAGTTCTAGTAATAAAGATTTCCTGGTTGTTTAAGTGTTAGAGTTGTGAGTTGTTAGAGCAGCAGGCTTTGAACGGATCTATCTGCGTGGGAATTTCCATTTCATTGGAAGGTTGAACACTTTGAATACTTGAACCGGAACAGAACGGTTCTCCTTTTTCAGTCTTTTGGTAACTGCAGCAGAGTAGCCAGCTGCCCTGGCTCCTGGAGGCCTCCCCATTTTGCAGGACCTCAAGTTACTGCCTGTAAAGCTCAGCGTGCCCGCGTGGCCGTGTGTTATCCCGGGAGGGTCTGTGTGCACGGGCCGTCCCCGGTGGCAGGGCTGTGAAGGCTGGTTTTGCCAAAAGACATCAAGCGAGCTGCCAGAAAACTGGTGTGTTTCTGATGGAAATTCCCAGTGTTTTGGCAGAATTTTGCTAAAGCTGAATTATTTCTATAAAACAGCTGTTCTCAGTGAACTAGGGAAAATGTTTTCTCACCCCCCTGAAATTTTCTGCACTGTCTTCCTGAAGTTCTGAGTGTGTCCGGTGTACAAGTTGGAAGAAGGTCTGATGTTTCTATCAGCTGCCTTTAGACACCTACTTAGATCACCTCATAAATTAAGGCCTTTAACACCCTGTTTCCTCCTTGGAGAGGGGAGTCATAGAATCACAGAATGGTAGGGGTTGGAACAGACCTCTGGAGGTCAAGTCCAACCCCCTGCCAGAGCAAGATCACCCAGGGCAGGCCACACAGGAACAGATCCAGGCAGGTCCTGAAAGTCTCCAGAGAAGGAGACTCCACAACCTCTCTGGGCAGCCTGGGCCAGGCTCTGTTACCCTCGCAGGAAAGCTGCTTTCCCTTATATTGAGGTGGAACTTCCTCTGTTTATGACTGTTGCCGCTCGTCCTATCACAGGTCACAACTGAAAAGAGCCTGGCCCCTTCTACTTGACACCCACCCTTCAGATATTTGTAAACATTCTTAACATCCCCCTCTCAGTCTTCTCCAGGCTAAACAGCCCCAGGTCTTTTTACTGTTGTATGAAATACATCCTCTAATTGTCCTTTTCTCTGGGAAGAGTCAGAGCTTGAGACTTTGGTCCTTAATGTGACTGAATAAAAGACAGGCAATTGGTATTGGCTTCCTTGTCAGAGAGGTGATGGAGGTGGCATGTCCCACATTGCTCTCTCTAACCTGACACCTCATATATTGTCCATTATCTGAACAAAATGGCAAAGAAAATCCTTTACAGATGCTTCTTTGGGAACCTTCAGAAATAAGATTTCAACAGTGCTGAGATTTTATGACAATATAATTAGAGCTTCCACCAGCTTGTAAAAACTCAATTTGTTGAAAATTCTGTAAGCTGATAGAGGGTCAAATTCCAGACTTCTTATTCAGGCTTTCCTCTGAATTTACATTGATCTCAATGGCATAACTCAAGTTCTCTATTTTTAGCAAAGCATCTCTGTGCTTTTTTAGTTGTTGTTCCAATGAAAAATCTGCCTTCTCACAAGCTGTATTTCAGAGAAATACGTTGAAAAGATGTTACTGATGCAGTGAACAGAGCAAATAGGATCTTCTGTGCTTGTGACGCTGACTTTGACATTCACTTGATGCTACACAGATATGAAGGTTAGCTCCAACTTTGATAATCTCTTGTAATATAGCCTTGTGTCAGCAAAGCTACAGGTGTGACCATAGGGATAAGATGATAATTTTGAGTCTATTTTGTGTTCTCTTCTTTTGCTCACAGTTATGCTTTTAAAAGTTTAATTCTCTAGTAAATAGAACAGTGAATATATGTTTTCTTTCTCTTTTCCTTTCTCAAATGGTGTCATGAGGCTGTTTCCCAGCAAGTCCTGATCAAATTGGCTGAATTTACAAATACAAAGATATGTTTTTCTACCTGCTAGTTTGATCTAACCTCATGCTTGCATCTCAAAGCCAGGCCATATTTGTTGTGATCTAGAGTACCGCCTGTAGTGACCCGTCATCGCAATAATGGTACTGGGAGCAGTTCACTTAACTCAATTGCTCTTTTGGGGAAGATTATTAGTGTGTACGCCAGATGGAGGAGCAGGTTCTTACTCTGCAATCTTGTTTCTAGGTCAAAAAAGCATGGGTGGGCCCAGCAATGTTCCCCGAGTTACGTTATTTCTGAAATACTCCAAGGAGGAAGTAGCACTAAAACTTCCTTTTCAAACATCATAGATAGCAGGTAAGATTCCAAACTCAGATGAGGAAGCTATCACTGGTAGGATTTCCAAAAATCATGTTGTTAGTCTCAGTAGTGTATGGGGAGACAGACTCCAGGATTAGTATTATATTCCAGTAACCTTCAGAGAGATCACCCGCCCCCGAGAGTCCCTTTTTGCTCAGTGCTGTACAGCCACGGGTGAAGCAGTATTTCCACATGATGGAGCTTAGAATCCTCATAATGTAAGGTAACCAAAGGGTGGAAGAAAGTAAATACAACCCCTTTCACTCAGGAAGAGAATTGGAGGAGAGAACGGGAACCGGGTTAAGGTCATAATGGGTTACAGCAGAAGAATAAGAAATGACCTGTGATTTTCTTTATCGTAGTACAGAGGCCATGGCATGCAGCAGTCTTCCTGCTAAAAACTATTAGAGAAGCCTTAGCAGTGTAGGAGCTAATGCAGTGTTATTCCGGCCCTTCAGTGAAGGTATCACCCAGGAAGGTTTCCAGATGGGCAGGTCTAGAATAAGCCACATCTGACATCGAAGGCAACTTTCAGTGCAAACTTCCTATGCTGCACATCTAGGAAGCTTTTGTAAGCTCACGCTGTCTTTTCAGGGCTCCAGGGTGGGCGGCAATCCTGCTGTGCTTCACTGGCAGTTCTCTTCACTGCAAAGGGAAGGGCGGCTCACAGGAGTCTCAGCATCCCACTTTTTTCATATCTCATATAATACAGAGCTCACAGACATATTTTTGAAAGATGCAAGGAGACCATGATCACCACCTTCTAGAAGCAGCTGCAAAGCCATAATTCTGTATACAGGATACTTTTCTTAGCACAAACTGAGTTGTTTCATTACCTGGGAGTTCACAGCTTTCCAGAACCTGACATTGTAGGGAACAGAGCATTGAGATGACAAATAGCTCATAAGCTTTTAACAGGACAAGTAATCTTTTATATCAGAATTGCTCTAGTATCTACTCAGAATGTACCTTCCCAGTAAATCGCTCTTATCGCCCGTTTCAAACAGAACTGAATTCAGGAGACTTCAGACTAAACCCCCTGCATGGGGGTTTGATCCTGTAGGATGCTGGACCCCCTCAAATCCCTGTGTAAAATCATTGTCAACAAGCAGTGCTCAGTCTGTCCCACAATTTGTCACTTGTCACGCAGCAGTGGCCTCAAACTGCTGTCTGAACTTCCCTACATCAGATCTCTTTGGTTTCCTCTTTCTTTTTCTGATGTTCCTGCTTCTCCACGTTCCCTTTTAATGAAATCTCAGCAGAAAGGGTGTAACACAGTGACGCCACCATGATGCTTGCAAGCCAAGGTATGCTTTTAAAGCTTCCTGCTTTCCTCTGCCTCGCTCTTTGCGCTCTCCAAGAGGGGTAGATGGCATCTCCTCAACTGTGCCTGGGGTGGTGGCTGCCCCTGGGGGTCCCTGTTCTCTGCTGACTCCCAGAAAATACCAAATAAATCATCATAATACCAAGTGCCAGGACACGTGCTTATAGCGATCAGCTGTAGCCAAGATGAACCTTTGGTTGCCGAGATCTCTTTCGGCAGAGGCAGCAGGCAGGTTAGGGGCCAATCTCTCTGTTCCTTCTTGGAGAACCACCCTGTTTGGGAACTGTCAAGTAAAACTTCAAATCCAAGTTTTCTAATTCATTAGCTCTTAAATATTTTAGCTTTTTGCGTACAGCAGACTGTATTGGCAGAGGAGGAAAGAAAGTCAGCTTGAGGCATTTCTTAAGATTTTTTTTGCCTTTTTTTTTTTCTTTCTTTAATATCTGTTTTTATTGTGGAGATGTGGGGTGCGGGGAGAAACTCTCCAGCTCCATCTAAGTGATACAAGGTCACTTAGGCTGTCATAAAAATACTTTCTCTCTTGCCGCTGTGGGAGATGCAATCTATTCATTTTAATGGCCAGTGAGCAAGGGCTGCAAGGGCTGCCTCAGTATTTCTGTCGCTGCTGTTCTGTTCCAGTGCATGCCCCCAGGCACGGGTCACACTTCCAAGCAATGATAAAAATTTTAACCTTTTAGGCAGGACTAAATGATGAAAGCTTTAATATCTGTAAACCTCAGTAAATGTTTGAAGGGAAATAGTCACCAATTTCTCTCTTCGCGTGAGCAGATGAGAATGACATTGTAAACTACATAACTGGGCTACAGCAATCTTGATGTAATTCCCAACACGGTTGGAAGCTTTTCATGTGATTTTCGGGCCTCTGGCTTCACATGCCCTGTGCCTCTGCTCCTACTTTGAAATGGGATAATGATATTCCTTTTCTGTACCCTTTGACCGCTGCAATTACAGGGTTGGAGACCAGTGGCACGTTAAGTGTTTCTACAGCACTTAACAGATCCTTGGTGTTGCATAAAATACCAAGCTATTATTTTGAGTCAGTAGTTTACATTGAAAATGAGGAAGAAAGCCATCATATGTTTTCTGAATATCTGGTATAAAATATGTGAAAACAATGTGATTTTTTTTTTTAATGTGTACTTCCTAAACTTCATTTTTTATGATAAATGAGACTTTTACAGAATGTCATTTCTGTGAAGCAAGCATTTGTTCTGTGTGGGATTTTAAAAAAAGAATCTGTTTATGGTAATAGATGTTGTGTTTTAATCCATGTCACAACCTCATAAAACACATCATCTGAATTTGCTCTATTGACTGAGTTTTTCTTTTCCATTTACATTGCAATCTTTTTCTTTAAGAAAACACTTTACATCATGTTGTCATGACAACAGAATATGTTCTTAGGTTGAAATGCTGACATTTCTCCCAGTGTTCATAATGCATCCTATGCTCACTCCTCCCTTCTTGGCCAGTTCTGAGGGTCTGCACATAAATGTAAATCTACAACAGAGAGATGGATTTGGGGGCCAGAAAAGGCTGACTGCCATATTTTTCTTTGCCCGTGTTTGTGAGTCTGTGTAAGTGGGTAATCATTTTAAAGCTTGGGGATACTATTGTATGAACATCTGTAACATAATTCAAAGATGCACAAATACAAGGGCATTTTCTATATCACCAAAACACATCTAAATTGTCTCTCAACGAAATGTCTGTGCTGGAACTCATGCTCAAGCGGTCTTGGGTCTGTTCCAAATGATGTTAGGGAAGAAAAAAAAAGCCTGTGATCAACTTGAAAATATAGAAGACCTAGAACAGGCTGTAAAAATAAATAAATTCTATTTTGTCTTATTATCCTCTGAAGATGTTAATAAAATTGAATACATGGATATGTGAGTCCTACAGTCCTCAGGGTATTCAGATGCAATCCACATTATTTTTCCTCCCTCCTCAAAGAGAACAGGTGAAGTTGAATTCTAATTGTAGCAATTATTTTCTGTCCACAGTAAGTAGAGGCTGTAGAAAGTGAAACATGAAATCACCGTAAACAGTAACAGCTATGAAAATGTCTATTTCCTGCTGTTTCACTGATTAACCCAGAAAAGTAAGACCTGAAGATGACCTGTCAGTCCAAGATTACAGACATTACTTCCCTGCCATAATGAAAACAATCATACCAATTTGCCTCTACCTTGCTTTACTGCATAACACTTTCATTTTGGGTGATCTCTTATCTTTGCTAAAGGTACACATGTAGCTAAAAAGAACGCTTTGAAATTCTTCAACCTGTTTTGATAATTGCATATTATGAATATCTAAAAATATTTCTGTAGGTAAAGTGACTTCCTGGGATGGACACTGAAAACAGCTGGGTGAAAAGGGGAAAACCAGAAAGACTTACAGGATGAGGCTACAAATGAATAAGTGCTGATACTGAAAATATGCCTCATGTTTTCAAGCTCAAACTAGGTATTTTGTGGACTGGAGATAGTTCTGCATGTGAGTTAGGCAGAGCAGATTGTCTCACATCTGCTTCCTGTAGGGTCTTTTATCATCTTCTGAACATCTGGTACCAGCAACTGTTAGGATATTGGATGCTAGCATCCTGTGAATGTGGTCCACTTTGGCAACTCCTTGTTCCTCTGCAGAATACCGTAAGTAGAAGAGGCTGACAAGGACGGCACAAGTGTAAAATAATTGTTGTGGGTTGGGGGAGAAGTTGAATTAGCAAAGTAGAAGAGTAAACAATGGTCTGGTGCAATCTATGGACAATATTCTCTGATTCAGCAGCTTGTGAAGTGGTTAATTGGTATCGATCACGTTGTTAGTTAAACAACAATTCTTGGTTTTGTATGCAGGACACAGACAAGGTTAGAACTTCCTTGCTGAAATTTATGGCATACTCAAACAGTGAAGCATCACTTACAGTCCGTAAGCAGGAAATCTCAGAAAATAATAATAAATGCGTTTTATCTACTTTCTCATTTAGTCCTCCATAAGGGTATAACAATAGGAGAAAATGGAGGGATTACTCAGAGCAAGACTTGAGCTGCGTGAAAAATATTCAGAGATTTGAAAATTGTGCCCTAGCGCTGTATGAAATCTGGAGTATCTAATGAAAACAAGATCACTCGAGCAGCTTCATGATGAGGGACGTGTGAGGCTGGCATTTGTGGATCCAGAGCTGCTCTTACTGTCAAATGCAGCATGTTCAGTACCTCTGTGTAGATGAGATTTGACCTCTAAATTTGACTTGTGTTAGCTAGTGATTATCCTCTACTTTCCACCAGAGAAAACTCTGGATCAAAATTTTATTAAACAGGATGTAGATCTCTGAAAACTTTCAATCCCAATTAATTGGCTTTTTTGGATAGAAGGAGCTTAATTAAAAAAAACCCCAACCAGCTGCAGTTATAAGCCCTTTTATTTCATTACATATGTGCATCTTTCTGCTTCTCTGCATAAAACCTTCCACGCCACATCAGAATGGAGACTGCTACATACATGCATACGTTTAAAAGTGGAGATAGATTAGATAAACTAATGAGTGTAGATGAGCTTAATTAAAATTAATAGTGAATTTAGAAATGAGAAAATAATTACGGCATCGAGTAAAGCAGCAAGATGAAGAAAGCAAATGTAACATTATAAAGCTGCTGTGGGGAGCTGCCAGAAGACCACTTGCCTTTGGCTTGAAAGGTGGAATAATCAAAGCGACCACCTAGCCTACCTCTGATGTCGAGCATAAAAGAGTTTGGCCACTTCAGAACTGAAGTTAGTGACAGTGAATGAAATCCCAGTGTATTACAGTCTCCTCTGTCTTCTTGTTTAGCCAGAAGGCAATGCGGTTCTAGCGTAAGGGCTCCTGCCTTACAGTGACTTCAGCTGACATTGGTACATTCTGAATCTAATCCTAGTGGTCCAGTCACAGTAACCCTCACACAAAGTGGAAACCAGTAAGTTTCCTCCTTGAAATGCTTTCCACAATGAGACTAAAGGAACTCGCAGGATGTCAGCTTGGAAAATAGCCCTGAGTGTTGCACCCGGGTGGAAAGCTTTGGGCTGCTCTCTTGGAGTACTCAGCTTTCCACTTCAGCTAGGACAACATTCAGACCTCCCGCATATTTTCAACCTTTAGCCGATACTATACCATCAGTATGTCAATGAAGAGAACTTCACTAAGAGCAAGTTTTATCTTCTTTTCTATCCAGTTCTGGTCATTAGTGTAGTTATGCCTTTGAAGCATTGTGAGCGACAGGCGTTTAGCTGAGGTGCTTGTGTCAAGATTCAAGCTGTTAAAAGTCACTGTCAATCACCAAAAGGTGAGTCTTGCTCCTTCTGCTCATCTATCTTTACAACTGATTTCTTCAGGATCAGAATTCTATGCCCGTAGTTTGTTCCACCATATTTTTCCTAAATAAGGACGTTTGTGCATATGACTACGTGAAGCATTTAAAAAGCTTCCAGTGAGGCATTTTAAGAAAGCAGAGCTGTTTCAGTTTTTCTCTGTTCTGTTTTTCAGTTCAGAGAATTCTCCTGGATAATTTGTACATAAAATCAAAATTGCTCAGAAAGCTGAGGCATGCCAGGCTAACTGGGCTGCAAGGAGCCCTTGTTACCCCGCAGCTTGTGCACAGCCTGGGAACCTCTGAATTCACTGAAAACTCTTTTTTTATAACCTTCCTTCTCTAAAAGTCTGAGAAAGCTGAGATTTTTCCTACCCATTGAGGTTCTTTAACAAGGAGGCTGAAGCACTTCCTGAAAGAAGGAGGAATGAAAAGCTTTTAATTGTCTTACATGCATTCCTGATTTGTTCAGCTGGAGGGGATTTATGTGGGCTGTTTTGGGGTCTCTTCATTTCTCATAGTTAAGAGTAACCTTAATGGTATTTCTGGTGGGCAGACTTGCTCTTGTGCTCATCTTCTCTGTCAGGCAGCTCATTTATTTTAATTTCCATCTTTTTAACGAAACCAGGGTCTGAATTAAGTAAGCCAGTATATCTAACTAATGCCTTACTGGAATACAGTATGTGATGGCTCCAGGTCTTCTTTCTTTGTAGAAAATTATGTAGTAGCACAGTGTGGGGTGTGTCTGCCCTTTCCACAGATCGTATGTGGGGGACCTGGAACTGCTGTTCTGATCCTACACTAAAGCTGATAATTAAGCTACAAAAACCAGAATTCCTTTTTCATCGGGCTAACTGTATGTGGTGGATAAGGCTCAGCTCGTTTGAAATGACCACCTCAGTTAACATCCATCAAACAGGTATGCTTCAGCAGAGACATCACAAAAGTCATTAATTTTATGCTGTAGCCCTCTTCTCATTTTAATTTGTTACTTAATTTCATTATCCAGTATTTTAGACGGGCGCTTTAGGATATTTTCATTAGTGAGTAGCTGTAGGTACCTGCCTCAATTTCAGCATGTTTAGAGGGGCATTTGCAAACTTGGTTAGATCTTTGTACACACAGAGCCACAGTTCTTTTAAGAATTTACAGCGGTGTAGATTTCTTGATTACAGCATTTATTTTCATTGAAAGATGGGAATGATGATAATCTCCTGCTGGGCTATAGCATTCCTAATCAGGTCATGTGGGAGTGCCTCTGTAGATTAAAAGCCCCACACTTTCACACGTGGCAGTGCTATGGCCAAGTGAATTGAATGATGGGAGTGAAAAGAAACCCCTCAATCACTCCAGCTTCATTTAGAGAAGTGTGGCAAAATCTGAAATCAGAAGCACAGTTCTCCCTAGCATTCTGCAGCAGCCTGATATCCTCTGTGCTCTCCTGAGGAGTGCAGCCGGGAAACCACCTCTGGCTTCTGCAGACCTCTTACAGACGAGGACAGGAACATAGCAACAGGTCCCTCTTACCTTTCTGTAATTATCAAGGGCTTAGGTAAAACTGGACCAATGCAATGGAGAGCTTTACTTCTGCAGCAGCGTTTAACAGCGTAGGAATCAACATCCAAACCCAACTCAAGCTTCCAAGTCTTTGAAGTTTGTCCATCACAATTTTGAGTTGAGTTCCCCGCTACTTGGAAATAAAAGGCAATACTGACTAACAGAAAATTGCTGAAATTTAAATTGCTTGTACACCCACAGAAATGCAGTGGGTTCAGAGTTTGACTGATGCACAAAAGGAAGGAATTCACAGCACTTTTTAATAAACATTTGAAATGCCTAAGTTAACGCATGGTTTGTGATAAGGAATGAATTTAATATTTTGTGACCCAGGCAGGACATGATAGGAAATTTTGCTTTTTGCTAAGAGGCACATATATCTAAGGGAGAGCATAAATAAGGACCTGGAGAGCAGATTAAAAGAACCTCAAGAAAGAAACCTGGTATCTGAATCATGTCAGGGTTTTACAGAAAAAAATGATACATTAAGTTGATCACAACACAATTGTAAAACTTGCTCTGAGCCTAAAAGAAAATGGAGGCAAATGTAGAAAGCACAAAAATATTTGTTACTAGTCTGGGTTAGCGAACAATGTGAAGATGCTAATTTTCCTTTCCATTCACTTTGCTGCTGATTGATCTTTTTTTGTTAATTACAAGCAAAATTTCAAAATACCCAAATTATTCTGATTTCAGTTCATTACATGCATTTTTAAAAGCTGAAATACTGTTTGGGTTTTGTGTTTCTGCACGTCCTTTTTAAACAAAATTTATTTAACTGAAAAGGGATTTTTTTTTTTTTTCTTTCCAGAAATTAAAATGTGATGAGATTAGAAATCTTGCACCCATATTCCAACACCCCCTCCCTTCTCCTTCAAGTCCTATTGGAGCCTTTGTGTAGACATAAATTTTCTTTGAAATAACAGATGTGTATATGATGCATGGTGAGCAAAACAGCAAAATAACATGATTGCTATTTAATCAAAGCATAAGGGTGTGAAGCTGCCTTCCCATTGTTAGCAAGTACTGCTGTGTGTCTTGGAAAATTGAGGACAGTTGCAACAACTGGTGCAGCTTTTGTGTATTTGATCCAGCAGTATCATTACATGAAATGTGATTCTATATTCCATCTATTGAAAATAAATATTTATGACCAAGACTAGACAAGAACCCAAATTATCTGTACTAGATCATAATCGTAAGTGAATTTGGTGCCGGAACTCTCTTTTGCCTTTGAAGTTAATGCCGCGTGATGGTCGATGTGCTTCTCTGGGGAGCACACTTCCAACAAGTGTGTGGTTTTCCTGAGGAGTTTTTTTCTTTTAAACTAAATCTTAATGTCTGCTAATGCAACATCTTTCCAGACCCATAACTGGGTGAAAATTTAGACATGTCCTTTTGGTTGTGAAGGGCCTGGGAGTCACAGCCCATTTTGAAGGTCTTACTTTGGTAGCCTATATATAATTTAGATATATGGTCTGTCCTGCAGCCACAGCTTCTGTCTCACTGCATCTTGGTCTCCCCATGAAGCTTCTGTTTGCAATACAGTTCTCAGAAGGTTATTGACTGGGATGGAGTTATCCTACTGTCCCATACAGCTTCTACTTCCTTACTTTTTTTCATTTTGAGCCGGTTTAAGTCATCATAATAGTACCTCATGGGCACAGTATAGAAATCAGCACCATTGTCCTGGAAACATTCACACCCTCATTAGGTTTGTAAGTTAGATGAGTGAAGTTGAACTCCTTTTCTCCTTATTTTTAGCAACAACTTTTAAAAAAAGCGTGTGGAATTCCTTTCCATGAATGTCATTTGTGCAGAACAGGAATCTGAGGGGGTTCTCTCTGGTGTTTTCACCCGTACTTTCCTGTGCTAGGTCTCCGAGTCAGTTCTAAAGCTGTCCTGTGCAACTTTCTCCTAAAAAAAAAATATGGCTAGATCATGGATGTTTTCAGCTGATTGACTAGCTGGCAAAACAAGTTGCTGGTAATGTGCTCCATCTGCTTTATGTTCTTCAGGATCCAGTAGCAGTTGGTAGCGAGACTACCAAGGCGGCAGTCCAGATTTGCATTGTGTCTAGTGTGTAGGCATTGAAGGAAAGAAACGGAGGAAGGAGTGTTAGATTTCCTCTCGGGCTCTGTGCGAGCAAGTAGGGCACCTTAAAAGAATGCTAGAAAGTATTTAACTTCTGTGTGACTGAAACGGTATCAGAGATGCAGTTTTCTGGATAATGGTTCAAGTAGTACTTTATTGTATATTGCCAGCATTAAAAACTAAATAAATCTCATGCAGCTTAGCTCTTTAACAAAACTCTCTGACTAGTGAATGAAAATGTGTTTCAGTCATTCCTACAGCAATGTCTCTGTCTTATACAGAGACACCAACGCACCTGAACGGTGCTGGATGTGAGCCTGGCTTTAGACCAAACCGCGGAGGTGGAAATTGTAACTTGAACAAACTAACCCAGAAAATTTCCCAAATTGAGGAATATGTTAGTTTCAGATCTTGTTTCTCTTCTGCAATTCATTAACTTCATCCTTTCTCCATTGTGCAAACACAGTGTATGCTTTTCTTTAGTTTTTAATGAGTGGTCGTGGAGCATAGTTGCAAGGCCTGGAGACTGACACCTTGATACCCACGGGCACTGCGTTAGCTGCAGCAGCAGCACAGGCTTCCTCAAGTCCCAGTCTTGTTGTTAGAAAATCAGCAAGAAAATGCTGCCTCCCCAAACAGGTTTCCAGGCCTTCTGCTGGGCCTTCGAACTAGGGTATCTGCGTGGTGGAGATTTTCCTAGCTCAATAGTAACTCTTGAAAATGGAATGAAGCTGTGAAGGCATTTTACATCAACTGTTATTAGGACAATCTTTGAATTGCCACTAGTTTGGGCAAAATTTGATCCGAATGCAAAAGGCTCCATGTCTTATTGCCACTCCTGTGAGTCATCCAGGTATTGAAATACTAAAAATCCAACTGTTTCCATAGTGACTCTTCTTATTTAATATTTTCCTTCTGTCCTCCTTTAGAGTTGCTATTGCTATCTCGTTTATTTTCTTCCAGCAGTTGTGGTGTATGACTGATGGTTAAAATAGCAAACTCTAGAGACCGCTGCTCCCCTCAGTATATGCCCATGGCTGCTTCAATGTTAATAGAAATCACATTTGTGGAGAAGCTTCATCATTTTCTAATTTACCCCCTTCATGCTAGAAATCAGAATCTAGTTTATTAGCATTATAAACATACCCACCTGCTAACCTTAGCCATGTCCAGTCCACAGAGTTGCTTGCCTCAAAGCCTTCCACTTCTCCTGTGGCTTGACTTTATTATTACAAAACCAGGTCCTAAGACAAAATAAAATTAAACCCATACTTTCCATGGCTGTTTGTAGAGTTGCTACGCTGAGCACGTTCATCTTGCACGCTGATCTGGGGGTCTGGGGAGAAGCTCTTGGTTTAGCAAATTCGAATCCTGCAGAAGATTCCCCCCTGCTTAGGAGGGTGCATTCAGGAAAGCACCACTGGTTTTACACAATTAATTATGCAGCTAATTTCCATAGCTTGTCTTTGATGATGAGTTCAGTACACAATTCAAAGTACTCCCATTAGAACAGATAAAAATCCTGACAGTAGCTACTTTAAATTGTTAAAAAGGGCAACTCCCTTTATTTGTTTGGAATAAAAGTGTCTTAAAAGGAGACTTAGAACAAGACCCAGGAAAAGTATGAGGCTTAAGAGAACAAGAGCAGAGACCTTTTCCTGACTGTATGCTATTGACTGAGCCTGAGCCATCAGTCATCCCTGAGAAGTAGCACCTTTCAAACTGGGGCCAAATGCTTGCTCAGAACTTTCCTCCTGTTTAGTACTGAAAATAATTGATTTGCTTAGATTAAAGAATCAGGAGCAGAAGTTAATCACCAAAATAAAACCAAACAAATGAGGAAAAAAAGACCAACTCTCTGAAAGTAAGGTACAGTCCTCAGGGTTTTGGTAAGAATAGTTTACTATTTTTAGGCTGTCCAGGACTTGAATTCAGCAGAAGGAATGTGCCACCTTTGAGGTACAGCTCAGCCACAGTGAAAGAAGAGGCAGAAATCTGCTCATTTAAGCCCAGCAGAGACACTGGTGACCACAGAAAATGGGTCTGTTACATTGATCCCTTAGTCAAATCTAACCTCAGAAGATCAGCTGAAACCAAAGATTCTCCTACCAGCACTGTTTATAACATACCCTTGGTAGTATGCCCATAGTATTCTTTGGTAGTAAATCCTGCAACTTTATAATAGTCAGGAGGAGGGATGAGAATCTCATTCCAGGTAGAAATTTCTAAGCATAAATAATGCCAGCAAATAACAGTTTTGACTAAGGCATCCTATCCATAGCACAGCAGTACCAGAAGCTCCCGTTCTTTCCTCATGGCCTTTTGCTTGACAGATACATGTGTACTGCCCTTTGTGAATATACACTTCTCCCTCTCAATCTGTTCTATCAGCCCTCTCTATCCTACGTACCCACTTGTATGAGGCATGAATTGATATATTTTTAACTTTGCATCTGTGTGGGTGCATGTGACTGGCAGGCTGCCAGCGTCTGTTGTTTCTGAACTCTTGTCTTCAATCATTTTGGAAGTAAGCCTTGTAGGGAGACGCTAAGCAGGGATGAAAAAGGATTTCAGCCTACCTGCTATGTGTGGCAGTAACTAATCACTTAAAAGGAAAATGTAGAGATAAAGTTCAGTGCAGAATGGAATAGAGCAGAAAAATTCAATTTGTAACTTTAAATCTCAATTGTAAAACCCTTCAAATAGATGTTTATGTATTCAAAAGCTAAAAACTACAGCCAGATTTTCTCCATGGTGAGATGATATCCTGGCACCCCTCTTCTCTGGCTCCTTTTCTATCTCCTAGAAAGATTGTGGAAACAAAGCAGCTAACCCTTCTGTGTCAAATGACAGCTCTGCTGGGGGAGTGAGTTATTTACGATGTGTTGTACTTTTTTGGGATGGTTATTTAGCACAGGCAGGGCAAATTATTACTTAATGTCCTAAACTTGCTTCCTACCTAATAAGGTGTTCTGTGCCCCTTTCTGAAGCAGGCTGCTGGCAGTCGGCGTGGGCATCGGTGTTATTTATAGAACGTAGTGTGAGAACTGTCAATTCACAAGTCACCGAAAGATGGATCCTCTTCCCTGACAAGTTCGTTATCTAATGCAGACATGGCATGAAACAAACAGAAAATCCAGTGAAAGGTACAATGTAGGTAGAAAGGAAAGTGTTCTCCTGTTGCTGAAGATGTAAGTAAATTGAAATATACTCTAACATGAAGGGGATACTCCACTCAAATCGCTGCCTCACAAACCTGTCTTGCCTTCCCACGCAAACTCTTGATCATAATTGCTGCAAACACCACTCCCAGTAGGCTTGCTCTAGGATCTGTGGCCTCACTTTGAGAACACTAGAGCTTCCTCTAATTAGATATGTTTTGATAACCTTTTAGTGGTCACTGTTAATGCAGTTTCTTTTGAACATGAATGGTGGAAGGAGGTTGTGACTCAGCTTCACTTGGTTGTCTTCAGTGACATCTCTTTGTCCCCACACTTCTGCATCTGGAATAGCAGGAATATCTTGCCGTTTCCTACATGATGAATCTAAAAGCACTTAAGGGACAATAATGAGATGGTTCCCCTGTTCAGCCATGCAGAAAGTCCAGTAGACACAGAATGGTCACTTTTGTCTTAGCTGAAATAATGGCACAGAGGTGTTGAGTTCATGGTGTCTGTACGATGTTCTGAAACTCAGCCTTGGCAATATGCTCATTTTTCACACCTGTGTATAATTCCTATATATTATTTCACTTCAGATGCTTAATTGCATCCTATTTTTGTCTCAAACCTGTTTTGAATTATCCTGTACGATGAGAAATTTTACAGCGCTTTTGTGGGGTTTTTTTCCTGTGCCAGGCTTACTGTGCTGAGCATATTTCTGTGCCATGCTCTAATGCTTTCCTTTATCTTCAGGGCATTAGTTGTATTTGTCATAAAACCAAGGAGCATCTGATAGAAGTAAAGTTTCTGTTCCTTTTAAGCCATGGAAAAGTGTATTGAATGTAATGTTTGGTTTTGCAAATCTCATATCTCTTTGGTATGTGTTGCCTTCTGCAATCAAGTCTCAGATGTGTTATGCTGTATTTAAAAATCAAGGCCACTGTTTATCAGGATATAGCTCTGCTTACTTTTAATATTGGAGACATTTTGGTTTATATCATTTGGTCAAGTGTTTTTGCTGTTTAGCCCGGTTCTGCTTCTCTGTGTGATGCAAGTAATGGAGTATCATCAGCCTCTGGAGGTTTTTGGGTGCTTCTCCAAACTAGTAAATAATTAGACTGGGAAAACAATAGAGACTTTATTTTGCTAATTTACTGTAATAGAATGCCAATACAGAAGCCAAAAGCTGTTTCTCATCCTGAACTCCATGTGTGGCCAGTAGACTGGCCCGGTAAGTCAGCTGAAATCATTTCATTGAATTTAGATTAGGCTCAATGTTATTTGTCTGTCTCAAGACAGCAAGATTTAGTGTAATAGCGGGGTTTGTGCTGAATCATCGGTAGGGAGCATCCAATTTATTACACTGGGGATGTGAAGTCTTTGAGTACAGAGTATTTTTCCTCTCCCACCACTGCCTGTCATAGCATCCATAAGGAGTCAGTGCCTTGTTGCAGTTCCTCTAAACATGCTCTAAAGATGGGAAAGTTTAATGAAGGTGGAGAGGCTGGCAGGTAAGGAGGTGGGCTTTTTATCAACCTTTGAAACTGAAGCAAGATGTATGCAGAATTTTATACTCCATATAGTATATCCAAGTGTATTATTTCAAGCATATGACCTTTTAATTTACATACGTAGAAGAATTGTGCAACAGATGAAAGGGTCAAAGGGAAGCCTGAGGTGAGGGAAGTGACCTTTGCATCCACCACAGTCACTCTTACTGAGAACAGTTCCTGGCCACCCTGCTACGCGAGGGGCTTTTCCCTTCCGTATGCTCTGTCCTGTCCTACCTCTTGGTGTTCTGACACGAAATGTTCTTTGCTGTGAGGGCTGCTGGCTGTGAAAATGGTAATGTAGCACAGCTGGGTTTATGGGGAAAAATTAAAAAAACAGTGACCTGAGACAAGTTCCATTAAACTCATAGACCTTGAAAGGCAAATAAAACGGGTTACTATAGTACAAAACAACACGGCAAAACTCGAACATTGTTTCAGTTCATTGATGTTTTATGTATTACTTGTTGAATTGGTTACTGGGACGACAGCAAGTAAATTGAAAAATACAAAGAAAATAAAGGGTCAAAGGGAGAGGCACTCAGCTTTGTCCTTGTACGAGCAGCTAGTCCTGCTGCCATCTGTCACTTTGTGCTTCAGAAGCCTATGCCAATATAGACATTTGAGACGAGTCTTTCTTACCTTTGAAGAACAGCATTTCCCCTTAAAAGGATGCTGAATGCCTGGTGGAAACATAGACAGCAAATGATCATGTTAAGTTTACCACTCAGTTTTTTTCCTTCGTTGACAGAGTCTAGTTTTGGGAAATACTTAACAAAGAACAGATAAAGCTAAGATGCATCATAAAGAAGTAACTCCCTTGCATTTTTTTTCTGCTTAGCCTAATTTAGACTAGTTCAGAAGACCTTCTTTAATCATCTGATATCATAACACAGAAATGTGTTTAGTCTTACCAAAAAATAAAAAAAAATCTCTGAGATGAATCACAGAAATAATTAATCTGTTTGAGTTCTGCTCGAGACACATTTCAAGGGCATAAGTTATTTCTACATGTCATTAAAAAGACTTGGCGCATTGCTACAATTAATTATTTGGGTAATATGAAAGTGGGATGAGATTTTTGGACTCTCAACTGTATATGGGTTTTCTTAATGTATCATTTCATTCTGTGAGGAGTTTGTAGCTATATCTGTTATCTGATAGTTTGAAACTGAATCATGAGCCCTTGTGACTATGAATGTACCTGAGTTTGGGGAGATTATTTGGAACTGAATTTTTTGAGTTTTGAGTGGATAAAAAGGAAATTGAAAGATCATACAAAAGCACAAACCACGTGGCTTGCAAAGGTTATGGCTTACAAGTTAAAACAGTTGTTTTTCATAGGTAAATAGGGATTGCCATACTTGGGGAGATGAGTAATTTTCAACCATAAATCATTTCTGAAAGTGGTCAGCAGCGTATTCTGTCTACGAAGATAGAACAGTAACACCTACCACCTTTCACAAGTAAATCTCAGGGCATCTTCTTGCAGAGATCAGTATTTTTACCTCTAGTTAGAGATGGGAATAACACAGGACAGGGAGTTGAAGTGACATTTCCGACATCACCCAGCAGACAAGAAGCTGCACTGGACAGAGAATCCAGATCTTTGGAGACATTTCAGTGGTGGTAGGACACTTGAGAAGACCTTCTAGCCCATGCTCACTGACTGATTTGCTGTAGAAGTTTCTTCCTGTCCTGAAGCAGTTTGTGACAGCAGGAAAAGAAACTATCAATTCAGCTTCTACCTGTTCAGGCAAATTTCTAACTTGCTTTGGAGCCTGGCACCTCTAAATCAGGGAGCTGCATGGTACCTACTCTGAGTCTCCCTCAGTGTCTAAGTTCACCTTAGATGGAGAACAGAACTGGGCCATATTTGTCTGACCTTTTTGTGAATATTAAGTGCTTGGTCTCAGTGACTTATTACGGGACTGACTTGACAGGTTAATTATAAATGACGCGGAAAAAGTGTATTTATTAGCTTTAAACTTTATTGCACTTCAACTTCACTTGCTTGTTCCCTCATTCTTGTTTTAGTAAAAGATAGATTAGGAGCCCCACATTTATCTTCCTAGTTTTTCTGTCATGTCCACTCTCCCGGAATTAAGTCCTGCACATTTTTATATTTCCCCTCTCTTAGACAACAAAATATATTGAATTATTGTGAGGGGAAGAAAAAACCTTGCTCTCATTAGAGAGATGGCATTTGAAAGGGCCAAGAGTATGTTTCAATGTTGTCAATCTGCAACTGCAGAAATGCTCAAGTTCTCTGTCTTTCCATGATTATACCTCTGAGGCAAAGGCTGAGTAGGAAGCAGTTATGTCTGTAGAGAAAACAAATGACACTTTGTCCTATCATTCACAGCCTGTGAAATCTCTTTAGTCCAAACTGAGAACAGAATGCTATCCTGAGAGCAAGAAACCCAGTCAGCCAACCATTTAAGAACGTTTACAAACCAGCCACGCGTCTGCCCTTTCTCAGTTACAGTATTCAAATTACTTTTCCCCTTGCTAAAACAGTAGAGTAGCTATCCCTTCTAATTGCCTCACCGCAGAGATTAGTGAGCTGTGGCTCTGCAAAGCAGTGGCTGGGGACCAGGATCAGCATTGTAGCCACAAGCTGAATCCAAGCCAGGCTGAGCTGGGGAATGAAGGGAGAAGGTGGCCTTTTGTCACCAACTGGGAGGGATTTGCCCGAAGAGCAGGCACGAAGCTCTGGCAGTGCTCAGGAAAGCAAGGTAATGGCTGCAGGGCTGGTGCTCTGGGACAGGAATCAGATAGACCCAATCTATTCTTCCTGGAGGACTAAATGGTCTTCATCTCCTCTGGCACTGGCGTTTCCAACGTTTTCTTCAGTGTTGCAGGAGGACCTACAACTCTTTTCGCATCCTAATGCACCCACACTATTGCAGTCCAAGTTCCTGCCACTGTTTCTCTGCCATCAGTATCTGGGTGGCATTTCTTCCACCAGCAGTTACGCCTCTTGCTCTATCGGTCCATCCCTTTCCAGTTAGTCCCTTTCCAGAATGGTTGGTACTTGTGTTTTCTCAAATGAATTCTGCATTCTACGTGCAATGAGCATTTACACTTAGGGTGTATTACATCCCCTTATTTCACTGTTCAACAAGGAACACTAAGTCAGCTGATGAAAGACAAGGCTAGGTGTTTCATGCTACTGTGGCAGGAGCTGTATTTGTTACGTTCCAAAGAGCTGTCTTGAGTTCTCCTGAGGCAGGTAACCTGCTAGAGAATCAGTGTGGTGCTCACAGGTACAGCAGATGCATTATTGTAATTAACAGTGTCTCCTTAAAAAGTAATGTATTCCTCAGTATTCATAGAGCACATCCAGTGCTAGATGGAATTTTCTGTCATCCTCCATGAAAATGCTCAAGTGTGGAATATTTAGGCTTAATAAAATTGCATCCGCTGGCACTAATAAAATTCTTAGATCATATCATGGCTCCGATCAATATTCTTTTTGCCACAGAATTTCATAAACGCAGCACATACAAAGTAACATTTGAATAATGCAGCTGTAGCCTCTCTCCCTCGCAGGCAGACATTGCTCTTCTTTGACCTCTGCCATGAGGAAGCGTTTCTTTACAGAAGGAAGCGTTTCTTTACAGAAGGAAGCATTTCTTTCCAGAAAGGGTTGTCAGGCACTGGAATGGGCTGCCCAGGGAGGTGGTGGAGTCACCAGCCCTGGAGGGGTTTAAGAGCTGGGTGGATGTTGTGCTTAGGGACAGGGTTTAGCGGTTTTTGATAGGGCTGGGAATAAGGTTGGACTTGATGATCTTGAAGGTCTCTTCCAGACGAAACTATTCTGGGATTCTCTGAGGCCAAATCTGGGAGAAATTTTGCAAGAAGTGGGGAGAGAGAAGTGTGGATGAAAGGGGCATCATTCAGCCTGCAAGGAAAAAGTAGGATAGGCACCTGTCAGCTGAGCCTGCCAGGTTCTAAAGTTTATGGGATGGCTCTTAGCTGGGACATGGGATTGCACAGCACCTTGTCTTTCTGGGTACCACAGATCTGCAGACTAATCTTCTGGAAACTTGGAAGTTTCCTTTCGGTTGAAGTGGCCCTTAATCAGAAACAATGAGCTTCTGAGGAGTAAAAGAGTTTAGAAAATGTATTTTCCACTTATTCTTAGCCTTGTTTCACAATCCTTAATAGTTTTCTGTGTTACATCAGAAAATGTTTCAGCTTTATGAAAAAAAAAAAACCCAAAACCAACCAGTTCTGATGATAGTTTTATGATTTTAGAAATTGTAATTAATTCACTGGTTTTTTTGTGCTATGTTTAGAAATCTAGGTAAGGTAGGATATTCTTTTTTTGAATGGGATGCTGTTTCTGGGCCATGATGGTTTTGCCTCTGTCTACTGTTGTTTGAATAGTGAATTATTTCTCAAAGTCTTAATTCACAACCCTTTACATTTCATGAAATAACAAATCCCTGAATCTGCTTGTAGATCCTACATCTCCCTGATATCTCCTGTTGTCTCTGCCAGACTCCTGTTCTCCTGCTGCAAGTATAGAAAAATGATCCTTCCCAGTCTGAGAGCAAAGTAACAGCAATAAATACAGTGCAGATCAGATCCTATAGGGTTTTTTTTTTTTTTATAGGATGAACAGGAAAATAAGGGCACAAACCCATTTTTCCCTTTTTACTTGTAGGTTACCTTTGGGGGAAAAACATTGTATATATTGGGTGCATGAAATGACAGGCTTGTCTAACATAAGACTCAGCAGCTGTCAAGATTAGCCTGAAGGCCTGGAGGATATGGCCTAACATATGGGTTTCCTGAAGCTCTAGATGTACCTATTTCACTCTGGTATCAACAGTAAATAAAATGCTGACGGAAAGAGTAAACACAAGTGACTTGAGTTCTGAACTTCACTCCTTTATGGCCAAAACTTGACTTTTCACTTCTGGTCAACAGTCATCGCTCAGCGAAGCTTCGTAATGTTTTTCAGCTAAACCAAGCCTTGGTTTAAATGTAACGAGGGGAAAAAGCTCGAATAAAAAAGGTCCCATCCCTGTAAGCGCGGCAAGATGTCTGAGCAAGGAGATTGGCAACGTTTTAAGGGCAGTGTTGACAGGAGTCAGTCCTGTGGGCTTTGCTCCAGTGCATCTGGTGTGTGTCCCCCTCCCAGATCAGCAGGGGGTTCGTGGGGAGCTCCACTTGCCTCTCTTGAACATGTGCAGTGCTGGGGGCAAAATCCTGACTCCTGCTCCAAGTTGGAGAGAAAAAAAAAATTACCCATTTCAACAGGACAGCATTTCATTCAAATGTCGTACTGATTTAGTAGCTGGTGTTTCTTAGTGGGGACCCTGGATACGTGACAGTGCATATCTGATATTTATGGCAGCAGTCATGGATTTTGACAGGAGCACACCCTGGTAACTTGTAGTTAGCATCAGAGCATGACAAGAAGGAACTTTTTAGCCACCACCTGTTATGGACTCAATGGTACCAAGAGCAATGGTGTGTGGAGAGGGGACAGGAAAAACGTTTTCTCTGGAGCTGGTTGGCTGAGAGGCCCAGCACTGACTCATTCTCCAAAGGGAAGGCAATTTTACATTTATCAGAAGCAAAATGCTACTCCCTACCTCCTTCCCTTCTTTCAGCTTCTCTGAATGGTTTGAGGTTCTGGGGATGGACATTTATTTCTTTATTTTTAGAGAAGTAATAAACACTGTGGAAGGGCTAAGGAAAACAAAAGATAAGTGATGCATTCTATTTTGTGTTGAATGAAACGGCTCTTGTTGGCCAGAAAAAAACTATCTTTCTTTTCCTGGGGAAAAGCATTGCCTATTCCAGGTGTCCTGCTTTCAGCCGGGACAATTTTCTTCCTAGTATCTGCTGCGGAGTTATTTTGAAGCCCTCTCTTTATTAAAAAGGCAGAGATAAAATTCCACTGGGCTGACTGTGGTCTCCCCAAAACTTCAATTTAGCTTCTACCCTCCATTTCTTTTTTCCCATTTTTCTCTGTATTTCCCCTCTCGTCTGCTCCTGTGTTCCTCTCCTACTTCCTCCTTCCCATTTTGCTTTTGAAGTAAATTTAGAGGGATAGTGAAGATATCAGTGAGGACCAATGCAGAGTGAGGACACTGACTTGGCTCAGTTTAGTGTAGAGGTTTCGATCTCCATCATATTGAGTGATTTCTGAATGACTGCAAAATCTGACACTGCATGTGCCCAGATAGCTCAATTTTAATGTGATATAAAAGAAAAATAGTCTTAGTGTTCAAGTAGAAATTTATACTTGGCTTTAAAAAAAAAAATCCTAATCAGAAATCCATCTTGATAGCTCGATTTCATTTCTTCCAGCTGGAGAGAAGCAATTGTGTCCTTTCCTTGTTTACAATGCAGTGGAAGGAAACCAATCACCCACAATGATGTGAACTGCAATTAACAGATCAATAGCAACTTCCCCTTAATAAAAGCCACCGTTCTGAACTGGGCTGATATTTTTATTCCTTTATTGCAACCAGCACGATGGATCTTTCTTTAATGGCTGCATTGTATGTCTTGCTGGGTACGTACTTCTGTAGCAGGAAGAGGTGTGAGTCAGACCTTGGAGACAGACAGACGGACGTCCCGCAGCCGAGCTCCCAGTGAGCCCTCGGAGCCCCACAACAGGCTGGGTCTTTCTGCACCAGTGTGTAATTACTCACCACGTTCCACTTCAGTGCCCTATGTGTATTCCTAATGATTTACCGTATGAATAAATAAGTAGAACAAATCTCCAATGACATAAAATGCAAAATTTTAATCATTACAATATTTAGATATCTATGTGGTGTATGTTTATGAGAAAGTTATTTATTTCTAATGACTGAGAGGTGCTCTAGTGGAACTAATTGTGATAGATTATTTTCTTGGCTCTAACACTTTATCCAATGAACTTAGCCTACTTTTTTTTCTTTGTAGATTGTCCAAAGCACTTGGACTTCTCTAAATACGCCTATTATTTGTAATTATTTGCCATATTGCTTTACCAGTGGTTTGGGGGTTTTAGATCATTTGTAAACAGTTTGCAGCTAGTACTTGCTCATGAATATGAGGGCTATGTAATTTTATTTGGATTACTCATGGGGGTCTTAACTGGATGAGACAGGGCTCCTGATGTGATCTTTAGCCTTTACCAATTTAAATTTTACTTCCTATGGCTACGTATTGATTCGCTTGTGTTTCACGGCTGTTTCCCTTTCCTGACAGTATAACACTGAAGATATTTATTTATGGAAAGTGAAAATAAAGTGGAGATGAATACACAAAGCTTATTCTGGCCTTGGGGTTTTTCTAGTGTGGAAAAAAAAGATTGGGGTGATTAAAAATAAATGATAGGCAAATACTTAACGCTTCAAGAATCCTTCGCTTCCACTGAAATACGTGCACTGTAGATGTGGGTCCATCTCTAATTAAGAGGGCACTGTCCCTGGTGGTCTTGCATTCAGATTCTTGTTGACTTCAACTGTCTGGAAAATGGCTGAAGGTTAAGTGTATAGATAAAAGGTCACCAGTACCCACAAAGTAAGTCATAACTATTACAATTTTTCATTTAACAACTTGAGAAGCATTAAAGTAATGAATTCTCTATTATCCTTCCCTAGTAAGTGCATTCTCTGCATGATAAGAGCATCAAGCAATGGTCAAATATGTGAATATAACCCAGATAAGAAAAATAGCTGACACCTGGGCCCTGGAAAATGAAAAGCTAACTTTTCCTGTAATGCAATTAATTCTTGAAACAGTTAAGGTTTAATTGAAAGGGAGAGCATCACAAGATAACTTTATTCTTGTCATTGGGTCATTTTTACCTTTGTATGAGAGGTGCCATGCTTGATAGAAACCAATTAGAACTGAATTTAATTTTGCAAATTATTCATTTAATCTTTAGCTCTCATTTATCAGTTTAGAAAATAAGGTAATTGAAATACATAGTGAACGTGAATCAAGTGAAATAACTTGTAAGAACATTTGAAATTAGTTCAATAACTTCACATCTTCTGTGCCATCAGGAAGTATCTCCAAAGACATTGACAACTGTTGTTATTTGAATATATACATGTCAAAATCCTATTTATTCAGAAATTGATTGAACAACAAACTTAGGTCTTTGTGCTGATTTTCAGACCTGAATGCCAGACGCTTTCCTTGCTTGTAGAGAAAATACTGATGGTGCCATGGCCACGATGGTCTGCGATCTAAGAGAAGTAATTACAAACATCTAGTTTAATGTCAGTGGATACCTATTAGGAGTTCAGAATTTTGTCAAGGCACAGTGATGTAGTCTTGCATGATAATGATGCAGTAAAACTGAAGTTAATGTCAGTAGGAGTTTGGGACATGGTTTTTCAGGAGATTTCTCTTGAAGCTGGGCAAATACTCTTCAGAGGGGACTGGTGGTGCAGCCCAGCTCTTAGGTGGGTCCTTGCATTAGTTCAAAAGGCTCAGCAGAGAGGATGGTACAAATGCTCAGTGAACTATGCAGATAGTAGTAGCCATTTGACAGCACTGGTGAACTTCCTTCATCTTTTGTAGTGTCTTTTTTCACTTTTTTTTTTTCTTAATTTTGTCTGCTTTGTAAGTTCTCCTGAGGTGAAATAAAGGGTTTGGTCCCTCTGTGCTAGAGGTTGATAGCATGTGAACGCTGTCTTCTCTTGAGCATACACTGGGCACAGAACCCAACAAAACTGAGTTGAGGAAAAGCATATTCAGCTCTTTCAAGAGTGTAAAAAGCTGAGATGAGTGGAGGGCTGGGGCATCCTATGACCCTCCCAGTGCAGTGTACATTAGAGCTGCCCTGATCCATAAAATGGGGTCTCAGAAGGCAATGCCAGGCCTTCAGCAGGTGTATGTCCCCCTACACATGTGCCAGCATTTGAAACCTCTACTTCTACTTCATGGAGGGGTGTGACACTCTCAGCCCCACTGGGACAGGCCTGTGTGTGTCAGCTCCCTGGTTCCCACGTGCGGAGAAACTCAAGAGTCTGCCAGGAGAAAGACCTACACAAACATCATGATGGGTTCCAGACAGAAAACTCCAGACTGGTAGTTGCTAAAGAACCTTCCCATACCAGGAAACATTGAGCCTGTCTATCGTAGGAGAACGCAGGGAATTCCTTCTTTCCTAACAGACTGGATGACACTGTTAAAACCAGTTGTTAATGCTCAGGAATGCTCAGCCGAGTTATGCCTGGCTCCAGTTCCCTCTGCTCTTTGCTCTGCAAGGTCCATCCAGCTTTGTCAGTGGAAACTCAAGCCCTTCTCCCCACCTTTTCAATGGTTACCAAAAACAGTGCTGTCCCCCTTGTCTGCCCTTTTGCTCATAGCTGTTTCATGGCCAAGTGTTTGCAAGTTTCTCCCAGTGGGTAAGGCAGACGGAAGTCAGCCCAGCCAGGCAGGATTTTAATGGGCCATAGACTTCAGGCGTCTCTTATTCTTTCTGATTTCCCTATTGCATTGGTGTGATGGGTTGATATGTTGCAGGCAGTTTTCTTCTCAGTGCTCGCTGGACCCCTCCAATCTGGGCATTACCATCTCTAAACAGGAGCTGAGTTTGCACGTGACTAGGGCATTCTGTCCTGAACCGCACGGTGAGTGAACACAAGGTTGGAGTTGGTGTGTTTATTTATGGTGCTGTGCTCTTCCACTCAGGAATACCTCTAAGAAATACCTTGCTATTTCTGGGAAGCCCCAACCAGTACTAAATTATAACTCTCTTTAGATGGCAATGGCACCTGGTGGTTACTGGAAGCAGAGTTTATGCACTTGTTAATGTCTCGTGACACCACCAATATATTACCAGGGTGGGGTGGTAATATATCTATAGCCAAACTTCCTTCGAGCCAAGCAACACTAGGAGCTATGAGCTTGGTGGATTTTGTGTGTCAGCCTCTGTACACCTTTAAAAATGCAAAGCTAGAACGGTTCTGGCATTCTGGAAAGCCATGTTGGTTACAGCAAAGTCGCCCAAGTCCTTCATCTTCTCTGAATGTTGAAATGAAATGTGTGTTGCATTTGCATTTTATTATATGCGTGCTTACTTCTCAAGGTGCTTTGGTTCTGTATGGTGGAATATCAATATATGTTTTGTGATAACTGAGATGTTTTCTGTAATACCAATTATGGAGTCATATCAACAAAGAAAACTCATCTTTCCTCTTACGTATTCAGCTCATGTGACTTTTATCCTGCAATGGTAAAAATAGGTTTGAGAGATTCATATATAATGTTCATAAGATCTTAATGAACATGTGAAGTGATTCCATCACAAATGTGTATTTATAAGTTCTGTGCAAGGTCAGTCATTGTCAGTATTGATTGGGAACAGAATTAGAATGCCAGAAGTTGTCCAGTTTATCATCAAGCTGCTGAAACCATCTCCTCTCTGATATTTCAAGAGAGGAGCCTCAGGCAATCACAGTAATTATTCAGAAAAGCAGATCTCAACTACTTTTAAATGCAAAATTCTCTGTCCTAGCCAAATGATTGTTAGCAAGGGTTTACAGCATTACAGAAGATACTTTGCCCTTCCTTGTGCGTGAATCAATCTTGTTTACATCTGGCCAAGCAACAGAGACAAAAATTCAGTCAACAAATTCTAGAGATCAGGCTTCGATGCACAGCACATCATGTCAATAACTATGAAATGCTGCAAGAGGGTTCACTAATATCTAGTTTTTAGCCAAGATCTGAATATGAAGCATCTTGTGAGAGAAATCAATACCTTCCAATAAGACCAGAGCATATTCTATGATAGCCTTCAAGTTATTGGTCTGTTCAATTAAAACAAAAGTTCCATTACTGGAGCAATCTATAACCTGGTAAGAGAGGTTTTTGGTTTTCTTTCGAGCCCAAAGGTTTGAAAGCATATAGGCAAATGAGAGTTAAACGTGGGACTCTCACTACTTACACAGTTAACTGAAGCAAGTCTTCTTACATGTTATCAGAGCAGCTGAGATAACAATAAATAAGTAAATAAATATACAATGTCAGGGCAAGGAAAAAACACGTCATCCATACCCCTCTCCTGCTAGGAAACAAGGCAAAGAGGAATGAACTACCCAGCAGCAGAGTGGTTCTGGAGGGCCAGATTAAATGGCAAGCAGCAATTAGCAGCTCTTAATCCTGCTTGGTTTTGAAAAGATGATCTTGCCTGCCTGTCTTCAAGGAAGGACTTAGGACAGAGATCTTACTGGAATTGAAATACTTAAGCTGCAGTGAAGAACCAGCTGTAGAGACACATGGCCTACCTTCAGATGAGGCTGGGCTCCCTATTTATCTGCATTAGGTGACTCTTGCAGACTCTTGTGGATGATATTCTGCCTAAAACAAGATCTGGGCTCTCTTTAGCTACGGTGCACCGGACAGGGGAGTTGTGCACTGCAGCACCCAAGTCCTCTGTGCCAAGGACAACCTGCTGTGTAGTTTCCCCTTCCTAATGAGGCCAGATCTTCTACCTGAGAGCACTCTACGCCACTCAAGTGACTAGTTCATTTAGGTTTAAATGGCGCTTCTGCCTGAAGAGAAGGGTTGGCTGCTGTCTTCATCTGTCATGGCCATCTGCTCTACTCTTTTTTTCTTCTCAGCATGACTAAAGTAACTTACACACAAGAACAGATTGTGGGATGCACATTAACCTCTTTAGAGACCATAAATGATCCCCAAGGAGTATACAGTTTACTCTTTAACTCTGATTCCTCTTTTCTTGTAAGAACACACACTATCTTATGCCACTATGCCCACATCTGAGTGTTTTAAGCATCTCAGAGTAACTGTCTCTCTAATTTCCTCTGTGGGGCATGTTCTACCTTTAGATTTTACAGACTTCCCAAGTCTGTCTTTCATTGACGTCAGTGAAAGCTATGTGCAAATATTAAGGGCAGCATATGTCCCAGAGTCAATACTTCCTTTTTTTTCTCATGTCATTTCTCCCATAGTGGAAAAATCATCTTGAATCAAATGTGTGTCATTAAAAAATAATAACGTGTTATGACTTTTTGAGCTCTGCCATCGCACTCCCTGAATGAACTTGGACATACACGAGATGTGAACCTAACAACCAGCCCCCTTCCTTTAAACACAAGGTTATCAGTGTTAGTTGAATAGGATTTTTATCCTGCTGTCAGTGATTCCTAAAAGCAGGTTTTTTTGCATATAAAGGTACAAGTGGAAATGTTTCTTTCTTTAGTGGTATTTAAAAAATACAAAATATATTTCCATATTGATTTACTTCATATGTCTAGATCATAAGACAGTTATGCCAAAAGGATGTTACTTTTTCACAGTTCCTTCTTCTTTCATGAGTTTATGATACGAGCAACATTTACTTTTGAAATGTTTCAATTATTAAACAAAAGCTATAGATTAATGTCCACGCATGTCAAGTGCTTGAAAGTTACTACACCTTGCATTTCTGTATCACCCAAATTACAAAGAATTTAGGTCCAATTATTCTAAATTATTATAAAACTTCTACACTGATCATCTGACAGTTTTGATTTCCACTAACACAATACAGTTGACCAAAGTTTGCAAGACTTGGGAATACATTTTTTAACCAAGCACCACTCAAAAGCATGCAAAGGTTGTTGTGGTGCTGATAAGAAGGTGGTACATCACTATGCCTCACATCATCAGAATCGACTCATTTCCTATTAAGACGTAAAATCTGTCACTCCAAAATATAACCACATCTGCAATTCCTTGGAGAAATATGGTGACTCTGTGTTTAGTCGAGTTAATTTTGCTAAATAATACAAAATAGTGTAAAGCATAGTAATTTAATCAGAACTGAATCAAACTGTGATACCAACAGAGGTACATTCTGAAGACCAAAAAAACCCCCAAAAGAGTGGGTGAGAAAACAGCCTAAGTCTTTTGAAACTTGCCCAGAAGTCCCACACAGCTCTAAAGATTCCCTTCTTTGGCTCTTCTTGGACAAACAAATAAAGAAAAACAAAACTTGGTTTATATTTGGAGATGGAACTGCAAGAAACAATATAGTAATGAAATACTCTCTCCTAAGCTGGTCAGTCACTGAATGTTCAGACAAACTGGAACACAAAATGTTTCCTGTACTGCTTTATGTCCTGACTCACAAGCCTTTCTCCCATTAAATTGTGCTTACCTACGTGAATAAACCTATTGAATCCTTAACAGCCAACCCCAGCAAAATTCCCTGTGCTGCCCAGGATAAGCAAGGAGTGCTGAATAAGACCCACAGTTAATATTTTACCATCATTTTCACTTTACAATCTAAAGTCCTACTTCTGTATCACAGAGAAAGCCTAATATTCTTCAGAAGGCAACAAATATTTTGTCAGATACCCACAAGTCAGTGGCATACAGGAACAACCAGGGCTGCTTCTCTTTGTCTGTGAAGCAGCTTCCAGACTGAGTGCAGGCTAACAGCCCTATTCAAAGCTGACAAATTGTATCCATAAGTATCTGTTTTAATTGAGGATTTATGTATTCTGCAGATTTTGTGCAGTTTGTTCAGGAATTTAATGCCTCTGCCTCTGATTAAACCTAGGAATAATTTTTCTTCCTTGAAAAGCAGTATAAGTATGTCTGAAAATATTTATGAAAAGTATAAGAAATTAATAAAATAGGAATGACAGAGGTGCAGGACAGAATGATGCTAACATGGGTTTGGGGAGCAAATAGATCTGTTTGCAGAATCAAGACCAGCACTTATTTGTCCCTGCCTGAGCGTGCTGGTTTATTTTCATTAAAGCCCTCAACTCCTCTGTGCTGTGGCATCCCCAGTTGAATGGTGAGGATAATAGTTCTTGCTCTCACTTGCTGTTAACTCAGTGTAACCTTTGCTGATCTACCCAGACCACAGCTAGTAGAGTACCCACAGCCCTGGAGTGCAGGAGCACAAGTCCTTGAGCTGGTTTGGTGAGCGTTCCAGGGTGTGTTTAGGACAGCTCGAGTTAAGCTTGGTTTGTAAAGAGTTTAGAAACCTCATAATGAAATAGCTGGCTGCTTCCCTCCTCCTCCCAAGGGTCCAGAGGCTCTGCAGCCAATATAGTTGGCACCAACACCTACAGTTTCACAGATTAAGCCTCTGCCTGGAGGGATTTGTCTTTTGGTTTTGCCCTTTCATGTGAGATTTCCCCACAGCCAATGTGACTTGTGGGTGCTCTTTTCATCACTCCACCAGTGACCGTACAGCTCATTTTGTTCCTGCCTGGAATATCTTAAATATTGTTTAAACAGTAATGGAGAAACAAAAGATTCTGCATAATATAATTGAAAAAGCACAGGGGAGCAAAACCATAGATCATTAAAAAGGTCAGACTCTGCCTGTCTCCCTCCTGGCTTCACTGCTGCAGCCCGGAGTACCCGATAGTCACAAGAAAGAAAGAAATGATCAGAGATCTCAGGTAATAAAAGCTTTTTTTTCACTGAATTCAGCAAATGCAAGAAGAGACAGCCTGGCCTTTGGCCAAGCCAGCCCAGCAGCTAGCACCGTGCTGAATCGTGAGGCTGCTCCAGGAGTGTCAGAAGAAACTCTCTGCCTCCCAGACGCAGTCTCAGCTCCACTGTCCTCCTCTATTGCACAGCAAACAGGAGTTACTGCAATTTTTTTTTCTCTTTCAGAGAAAGGAAGAAATTGAAAATGTCTGAGGTTCAGGTGAAGGTATCCCTCAGGTATCCCTCGGGTTGGCATCGAAGTCAGGAGAGCCTTAGTCAGAAATATGGTAAAACTGTTATGGTGGGAAGGTGATAATCTATCCCTGTGAAGATCTCCTCTTGGTCTCTCCTATTTGCATAGCAGTTTAAGCCCTAAAGCACGAGATTTTTACATTCCTTGCAAGGTTTGCTCACATTAACTGTGCTAATGCCAGATATTCTTGGCATACCCCGCTCCCGTGTTGAGATTCACCCCTGGATTGTGGTAAAATTGTGAAAATACATTTACCTTCATCCCTACTCCATCTGCTAGTCCTAGCTCTTCTCTTAGCAGCGTCCAAGACTGCAGAGTTTGCTCTGAAAGCCATGCTGACCTACTGGCATCTCTCACAGAATGGGTTCTATCTGTAGCTGCAGTTTCTACGTTCAGGGTTATTCATGTCTTATTTTAAATACCGTGCTACAGCTTGTAAATAATGAGGGGGTTTTAGATGAAAACACTCCTTCCATCAGCTCTACCTGATTAAATTAACACATTTGTCTATATGCTTTTAAATACTTTTTCCATCCCACTAATTTACGAATCAATACCTCTGGCATGCAATTTTGTTCAACAACGTAGGCCAATGCTTAATTAGTGCCTCATAATCATGTGAAAATCCTGTTAACACAGTAACATAATATCTTTCCTGGTTGTTTTGTTGCCCTAATCCTGGCCTGTTGAAAAGGAAGCCATAATAAACGTATTTTATAATTAATATGTAAATGTAGAGAGATGGAGGTTGGAACCCATCTTCTAGATGGAGCTTTTACAGAAACAATGACTGATCGTTATGTAAGTTTTCTAGGCCATCAAATACAGCCATCCCTAAGGATGCATTAGAGTATGTACGTACAAGGTCGGGATTAAAATGTCCTCGCCGAGCCTCTCTTAGCTCTCTTACGTGCAGCTGTGTCTTGAAAACACTTCAGGCCAGACACTGTATTTTTCCACGTGCTTTTGGAGAGCCTGCAGGAGCACTGCAAGCAAAACCCAAACTACTCCAGATGAGTCTCCTGCTTTTAGAGGAATCTCAGGAGATTTTCCTACCATCTCATGACAGTGATTTTGCACTATTTATTTACTGGTTTGGGGAGGATCTGCCTGTTGGAAATGGCTGACAGAGCATGCAAGCCAAACTTTAAAGGTCTACATTATGTAAACTGCTTTGTAGGAACCCCTAAACCTAACACATTCTCCATACAGACGTAGTGCAGCAGAGTTGATAAAAAACAGGACGGTACATGTTGGCTTCAGTGCCATGCAGCTTAGAGATCATGTCATGTGCAGGCACCAAGTCACATTTTATGCAGAATCAAGTCCATTTTATGGTAGGTACTGAAGAAATCCTAGAAGTAAGGAAAACAAGTCTAAAAGGAAATGTATACTCATCTTGCCTTAAAGAAAATTTCTGTTTCTTTTTCCCTTTGGTGTTCAGCTTCATTGCCATAGATGGTGCAACATCATCAGCTTACTCCTGATCTTAATACTGTAGCCTGCACTCCTCCTCTATATGTGTGCAGCTTAAACTCATCAACCTGAAATAAACAGTCTGTAGGCATAGAAGGTGTGTACCCTGTGACTGCATGGGGGGTACACATCTGGGTTTGGCTGCAGTGACACTGGGTGCATCTGCACCTTGGTTGGAGGTGCCCCAGGGTGCCTTTGACTGCACCCTTTCAGCAGTGTTGTCATAGTTCTGAAGGAGCCTGATGATGCTCTGACAGACCCAGACTTTCCAGAGCTATCTCTTAGAAAAACTGGTTAACAAGGAATTTAGTGTGGACTACCAACTATCGCAAAGTTTGTAAAACAAGGTTTAAGTCTCCTTATTTAGGTGACACCGCAGCCTACTGAGAGCCACCTGTAAAGCCTCCTTGGTTTACATCAATTTTGGGAAAAGATTAAGTAGTGGTTCCATTAAGCCATATCCATATTCATGTGAGATTTGTTATTTGTATACTCATTATTTTTTGTCATAAGTATTTAAAAAGCAACACCTTTTGTATGCAAATTTCTGCTTAATAATACTTGCCAGCCTTCAAATTAATGAATTGCAAGCATAATTCTGCTCATGACTTTGAATCACAGAACGAATTAAGATTCAGCCACAGAGATGCCATTTATCTTCAGTTTTGCAGTAGATGATTCTTAGTGCCCTGTGCATCAGCATGTAAATATTCAGGCTGGAGCTGCACAGGCTTCGACGCACAAATTAGTGGAAACTTAAAATACAGATGCTTATTTTTGTGCTTTCTTCTGGGCTTTCAGTAACAGCCAAGTGCCCCAAGTATTTTCAGCAGATGAGTGTCTGTGTGTGTGTGTACACACACTGCATTGACAGGGTATTATGTTAACACGATGAACAATATGTACAATTCCTCCTCCTCACAAATACCTGACAGTTATATAAAGATTTATGTGACTTAGCTGTACCTACCAATATCCTCCAAATCTTAGCAAAATCAAAACCTTACACTTTCTAATATAATAAGCAAAATATGAACGTTCCTAACAAAATTCTCAGTAACCGTGGATGGTTTTTTCTCAAATGTTGCTTTCTTCCACAGTCCTCTCGAGCCTGGGCAGCTCAGCTCCATAGGATCACACAGAACCTGTTTCTTCCCATCTAATTGCCAGTTAACGCATCCATCAAATAACCTTGGGGCTTGATGCTAATCTAATTGAACTCGGAGGCGTAAGGGAGAGACTGGGCAGGGAATCCTTGATGCTGTAGGAGCGGTGCATTTGTGCATGCCAGTCAGGTGTAGCAGCTCAGTGGTTTGGTTGGATGAGTGATCCTTCAACCGGGAGAAATGACGTTTAAAAACTGTAATGAAGTAGATGCGTGTTCCTGAAAGCTATGCGTTCCTAAATGAAGCAGTGCTGGTATCGAGGACAGTTCATTTCATACTTGAGGCCAGGTTTCAGGCAGGTCATTATTTCAGTTTCATCGGCTTTAGTTACTGCTTGGTTGGTAAAGAGGGGGGGGAAAAAAAAAAAATTAATCAAGCTGCACTACAATTAATCCATGGTATGAGCAGTTATTACTCATAGTGAAAAGCAATTTACCAATTCATCCAAAAATAGCATAGGAAAAATCTTATCTGTAAAACTGATCATCTTAGGCATTATTTCCATTTATGCATTAGCTCACTACAGCTACTTCTTATTAACTCTGGGAACTGTTAAAGCATTTCCCTAATGTGCATATCTCAGTAGGATTTTCCACCAGTTGTGTTTCCAGTTGGTATCATAGCATTTTGGAGGAAGTGGTTCTTGCGTGTGTCCCGTGGCATTTTCTTGCTTTTTGAGTTTTAAACATCTGCTTCACAAACATTTTTTTTCAAATAATTGTCTTATGGTTTTGGTGGGGGTTTTTTGTTTGTTCGTTTTTTCCAAAATATTTCTATTTTCAGGAAAGGTGCGCAAAGCAGAACCACAGAGACAAAGATTTCAGGATGTTTTTTCCCATCACCCGCAGGAGATTTCAGAAGTTGGCCCCATCCTCATTTCTCAGAGTGACTTGCTGGGTGTAGGCAGTACCTTGTGGTATTTTTCTCCAAAAAAGGGCTTTTATGGCACTGTTCTGGTGCCCTTGTGTGCCTGCCACAGGAATAAGCTCCAGCAATCTTTCCATTGCTATTTAGATAGTCAATAGGAGCACCACTGAGTGACCAGGGGAACAGACCAACGCCAACTGTTTGAGGGTGATACCAAACCTCTACTTAAGGGCATGGCTGTGAGCGTGAAGAAACGTTGTAGTAGAGAGTTTATCAGAAGAACACTTTGCTTTTGCCCGTTTGCTGTCGTGCTCAGCCCATAACTGTTGTGGGCATGGTCTGGTTTCCATACAGTTAGACTGTATTTGAAGTCACCTGAACTGTTTTACTCTTCAGTCTTGTGCCAGAGCACATGAGATATGGCAAGATGGTAGTCGAGTCCTCTGTGTTTCCTGGCACAGGCAGGATCTACACGTATCTTGTCACTCTAGCTTTGTTTTGTTCGTGCTAAGGTCAGAAAGATCTACTTAAGGTTAATGAGCCAGTTGTTGTTGTAAAAGACACCAGCCACAATGACTGTTTTCCTGATTCTTATTATGTACATAAATTGATAGTGGAGATGGAGAAGTATTGTGATGTTGCAGCATTGTTCTGTAGACAAGCAGACAAAAATTGCTTGCTGGAAATAATTATCCACTCATGTACAATTCAGAAAAACAAACGGCTCTTTCATTAAGTTTGTGATTCAGTGCACACATTTTCTTGCACTTGGCTCCGAAGCATAGCACATCTTCTATGTACTTTTAAAAGTTTTGCATCAAATTTAGCATAAACTGTAGTTAATGTGAATGCCATTAAGTTGCCCAGGACTTCCTGGTCTCTTCACTTAGTCATATACAGGTGAAAACTTGAGTCTCTTGATGAAGCATACAGAAAGAAAATATCGGTTGTGGTAGGAAATTACCTTTTTAGATCATGAAGTTGTGTACTGAAATACTGCTTTTCTTCAGATTTTTTTCTTGCCTATAGCCAGTACATCTGCAATGATTTTTTACTTAAGTTTCTGCATTACAACTTTATTGTTGCCTAGACTACAGAGGTGAAAGCTCTTCTGAAAACATTCTCTGTTTTGGTTGGTAAGTCTCCCATCCACAGCTGAGGAGAGAGTTTTCAGCAGAGTCCCCATCCTTACATCTCTTATTCCGTGTTTAACCCCTACTGAGACACTTTCAGCTGCCTTCAAACAGAGTTTAGAGTAGACTAAGTTGTGGGGTTTTTCTTCTGAACCGTTTCCTTTAGTAGACAACAGAACTATCTTGCAGTCATCTTTGGGCTGTCTTTTGTATGATTCAGAACATTGCTTTGGTTAAGTGACTCTTTTCACTGACGCAACGGCATTACTACTTCTCTTTGTCTACTTTATTTATTTTGGCTTTGCCTCATGAGTTACACCATCTGTGGTACCGCTTTGCATCTCTTAGCTATAACACGCATCAGTGAACAGACTTAAGCATAGTCGAAGAATCTGATCGATGATGAGCTCCCTCAGCAAGATGCAACTAATAATAAAAATGACCTTACCGGGTGATTTCAGTTAGCGCCAGCAACTACATACCAGCTGCAAACACCCTGGGAAAGGAGCATAGTGTATGAACAAGTTGAAATGGAGAAGATGGTAATGGTGATGCTATTGCACCTGCTGCCTGCAGCTCCCCTTCTTTGGAACTTCAAATAGTCATTACAAGGAGAAAGAAACCCCACCGAAGCAGGGAGAATGAAAAAGATCATCTGCTTAGATAAGTTAACCTTCGTTTATCATTTCTCTGTTCTCACATTTGAGTTTTGGCCCAATTTTTTTTTTTTTTTTTTCAATTCACTTCTCCCTGGTTCCAAACCCACTCGGTACTCACTTTCCAGGTCATTGAAGATGACCACTTTGGGAAAAATACTGTGTATGGTGGAATTTTACTTCGTAAGGATGATTCTGCATACCTAAAGTAGTTCCTTTTCAGCACACCTTGTGAGCTCCTTCATTCATTCTCCAACAATTTTTACCTTGTTGTGATCACCTGATAAAGTTTTCACTCTGCCATTTTGTAATACCCTGGAAACTTTAGTCATCAGCTTTGTCATCTGCAACAATAGTTTGCTAAGTACAAAGCAGTTTTCACTTGCTTGTAATAAAATGCTTTAAATGTGTTAAAAATAAGGAAACTGACACTAATGAGGGGGATTTTTAGAGCGTTGAGAAAGCTGGGATTGCCACTTGTGATTGATACGCACAGAGTTTCACAGCACACAGTTCTGCTTTCTTCAATCACCGTGCCAATTATTATACTAAACTGTTAATGATATAGTCAGCGAGTCATATGCAGTTGCTGATTTATCAAGTTAGCAGAGAAAATGCAGGTAATTCAAAAAGAAGGCAGTTTTGGAAAGTTAGTTTGTCACTGCCTGTTGAGGAGAAACAGTGAAACCACTCAGAGATGTGGAAACAGGTTAGTTTTTTAATAGCCACAGATGTTCATTACGATTCCCATCATGAGAATTTAGTTTGAACTCAGTTGGTATCACAACTAAAAGGTCGTTGTAAGAACATTGTAAGGATTACTCTATTTTCTGATCTTTTTTAATCTTTGTAGCAGTTATGAGTCATCGCAGAATTTCAGTCTTCAGTATATTGCCCGTTTGATGATCATGTCAACGTGCATAACAAAAAGAGAAACTATGCAAGTTGAATCCAGTTTTGTGAAAATTTTGAGAGACTAAGTGATCTGCTTATGATAAACTGTGTTTCTAGGGCTCTTCCCTAGAAGAGCAGCTTTTTCCAATCATAGCTATAAGGGAGATTGTCACAGAATTCCAGACAGAAGATATGTGAAATATCATTAGGAGTTTATAAGGTGTATAATAAGTCATATCATCCATTAAATGTATGCTTATTAAAGTATCACGCTGGATAAATTACCACGTAATTCATGGTAAATGAAATCACACGTATAGCTTCATTAATAATGTTGGTTCTGTTTCTGGCCTGTAAGTGGCAAAATTACACAAATAATCAACAGCACACACTTCTGTTGGGCACAGAGGACCTGGTGATGTGTGAAGAGTCCACATAAATCCCAGGTCAAGTACCCTGGAGGCATCAAATTACCCAATGGAAAAAAAAAAGAAAAAAAAAAAAGGGGGGGGGGGCCAATTTTATTGCAGATTGAGGAATTAATTCCTGAGCTTGCTTGACTGAAGTGTGTGTGGTTACACATCAGATAAAGTTGGCCCCAACAGTTCAAATCACATCTGCTCACTAGTACAGTCAGGCAGTTGGCAAGACAAAGGTGTCTGTTTCTCTACCAGAGCAAAGATGATTTATTTTTACTCTTGCTAAATTGTGTTGACCTCAAAGTGGTGATGTTCAATATGTGTAATTGTATTTGTCTCTTGGAGGATGGGCTAATGGAAAACATTCCTATGATAAATATGTCCAGTCCAATTTGCCATTACCAGATGATGTGGTGACTGTCAACTTTGCAAAGGAAGCGTAAAATGATGCCCACTCAGAGCAGCATGTGAACGCATTTTCCACAGGCTTAGGTGGTAGCTCAAGATGCGAGGCGATGTGAGTGAGGATCAGCGTGCTCCTAGGGATGTGTGTTTTAGTTATGTCTATTATTTCTCTTGTTTTCTAATTTGCATAGCACAGAATCTGTTATTTAACTTCATAAGAACACCCTACCCAGTTTAAAAGATCACGCAGATTTTTCGGTTCTGTAATGAATTAATTTTGTCCTTAATTTAAAAGGACAACATGTTCTTAGAGGTGTTTTAGCATTAACTTTCTTTTCCTTTCTATATGCCCTAAGTGAGGCTTATTCTCATTTGAGAATCCTCTCTCCCTGAATTTGTGTGTCATGAAAACCCACTTTTCTTGGGTGGCTTCTGCAAGCCACAGATGCAAGAATGAGAAATGGTGTGGAGGTTGCCTTAGGAAGCACCGTAGCATCTGGATCTGAGCTTCTCTAACAATGTTCTTGAGGCTTGCGATCCGGAGCAAAGCTGAATCTTTCCTTGGATGTTCTCCTCAGTATGAGTTCAATTGGGAAACTACTAAGCTCATTTCCTAGACATGTAAGAGCACACAGAACTTCCCCCAGCAGCTTTCTTTATTCTCAGGACCAGGCAATTTAGTCCAAGAATTTTAGGAGACTTAGTCCCTACTTGAAAACCTTACCAGCTCGTTTTGTCCCATCTACAAATCCTGCTTGCTGTATTCTGTAGCTAGTTCACTCCACATCAAGTGCTGTCTTCGTATCGGTCGTTATAGCATGTGCTGTTCTGTCATGGAGAGCTTTCCTGTGCCAGCTGGTGACACTTGTGCACTATGTATAATGACACACTGAGGTCTTTGGGTGCAGTAGTAAAATCTCTATACTATTTTCTTAAATTCGTTTCTGTTATAGATACTAACTGCTGTCTGTGCAATATTTTTTATCTCTGCATTTAGAAGATGAAAGCACGTTAGGAATCCCAGAATGCATGGGATTTTTTCAGCAGTGCATTTACCCTGCTCATCAGTTCCATCACATAAACACTTTCGTACTTCCATAAGTGGTTCTGGCCTAAATTAAAGGCAAAAATCCACATTCCATCACCACAAATAAGAACCACCATCATTTTCTGGCAGTACCCAAAGACTCAGCTGAAGATTGGAGCCTGACGCAGCCAGACTCAGTACAGACACACAAGAACACACAGACCTTACTTCATCACGCAGATTTTGCTGCTATTACTCATACTGAAGAATCAGGAATTTACCTGAAAAGGAGAGTATTTAACAGCACAAATGAAACCGTAGGAGGATCCTCTTTTCTGTCCTTCAGAATTTCAAGGAAGGACACCACAAGTGACACTGTATCTTACTATGGGGTATGATTATTTCAGGGTGGTGGAAGCTAATGCGTGAAGAGAACTGCAGCTTTTGTATTGTTAGTTTAAGTGTTAACAGATACTTTTATTTATTTTCCTTGATGATAGAAAGAAATCCAGTCTCATAAAAAATATAGGGCAAACTTTACTACCCATATTAACATGAATTTTAGGCCATTGCTAACAGCTACTGAGGAGTATGTAAAGAGATGATGTTTTATTCAGTGCTGGTACAACTTACCGACAGCATGTGCCTGCACCAAGGGGAACCTGCTGTACTCCAGCAAAGGCTGGGACAGTCTATAAACACATTCAAGGAAGTGGGAGAAGCAGTGGACTCTGTTCCAGCTAAGAGAGACAGCGGCCGTGTGCCAGGATGTCGTACTTCCTGCTATAGCAAGTGACAATGGTGAGCATAAATTAAGGAGGCAGAATGTGAAGTGATGGAGAAATACTAACTGAACAACCTGGAGACAGTAATTTACAAAGTGTTGAAGGGATCCAGCCTTGACTGTCCCTTCCTGAAGATTGCTCTGCTGTAGCTTTGGATGAGGAGAAGGCGACAGACAAATAGGACTGGTTAGCTGAGCCTGTATAAAAAAGGACACAGAAAAGATACCTCCTGCAGGTCACTGTCAGATTCAAGGACTGTTAGTTGTTTCTGGATTGCCCGCTCTTCACTTGAGCCATGGACTGAGACCAAGGATTCATTTCACATAGGTCAGCTGAGAGCCAGCAGATAGAGGTGACCTTCAGGTACTCTCAATTTGGTTTGTCCCTGTGGGCTGGAACTGAACAGCCTTGCATCATGCTGCCAGTTCTCTGACTCACACAGCTCTCTGTTGGCCTTCTTTTGTTTTCCAGACCTTGTGCTTTGATTCTGGAAAATCTCTGCAGTGGTGTAGGGAAAAAAAAAGAATAGGCTTCAAGTCTAATTTATGTTTTCAGATATATGTATTCAGCAAAGTTTGGAAGGGGAGCAATTCTTCCCTGAAGTATCTTTCAGCCAGCAGTGAAGCCTCCAAGGAGCAATTGAATCTTGAACAGTAGGCAGTGATGCTGAGAAAGAAACATAGCCACGGGATGTCACCACACAGATGTACAGGTCCCCCAAAAGGTTTGCCCTCCCAGGGTACTCCAGAGCTTCTATTTAAAGTTACCCCTCCTAACATGCTTATGCCCACCTAGAAGAAAATGGGGCAAACAGCAGCTGCCCTCTGTGGAGAGAAAGCCCCTTTGCAGATGTGTTGGTATTTCCTCCTTCCTGAACTTGCCAAGAATGACGTAAAATAAATATTTTTCTTATTGTATGGAAAGCAAGGAGACCTAGCACTTGAGAGCCAGCTATGGGCTACTCACGCTGACTTCCATGGCCTCCTGCAAAATGCTGTAGAGCTTACAGTCTCGCTCCTGAAGGACCTGTCTTCCCAAGTGTCAGCACTTGTTTCTGAAACCACTTCTGTGTTGCTAGGTCATGTTTCAGCTCCTTTAATTTCCTCCCCTTGTCTTCACAGCATTTTTATGGCTACCTACAGATACATTCATCCAGGCGTTACCTTTTCAGTACAGCAATCTATCAGCCTCATAGAGAATATTTTGATGTATTTGGCCTCCCACAGTTGTACAAAATTCCCTAGCAAATCCCCTACTCCTTTAGAAGAAGGTATAATTGTGCTATGTCTCATTTTTCTTTTCCAGAGCTGAGTGGGATTTACAATAATACAAGTAGAGCATCAAAGGAAATAAAACCTATTTGTCAGTTTTTAGCTAGTGAAAGAGAAGCACCAGCCCACCTTATCCATGTGGGTGTTCTTGGCCTGTTCCAACAAGGTTCATGCTTTAAAATAAGACTGGGACAATAAAGTTTGGGAATCATTCAGCTGAAATCACCATCTCGCATCCACCTGGCAGATTAAAACTCTGGAAAATTTCAGGCTGACATTTAGAATGGAGTGAAATTGTTTAGACTACATTTATCAGTAATTTTTCCATAGCCCTCATATCTTCCATCTTTCTAGCACGAAGCCAGTGGGCAGTTAGCTCGGCCGTCTGCAATCTGTCTGGCTGAGATGGTGCCAGTCTAAATGGCTAATACACGCTGCATACGTACTGTGGTGCTTCAGTGGGCTGCATTAAGACACCCAACTTTGCAGAGGTGAGGCTGTTTAAGCTTACAAAACCCTGTCTGGAAGGTATTTTGCAGTACCCTGTGCTTACTAGTGGGTGACTGACTGACCAACCTACTGCCCTAGCCCGGCGCTGTCTCAGCCCCTCGCTTAACAGGATGGTGCTGCACTGAGAACTCTGCAGCTAAGCTCTGCTTGAACTTTGGCCAAGGCTCAGGAAGCAAATATTCAACTGGTACTAGATATCATTGCAGGTTTGCAGAGAAAACAAGTTGTTGGTTTCGGCAAGGGCTTGCGAAGCAGCCACAAACTTTTCCATGATTCCACAGTACTTTGTGCAGTAGCAGCAATTTACCCAGCTCGAACTAGATGTTCCCTCTGCCTTTGCTTTATGCTTACGTCCAAACTTTGTGAGTGACATGTGCCACTTGGGAAGTAGTAGCATAAGGTTCCTTTTCTCATCTTGGCAATAAGTGTCAATCCTCATCTTGAACTGCAAATTATATAGTTCGTTGTAAAATGTCTTCATAGAGCATAGAAACCTTTAAATAAAGCTGTAAGGGACTTCTGGAGATCATTTATTCCAACCTCTTATTCAAAGTGAGGTTAATTTCAAAGTTAGATCAGGTTACCTAGGGCTTTGTCTATCCAAGTTTTGATTGAGATATATATATATGTATATATATAATGTATTATTATAGCCTTTCTTCCTTCCTGCCTTCATTCCTTCTCCTGTAAAGATGGACAGTCAAGGATTATCCTCATTTAGGCAGGCAAACTGCAAGAACTGCTGATTCTTACATACAGTTGGAGAAGGGAATGGAAACTCATTTCACCAGCAAAACAAAAGTTTTCATTTGGTTGTTACAGTTTTTAATTTTATGGATTTTTTAAGAGATGGAAACCGTATCTCACTTCTGCCTCTTAAAGAAGCCAATCTCTATTTCCACAGTTCAGACAGAAGCACGCTGCTTTCTAACAAGTGACCATGTTAATCCCTTCTCCAGACCAGCTACAAGTTGTTCATTTCCTATTATTTGACCCTAACTCTACCTCTGTTCTTTGGCTCCTCAATTTGTTATATTGGGCATTCATACTCCAGGTTTTTAGGCCACTAGGTTTTCAGACAAGGAGAGCTTTAAGGAGGCTAATTTATTATGTACAATACCAGGACGAGGAGGCAGTGCCTTCCTCACAGATTGTAAACATAACCAAAGAACAAATATTAAATAATAATAAATACCCATTACACTCTGAAAATTAACTACGTAAAAAGTATTACTTCTTCAATGGACCTGCTCACCTTTTTGTGTATTCAAGTGATTTTCAGGTGCGTGGAGAAAGGTCTCTTGTGGGAGATGTTTGTGTAACACTCCCAATTAGCTAGCTAAGGAAGGAAGGGATTGCTGTCTGGAGAGGCTGTTCTCTCTTCCTCGACTAGATATGTAGAAAATTGCTTATGCTTGGAAACAAGTAGTGCTGGTTGTGGTATACTGCAAAGAGAGCGGGGGCAAATGTGGGGCTGGGTTTACAAAGGATACCCTCACCAATATGTGGAGAATATTGGTATTGAATTGCTTGCTTGTTTTGCAGTGTCATACAGACACTCACTGAAGTTGGAACTAGCCTAGAACTAGCCAAGCTGCTTTACACAGCATTAGTTTTCACATAAGGATGCTGTGCCATGCAAGTGTTTCCCTTTCTGTGGTGGGCAGAACCGAGAGATGGGGTGGGAGGTGAACACCACCTGGCATTTCATAGCACAGTTGTCACGGGAATGGCAAAACCTACTCAAAGGATGCTGTGGATTTAGCATCTTGCTCCCAGCCACAAACAGAATTTCCACGAGCTGAAAGCAGCTCATCGCCTGAGCGTGAATGAATGTGCTGCTGTGACACTGGGCTGGTCACGTTTTCTGTCACTTCACTCACAGCACTGCAGGGGACCGGGGCTGTGTCTAACAGCTGGGATACTGGGCACTCAAAGAGAACTGGCAGCTGGGTGCAGCACGGAACGCCCCTGCCACGGAGTCTAAGCACAGCCTTACTGAGTGGAGAAGGGTTCAGTGATTTGTGTGAGGTTAGCGGGGAGGTTTGCTCTCTTACTAGAGATTTACCATGTGCATCTAGCGGCAACTCACCTTCCAGGCTTCAGAGCCATGTTAGATTGCCTTTAGAAACAGGAGGCTTTTAGTCATCCAACGGAATTGTTCCGGTGTCATATCCAAAGACACGCTTCAGTGGGTTTCAGTGTTTAGCCATATGTCACGTGTAACTTCTCTTCACCTCGTGAACAATATTGACTTGATTCCACTAAATAGAATGAAGTGACATCTCAGCTATTAATTGTAATGAGCTGGAGTTTATTTTTAGGAGCTTAGAGTACTTCGTGTAGCAGAGCTCTGTTGTTCTAGCAACTGCATGTGTACCTGTCCTCAACAGTAAATCATTGCATTCAAACCTCTTCAAGCATCAATAATTAATTTTACTTCCCACTATCATAATGTGCATAAAATAGCACTTACCTACTTTTGGATATATAACTATATAATCCTTAATTCACTCTTTGTTCTTAGTAGACAGACTTTTAATGAATATGTGTAACTACAGGCATTTCTGAAGCTCAGAGAAAATGTCAGATAAATGAGGGCATAGCTCATGCTCCACTAAAGCTGTGGAAAGACTCCTATTGACATCAGTAGGAATTCTGTAAGGGTTTAAATGTTTCATCCTCTCTTACTCCCAGTTATCTGTAATCTCCTCTAGTGAATACAGTTCACCTCATACACAATGATAATAATGAATCCACAAATAAGAATGAGAAGACTCTATTAATGGATAGAAACTAGCTGATGCCAGAAGCCCATTACAGTTTCACAGGATTATGGTGGCACACGAATCAGTGGATACTCCCCAGAAAGGAGAATTTTGCAAGAAGATTTTCTGCCACTTCAAGCCAGAATACTGTGTTCCTTACATATTGGAGAAACATTAGGAAACCTTCTGGACATTTCCTCTTTTGGGGACTTTGTCACGAACCAGTTAAGTGAATTTGTTTCTTGAAAAGCTTACTGGGTTGGGGTTTTTTTTTCCTCTTTTATGCTTGCCTTAAAATTACATGGGGAAATCCTCAGCGGATCTTTGGAACCTTTGTTTACATGAGATCTAAGAAAGCATCACGCTAGGCATGAGTTGGAATGCGTGGCTGAAAAATACATAATATTCATTTGAAAGCACAGTTCAATTTGAAGATGTTTTCAGATAGGTAAGAGCTGCCTCTCTCCTAGCAGACTGTGCATAGCAAAAGTAGAAAACTTTCAATGTGTCTTAACTTTAGAAACAGGAATCTGTTGCTTTTCTCTGATTATCTCCATCTAACTTTGTTTTTCTCTCTAGCCATCTGCAGCCCCACTTAGATCTTTGCCTTCTTAAACCTGGTGAATTCACACTTGATACAAAAGCACGTAGGCTGAGCACCAAAGCTGCCGTGGTGGTCTTTCTTTGGCAACAAAGCCACATTACATAACCCTCATGATGTCCTGTCCCCTGTTTCATTCTGCTTCTTGCTTTTCCACCTCCTCTAGGTTACTGTTCCATCAGATGTGATGATTCATCTGTTTGTAGAACCTTGCCTGTAGGACTTAAAAATGAGAATTAAGAAGAAAATATTGGAGGATTTGGCTTTTTTTTTCATAGTCCATGTCAGGGATCTGGTTTTATAGCCTGTTCCCTGAAAGCTAAAATAGTCCTGCTTAGAGCCTAACTCCACTAATAGTTTCATCAGCCCAGGAAAGGACAGTGGTGAGCAGCAGCATCCAAGAGAGGCCAAACACTTGCAGTGCCAGCCTTTGCTGCCAGCAAAATCATGATGTTGTGATACCACAATTACGAGCATGGGTCCAAAGTTAGGTGTGACCTTGCAGTCTGTGAGCTGTCCCACAGGACCCACTGAAGGGTATGTCCCATGATACAGAGAATACAAGCAGGTTTACCCCGTTTCATTAGGAAGGCTGTCACCCTGCAGTGCTTGTGCTCGGTCGTAGTTGAGGGCAGATGTACCTTACCATGGGGTAACTCACATGCTATCAATCAAGTTATGCTGTCCTGATCATCTGCCATATCCCAACTTCTGTTTCAACCCATGTAAAACCTGCTAAGGATCTACCCATTCCTTTTTTAACTTATATTATTTTTGTCTTTTAAATTTAAGTTTTTCTGTGCCCTGTTTAAAATCCTCCACACTCTTTCTCCAGCTCTTCATACAGTACAGAGTTACCTGCTGCACCCGTGCTCCAGTGATTGAAAACGCTCTGCTTGTCGCCCCCAGTGCAGCCAAGTCAAGCTGATAAACATGCTTCCACTTCTCCTGCGTGCCAGTTTGCAGTGTGCTGAGCTTACGTTTTCATTAACTTGACTTTACCCAAACTTTTCAGAATCCTCCAAGGGCAGCTGCTCCTTGGTGTAACTGCTCAGAGCTCCCCTGCACTCGGACAACTTAGGACCATTTCTACCAGCTGAGACCCAGCCTGAGAACATTGGTTGTATCTGATGCCTTAATTCCTCATGAAGCTGGGTTTATTCTAGACTCGTGTCCTTTCAGTGGGCAGCTTTCTGCATGAGGAGGATTGCATTGTTTCACCAAATGTAAGTAGATGAGAGTGTTTGTCAGCAAAAGTTTCTGCAGCTGTTTCTGCGGAAAGTTCTTTGAAAGTGTTTTTCATTGAGAGGGGAAGGGAAAGACAACCTCCTTGTTCTGAAATGTAATTTTCTTGCTGAATTATTTATTGCCCCTTCTGTTGCCTCAGGTGTTCTTTCAGGTGAAATGCCCTTAAAGCTGATCACATCAATGCCACTCTGTCTTTTCCCTCTCACTTTTCCGTAGTACTACATTTCCTTTTTTCTTGCATCAGTTAAGAAAGCTATGGCATATCAATTGCAGAGCCTGCAGCTTCACAGAGATACCATGCTAGACAGCTTTGAGTATCAGGAATGTGTCAAAGGTCTTTTCCTTCATTTTTGTCCTTTTGCAGCACAGAATACTCACAAGGATGCCACGGTCTTTTTTCCTTTCAGTTACATTACACAATTCTGATTATCAGATAAATTTATAATCTCATTACACCCCCCACCCTTATCTCTTTCAATTTGGTGAATGTCATGTTGTTTGACCCATGACTTACCAGCCTGTTTGCATATTATAATTAAAAGCCAAGCTCAGAAACCACCACTATACTTTATACTAAATATTTAACTCGTGTCCTTGGCAGGAAGACAAAACCCTAACCATAGATTTAAAAATGGCCTTCAAAATCAGAAACCATTATCTACAAAAAAAAAGCTTATTCTCAGTTCAGCCATCTATAATTACTGTACAATATCAAGCATCTGTCTATCCTATTTATATTGCCAAGATGAAATTATAACCATGGTTTTATTCTCTTTATTTTTATACTGAGAGCTAGCCTAATCCACATTCTTTGCAAAAATAATCACCCTCAGCCATTTAATGGTATTAGCTTTTCATTTTCACCGAGGCTTCAAAATCTCTCTCCATATTAAATTTATTAACAGTCCTCAAACAGAAGTAATTTTTAAGCACAATTATCTGTTGTTCTTACTTTGTAAATGTAGCAGCAAGAGCAGTACTGCTCGATTACCATCGGTAGCATTGCCACTAGATTTGTATTCTGAAAAAGAAGGGGATAAACTCCTGTTAACGAGTATCTTTCCCTGGGTTCTACAGAGCAGCAAGGGGTGTGGTGCTTAGCTCAGCCAGTAACTAGAAGCTTACTCACTGCATACTGGCTCAGAGTCTAGAACTAACCACATATTCCTTATATGAATAATTCCATTGCCTTCAGTGAGCTAATTTATATAAATAAACCTCTCAAATGGCTGTATGTTTTCAGGCTCTTGCTGTACAAAATCACATAAACATCTCTGCAAAGATGAGAGAAAATTTTGGTTTCTGGTCATAGATTAACATTATCTCTCCTTCCAAAGTCTTGAGTTCCATTCATATAATTTTCTTTTGATTGGTTAGACCTTTGATCCAAGTCTTATATCTGGCTTGAATTTCTGAGGCTCAGCCTTGCACCTCTCCATCCCCTGAGTCTTAAGTAGCAGCAAACTGGCAGTTGTTCATCTTCATTTTTTGGTGCTGTGAAAAGACACGACAGCTGCCTGGACTCTCCTGACCCACCTTACCCAGAAAAATCCTTTCTTAAGTACCCAGAATCTGGGTGAGCAGGTATCTCATAGATGTTGGCATTTGTAGGCAACCTTGCTGGGAGTGGATGGGGTCATGATGAGCTGTTTCAGAATTAGGGAGGTTAGAGACCTAGAATCATAGAAAAATTTGGGTTGGGTGGGACCTATAAAGATCATCTAGTCCAACCTGTTTTGCCCATCATAGTTATTAGGAAGTGATCTCTCCATCCTTATCTTCACCTACAAGCTTTTCCCTCATTTTCTGCCCCTGTCTTGTTGAGGATGGGGAGCGAGAGAGTGGCTGGGTGGGTGTCTGGCAGCCAGACATGGTAAATGTGCCACAGTCTTACTTTTTTTTCTTTTTCCCCCTTCACTCTGTGTAGAAAGACATAACACTCTGCATCAAAAATAAATACCAGGAACTGTAGTATTTCTAATAAGTTTGAGGTTTTACTCTTTCCTTGAGTGTTACCAGCTGGTTTTGGAGGGATATTAATATCCAAACCATATACATAACACAGTGCAAGAGAATCAGAGAAACTACTGGCAGAAGCTTATTGACTACTGGTAGCAGCATTTTCCATGTGCAGTCCAACCATTCCACTCTAATATATTCCTTTCTGAACACCAGTAGTCTCAGGGCATTGTGAAGCAAATGTGGCATTGCTTGTGCCAACTGCCTCTTCGTGGCAAGATTTCAGACACTAAATCACACCGAGATCTACATAGATCTCCTTGTAGGACAAGGCTTAAAGACATGGGGTTTCTTTCGTTGGGATTCTTCCTTTGGGTGATTGAGAGTAAGAAATCAATATTCATGATTCAAAATACAAAACAAAGAATTGAACATTCCAGTTTTAGAACCAGAACTAATTTTTGGTTTAATGCCCGGACTTCAAAAAATGCTATTTTTAAAATAACACAAATATATTGTTCCTGCTCCTCTCCTGACATTTATGGGAATAAATATAAATTAGCTAATTTTAGGCAGGAGAAAGTGAAAGTGGGTATGCAAAATTCAGGCTAAAAATCTTGAGAAATTGTTGACAGTGAGGTTGTTTAATCTCCTGAGTTCCAGCAGTCTCAGTACTGGAGAATACTGATCGTAGCAGAATTTTACTGTGTTTTTGTTAAGTTACAGTCCTAACTGTGCTAGCACAACAGTTTGAGTTAAAGTTATAAAAAAAATATTTGAAATATAAATATTATATATATATAAAAATATGAAATATAAATACGAAATAGTGAAGAACTAAAATCCCAATTCTTTGCTGACATGTACAAGTCTAAGATTTAGGAGGGGGAGAGAGGTTATTTAGCAGCTCATTCTCTTTGGTTAATTTTAGGTTTTCACTCTCATTAGGAGAGAGCAGATGGTATTGATATTGTGCCCACTTTTATCATCGCTAACCGTTCGGTTTGGAATGTATTTATGTAGCTTCATTGTCATGGAAATGTGCAGACAGGAAACTTTAAATCAGCTCAGCCATGTATGTGCTTTGTAAAGCTGTTCTCCTTATTTAGCTATGGAATGAGCCTGGTATCTTTCATGAACACGGGTATTTTTATATTTGATGTTTGAAGAAAACCTGGGGAGCAAGTGTTGGCCATAGCAAATTAACTGTGGAGTAAAACTTCCTAATACAGGGGCGTGGAGGCTTCAGTACTGCATTTGTCTGCAGTAGCAAAGGCAATGGGGTGGTCTCAGAAATTTAAACATTTGCAAAGGTGTTTTTGACTGTTCCTCAGAGACATTAAGTATTTATGTAGGGTCAGTGTCTCCATTCACTAAACTCATCAAAGTAAGCGAGATCATAGAATCATAGAATAACTGTCAGGGTTGGAAGGGACCTTAAAGATCATCTGGTTCCAACCCCCCTGCCATGGGCAGGGACCCCTCCCACTAGAGCAGGTTGCTCACAGCCCCATCCAGCCTGGGCTTAAAAACTTCCAAGGATGGGGCTTCCACCACCTCTCTGGGAAACCTGTTCCAGTGTCTCACCACCCTCCTGGGGAAGAAATTCTCCCTAATGTCTAACCTGAACCGACCTATCTCTAGTTTTAATCCATTCCCTCTACTCCTATCATTGCCCGACAGCCTAAAAAGTCCCTCCCCAGCTTTCTTGTAGCCCCCTTCAGATACTGGAAGGCCACAATAAGATCTCCCTGGAGCCTTCTCTTCTCCAGACTGAACAACCCCAACTCTCTCAGTCTGCCCCCATAGGAGAGGTGATCCAGCCCTCTGATCATCCTTCGGGCCCTTCCCTGGAAAATAATGACCTTTTCCTCTGATCCAAAGCCCTCATCCTATTATAGAAAATTCCTAGAGATGTAAAATGAAGGAGACCAGGTCTGTGAGGGAGGTAAAGAAGGCAAGCAGTAGGAGAACATAAATTTGGGGAAGGTGTTACTCAAAGTGCCCAGTGCTGTCTGGGGAGGAGCTGCTGTTACTGCAGGTGGCACACTGGGCAGCTCGGGCACGGTGTCAACTGAGTAAATCCCTCGGCAGGGAAACTTTTACTTGCACAAGTGGCCAGAGAATGACTTGGGTCCTGCACCTACATGAAGTAGAGTAGAACCGTAGTTCTGGCCTCATCCAGTCCAAGGCTTGCCAACTCTCAAAGCACTGGAGCTCTCATCATCTGAATGAAAGTGCAGTGTATGTAAAGGAATGAGTCTTCTGCTAAAGCCACTGTGGAAGAAGCCCCACAGAAAAAAATAGAGATGCTATGAAGGCTGAAGTTTTCCTTAAATTTTCTGCTCTGTGAACAGTTATTTTTAGTGCTTCTTTTAAAAACAAACAAACAAAGAAATGAGTTGTTCTGAAGACAGAATGACTTCATTCAGGGCAATTATTCTGAACTTGTTGGGGATATGAGGGACTCTGTTTTAATTTTCAACTTTCCTGGTTTTGAATCTCTGTATTAGTTCTGTCTCCTGAATGATGTTTGTGAATTATCAAGCTAAAAAATGCAGAGGAAAACATCATCCATAATAAATAGATTAGACAGCAGTGAGGAACTGGAAGGTACTGATGCTGGGAGAGACCTGCTGGAGAAGGCAAACAGCAAATTAGATTTGCATTTGTAATTGATATGGCAGCATGAAAGACAAATGCAATTTGGGCAGGATATGGAAATATACCACATGACAGAGCAGGATGAAATATAGTATTGTATTTAATTCTGGGCACCAAATAACCAGAAAGGTCAGTTAGGAGTTAATTACGATGCACTGTATTGGGTTTTAGAACCACGTTCCCCTAGGGGTTCTTCTAATTTTAATGCATTTAGAACCGAAGACATTTTCTGCTTCAATTTTCTAGGCATCCCACAGATTTTGCTCCATGAGAGTCTTTTTCACAACTGAAATGTCCAGCATGATTCTATCTTTGTACTTCTTCGTGCAATTCAGTCTCTTCCTGGCAAAGCAGAGGAATGGTAATCACCTCAGTATCCATTCAGGAGATCAGACCTCGGTTTGTTCTTTGACAGCCAAAGATGCTTATTCCCAAGTCCCCTAAAGTTTTCCAAGTCTTTTCATGAGAATTTCCTGTGTTATTTGAATCAGTGTTTGAATCACAGCAGTAAAGGAAAAAGAGGCCCAGAAAGAGGGGATCTTATGAATGTTTTACAAATATCTGCAGGGTGGGTGTCAAGTAGAAGGGACCAGTCTCTTTTCAGTGGTGTTCTGTGGTAGGATGAGAGGTAATGGTCACAAACTGGAACACAGTTTTTCCTCAACATGAGGAAAAACTTCTTCACTGTGAGAGTGACAGAGCCTGGAACAGGCTGCCCAGGGAGGTGGTGGAGTCTCCTTCTCTGGAGACTTTCAAGACCCCCCTGGATCTGTTCCAGTGTGACCTGCCCTGGGTGATCCTGTGTTGGCAGGGAGGATTGGACTCGATGATCTCCAGAGGTCCCTTCCAACCCCTACCGTTCTATGATTCTAAGAGTCAGTAGCTTAAAAATGATGGCACTGATTTTGTACAAGCTCTCTGTTATCGTAATGCCAAAACCACAGTCCAAATAGCCTGAAACCTCTATTTTAGCTGAAATCACATTTTAAAAGTTAAAATATTTGAAAAAGCCTGCTTCTGTTAACTGTCAAACTTTGTACTTCTATACCAGCTGGTAACTGTCACCTTGAAATTAGCAAGGAGATAGATAATTTGTAAGTACGGATTGAGTGATTTATGGGCTTCCCCTTTTCAATTCAGCGTATTTCAATCTCAATCTGGTGTAATCTAGCTGAATGTTACAGAGGCATTTGACAAAGCAGAGTACAGACTCAGTAACTTTATTTTGCCAATGCATCTTCAAGGGAGTCTTATTTTGATGAAACTTTAAACCAGCCCCATTGGCTGTGAAATTGTAAAGCAGACACTCAGGGCTCATCTATAAGTAAGCTCAGTAGTACAGGGTTCTCTTTGTTCTTTAATTTATTGTCTTGTAGTAAAATCCCTAGAACAAATATCAGTCTATCTTAATGAAATGTGGTAGCCTGGAGTAGTGCATGTGAAATACAGATGAAATGGTGATGTGTACCTATGACCCAGAGCCCAAGCCTGCTTCAGTCTATTACCAAGTGTTCCGTGATGTTCTAGCCTGATTATATACAAATAGTGATTGTGTTTTAAATTTCCATATACCCACTTTGGCTGTAATGCATGCTTGGTTCATTTTGGAAATGTATACTCTTGTTATTGCAGCCAGAAATACCGCTTTCTTTTGTACTCAAGAAAGTTGTTTCACTTTCCTTTTCTATTTCTGTTTATCTATTATGTATACTTAAAAAAAAAAAAAAAAAAAAAAGGTTTATTTGAAAAATAAGTCCTCTTGGTCTTGGGATAGGATGTCAACAGGAGCTATTGGAAATGTCTTGGGCATAAAGTCATGTGCAGACTAGTTGGTCCTCTTAAGATCCTCTCTGGCCTTAGCTGAAATTTCAGACCTATTACTGAGGCTGTAGGTTTAGACAAATTATCTCTCCATTTCAGAAATCTGCAATTACTGTGAATGAGCACCAGCATTGTAACATTGCGTAACCTCTGTGCTTTTTTACTGGCCTTTCTTAAAAGCTGAATACCTAAGGAAATAGAACATTTCCGCAAAATGATCAAATATCCTCCTCAACTATAAAAAGTACTTTTGAAAAAGTACTTTTGAAAAATGATTTTGATCCAATACTCCATTTTAGTACAGTTATAACTTCCTGGTATTTAATAGTCTAACAAGGTGAGAATGAAAAGAGGTCAACAGCTCAACCCAGATCAGCTTCATGACAATGGAAGTTTCTGCTCTTTTTTTTTTCTTCAATTAGAAGATAGATTCCCAAACCTGTGGAGTTTAATTCTTTCATTATTGCAGTTTAAGTGTGATTACGTGCTTTACATGTCTGTGAAGTCATCTTATTTTTAGTTTTAAAAGTCCTTTTATACCAGCCCGTCAATTGAGAAATCACTCCTCTGTCCTGTGTTCTCTTCTTCTTTTCCAAATCTAACAACTTTCAGGTATAATTGGAAGACCTCTGCACCTTTCTCTTCCTCTGGAAGAAATTTAGAGTAGGAATAAATCTGTCAGAACTCCCATCAGATGAAATAATAATTTTGCTCATTTACTTTTTGGTACCTGTGCTGAGAATATATAGAGCAGAGTGTGTGTTGCATAATATCTCCTCCTCTGGAGACAGGCTGTTGTAATTACATTAGCAATACTATTCCATTATAGTTGATCTCCTGCATACAAGTAAAAAATAATCTAAGTGAATTTTGCATTCCTTTTTTTTTATTAGGCATTAGAATACAACCCACTAAATGAGTTTTTCCTCAAACATAAAGGTAAAGCTCTCAAGTCTGTACTGAGTCTCAGTCTTCCAAGGCTGAATTATTAACGATCAGTTGACACTTGAAAAGTACTTTGTGTTGTTGTTTTCAAGTGGTTTTACGGTCATTGTTGGATTAAAATTGCAGAGCTTCCATAAAAAGGTACTCTAGAAAGATTTTTAAAAGAGAGCAAGTACAGATGTGAAAAAGTGAAAGACTTTGTGTGATCCCTGAGTTTTCCTTCCTTCTTGCCATTCACATTAAGTGGGGAGTAGGAAGGCTCTCTGTGGAGCCTGGAGCAGAGAGTAGCAAGCAGGGCTTGTGAGAAGGATCACAGATGTCTTTTCCTCAAGAGGAGAGAGGGTGCCAGGCATCAGCTGGTGTGTACATTGAGACCATCTGGGATGTGATCAGGGCCCTGGTTTCATCCCCACATCCCTGACACAAGGATGAAGGAGGAAGGTCAGTCACTACCAGCTTAAGGCAGCCTGTGGCATGGAAGGAGACAGAGGGATAAATTGTTTCCTCCTCCTTTGCTCAATGAAGGTCCAGTGCAGAGCACAGACACCTCCCTGAGCCCCACAAAATTAATCTGACGTGTGGGCAAACTCACTAAACATGCAGATTTTCAAACACCTGGAGAAACAGCCTGAAGGAAAGAATTTTCAGTTTTCACTATAGCACAGCTGACACTATCTTGTCACATGCTCGTGCATCAGGGAAATAATTTCCTTTCTACAGATGAACAAAAATGGGACCACCCCCATCTGACTGACATATTTATCATGGGTAGAGATCAAACAGCTGCCTAAGGAGCTGGCAAATTTGACCAGACAAGTGCAGAGATGATTGAGATCCGCTTTGGTTGCCTGCAAGTGCAGAAGTGGTTACCTGCCTGCTGATGAGCTGCTATTGGTTCTGCTCAGGTGCCTTTTCCAAAGCTAATGCAATGCGAGCGGATGCAGCGGTGCTGGCTCTGCATCCCAGGAGGGCCGTGGTCCAGGGACAGGGCTTTGGGGCTGGACACAGCAGCTCAGCTCTTCCCCTGGCCCAGGGCCCCAGCAGGGAGGTGATGGGGCCGGGTATGCCAGTGGGACTTGCCAGCTGGTGCAACTCTGGGTTTATTGATATGGCAAAAGCTGAACTGAAGCAGGTAGTTCACTGCTTTCCACACCTTGCAGACACTGTTGGGCCCGCCACAGTAACAGCACAGGGGGAAATTTGACAGTGCCAACTCGTTGCTCTCTTTTTTCCAACGAAGACAGGAGGATGAATTATCCTGTTGTCAGCTATGCAAACATTGTATGTTTGTCTTAGGTAAAAAACATACTTGCAAACTAGGAAAGATCTATTTGCCTCATCGTGAGAGTGGTCTATGTTGGCACTGTGCTTTTAAAACCAGATACTGCTTTAACTGTTAAATCTCAAACTGTTGGCTAACACAGCTGATCACTTAGCAAATAAATACAGTGTTAAATAATTCCTAATATCATGGTGGCCTCTGTTTACATTATAAATATTCTGCATAAAATTGACAGGTCCTGGTTTATCAGTTTTTCTGTGATAAACAACATCAGGAATATGAACAGCAAGGAAGTCTCAGGGTGCATTTGCCTTGGAGCAGAAGAGTATCAGCAGACTTTCACCTTGGGTAGCTGAGCTGCTAGAAAAGCATTTACAACCCAGACATAAGGTTTTACATAATTGTGGGTATCTCACATTAACTGACACTTTGCTATAATTTACACTCTGACATATCATCCTGGCCTGTAGCAAAAATGGTGTGTTCATCAGGAGTAGGGAGGTGATTGTGCCCCTGTACTCGGCACTCGTGAGACTGCACCTTGAGTATCGTGTCCCTTTTTGGGCACCACAGCATAAGAAGGGCATTGAGATGCTGGAGTGAGTCCAGAGAAGGGCAACGAGGCTGGTGAGGGGTCTGGAAAACATGTCTTATGAAGAGCAGCTGAGGGAACTGGGGTTGTTTAGAGAAGAAGAGACTGAGAGGAGACCTTATTGCTCTCTACAACTGCCTGAAAGGAGGTTTTAGTGAGGCTGGTGTAGATCTCTAATGATAGGATGAGAGGAGATGACCTCAAGTTGCATCAGGGGAGGTTTCGATTGGATATTAGAAAGAAATTCTTTACTGAGCGAGTGGTTGGGCACTGGAACAGGCTGCCCAGGGAGGTGGTGGAGTCACCATCCCCAGAGGTGTTTAAAAAACGAGTAGATGTAGCATTTGAGGCTATGGTCTAGTTGTTAGGGAGATGCTGGGGTGAAGGTTTAACTTGATGATCCTTCAAGGTCCTTTCCAACCATAATAATTCTATGATTCTGTGATTCTGTATTTTTTCCTGTTGTAAACAAAGACTTAGAAATACCCATTACTAGTGTACGATATGTAGCAATTATCAAACTGTAACTCAATTAACTCACTTCTCTTAAAAAATGACACTTTCGCTGAACTACAGAATTTTCACTAAGTGCACACAGTGAGGAGAACCTCGTCATGAGCTGGGGTGCTGTTTTACTCAGCTTGCTGATTTCAGGACTCAATGAAATCAATGGGAGCCCTTCCTTTGAGTGCAATGTTCTTCACAGTGGAGTTTAGTGGTGTTCGAAGTATGTCTGTTATTGAGGAGTATTTATTTTTATTTGCTGTGCACATTTACTAGACATGCAACCTCCTTGTTAGCTTAAAGGAGCTTATAATTATTCTCTGAAAGAAAGAAAGAAAGGAAAAAAAGAGAGAAAGATCGAAGGCCAGGAAATTTGTAGCTGCACTGTTAAATGGGATAAGCAATAAAGTACACAAGGATAGCGAACAAGTTGGGTAACAAAGTCATTAAACTTCCACCATTATAAAGGAAATATTTTATTTGCATTTAGAGAGAAGACCTGCTTATCTCACCGTAGTTCCAAATAGGTTAGTAATGGACCAAAACAAATCACAGCTATGCCAAACAGGCAATGTTCAGTGGTATCACTGACAAAAACAAACCGGAGTGTAAGTGCATTATTGCCCTTAGTAGTCCAAGTGCATTATTACCCATAATAGTTCTCTCGTAGCGCTCAAAAGAGCAAGCAAAGAAACAAAGCAATGTCCAGAATGGCCAGAGAGATCCCCCCCAGTACACACAGTAGAATGCAAAATACACCTATGCTGGTACTAATGTCATTTCAACCATTTGCAGTAAGATACTTCTCCTTACACCAGATCTTTATCTTTCCATTCACATGCATCCAGCACAATAAAACATGGGCTGTGAATCCGTAATTATAGGTACATATAAGCACTGCTTTGATGCTGATGTATTGTATTGATTTTCCCTCCTAGTCACCTCAATGTTTAATAATAATAGAAAGCAACGCACAATAATTACATCTGCCATGATATTAAAGCCACTTCACACTCTGCTCTTCTGGGACTCTTAGTCCCAGAATTTCTGTTGTTTTCTTTCAAATGACCTCAGTTCATTATGTGGGAGCCAGGGCAGGAGGGAGCTTTTGTTAAGCTTTTTATTTGAAGCAATTCATTTTAATTTAAGAGCCTTCTTTGTAACAGAGAATTCAATGGGATTTTTGTGTGTTCTGGGGCAGGAACGGGAGTCTGAAAAATAAGCGTCTTGCTGCAGTACTGTTATTTCACGTGTGCAAATGAAGTCAAACACTGTGAAAGAGGAGAATTAACTGAAAGTTAATCGGGAAATTAATCTGCTCAGCTGAACATCCCAAAGCCCAACCTGAGACAACAAAAGCCGTTGCCTATATCAATGTGGTTGTAAAGAAGCTGAAGAACATTTTCTGCAGAGACTGCAGTTGGATGGATCAACACTTTGCGAATGTCATGGCTGGTGGAAGGTGTCCCTCATCTTCACCTCATTGTCCTCTTCGCACTCTGAAATTCAGTAGGTAGGAAGGTGAAGAGTGCCCTGCAGCTGATTCAGCAGCACTTGCTCCTTTGAGCGGTAAATAAAAGATAATCCCTCTGTTTGTACAAGTGCACAATAGAGGTGTCACCCAAGCAGATGCAAACTGCACCCCTCCCCAGAGACAGCTGAGCACTAATGTGCCATCTAGTTAATGAGGTCATAGAGTACAAGGCCGAGAGAAACTTGTGTGCTATTATTATCTAGCTGTGTTAAGCATCTATGAACCTATTCTTGTTTGAACGGGAGTTCTAAGAAAAACATCTGCGTTTGATTTTCAAATTCACATTGATAGAATTCTTCATAACCTTGATTAAATTGTTGCAACTCCTGCTGTTAAAACTGAATCCTATTTTTAGCCTGAATGTATCTGGCATCCTTATCTAACCACTGAGCCTTTGTTAAAGCTTTGTTTGCGGACCAAAGATACCATTATCCATCTTCTCCACATTGGTCTGTACACACAATTGTCCTCTTTCCTCTTCATCTCCTCATTGGTAAACTAAACAAAGTTCCTGCTGCCTGTGCATTCTCTTCTGACCATTCCCATGTCTCTCCATACAACTCAGCAAAAGCCTTTTGACCTGTAGTTTTTCAGGACACATCTCACTAGCATCAAATAGAGAAATCGTATTTCTTCCTAATCAGTACTTCCCTATTTGTGTATTCAAAGATCTCATAACCCATTTGGCCTCAGCATCACACTGGTGGTTATCTACCAGGATCAGCCAGCTTTTCTACAGTCAGTGCTTCCGTGTTATCTTTTATGTTGTAAATATGGCTTGAGTGTATATGTAGGATATGACTTCTAGTTATGTTATAATTTTGAGTGGTTTTGGATGTCCCAGGATGTGAACTAGCACACTTAGATAAGGAATGTATTTATACTATATATCAGCAATTTATTTCCACTTTACTTTTAATCACCCTTACAGTATGATAACTTTTTATTAGGTGTTAACTGTTCTAGACCCTGGAGATACCGAAGATACTTGCTAAGGAGTCACAGTTTTCAGAGTTAACAATTAAGGGACAAGCCTTACAACATAACTGGTTTAAAGTGTGCAACATTTACTTCATGTTTTCTGATGAAGAAGCAGGATTGTGCGTGTTGTAGAGATGCTGCGGCCTAAAGAATGATCTTTCTGCTCTGTTTTTCACACGTTTTCTCCCTCTTTTTCTAAAGTCAGCATAGAAAGTGTGTGTTTGTGTACTGTGCTGCACCCTTGACTGGTAGTTCCAGTGATGTGGGGAAAAAAATGCCTCTGAATATATTAACTTGCTTTCTGCTAGTGTGAAATTCTAAGAAAATAGAGGAAGGTGTATTTCTAAGGTTCATCACTGGTCATTAGTGCTGACTCAGAGCTGGATCTCAAACATCTAAAGGCTAAAGGAATAACCTTACTACTTGCTTTATTACTGTGATAGACGGGAGAAGAGAAACCACGAGGAAACTGCCCTGCAAGTCACAGAGAGTTTCATTATCTATATTAAATAGATCATGTTAAATTTATCTTTAAAATCTAGCAGTGTAAGCTTATCTCAGATGCAGTATCTCTCAGCTGGTTCTTCTGTTTTGGGAAGACCCTCAAAGCACCTGCGCTCTCTAGAACAGTCCTTCAGCACCTCTAATTGCCAGACTCTGAAATCAGTAAGTGACCAGCCAAAGGCTCAGGGTTGAATGCATATTTTCACCCATACTTAAAAACTTTCTAGTGTATAATATAAAAGTCATCTGCGCTTTGTGATGGTTTGGGTGTTTTTTCATTTCAAGATACAATTCATAATGTGTGGTGATCACCCATATCACTGTGCAGCTTGTTGGTCCACTGTGTAGGAAAGACTGAAGATAAGATTTCTGTGTTTAGTTATTGGAGTTCAGCACTGTGACTGTAATCCATAATAGCTCTCTTGACACATCATCTGTTCTTCCCTTTAAAGTTAACTTGCTTCCAAGCTATTCTCCTGTGAAGGCTGTTTGCTGGCAGCTTCTTTTCCTGCAGACTTTTAAACTCGTGGCTGAAAGTCATTCCTATGGAAATAGCTGATTTCCAGGATTCGTGTCTTTGCTAATTTTTCATTAGCACTGTGCAAATGTCATAGCACTGTTCTGGATAATCTGAATTGGAGCTCATTGGCTGTAGGCCAAAATATATATATATAAAAATAACATTTTTCTGGTGTATTTCTCAATTTTAAGTGTTTTCTGACTGTAAGTGTTCCTGTCTGTCAGCATTTCATAAGGTCAGTTGCTAGAATAGAAGGATAGCTGGGACAAGAACATAGTGTAGAAACAGGAAGTCAAAGTAGGATATAGAAGATGAGGTTTCCTCATTGCATTGGTCCTTCCCAGCATCCTGTAAAAAGCCTCTTCTTCTGCTTGGTTGGTTTTGCAAGCCCCACTTGGCACGAAACGGTTAAATAACTTTTATGTTCAACAGAGATCTTTATACTGGGGACTGGGAGCAGGCTTTTTTTTGTGGCAGCATGTGATTTAGGGATTAAGGCAACAGTGGCAGAGACTCTTAAATCATAGCAGAGCTTTGTGTTAAATTACATAGTGCTGAGATCTGTGCTTCTGGGTAGTTTTTCTTAATTGTGCTTGTTAAAATGTACCTTAGAGTTACGTCTCTTGCACAGTGATGTATGGGTATAGATCTTGCTTCTGCTCATAAATAAGAAACCTTGCATCCTCCAAATACCTGTAAAGGTATAACTGTCCCAGTGAGTCATTTAGCTCATTCCCTGAAGGCCATTACTAGATGTCTCTCAGTCTGTCCAGGGGGTTCGTCTGAGCTCTTGCCTTAGTATATCACTCTGATTGTCCAATGAATTGAATGTACACGTGGAGGTCCTTGGCACTTTCTTTCTGGTCAGTCTTTTAGATGTTCTGCCTCAGGCCAAACCCGAACTGCAAATTGGATTTGAACTTTGTCTTCTGCCTGCTTTTTTGCGTGCTCCCATGGTTCTGTTCAAAGTTCGCATTCTCCTCATCATTAACAGAAGAACTCAAACTGGAAACCAGCCTTCATAAATTTAGCGTATTGAGCCTCATAAACATCTGTCTTAGAGACTTTTCTCCAGCTTAAATGAAAACCAAACGCTGTTCCCATTTGCTCTGGCAAACTAGAAACAGGTTATGAGAGGAGCTATTCCGTCTTTCTATCCAAAATTTCTATCCAGTTTTCTAGTTCAGAATTCAAGGTTTTGTTTTCCTTCAGAATTTATTCCTTTAGTATGTTACTGCAATTAAAGTCTGCAGAAATTTCTCTCTCTCTTTTTTTAACTGTGTGGAATGAATCTTGCTTGCCCTGTGATTTTTCTTAAATACTCAAAACTTCAACAGAAGTTTGATACCAATATTTTAACAAAAATATGTACTCACTAGGACATTTGGTGGAACCACTATATATGTTTTTAATTAAATAGACTACAGATGTGGGTTTTATAAGCAGTACTTGCCTAGTAAATGTTACATTTTTAGCAGTACAGGAGAATTACATGTTTAGTTGACCCTTCCTAAGCCTCTGATTCTGAGGTGTTAAACACATTAAGCAAAGAAGACGCTGCCACCTGTTACTCTTTTTTGTTTGTTTATTTTAGAAGAACATTTCTTGTTTCTGAGGTGTTTGCATGTTGTAGTATTTTACTGCTCCTGACTCTGCATGTGCACATTGCTAGTAGACCACTTTGAAGTCCCAACTTAGAGAGAGCTACAGCAGAGGAAATAAAAAGACAACTTTAAGTTGCAGAACAATGAAGAGATGCTGGAGCTGGCTTCAAGGGACTTGCTAGGTCTGCATGTGTACAGGGGCAAGCAGAAGGACACGTTTCAGAGCCAGCTGGTTCAGCAGTAGCTCAAGGATTTCTGCAGGGCATTGCATTACCAACTATAGGGCTGCTGAATATGATTTCTCTAAGGTTACACAGGAACAAATCCATGTCTCCTGTGATAAGAGAAAGCACGAGACCATCCTTCCTCCTGTTACTCATCTCCTGGGTGTGCAGATCTCTTTGCAGAACAGGAGAACTGAGAATTTCAGTCTAAATGTTCTGAGAGCTTCACAAGCTCGTAGCTGGCAGGGAAGTAGAGAGAAAAGATACCAGTTACCCAACGCTGCTGTAACCATAAGACAACACTGTTTCAGAAATATATGATTATTATTTGCTTTCTGTCTATTTATAGATTTTAAACAACCTTTTCTTCAGTGCAGAATATGTATATTCTCGACTCTTATTTTCAAAGTTCCATATTCTTCAGTTCTAGTAAATGTCTTGAAATATTTCACTTAAATGAAAACTTGCATATAAATATTCAATGAGTTCTGCTGACCAGAATAGATGTGCTCATTTATCCTTCAGGCACACGTTTTGGAGAGTCAGGAACAGTTACGCGTACTTGGGGTTTGGTCCATGAAGTAACTAACTCTGTCCATATCAAGCTTTTCTGTTGCTCTGAGGCACAATATCCACACAGCCCACCTAATGTTGATGCAGAGTATATATCTGTATGAATCCTGTTATATCAACTCATTCTGCTTTCATCCCATACACTATGTTGAACAGATTGTCCATGCTTATTGCAGGGAGGTGGGACTAGATGACCTTTAAAGGTCCCTTCCAGCCCAGACTATTCTATGATTACTCCCGCCTTTCAGTTGCCTCTCATGTTTCTGAATTCAGTTTCATGTCTCCCTTCCACAGTTCCTGGTTTTTTTTCCTCTTTGCTCACAGGCTGTGTTTTCTAGGCCTGTTTTAGCATCTCTTCCCTGAGAGAACTGGCCAAGGTCTGTAGGGAACCCAGGACCCAGAATTCCTCATTTCCTACTCGCTGTATATCAGACTACCAGTGAAACATCAAACAAAACATTTATATCACATCACGCTGGGTGTAATAATACTTAATGCTAATATTGAATTATATATATTATCAATGAACATTGAAATTTGCTAGGAACACAAATGTGGAAGTACAAAATATTATTTGATAAAGGATTCAGCACAGCTGTAGCTACACAAACTGGAGATTTGAGAAGCTCATTTAACTTTTTTTATAGAAAAAGACCTGGGAATATGAAAAAGAACAGTTAATCACAGAGTCCTAGAATCATAGAACGGTAGGGGTTGGAAGGGGCCTCTGGAGATCGAGTCCAGTCACCCTGCCAACACAGGAACACCCAGGGCAGGTCACACAGGAACAGATCCAGGGGGGTCTTGAAAGTCCCCAGAGAAGGAGACTCCACCACCTCCCTGGGCAGCCTGTTCCAGGCTCCGTCACCCTCACAGTGAAGAAGATTTTCCTCAGGTTGAGGTGGAACTTCCTGTGTTCCAGTTTGTGACCATTGCCTCTCATCCTATCACAGAACACCACTGAAAAAGAGACTGGTCCCTTCTGCTTGACACCTACCCTGCAGATATTTGTAAACATTAGTAAGATTCCCCTCTCAGGTTTCTCTTCTCCAGCTAAACAGCCCCAGGGTTCTCAGCCTTTCCTCATCAGAGAGATGTTCCAGTCCCCTTATCATCTTTGTAGCTCTCTGTTGGACTCTCTTTAGTATTTCCCTGTCCCTCTTGATCTGGGGAGACCAGAACTTGACATAATACTCCAGAAGTGGTCTCACTAGTGCAGAGTGAAGAGGGAGGAGAACCTCTAGCATATGCAATGCTAGGAAAAGATAGATTAAAAGTGGGCCAAGTCAGATTTATCTCTGACCAAACAGAAACCCAGCAGTGGATGGTAGATCTTTACAGAATACAACATAAAATTAAATAAACCAAGCTACAGTCATTTTTGTATTCAGCTTCTGTTGCTGCAATCATGGTTTAGCTCCAACATTTTTCCTGGATATCTCCATAAATACCTTTATCCTAGATAAAATTTGGTTTATTCAGGAGTAGTTCCATTGCTAGCATGTTTTCTGACCCCTGTGTTCTCTATCTCACTTCATACAGCAGAGCACTTTCAAGCGTATCAATGCCTAGGCTGGCAAAATTGCCTCCCAAGATGATCAGGTTTTGCAAGTCGTTTTCCTGAGCATAACAGAGCAAATATCTTCCACGTTATTGGAAAGACCTTACGTATTTGTGATCAATTCTGCTTCTGTAAGAGCTCACTAAAGTCAGTATTTGCACAGTTACCCTGAAATTGCTTAAATGTAATGAGCAATGAATTAATTAAGTGATTACTAATGAAAACCTAACCTAGCCTAAGCACAATTAATTTCTGTTGAAATCTGACCCCTTAAAATATAAGTAAATGGACTTGGTTCTGTGTTAATGGAAAGATTATTTTTTTTTTTTAATTTAAATATTTTAACAAGCCTTGTCAATTTGATAAAACTGGGTTGCCAATTGCAAAAGCTTCCTCTCGCATTTGTGGATGCATACATCTTGGGAAGTTAATACACCATATGTAATGAGAAATTTCTGCAGAGCGATTTAAAAGCATAGAGAACTACTTGTTCTCAAAGGCCCCATCTTAAAGGATGTGAACACACTGATTGTAATATTGCAGGTATACTCTGTAAGTCAAAAGGCCTGATCCTTCAAGTTCCTAAAGAACTGTGTCATCTGATCGTACCAAGATCCCTTTTAAGAGAGGGGAACCCTTCTCCTTGGGGATTACAAAGACCACTGCCAAGAGAGAAGGCCAAGAACAGAGGACCATCAGCTTCAGGGCCTATGGAATGGAGATATTAGTGCTATAAATCCCTCTCAAGACGTGACAGGGATGAGAGCTGCTGTCCCTGTTGCTTAACCTGATCTGTCTGCACAGTCCTCTAGAGTTCAAAATATGTGAAATATGTGACATGGTTTGTTCATTTATCTCAACTGCCAGTGAATGAATTGTATCCGAGCAGGGCTGCTGTACCAAAATATCTGAGAAGACCTGGGGCTATTTCTTAGATCAGAACTCCAGTTTAAAACACACTTGCCACACCAAGCTCAGTGAAAAAGTTGTCACTTGGAAAGTTTCATTTCCCGTCAAGCCATTATGAGAGAAGCCAAGGAAATAAGGCATGGTGGGAGTGTCCAGTCACTTCTCGTCTCTTATATCTGGTAATTCACCAGTTCCAGAATTTCAGTTGAATAAGGAAGACCTGATTCAAATCCCTTGTAAGGATCTTGGCCCCACAGTCTGGCTGAATATCCTGATCTGCCAGGTCTGATGTCTCTTGTTTAACCCTCCCAGGTCAGAGAGTAGTGGATAGAGCTCCTCCCCCAGAGGGGAGGCTGAGGATGCTGCTCTGGCCCAGCAAATACAGCACAGTTTAGGACAGGTAGCGATGCCCTCCAGGCTCCCCTCTCCCCAGTGCCTTGTGCTAACCACTGGACCACTGACTGTCTCCTAGCTAGTTGCCAGTTTACTATTCTCACCTTCTTCCAACTTGAGACAATTTGTTGCATGCCCATTAAATCTGTGAATTGTGATCAGCAGCAGTGGCCAGCATTTCAGGAACGAAAAGCAATCCGGTGGTACCTGTTTCAGCACGTTCATTCATTTTGTGCCTGAATTTAGCTGATCACTTCACTTCGAAAGGAACTCTGAAAATCAATGCCATCAATAAATACCGGTATTAAGCTCTATACTTGTTTGTTATGAAATCCATTGTTTTAAATGAAAATTTCAATTCTTGCAGGTACTACAAAGTAGGATCACTGTAAATTTTAACCCAACGCTCACATGCTGCAGAGTACACTCAAAATTTATAAAAGGTGGTTTTACTTGTAGGTTTCTTTATTATTGATTTAAAAGCTGTTAGCCAGAAGGCTTGCTGACATCAAACTTGTTTTTTTTCTTTTACAGTGAGAAAAGCCAGTCAGGGCTCCAAGCCTTCAGACACTGATAATATACATAATTTTATATGCAGTCTTTTAATAATACAGCAAAAGGATATGCAAATATGCCAATTTCATTTACAGAGTTGAAATCTGCTTCAATAATTCTTGTGAGATAAGAAGAGATAAACTATATGTATTCATTTGCATCAAAAGCCCATTGACAGCCAGCTTCTAAGAATAACTCTGGTGCTTTCCTTGTCCTAAAGTACAAGTTGGAAGTTTTATTTTCTAATAGAAAGGGAACAGAAAAGTGAAAATGAGCTATTACATATTGGATATTTTCCACACCAGGCAGCCTGCACTAGCATCTAACTAGACATCTCTCATGCATCCTCTTCAAAAGCCTAGAGAAAATATTTTCACCGACAGTCAGTATCTGTGTTGTCCTTCTCCCACATCCATCGTCGAGTTTGGAAGTAACAGTCAAATGTTATATACTGGGGATTACAATTTCTATATTTAAAATAAGCAATTTGAGTTTTCCTCATGAGGTTGAGCCCAAGAAATAACTGAGGTGCAATTAATACTGAGGCGGGCTGCCAAAAATCTTGGACTTCTTCAAGATGATCCCCTCAAAAGCACACCCTTGTAAAGCAGAGATAGAATACAAATGTTAAGAAACTGCAACAAGTATGTCAGGCACAAAATGGCCTACGAAAAGCTCTGTGATACCCAAGTTAATTGACATCTACTGGTAGCATTCAAGAGGCTTTTAGCGGTAAAAAGAATAGTCAGACCTTTTCGTAGCAGCTTGAGGTTGTTCTGGCACAGTAAGGGGTTTTTTTGCTGAAGGGAAATGATTCAGCCTAACTGTGCTGGTCTAGAGATTAACCAGCAAATGTGTAAGAGACTTTTAGCCAATTTCCTTGAGTCGATTCAGTTCTCTCCAGAATGTAAGCGCAGCACTATTCTCACGAGGAACAACGGCAGCTTTGCAAGCTGGTTGTAACAGCGCTTGTATCGCTCGTCTGTTCAACGCGGGCTCGGGATGTCAGCACAGCAGTAACTCAGAGGGACGAGGGACAGCTGCCAAATCTTCAGTACCGCTCCTGGGGGGGATGACCGAGAATCCCGGGTCTCCACTCGATGGAAGATCAAAGGGCTCGCTTAGTTTGTCAGCTTTGATACAACCAAAGGAAATGTGCACGTGTTATCTAAGACAGACAAATCTCCCTAGGCAATAAGAATGCTTGATTTAGTCTTGCACTTTTTTTCTTACTACAAGCAAAGCAGAGTGTTCTTCGTTAGCTCTGATCTGTTGTTTTTGAAAACAGAAAATTTTCTACTGTTATAAAACTGCTAAAAACTGCCTGTACATATCATGCCAGAGGATTAACTGAGGCCAGGCCACCTATCGCTGCTGAGGTTTTTTTGTTCCTCATTACTTTAGTTTCTTTAGATGTTACAATGGTGCAATTTGCTTAAAATAGGTAGGCAGTCATAGAATCCCCGATGGCACTGGTGTTTATCATCCAGACCAGAGCTGGGCATTCACTGTGCACTTCAAATGGCTCTGGCAGTGCTCTTTGTCTGGGAAGGGTCTGGAAAGTGGCATTTGCTAGGTATTTCCCTCTTAAAATAAGAGAAACAGGGGGGGTGGAGGGAGCAAAAAAGCAGCAGATTTCAAAGCCTTTGTAGGTACTGTCATTTTCACTCTTTAATAAAGGCATACTAAGGGCAAGAATGACTGGAAAATTCAAGGGGAAGCCACGAAGCTTAGCAGAGTCCACCTGTGTTTACTGCTGAAGCTGCATAAAATATTTAACATCACTGTAAGAGGCCTAGAGTAGAGTACCTCTAACAATGCAGTTGAAATCTGACTTTATGGAGAATTAACACCTGGTAAGACTGTTGAAAAAAAGGAAGATTAAGAACTTCTGGGTCTTGACAAATGGCAAAGTAAGATTTTTTTCCTTGTCCTAGTTCTGATTTAAAGTTTTAATTCCCATCCCATTAAAGCTAGGCAGTAGGAGCATTGAGAACAAAGATCTAAATAAAAACTAACAGTGAGTTACCTGGGCTTTGATCCTGTAGTTAATATAAAATTAGTGCTTCAAGTTTCAGTATTCAGCTTGAGACAAAAGTGAGCATATAAGATAGTATTTGCTGAAGCTCCTGCCTGGCTGAGATTCGTAAAGAATTATTTGATTAACTAACTTCCTTTCACATGGCAAGGGTCTTGACTTTGAAGCGTTCAAAATTCAGGTACACTCTGAATAATGACAGAACTTTGACACATGTTGCTGTAGCCATTAAAACTACTGTTGGGGTTTTTTGTGCCATCACTACGAGTTGCCACTTTCTTAGGAAAATACAGAGGGAGCATCTGCCAGGGCCTTGGCCTTTCCAGTGCCTAATGAAGTGTCTTAGATTAACCTTAACACATATGGGAATGGATCAAGTTGGCCAGATCTGAACTGGAGGCATTGAAACTGTCATTGGCTGATAACTCTGAGGGTATTATCTGTCAGAAAAATACCTTGAGTGGACTGCTGGGAAAAATACTTCATTAAACCAGTTCAAAAACATTGTCTAGAGCTCATGTCATTGCCTGGTTTTAATTCTTAATATTTGTCCCAGAGTTACCTAACTCTAAATATTTGATTATCACGTTAGGTCTCAGTCTGTAAAAAGCAGCAATCTTCCCCAGACTCCATCAAACAAAAAGGCTTCTGGGAAGACTCCTTGATGGGTCAGCATGTGGTTTTTCTTTTCTCTCTTCAACCTCGCTGTACGGCAACACACACAAGATCCTTCAGCTGATTTCACAGAGGGATAGAATTTGCATATGTTTGCTATTCTGGATACACAAATGTCCTACTACATGCGCGTTTTAGAGGAATATTGCCTGCAGTTGTTACCAAGAATTGAAAATGCACCAACTCGGGCTATATTTAAGCAATAATGACTGTTGGAGAAGCTGTTTCTTTTCAGCTAAGTGTGCCAAGACTTAGCTTATCTGGTAATTAACTGCTGGGAAAGTCCTCCCTGTCAGTCATCACTGCTTCAATAAGTATTAGATGGAGCGGAGGTGAGAAGGCTTGCTATTAATCACTGGGAAATTTCAGACAGCGGCTGTTTTGCTGTTACAGAACATGCAAGAATTAAGAAAAACCACCAACAGTTACCTTCCAAAGTATTATATGTTATTGTTATATGCTGGCCTTCAAGTTGTTGTAGATATGGCTCATTTATATATAGCAGTTAGATATCAGCACAATAATTGATAAGAAAATAGGACTATACCAAATTTGCTATTTTCAGTACAGTCACTGTTGCACTTGGTTGCTTTTAGTATGTTTTTCAAGTGAAAAAACACCACCACTTGCTAGGGACAGGCTGAGATCAACTTTCAGAGACTGGAAAGAACTAAAGTCCTCAGCCACAGAGACAGGCAAAGGGGCCTGTTCTGAGTGAGGAGCAGGATGCTCATTTGGTATTTCGGGCTGGTGTTGTGCTGCATTGCAATGCATAATAATAATAATAAATATAATAAATAAGAAATATGGCAGTAATTATAAATTACTAACAAAACAAATTTAGATATCATATTTATATAAATACCTATATCTTTCTTAAGTGTATTTAAATATAAAAATAAATTACAATTGTCTAGATGAATGCCACTTGTGTAAATATATCAAAAGCACAATACACAAATAAATATAACCCACCACATACACTAAGCATGACTAAATATCTTGTATTTCCACACGGGCAAAGGAAGCTCAGTTCATGGTTGTCTGGCAGTCCTTTAGCTCCAGCTTGCACAGAAACAGTTGCATGGATTCACTCTTGGCTACAGCAAATGCTCTCATACCATGCTCCTAAGGTGAAATGACTTCTCCAGCCCTAAGCTGCTCTGTAGAGCACAGCATGCCGAGATACACATGCAGTCCTGCCCCACAGTGATACTGGTCCTGCTGTGAAACCGACGTGAGCCACTGGCAGCTGATCCCAAGTTACAGCAGCCCTAAAAAACTCTTCTGCACTCAGTCAAGTGTCCCATCACCAGTGAGTAGAAGGGACATAGGCTCTATTTATGCTCTGTGTACATTTGTCTGTCTCAGGAAGGGGTAAGGCTGAATGAACCCCATCTTTCCCCAAGACAGCATCTGTGGAAGTTCCCTGCTGTATCAAGGGGTGCTCACAGTTTCTGCCTGGCACATACTACAGAATTGCACACGCAGATTCTAAACCTTTCACAGGAGGAACCAATGGTAATGCAAAGGCTTTTTTCCCATCTTGCCAAGAGGGTGATTTGTGGAACTTTCCCCTTTCTAACAGTACCAAGAACCTTCAAAGCAATATATTCCAGGAGGAACAGTCAGCTAGTATGCTTTACCATAGATGTAATAATTAATAGTAGCTATACACACTGGTGCATGTATGTGCTGAAATCCTCACCTCACTGAAATGGGTGCAAGCTCTGTATCTTAAAACGTAAAAGATCACCTGTAGTGAATGCAGAACCCCACCTATCTGCTCTGCCTTTTTGCAGGTATGTTAAGATCATTTCTACATGACTTGTTTTCTTGAAGTCATGTAATTTCAATGGAATTACATGTAGCGATGATACCCAGATGAGAGTAGCTCCTTCTAGACATATTGCCAAATAGGTCTAGTTTCAATCCTAAGAGTTTGGAACAAGTGATCTAACAAGGCTTATCAGAGAATATAACAGCATAGCAGGCTGCCCTGGGGCAAGTAAGAACTAATGAAGCCACAGTATTGATATTTTAGCCTAGACACCAAGCAGAATTCATAATACGATGCAGACATACCCCGCTCTGCAACAGGGGTGACGAGCTTGCCTCTGCATTTATACCTAGCCTATTTCACAGCTCCCTCCTGAGAAATGATCCTGGCTGCGTGCACACCGTGAACATCACAGGCAGAGCCATCTGAGCACGGAGACAGGAATGGGACAATGTTTAGTAGAAAGACAAGCCCGCGGCAGGTAAAGGACAAGATGGGATCAGGGATTCAAAACTTTGCTTTCTGACGCTAGGTCAACTAACCAAAAGAGTACATTTGTTTATGGCACACCTCAATGGGAAGCCCATTTTTTCTCTTGGTAATCACAAACTGTAATTTAGGGTTAACAGGAAGAGTGAGAAAGGGTTTATTTCACTGAGAAAGTTCATACATTAGTCAGTACTTGTTACAAGTGTGTGATTTATTTGAGTAGGTTTAGATTTTTTTTTCTGACTTATGTATATTAATGTTATAGTGAAGAAATTCTTCACTGTATTTTTAGGGCTGTCTTGGGTTAGGATTCAGCCAGGTGAGCTATCAGCACTCTCCTGTCACTTACTCTCTCAGTGGTTTTCGGCAAGTCCATTTTTCAGTCTCAGTTTTTCCCATGTAAAATGGGAATAGCAGTGATCTTATCTTTGCTTGTCTCAGCTATTCATTATCTCTCGTGTATGCACAGACTTCTGACTTATTTTAAAAACCTGATATATGTTATAAACAGTAAGATATGAGACTTGGCACCTTCTTTGCAGAAATATTTGTTTGCTTTCTTTTTTTCCTGGATCTCATATGACCATACTGCTTTTTTATTATAAAAGTTAAATAACGATGTTGATAACTGTGCAGTGTGCAAATGAGACTTTGATAAATATGTCCAAAAAAGGAAAGTTGTTTTCTGAGCAAAAGTTAAAAATAACACAAATACAATAAGCCAGGCTTATGTTTTGGCACTGAAGAAAAATCAGTGTCTAAAATGAACTTACGTATATGAGTTATACATTTCTGTGGTGGTGGGTTTTTTCCTGGTTTACTTGTTTATCACCTTTCCTTGAAAACTTAAGAGTTATTTCCATTTTTGTTAGTTTCCAGTTTGAGCTAGGAATTCATTTGAAGTTATAGCAGCTGTTTCTTCATGCCACAGTTGTGTAGTCTCGGTTTTTCTCGTTGAAAAATTCTTTTATTTTTTCTACTCTATTAGAAGTGCATTAGGGATGGTGGTTCTGGATTGTCCAGAAGAGGTAAAGAAAAGGTTATGCTGCAGTTATTTGTAAACTTCTGATTTTAGAGCTCTTTACTGATAGGAAATTGGAATTGAAATGGCTGATTCAAAGCAGAATGGTTAAATGAAAAGATCTGTGTTTGTTTTCCGTTATCCTCAAGGTATAATCACATCATTTATCATTTTATCAATACTATCAGCATTGTTAAAGAAAGAGGTGCCAGAGAACACTGGTAACACTGTAATTTCTTTGGATACTTTTTTAGTGGCTTTGTTGCAAAAGCCTTCAGGGTATTAAGAGTATTTCTGGGTGGGTTGGGTTTTTTTTGTCATTTACAGAGCCTTTCAGAGACCAAGGATCATTTTGGTTGGTTTCTATCAGGCAAGATTAGGAAGGAGCTGGTTTGTTCTGAAGCTGAGCAAGACCAAAGTCCTGCTGGTGATCACCAGCAAGCTCTGTGATGGCTCTGCCACCTCTGTGGGTTGAAGGTGCAGAGCCACACCACTCAGCTGGGAGCTCAGGAGTCTCTTTGCTTCGTTGCTAGTGCCGCTGTCCTGAGTTCCATCTCCCGTTGGTGACGTTCTCTGTTACCTCCACTCCAGCACCTGCTGGCCCATAACATGAGAGCACTGCTTCTTTTGAGTGTTCAGCATGGGAGTAGATGGGAGAGTCGGCCACCAGCCCAACCCTAGTCCACGGGGCAGCACCTCTGACAGTGGAAGGCTGTATGTATATATTTTGCCTGTTATTAATTCTGAAGCGGTTTCAAATTGCCCGAGCATGTCACGATAAGCAAATGAAAGATAAATGAACTCAATTAACAATAAAGGGGGAAGGAGGAGCTGGATTTTTCCAAACTGCTTATATGATTTAGAGCCATAACTCCTGTCATAACTCCCAATTCACTGGGAATTTGCCGTCTAAATCTTTCAAGCTCTTTTGAAACTACCACCCAATCATTCTTCCCTAGGCAGGTATCACTAACTCTTGCTTTTCCCCAGTGAAGTAAGTGTATCATAAATAACATTCAGCAAAATAACTCCATAATATGCACTTTTTATACACTTTTTATACATTTTCACAAGGGTAAAATACTGTCTGTATAAAAAGTTAAAACGGTTTAGTTCTGCCATGGATTAATACATATTTAAACTGTAAAATACTGATTCCTTGCCAAATCTCATCTGGGGTAGTGCTTTCCAAGTCTGTCTTCCATTTCACTTTGGTTTAAAGGATCAAAGAAGTTCCATTACCCAATAAGCCAAATAAGTCAGGGTGACTGAAATCTTAGATTCAAAATGAAGTGTATCTAAAGGCTAAAAAAACCCCTGTATTATGTTAGAGGTGAGTAAATACTGTAAAAATGCATTCACCTCACCGAAATTAAATCTGCACCCCACCTCTGTGGCCTACAAAGTTTATTTTTCAGAGCATGTGAACATGAGGCTTCTTCAGTTCCAAGTCAAGGTGAATTTCCCTGCATGTTTTTGTGTGTGGGTGCTCCCCGCTCTCATGTGGCACAGCAGCACCCAGTAGTGCTTTCCTGCAGAAAAATTCCCCATCAGACCCACTCCCCTTGCAGGGATATGGAATATATAGTATTAGATGTATCATTTTCTGTTGTAAAGATTTTTTTTCCTTTTCTTTGGTTTGACAAACAAAACTGAACTGCAGTGACTATCTGCTTCTGGATGATGGGGTTTTGAGACCTTTTCACTAAAACTGTCTGAATATGTCTCAGAAAAGCATAACAGGAGAGGAAAATGAGTTAGTTTGTGAATGGAACCATATCTGTAGCCATTTCATTGAGAAACAGTGCTAGTTCCATGCTTTGCAGAGGATACTTAGCATGGGTTCATCTCACTTGATTTTAACTATCCAGAAACTAGATACCCAGTCTAAACTCACCTACTGAGTGAGTTGGCTTCCCTATTGGCTTCCATATGGCCAAGAGGTATCACAAAGTCATTAATTTAATTTTTTTTTTTTTTTACTTTTAATGTAGGGCAATATGGATTGCCTTCTGCTGGTACCTATCTCATACCAATGTATAGAGCAGAGCATCAGATAACTTAGCTTTGATTAATGCTGATCTTTTAGTGTCTAACAGTAGCTGAGATGAATTCTAGCTTTAAAATTTGTCCTGGGAGGTGGCCTACAGACTGGGAACTGCTTCCTGTCGTTTTCACTGTTTCACAGATTCCATAGAGACTATTTGTGATATCAAAGTCTCCAAAGAATTAATGCCTGTACTCCTCCATACCACTTAGTTCCTTCACCTTCTCCAAACACCAGTTGTGCCTGTCGTATCCAGGCAGCCCTGGGTCTGAGCTGGGCTTTCCCACAACTATTTTTTGTGCTCACAAGAGCACATGTGAATGGTTCAGAAGAAGCAGAAAAGCTAAGCATTTTCTTTGGCAATGTCCATTGGTGATCATGACCTTCCTGGTCCCTTTAGATGTGTTAGTCACATGAGATCCTGTTTTACTCATTACCTTTATGAAAAGCAGTTCTCATCAGAAGCCATAGGGGAAGCAGAAGGCTGAAAAACTTTTTGAACCATCCAACACTACCTTGTCTAGCATTCTGCATGTGTGTGGTGAAGAGATTCCATATCCTAGACTACCTGCAGACGAGCACACAGTGCAGCAACTTTGGAAAGACCACTGGAAGAAATCATGTTCTTAAAGAAGTATCTAATCTTGTTTTGAAAGCTCCAGAGACAGTGAGTCTACCCCCTGTTCCAGTATTTAATTACCCCTGTAATAAGAGAGGAGTGGGGGATTGGTGTCCTAGTCCCATGGCTTCCCTTCACTTTCTTAAGTGGTTTTAGCATTTCATAGAATCACAGAATTGTCAGGGTTGGAAGGGACCTTAAAGATCATCTCGTTCCAACCCCCTGCCATGGGCAGGGACACCTCCCACTAGAGCAGGTAGCTCAGAGCCCCATCCGGCTTGCTTTAAAAACTTCCAGGGATGGGGCGTCCACCTAAAAAGTCCCTCCCCAGCTTTCTTGTAGCCCCCTTCAGATACTGAGAGGCCACAATAAGGTCTCCCTGGAGCCTTCTCTTCTCCAGAGTGAACAACCCCAACTCTCTCAGTCTGTCCCCATAGGAGAGGTGCTCCAGCCCTCTGCTTATCCTTGTGGCCCTTCTCTGGACACGTTCCAGCACATCCATATCCTTCCTGTAACAGGGGCTCCAGAACTGGACGCAGTGCTCCAGGTGAGGTCTCACCAGAGTGGAGTAGAGGGGGAGAATCACCTCCCTCGACCTGCTGGCCATGCTTCTCTTGGTGCACTGGCCTTTGGGGCAGCAAGTACCTTTTCTGTACATTCCTTTCTCAAACGTAGATGCCAGGCTCTAACACTGTTGTTGCCATCGCTGCTGAGAAGGTTAAGATAGTTTGATATTAAGATCCAAGGATCGTATTAGACGGTGCCGCTACAGAACTACAGTTAGAGCTCATCTGAGGTAACACAAGAGCTTCTCTGCATCAGGTGGACAGAGATGAATTTCATCATCCTTAGGTATCACCTTCATCCCTGTTCTGGACAGACTGCTGCATATTTGTGTAAAATTCAAAGATTGTGTTTGCTTGTGATCATTTGATCAGGTGACTCCGACCGCGCTGTAACAGCAGCCGCAGCCTCTTCTTGCTACAGATTGTAGCGTTAATAAAAATACTGGAGTTTGCTGGAACACAAATTAGTCCTTAAGTGTTACCAATAGGAGCAAGAAAGTTGATCTCCCCTCAGTAACAACTACATTCAGTGGGTCAGGAATGCATCCAAGCTGTCCTGTTTTATGTGGCTGTTACGAGCATTTAAAAATCAAAATCTGATGTGGTTCTAAATCAGATGCTGTGAAGAATTCAGTACCCCACCTGAAGAGAGTTGCTTTTATCAACCAGACACGTGCTCCTGCCAAAAATAACAAGATCTGCCTTCTAGGAATGCGGGCTGGCATTTGTTACGTTTCTAGGTCCAGATGCTTTGCTGACACAGTCCTGAGTGTATGTTTATTATTGCAGCCAATATTGATATCAGACTAACCAATCTGTTATTATCTACATCATCCTTCTAGTATATTGGGATCATGTTGGCAGTCACCAGCCGTTTGATATTTTCTCAGACTGCCAAAGTGTGTTAAAATTAATATTATGGGTTGTGAGAGAGCTTGTTCACTTTAAGACTCCTGGGGTGGAGCTGTCTGGGTATGTTGGCCTGAAAACATTTCTGCTTTGAAGAATTGACAGAAGTGGTTTCACATTTTGGTTTGTTTCAGTTGATAAACTTTTCTGAATGTTTTGGCTTTTTAAGCGTGTTGTGTGAGGTATTGCTGTCCTGCTTGATACTAGAGGATGTATTTTGAGTCCTTCCTTAAGAAATCTGGGGGGCATAAAGAAGAGTGTGCCCAGCAGGTCGAGGGAGGTAGGGAGGTTCTCTTCCCCATCTACTCTGCACTAGTGAGACCACATCTAGAGTATTGTGTCAAGTTCTGGACTCCCCAGCTCAAGAGGGACAGAGAAATACTAAAGAGAGTCCAACAGAGGCTATGAGGATGATGGAGGGACTGGAACATCTCTTTTATGAGGAAAGGCTGAGAGGACTGGAGATGTTTAGTCTGGAGAAGAGAAGACTGAGAGGGGATCTTATGAATGTTTACAAATATCTGAAGGGTGGGTGTCAGGTAGAAGGGGCCAGGCTCTTTTCAGTGAAGCCCTGTGATAGGACAAGAGGTAATGGTAGCAAGGGGAAATACAGGAAGATCCACCTCAACCTGAGGAAAATCTGCTTTCCTGTGAGGGTGACAGAGCCTGGAACAGGCTGCCCAGAGAGGCTGTGGAGTCTCCTGCTCTGGTGACTTTCAAGACCCCCCTGGATCTGTTTCTGCATGGCCTGCCCTGGGTGATCCTGCTCTGGCAGGGGGGTTGACTTGATGATCTCCAGAGATGCCTTCCAACCCCTACCATTCTATGATCCTTTGAAATCCTGTGATCCTCTACATGATTTGCCTTTCTTAGTGGGGTAAATCCATTTAAGTGAAATGGGAGCATAAATATGAGAAGCATTTGATCAAGACTTCAGGTGGCACTTACAGAACAAATAGTCCCCAGTTGGTAAAGTTGGATGTGGTTTATCTGTGAGCTATTTCCAATTTACAGATACACAGGGCTTTGATCTGATATGATAAAGATACAGGTGGGTTATACTATTCATTTTAGCATCTGGTCTTCTCTAGATCTAATTGTATTTGAGCAAGGCCAAATTTTACTTTGTACCAACAATAAAGACATTAACAGTTCTCAATTCTTACCTTCTCTGCAGGAAAAATAATATATGACTGTATGTGTGTGTGTATATGTATGTATATGTACTTCAGAATCGAAAGAAACAAAGAAGAGAGGGAGAAAGAAGCACTGATCAAAGACATTGTGGGATTCTGGGGGTGATCAGAAATTTTAGAAAGATAAATAGACAATGAATCAAAATTCCATCCTACATCAGGACATATTTGCAGAATACATATCCCAACTCTGGCCATAAGGCAGAGCAGGTGTCTTGAGGAAGCAAGAATGCCCTCATGTTCCGAAATGCAGATTTCTCACGTGTAATCGTTATTGCTCCTCAGCCTTAGCACAAGGTGATATTTTACAGAAGGAAGCAGAGAGATCTGAAATAAGAGCATTCCAGCTTGAACGTAACAGGTACCAAATGATACTATAAGATTTACATGTGTATGATAACAAACCAAATAGGTCCACTCGATCACGAGAAAAAGAATATTAGGAAGGTTGAGATATTGTTGTTATTACAAAACACAGAGTGAAAATACATCTGAAAGTAATTTTTTCCCATTTCATTATAGTTTACAATATGCACACTCAATACTGGCCATTAGCTCTGTAAACTATGATATAATGGCTTCCTACCTAATCCTAAGCAGTGCCATTATAAGCAATTTTCGCATATTTTATTGGGTCGGTGAAAATTTTATTCTCTAAAAGATTGCAAGAGAATGAATTGCTGTATGAAAAATACCGCATAGTAGTATTGGAGGGCTAATCCACAAGCAGTGAGGTTCCCTGGCTTTAATAAACACCCTAAATCCCAAAGCCAAGTGCTTCTCCTCTGCATGTGGGTTGCTCTCTTGTGTGTAGTAGCCAGGGAATGCCATCTCTGGTAACGACCAGAGGCCTGTTGCTGAAGTTCGTGGTCTCTAGGAGTCTTAAAGCAGATAGGTTCTTCTGCAATTTGGTATTTTTCAAGCAGGTTAAGTTGGTAGCTGCTGCTTTGTAAACTGCTATTTGCTGGCAGGTATCTCCCTGTCTGGCTCCTCCATTGGAGAAAGGAGGAAAGCAATTACTAAGGAGAGCTTAAGTTCTCTCCATTTGAAGCCTCAAGATGTGAGAGGTTCTTAGGTGTAAATCCTACACAATAAGGAGGAGGGAGACGAGGATGTTAATGGCAGATTGAGGGGCTGTGGTGTGTGTGCTTCTCTGAAATCACTGCAAAGCTTCTCTGAGCACGAGATCTCCTGATGTGGCAAACCTGGAGGTACAGCACATTGTTGGGTCTTCTCTACTCCATTCTATGCTACTTGGAGTGGAAACAGACTGGGGTGAGAGTGGTGTCTGAGCCCGTGAAGCAGTAACCAGATGTGTAAGCTGATGTGTCTCAGGGCTTGATTGTGGCAACCCATATACCATGACTTTCAGGCTTTTTTAGTATAGAAGCCTTAAACACTTGCCAGAAGAAGCAGGGATTTGTGCAAGGTGAAGTTCAGCCTTTTTTGGTTTTTTCCCCTTAGTGACCTTTCTTGGGTCCCTTACAGGCCACTGCCCTCTGGGGCTCACACACTGTAGGCTGAAAACCACTGCTGTAAACACAGACACAAATCAAACAGTGGCACTAATGTTGTTTGTAGGCTGTCCTTCACATTTGTCTCTCTGGGCTGCAAGCTTTTCAGGGCAGGAACTTCAGTGTATAATGCTCAACACAGCTAGGACTTGATTTCAGGAGGCAATACTGGAACCCCAACAATGAATAACAATAATGAATGAACACAGTGATTGTTACCTAGTGTCAGGAAGGATACCTCCACGGACACCTAGCAAGTCAGAGACCTGATTACAATGAGGCAGAGAAGGAGATGAAAGAAGTTTCCTCTCCCACTACTGACTTGGTCATTTGCTTATTTTTGCAACTATTTGACTGGCACTGTAGTACAAAAAAGTTTGGTGTCACGTGCATTTCTTCCTATAGCTATTGTACTTGCAAAAAAAGTACGGTATAAAATGTTGCAACTGTGGCTGTCTAAATACTGACACAAATATTGTACCCATGCTGTTCATTCCAGAAATCTGACATTTCTCAAGATGAGGCCAAATGTGTTTACAGATAGATTTTGGAGTTTGTTCAGGCTGAAAGGTACTTCTCATCTTTTGAAATGTCAGACTGCTGCACCAAGAAAAATGAGTACAAGAGATAGGGCCACTGTTGCACAGCTCCATTTTTAAATGGGCAATATCTGATTGGAGATCCCAGTGTTCACCCAGCTCGGTGTTTTGCTGTGATATATTGGATGCACAGGCAGACTGTAGTTACTTGAGCCCACTGATTATTTGCTTCAATTGAATGCCCACAGCAGTCCCAAACTTCTAGTATCCTTTACAAGCCTTACATCCGTTTCAACATCTGTAATATCACCTAAGGGGCTGTACTTTTTAAATGAGTGATTTAATAAGCTAGCAGGCACAGGTTTGCTATAGAGCTGCTCTGTAGATAGGTAGAAAGAGGCACAAGTAGAGCACGCTGTAGTTAGGAGTGTCACTGTGAATCTGCAGTGAGCAGGCTACCTGTGCCTTGCAAGAGCAGATTGGGAACAGCAGTACTCACAATGTCAGAAAAATTATGATCTAATGTCTCCTGCTTCAACTCCCAGTACCTATATCTTTCATACAGCTTCTCTGTATCTCTTCTATCCTTTAGATTTCTCTATAAAATCCACATGTACTACCTAAGCCCTCATGCCATACTGTTCATGTACCTTCTGTATATATGCTGGCTGGAGATGTTTTTCAAGAGAAAGCATCCACTGAGAGTATGGAATGTGCCATTTTCATCCTAGATGAACTCAGTAATTAAGTTTTGACTGTTTGCTTCGAAATTGTTCGGATATTGAGAATGCATCATACCAGAAAACCAAATAGAAAAGCCGGACATTAACAATGGGTAATAAATCATTTGACTGTTATAAAACCCGTTTTTGGTTCCCCTGGTACTACTGGAAGCATGTTAAGAGCCTGCTGCAAGGTAGTAATGTGGATTTGCTAGTGCTGTTGAAGCCTTGATTGAACCTCTGTGCCAGAGTACAAATTACCCAGTCTACACTTAGCAATGGAACCACTTTGACCCAGCTCTGCTAGAGCAAGAAGACTTCAGTTTAGTATTGTTCAGTAGAAAATTAAAGGTTAGATTACCTGTAACAGCTGCAAGGTTTAAGTGTGGCAAAAGCACTATGAAAGATTGGGTCACCTAGCTTCCACTAGAAGAAATAAAAAGTGAAACAGCTTGGAAAAATCTGCCTGTAATTTTTTGATGTTTATCTTTTAGGTTTGCCTTTCCCTTAGTGAAGGTGTCTGTTGTCAGCACATCACTTATTACAAAGCTCAGTCCTTCATGTAAGCTGTTTTATTCTCACTTATCTCTTCAGACAATTTCCTAATAGTATCTCTTCTTTTTTTCCCATATGGCACCCTTCTGTGAGGACAAATATCGACATTAGATACTTTCTGCTTGTACAGAGAAGAGTGGTACAATGATACATAAATAACTTCTCAAACAGCAGTACTAGCTTTATTTAACCAAGGCAAGGATATGTGGAACTTATCCTAAAGAATCTGTTCTGTGGAGAAGTTTATCAGGTAAGATTTGTATAAACAGGCTGTAATTAATAACTAGCTGTAAATAATAACAGTCCCTAAACAGCAATTAGAGCACTGTATCAAAAAAGATCACACCAAATCAAGGAGACATCCCTAGATGACATGGGACAAGAAACCCCAGTCACTCTGCTGTGGTGGTACATCTCTGTGAAGACCTGAATTCTTCCAGCATCTTCTACATATCTGACTTCAAATGCCTTCCTTCTGGAGACACCCATGAAACTTGCTGGAAAGTTCAGCTTTGTTCTAACGTGATGGTTTAAACAGACGCTAGTAGCAGTGAAAACGTCGTTCCCTTCTCTCCTTTGATTTTAGAAAGCCATGCAACGTGGGATGCTGAAGGCTGTTACAGAGTCAGAATGTGCTGCCCAACAGTTTTATTTCCAAAGGAGCAAACAGTAATGAGTAGTTCAGACAACAGTGTGGTGCTCAGTACTTCCCACAAGGCTCCCGACGCTGGTATGAGACCTATCACAAAGCTAGGCAGGAAAATCCAGGTCCTCCAGCCTCCTTCTGGTTAACACACCCAAGTGGTTAATTGTTTGTCTATTAATGCGTACTTGTTGGTCTCATGTTGAAATTGTTGTAAAAATACTAAATATAAAAAACTGACTTGAACTAGGGACAGCGGAGGAGGAAAGGGATTCAACTGCAGAGTTCTCAGTGCAGTATCTATGCCTAGGAATATTTTCATAGTGCATTTTTGGTTAATAGAAACTATGATAGTTTCATATAAAGTGGAACAAATTTACTAAATACATGAAATCTGATATCGGGTAGGATTCGGATGCACGATCCCCTACACACAGCCTCTCAGAGGACCTCAGTGTCCCACATTTATGAAGCTGTGCATGGTAGACTTAGTCTATATTTGCTGCTGCAGCAAACAAACATTTATACCTAATGATGACATGTGTATCCTCTTTATGCCATAAACAATTGATTTTCAAGCAAAGATAAGAGAATTATGTATTATGTATTCCATCTGTAAAACTAATTAACTCCTTTGATTTAGCTGAGAAAGGTGATGTTTTCTGAAGCTTAGCTTTACTGAAAATTGACCTTTCCATCTACAAACATACCATTTAATTTACAAGAGAAACAAAACCTTCGGAATTGTATTTACTCAGTAACTTTAATAAAGGTCAACCCTTTTCAGAAACAATTGTAAATGTGGCATTTAGCCTTTCACATTTTGGAAAGTGTTACTTGAATCTCCACATCCAAATAGAACATTGCCTTTGCATTAAAAACAATGAAATAAATAAAAACAAATTTTACAAAATAGTCTAGATCTAAGGTGTTGTAATTAACCCTTAGCTTTTGTATTTCTCTGGGACTATTTTCTTGAGTCTCCTAAGGTCAGGTAATGTTCCAAAGCTATAGTACATATACTAAGAATGAATATAATGTATTTTAAAAGGTCCACTAAGTTCAGTAGGAAATAGAATAGGCTTTTTCTTTGACCTTTAGGAAGGAGACTTGGCAAAATCATTGAAGAAAAGCTTATTCACCTAAAATACGGAGGCCCCAGTCCAGCAAAGCACTTTAGTATATGATTGACTGTGTGAGTAGCCCCACTGCAGCCAAAAGGTCTACTCCTGTGCTTGAAGGCAAGCAGCACTAGTTATTTATTGTATGGATTGTAGTTGAGCTCTGGGATGTCAAGCGGGAGTACAATACAATGGACTATGTTTAAAAGCTGATAGTTTCAGGGAGGTTGGTTGGTTTGTTTGAAGACCTTTTTGAGATCAAAAATCTAATTGTTCTGGTCTCCAGGTATGGAAAGTGGCATCCAGACAGAATTTCCTTGTTCCTTCTGTCTCCCATGCTTACCTGTACAGCTGGAAGAACTGAGTCTTTTAACCTGCTAATTCACAAATAGACGCTACAACAAATGAAAGCCACTTGGATGAGAACCCCTTGAAGTTTGTGCAATCTGAAGAGGAAATGAGAGAACTAAGATGGGCAGGGATTAAAACCTGTTCTTTTCACTCCTGATTTCTCTCTGAAAGTGCATTCTTTCTTTCCTCAGAGGAGATGATGCTAAAGACAGTGCTCAGACAGAAAGCTTTCTGCCATCTCATGTGATGTAACAGGAAAAGGGTTGGAAATCTGCAGTGGACCTAAACAAGTTGTTCTAAGCTTGGACTTTCTAAGAAAAGCCCGTCTCTTACAAGGTCCTTTCAGTGTGTGGATCCTATGAGCAACTGCAGAACCCTTCCTACAGCTTCAGTGAAGAAAGGATTTGCATAAATCCAATAAAAAAGCTTACATTTGTCATCATATGATAACATTTCAAACTAGCATGTGGAAAATTCTGCTTAATAGAATTAACCAGAGAATTGGATGGCTGAGGACATTTCAGTCAGATTAATACTAATCTTACAACGATTTCCAGTGTGAGGAAACTTTCTCTACAGCATAAACATACTGTAGTCAGTTCAAAAATGTTTTCACTCTTGACTTCAGTGCTGTTACACCTGGGATGTATTAAAATTGTCCTACTAAGAGCCCGTTTTTACAGCTTTTAACCAATATTAAGTCTCATTGCCTTTAAGAGCCTAAAATAATTTTTAATGAATCCAAATTCTTGGTTTTTTGATATTCTTCAGAGTTGCATGCTAGTCCCATGTTTGGTGGACTAAGCGCTATAGGCTAAAATTTAAGTTTGGGAACTGCTGGAGCAAGAAATTGTTTTGCAGAGGCAGCATTAAAAAATCCTCTAAACCAAACTCAGTATGCAACTTAAAACAGGGCTAAGCCATAAATATCTTGCTAGATGCAGAAACTGTTCTGCACTGCTGAAGTTTGTTGTGGGTTCAGTTATAGACAGGTTCCAAAAGCTACTCGCCAGTAAAAATGTGATCAACAGTGACCCAGCTTCCAGCATCATTCATTCAAGACTATGATCACAGTCTTCAGCCTTGCTATCAGCATCTGACCTAAGCTTTTACATGCTTGAATCTCATGAAACATCTTAGTTATGAGCCACACTTGACCAAAGCAAGTGCAGTGCATTACCTTGGGTGAATGATATTGGGAAAACTCTTCACCTCACTGCAGCAAGCAACCCTGAGGAATGAACCACATGAAAAGAAGATAGGAACCCACTTCAAAGCACTCAGCAAATAAAACAGCTAAAATTAACATAAGTAAAAATTTGATGATGTCTTGACATAATAAAATGAAACACATCTAGACTGGACTTTGGGGGGTTTTGTAGCAGCTCTTCACAGGGAGAGCAATTCCATTTTGTTACCAAATGTAAGCACTTTCACCAAGCTGTCTGCCAGCTGCTCGGATATTGTAGACATGCTGTTAGAGTAGGTGGACAGTCCAGAGCCAGGACACATCATAGAATCATAGAATGGTAAAGAGGATGGAAAGGGCTCTGGAGACCACAGAGTTCAACCCCCCCTGCCAGAGCAGGATCACCCAGGGCAGGCCACACAGAAACAGATCCAGGGGAGTCTTGAAAGTCCCCAGAGCAGGAGACTCCACAGCCTCTCTGGGAAGCCTGTTCCAGGCTCTGTCACCCTCACAGGAAAGCAGATTTTCCTCAGGTTGAGGTGGAACTTCCTGTGTTTCCCCTTGCTACCATTACCTCTCGTCCTATCACAGGGCTCCACTGAAAAGAGCCTGGCCCCTTCTACTTGACACCCACCCTGCAGATATTTGTAAACATTCATAAGATCCCCTCTCAGGTTTCTCTTCTCCAGGCTAAACAGCTCCAGGCCTCTCAGCCTTTCCTCATAAAAGAGATGTTCCAGTCCCTCCTTCATAACTCTCCATTGGACTCTCTCTAGTATTGCCCTGTCCCTCTTGATCTGGGGAGTCCAGAACTTGACACAATACTCCAGATGTGGTCTCACTAGTGCAGATGAAAAAGAACAACTTCTGTTTCCTGGTGCATGATGCCTTGTCTAACTGAAAGAAGAAAGAAAGCATGCTCACCTTTCCCTTTGCTCCTGATGAGTAAAGGTAGCTTGTTGCTGTTCTTGCAGCAAAGTGAAGGTTCAATCACATGCTTTTTGTGCCGTATATTTTATGTTCTTATTTGAGGTTAGATTAGTGAGATTCAGTTTTTTCCTAAACGTGGTTCCTAAAACACTTGCGAGCCTTCACTGACTACAGAAGACAATCTCACCAGATTGTTATGAATTGAGTTACTTCTGGTAGGACCTCCAGGACCAACTGAAGGAAAGTTCTCTTTTGCTAGCATCTTGAAAAACAGAGATAGCTATGTGAGTAGACAAGACAAATTGGAACGAAGTTACATCACAACACACAAAGTGAACAATATAAATGCAAAACTGGATGGGTTATGTTGTTTTGTTTGGCTTTGGTCTGGGGAAAAGGGACAGGCTATGAAAAAAGGAAAAAAGGCACCACATAAAATTTAGTATTAAACAATCACTGAAAGACCAAAGGTCGTTTACTTCAGCTGCTCTATGTCTGCTTTTTTTTAGTTGAAGTTTTTAGAGAAAACTCAGTTTTTGATAAAAGTTACATACAAAGAAGGGGCATGGGCTACATCTTATTCAGTCTTAACTCTGTATAGTTTTGCACACAGAGGATTTTGAGGTCTTAGTTTGAATTCAAATTTTGCATCTGTTTAGTGCACTGAAAGAGTACCAATTGTATTCTCGCAGCGCTACGAGAAACTGTCATTGCTTGAGCTGTGCAAGGTGTTTGCTTCTGTTTGAATGAGCTTGACAGAACTTTCCCTGTAGTAGAGACCAGTAACATTTTGGCTATATTAATTTTTTTTCTCAGTACCAGAAGAGTCTAAATTCTGTCTCATTGTGAAATGGTGCTAAAATGTGGGTTGATGATACACATTCAATTATTCTTTCCCACACTCACAATATTGCACCTCCATAAACTGCCTGTATTCTTTTAAATCTTTCAGAGTCCTTTGCAGCGTTGTCACTAAAAAAGTAATCTCACTCAACACAGTAATAAATCTCAAAGTTAGCTAGAGAATTTTAAGTGACAGTTCTGTCTTGTCATGTGTCATTTGGACAGTAATAAAATGGCAATGGTTGGCATGAAGCTAGAAGGATCAGACTGTATGTATTGGATCAGGCAACATGTAGAGCTTTGTTACAGGATAAAACCATGCGGTTTTTAGCTAAGAAAATCTCATTTTGTGGGAACTATAACGATAATAGTAAGGCAGACAAATCAGTCTGTTCTAATCAAGTTCCAAAAGCCCTTTAGTATATCCTTTCCCTTTTCCAGAACAAATTCTCTTGTAGGCTTAAAAGGTGAAATAATGTTGGAAAGCTTTGTGGCTTTGGATATGTAGTACAGTGTAGTTTAAACATCACAGGTAAATATTAAGTTGATATGTTCAGTTGTCTAAAAGAAACACTAATAAGTGCATTGTTACTTTCTGACTTTAACTCTGAAAATAAATATTTATTGCTTTCCCTGCTAATGATTAAGATTCGGTGGAACTTACTATATTAAGGTAACATAGTAATAAGCACTGCCTTGAACCAAGTAGTAAAAGCAATCTGAGAGTGAATACTAAAGAGGTTCTTTTACTAAGGAAGGAATCTCCTGAACACAAAATTCCAGGAGACAAATACATCCACTGTCAAGCACCAGCTGTGCTAGAGTTTCATGTTTATCTTATAGAGACTGTGGGTACTAAAAATGTGCCCTTCACCCTTTCAGACTGGGCATAAATATTTCAGTAAAGAGAATTCTGAACACGCTTCATACTGGTTTTGAAAGACAAGTAAGAAAAATTCTGTATTTGTGTGAATACGTTCAAATATTGCAATGGTATTTGTTATTTGTAATGGTATTTGTCAGTGGGATTTGTCTTTGAAAACTTACTCATAAGGGACTGCAGATACTGCACTTGCAAATGTGATGCTTCTGGCTGCAGTTCCAACATTCTAGAAGCATGCCAAGGGGCTGATTGGGAAGCGTTTGGCACACAGCATTATCTAGCTCTCTTCACACTCCCTCATATTCTCCTCCTTCCCTCTCTTCCTCCCTGGTTGACACAACTTTCCACTAGCAGTTTAGAAACAGCAAGAGTTCCCATGTACTCCTTAAATATTCAGAAGTCCTACTGATCGCAGTGGGAAGTTTGCATATGAAAGGATGAAGAGGTTGGGTTGTAACCAGAATTCATATTTGAAAAATGGCAAAAGCTTACCCTCTAAGCTTTAGAGATGATTAGAATGCAGCAATCCCATGTTTCTGTTCAGCTGTTATTCTAATCCAGGCAGCTGGACAGCGTGAAGATATATAAAATAGACCTAAAGTTTCCTATTAAAATCGTGATCTTGCTTAGCAGGTATTTCTTTGTTCTTTCTTTTCATATAATTTCAGAAAAAAAATAAGCAATAAAGAGAGCATCTTACTTAAGAAAAGCATGTAAAGGGTAAGGAAAAATGAAGCTAATCATTGCTGCCTTGGCGATGTCGTTTTTCAGTGCCCCGGTATTTTGTATCCCATTTGTGGCTTCTAAGCTGCATCAAGCTCCTTGCTAACATTTGATTAAGACATCACATGGTGTCTGGAAGGTGATATGGCAGCTGCCCCCAAGCAATTTGAAACAAAAAATAGAGGTGTGAGTGCGCCCACACACATATGGACTGTATTGACTTCTACAGAACCGGTCTTCTGAGGCTGGTGACAGATAGCCAATGAGTCTAGGTCTTTGGCTGTGCTCTGAAAAACACTGTTCTGACTGTAGATTTTGCTGACTTGTTTGGAGCAGTGTATTAACTCTCGCATAAACTGCCTGCACACATTTCTCTATTTTAAATGCAGTTCTTTCTTTCATGGTTTTGTGAGCCTCCGTTTGATGACAAAGTAGCTCTTCGCTTGTCAAAGGCTGAATGCCACTTCTGTACAGCGCTGGAGCTTTTTGTGCCTAGCTATCAGTGCATGCCAGTGTTCAACAGCAAAGTGATGAATTCATAAAATGTACTAGCTGCTCAGCATTAAAAATTCTGCACCACTAGGATGTGATAATCGTACTGACTTTTGAGAAAATGTTTTGGGGTTTGGTATTACAAAAGATCTTTGTGTCTGGGAGTTGCTGCTCTAACCCTTACTAGTGTGAGGAGACTTCTGCAGTGTGTTGTGTGTGTCCCCCTTAAACAGTGTACTTGCTGATGGGCTCAGCTTTTTGCCTGGAAGTGCTAGTGAAGGCTTCCTTTCCCTTTTTACACGTGCTGGTGACAGAATAAATTTTCTTTCCCCTAAGACTGTTTTTGGTGCATATGAGATCACAAGGTTTTGAGCAAATAAGCATTCTCACTGGAAGTATTCACAAAGCTGTTTTGAAAGAGCTGATGTGTTTGCAAATCATCCAGATATAGATCAGAAACAATGGTGTGTGACTGAGGTAACCAGTAACACTTGGAAAACCTAGAGAGTCGATACTTCATTCATTCAATACGTAAGGAAGATGAACAGTGCTATTGCCTTTAATTCCTCTGGAGGGTTTTTTTCACATGAATATGTATACGCAGGCTCTGCTGTTCTGTTTATAGATTAAGTTTTGGGAAACCAAAAGAGTTTCTTATTAATGCTGAAGCTAGAAGGGGAAAGCACAGCCATTGACTATATGTGCTTACAAAGTATGTATTTTATTACATGCAGTCATTAACTTGCTTACTTCTCTAAATATAGTGCTAAACAGTGGCTTTTAGTAAAGTTTCTCGCGTTTATGTGACCAACTCATTTAAGAGATGGCACCCAGAGGCAGATGAATGTCAGAGAAACGAGAAGAGCTACACTGAGTATACAGTAGCCAAAATTCTCTATTCTGGATCTGCTTACGTAGAGGCTTCTGCATCTATATTTCACCACAAACTAACCAGGCTTCTCAGAGTTATAGAGCTTCTGCTGCTTTCACTGATTAATATTGGTTTTGGGTACCTAAATTAGAGACTTGATTTCAGCAGCTATTATTCACAGTTTAAATGTAATGCAAAATGCAGCTACTCAGTGTAGTTATTCTGTCTGCTTTTAAACTGTGTTCAGATGTAAAGTTGACTAAGTGGGGAATCAGAGGGTTTTTATCACCTCTCCGTTTCAGTTTCTTTATAGCAGTCAGTCATCCTGGTTCTGGTAAAACAAAACTGCTAAGCCTTTCTTTAAAAACCGTGTATCACATAATGTCGTCTTTGAGTGTTTGAGCCTGTGCCCGTTGAGGTCAATGACAAAGCTTCTATTGACTTCAGTGATACAGAATCAGGCCCTGAGGCTCAAAGAATTGGTGCATTGTCAATCCCTTGGTGCTAGCAGGCAGAGGGGGCTTGTAAATGCATAGCCCACTGCCAATAAGTGGATGCCAAGCAGTTAGCATTTCTTGCACCCAAAGCATATGCACTTCATACCCATAGAGGTTTTTAGAAGTCTAAATGGAGTACAGTTGCTCCCTTGGCTCCCAGCGCTAACTTTCCTACCTTTGCATTAAAGCATCATTAATTAGCAACCCACATTTTGCTGAATTGATCAGACCAAACACAATTCCAGCATATTTATGTATGGAACAGAGGTAGAGTCTGCTTGTTTTATTATCTCCTCTGTCATCGATCATGTACAGTACATTTTAGAGCGTAAAGTTTTGAAATGATTAACTGCCCTGTTCCCCCATAGTACTTCACACATTTGATCGATTTCTAGTCTTTTCATTCAGCCCTGACCTTGCTGTGTTACAGTCATTTCTATAGCTCCAAATCCAGTTAATCTGTGCTTAGCGGCTGAATTTATAGCTGAACAACCAAAATATTTAGATATGAACTAACCTTTGCTTGTGTCTGTATTCTGTTGGGCTTCCTAAATTGTTACGGTATGATTTCAGTACTCTGCATATGAACAGCAGGGCCAGATCCTGAGGCCTGTAATCCTTTCTTTGGCAGGAAAATCTACGGAAGATGGAAGTACGCTCCCAAAATTTGCAAGGTTATTTGGCTCAATCTCGTGATCAGGCTAATCACCTGTCAATGTCTTTGAAACACATTAGGCAAGGGGGATGAGGGCTGGGGAGGATACAGATAGTTTTCTAATAATCTGAATCCAGAGGTAGGGAATATCACCATGTTTGTGTGAAACAGTTTTCCTCTCTGTGCTGCCTCTGGAATAACAGAGCTGCTTTTGTGATCAAACTACCTTTCCTCTCCAAAACATCTTTTAGGCTAGAGTACTTTACTGAACAGAAGGAAAAGCCATGAAATACATGCTAACCCCTACCTGAGCAGCTTCGCCCAGGGTGAGGAACCCATTTGTGGCACATTTGCACTCCGCAGTCCTGCTCCTGTTTTTAAGAATCGGTTATGTTGGCTTTTGTGCCAAAACCAGGCTTTCACTGCTCTCTTGCCTCTCTTTTTCAGAAAGAGCCAGCATAGCTTGCACATGGAGGCTGGATTCTTATGAGCAGCTTCAATAGGATTTAAAGTTTCAGAAGTTTCAGTGTGTTACACTCGATAAACCTCACTGACAGGCTTCAGGCTGCAAGGACGTCACTGGGGGTGCAATTAGAAGGCCGTGGTATCAGACAGAAAGCATTGAAAGCCTTGTTTAGCCTTTAAAGACTGTACTTGGTTGTGAGATCAGGAAGGGAGAGAATATGACTTGACTCTCAGGGCCCCATATGAGTTTGCAGAACTGTGAGCTTGAAAGTGCACTTTTCATCTTAAGAGGAATATGTTTGGTACAAGCAATCAAGGGATACGTAGGACTTCACAATGCTGTTTTTACAAAGCTGCTGCAAAGTATTTAATTTCTGGGTCAGTTGGAAGCATTCAACCTTCTGAATCAGAACTCTATTGGGAAATGTATATACATATGTACTGCATATTTTTAAGATGTGACGATCATAGATCAAAATAAAATTAGATTAGTATTTCCTCCTCCTTTTTGCATTTGTGATCTAATGACTTGGAGTCCAGCCTGATATCCACTGACGTCAGTGATGGTTTCTTATCCATGGTGCATGGGACCAGAACTTTATCTTGAGGTTACATTTTTATATTTTTAGGCTTAATGGTCTGATGACCTCGAGGCAGTTTCTGAACTTTGAAAAATGCTTTTGCTACTGAGCACTGCCATTCTGCTTCCCTTTGTCTTGAGCAGCCTGAGTGGTCTTGGTATGTTCCGAAACCTCACGAATTCAGCAAAAGCCTTTTGATGAACACCAACTAAATTGAGCGAGTAGATCTTCCCTGATGAACCACTTTTGGAAATTTTAGTTATGTTTTGTCATCAAAAATGAATGTTGCTGACGGATGTGAGAAGTGCTGTCAGCTGATCGTTGCGGTTTTAGCTTACAGCTATAGTTCTGCGAAAATTATTTTCATGTATCTATTTTAGAAGATCACTATCAGCTGATTTGAAATGTATCACAATCAAGGCATACGTGAGTGTAAAGCTATGGGGACCCTGCTATTTGACCAGATGACTCTCCGTAAATCCGAGAACTACGGGAACAATCTCTTGTGAAAAAGCTGGTGCAGGCATTGCGTGCCGAAAATATGCAGGAATTCGGTGACTTTTGGTTCATTATTCTGCAAAGTATGGAAAGTGCATTCACTGAGAGTAAGTAAAACAGCTGGATTCCGGTCTTGTTTTAAATACAAATCTCAGTGTTTATTAAGTTCCTAATGTTATCTCCAGTGTGAAATAGGTGTTTTAGCTTGAGCAAAGCTCATACTGCAGTTGCAGAGACTGTAGCCCGAGTGAAAACAGCAGAATATATCTGCCGTTCATGACCATACACAGCTCTGTGCCTATGTGGAGACATCATGGCCTGATCTTTATTTGGGTTTGACAGTAGGTCTGCAGGGGTATTTCTCAGGCTGCTAGTTGTCAGTGACTTGAGTTTATTTATTGATTCGTGGAGTATTCTAGAACAAATTCTGCCTTTTATGAATCAGTTTCTTCCTCTGAATTAGTGTCATTCCCAAGCCTCTTTTTCCTAGTCAGGCAGGGTCCTCTCCCCAAAAATCATTCGTGAACTGACCTGTTAGAGCTACATCACTGGGCCAGTAATTAGCATTTATCTGTGCGCAGATCTGTGCGTTGAATGCTGACTGAACAGGAGCTGAGAGGGCTCCTGGCACACTGAACCATATTTTACAGCTAGCCATTGTTGTATTTACAACAAAGCAGGCTGCTGAGGTGGCATCTTCCAGCATTCTTCTGCAAAGAGACAGAACGTGTGGAAGGAGGGGTCAGATGCTGAGTAGAGGTATATAAACTGGCAGATAGCTTCTAGCAAGAGCCAAGTGGGAGATAAATGATTCAGAAACTACAGGGTCCAGGAGATGCAAGTCTTGAAAAACTGTGATCATTATGGTCTAATTCATACAGAATTAGAAGAATGCCCTGTCTCCTTCTTGCTTACCACAGATACTTATTTCCTTTTCACCCTCTCAATGCATTAGGGAGTGCATAAAAGAGACAATTATCCTCCAAACAGAATCCATAATCTGAATGTATATAGCAAACATGTGACTTCATGTGTGCCTTAAAGCCAAACTCCTCTGAAAACTTTAGGAGTGCTGATCTATTTAGAAGTTGAATTCAGCTCTAACAGCAAATCCAGGTTCAAAGTTCATGTGTATCTAGGCACAAGGGATTATGTGACACTAGGTGGAATGGGGTGCCCCTAAAGCTATGAATAAGCTTGCAGTGGAAACATACCCTTCGGTCCTGCTGTCATTGGATTTCACCTCTGACAGCAGAATGTTTCCCTAAAGAATAACAGGAACAAGTGCTTTCTGAAAGATTTCCAGCATGTCTCTTTTCATATCTACTTAATACTTCAAGAGCTTATAACAGCGCTCCAGAATTTACAGCACCAAGGAGCCTTATTTAGCAATGCCTTTCCATTAATCTGCTTGCTTTTTTTTTTCCCAACATCATAATTATGTTAGAAATAAGGAAAGTAACTGTGTTTTCATAGGCCAATTTAATAGGCCCCAATACTTTTCTAAAGCACTGCAGTGGATCAGTTGGAGTTAATTGTTATACAAGATTACATTGCAAATAACAACAGTATGTCAAAATAATGTGTAAGGTCTGCTTTGCAACACAAAAGCAAAAAAAATCAAACTTAAGTCTAAAATTATGTGTTTACGTTTCCTCCTTAACTCACTACATCACAAATAAAGTGTTACAGCCCCAAAGAAACCTTATGTAGGACTGGCCACTGCTTAGATAACCCTTCTGATAACTGTGTAGAGTTGATTAAGAAGGCGTTAAGGACAATTCTGATTTGTCTTGCTTTTAGAGCTGTAATTAACTGGTTAATTACCATGAAAGTAATTGCGGAGTTGGGTGCCGCTCAGTGTCATAACCTAGGTACAGGAGGCAGAACTACTGTTTCTGAAAAAGAGTGATTTTTATGTAAAGAGATTTCAAGTAGAACTAGAAGGTGACCTCTCTGCCACCTTCCCCCTCTCCGCCACCTTCCTCTTCCAGAAAAAATAAAAAGATGCTCTTTTATTTTATACTTTCTGATGTATGAAGAACCAAATAGCTTATGAGATATTTTAAATAAAAAAAATCCTAATCCTGCTTTTCCTGTTTTCTCTAGCCTCCCTTGCACCTCAGCATTATGGATATGTAGGAACAAAATAGGCTATTAGCTTTATTCAAAGATAATTGAAGTCAATAGAATGATGCTTAATGAATGTAATGGAGTTTAGATTAAACTCTAGGCTACTGCATCAAGTACCAAGGAAATAGCATCTGACTCATGGAAAGGAAGGATTTTACTTGATTTACATTTATTGTTTTGCATTTGTTAAGATACACAAATTATTATCTGAGATTGAGCACCCAGTTATGGTTAGATGTTTTAAACAGATCTCTCTAGTACCACAGGCACCTGCAGTAGAAAGGGGAACAATTACATTTGACATACCTAATATTTAGAAAGCAATTTAAAAAATAAAATAATAATTTAAGAGTAAAAAAAAAATCTTTCAAGATTTCTTTACGTAATTTGAAGCAAGAAAAATCACAGTGCTTCTTTTTCAGCTAATTTTGCCCTCCTGAAACAGGATTCTTCAGGGAGTACATATGCAACTAAGCTAAACAGTAAAAAGACATTTTAAATTCAAGATAATAGCATAATGTTAAATGAAAGGAAATTTCTGCCTAGACCTTAGTCTTAAGAGATGCCCAGAAGGATTATGGGGTCTGCTACTTAGTTCCTAAACAATACACATGGAAGGGTGAAAAAAGTGACATCAAATACATACATATATATATATATATCATTCAGTGGCATGCAGGCTTTGATCAGAATCTTTATACCATGCAAAATATGATAACTGGATTTATACTGCAGAAAAGTCAAATAGAGTCCATTTATCCTGCTCCACAGTAGAATTTATTTCATTGATCTAAGGTGCTTTACACTGGAGGAGAATTTGGTCCAGTATTTTTTTGAAAAGCAATACTAAGAACTGTGGGACAATGAACACCAAGCAGATGGGTGCCTCCTCCTTGACTTTGTCCGAGTCACACTGTGAAGTCTCCTTTCAAACTCAGAGCAAGTAACAGTTGTATATACCACACAGAGTGTTGTCATCAAAGGCAGGATCCTCTAGCAACATCATGGGTTAGACAAAGTTCCCAAACATAGACTGTCAGTGATAGCAGTGATCGTGCCTTCTTGTTAGTGCTGGAGGGCTTAGTTGTTACTGAGCGCTTACGAGGATACAGCAGAACTCAGAACAGGACGCTAGCAGTTTACACGTTCAAGAGCTGTTTCAAGATAAACTGCTACTAAAACAACATTTAAGAGATGATAATAAATAAATACCTCTTTTCCTGCAAATCAGGTGTGTGGACTCCTTGGGACTCATGGGCTACTTCTGAAGAGTCTGCAAAAGGTAATTAAGAAGAGTAAATCTATTGTCAGTCGACTTCAATTTGCTATAGAAGGACCACTGCAGATCTATTGGAAAACGCTTAAGACTCTTCAAATTGATATAAGGTGAGAATTGTTATTACAAAACCCTTCTGCAATTGTTTTTTTCACTTCTTATGCAGTCTGTTGTGCTAAAGAACAATCAAACAAACAGTTTTACACTGTAATTATCAAGATCCAGCACAACTGCTACAAGGTGTGACTTTACAAAGCCAAACAACTTTTAATTAGGGATGGAAGTTTTGTAAAGCATGAGAACGCTTCTGTTAACATTGGCTATATTGTTAATATCAGATCTTTCCAAATAAGCCACTGGGTTTCTGAAGGCTTTGCTTGTCTCCTGGATGTTGCAGAGCATCAGAACCACACTGTGTTATTCACATCAGTGTACATGTACAAGTGTAGTCATCTTTGTACTCTCAGTTAATCCCACTGAAATCAATAAACCAAATCATATTAGGTGAAATTTATCTCTGTTCAGATGGACAATGCAAGTCCTTCACAGTATGACAAAATATGATTTAAAGACTATGTATTAGTTGTGTTAGTATACAGGGATCACAATCTCTAGCCTGTAGGTTAGCCTACAATGCTGCAATAGGATATCTTTCTCTTCCTTTCATTTTTCTCTGTTGCCTTCTCAGATTCTGGCTGTTCTGTAAATTCCCTATAGTGACAGTTCGCTAGCATCCTTGGCATTTTTCTTCCATTTATCGTCTCGTTAGACCTTGAGATGCTGTTGGAATTGGATGGTAAGTTAGGTAGGTCTCTAAATGAGAAGGGAAGAAATGGTCTTAGAAGTACTAGAGCTGCTCATTCTTACCACGTATGCTGTAGGCACCTCTTCTAAGGAAGTGCTTTCTTTTCATGGACGTTGCATAGGGAAATCTTTTCATACTGCAGGTGACATTTCTTGGGTAGGGACAAAGGATGGGAAAGACCAACGCTACACAGACAATATATTCCCCAGGACTAAGGGAGACACAGCTTGAAGTTCCTTTTCTGTCTAATTTCCTTCCTGCATTAACTAATATCTTACTTATATGAACTGAATGAACTTTGAAAAAGGTGAGTTGATTCCATACCTTAGTGCTGCAAAGGCTCACTCAGAAGTAAAACAAACTCTTTGAAATTAGCAGAGAACCAAATGACAGTTTTCTGCCTAACTCTTAAAACTTTGTAACTACCAGACTGCTAGCTTAGGGGAGGGGTAGGAATCCCTGTCTGATCAAGTGGAACAGAAGAAATCTGAAATCCTTAAAACCTTTCTTTTTGTCTAAATACCCATTTCTAAGAATCTCTGTGCTGTTTTCCAAAGACATTTTCATTAAAAGACACTACTGCAGATTTGAACTGTGAGGAGGTGAGCTATGGTAAAATACAACCACACACTGGAGGAAAATAGACTTTTGGTTGGCAAACAATCATTGGACGTGATTATTCACTACTTAGAGCAAAAAGAGATCATCTTTAAGAATAATATATATTTCAGTAATTATATACAGAAATTAAATATTTGGTGGCCAGATCTTGCACAGTTGAAGTGACTGTGAACTGGATGTAACTCCCAAGATTGCATGAAAACTGTGTTCATAGGTATAAAACAAAAGAGAGAGAAGATTCACTTTATTAACAGTATATAGGGGATACTATTATGTTTTTATTTGATTTACTGTTTCCTTAAGTAATAAATATAGATGAGCACAGAAAAAGTACAGGTTTAAATAAGAACTGCAGGTTTGTGTTATGCCAGCAGTGCCCAGTGTACAGTTAATCAGAAAGCAGACAGTAATATAAATTGTTTCTGACATTATGGGACTATAATAACACTACATTTCCACCAGCCCCGTAGCTCTTAGACGAATTAGAAGCATGTATCCTGAAGATACCACAAAACCAAGAGAAATGGAGACATTTGTACATGCTGACTGTTTCCACATTTGTGGCTTAGTTGTGCAATTATAATATATATAGGTTATTACTGTAACAATCCATGTTCAGTTCTGATAAAAGCTGCTGCATGAATTTGCTTCTGCTGCCTCAAGTTGAATTAAGACTCCAGTAATGGAGTAATGACTTTTATTTATCAACAACTTTCCTTTGACCCTGTTCCCATCCAAATCTTGATCATCCTTGCATGACTAGAACATATTCCTGTGTGCCAGACCATATTATCCTGACAGGATGTATTGGATAAAATCCTAGTTCCCACGATAGGGATAATAAACCTCCCATACACTTCTGTGCTTCCAGGACTTCACCTCTTAGCTGTTCTTGAAGAAAATGAATAAAAACCAGAACAATGGTTCAGGTAGTCCCCCTGTCCTGTCTCTAATGCTGACCAGCATAAAAACTTGCAGAGAACATTAGACATACTGTAAACTCTCATCATGCATAGGAAGAATAGGTCCTTCTTGAGGCATCCAGGAGCTACTTTTTGCCATTAATTCTGAGTGTTAATCTCAGCAGCTTTTTACTAGTTAGTCTAATGCCTTTACTCTGCTGATTCACATCAAATTTAAAACTTTTAAAAACAATTATTTTTGCCAAGAATACTGCATAGAAGACAGCTTTATAGATTTCCTATAAAATGCGTAGCAGAATATTTCTGTTAAACTGGCTCTTGTCTGCTGCCTTTTAATTTTATTTTATGTCTCTGTTACTACATGGTAATGAAAGGTAAATAAGAGAGCTTCAGTAGTTTGCTCTATTCCCACTTGTAATATAATCATATCTTAACTAGATGTCCTTTTGACCTGATTTCCAAAATGTATGAAGCTGCAAGGTCTGTATTCATTTCCCCTCTTTTGACACTGTACTTTCCCCTCGACTCTTTGTAGTTTCATCTTCTCCCTGAATCCCTTTTCATCTTTGCTCCTGTCTCCCCCCACTATCACTCTGTCTGTTCACTGTCTATTGTAGAATTAATCAGTTTAGCTAATCAAAATGGTGACATTAACATAAAATTCACTTAATCGTGTCCTTTGTTATGATGACGAAACAACCGGTTTAAAAGAAAACAAGAAGAAAAGGCTGTTAGACACAATTGGTAATACATTTATTGGCAAATACAACCTGATTTAGTTGGCACTGGGAGAAGCACAATGATTTCTAGAAATTTGCTGCCTGAGCTTCTCTCTTGCAATTAGATATGGGAATGACAAAAGTGATAAAGTCAGCTTAGTGCAGTTAGGGTGCAGCTTGAGCCACAGAATCCTGGCATGGATTTTGCCATGACTTTATGCTCACACTAAGGGTTTAGCCTGGTAACATCAGAAAGCTCGGTGAGAACGCTGTGTCCCAAATTCCATAGCATTTTTCTAATCCACTATTAGACATTACAATGAGAACACATTAGCTAATTATAAATCACTACCTCCCCCTGCTCAGGTAGATAGTACTCGGAATCCCTTAGTGTCCTAGAACGCTATAAATCATCTAAACATGAAGCTCTGATTATCCTGCAGAATCTTGGTTGTATTTAGTTTGGGGAGGTTTGGGAAAGCATCTGGTATGACCTCAGTTACCATGGAACTCATTAACTCAAATCACTGAGCATCCCTAGAAAAGTATATAAACTATTTGCATGGCATTAATATCCACATAAAGCCAACTTGATCTCCTACCATTTCATCCTAGGACACACTGGGTTCACTGTAAAGGTAAACTGGGATGAGGTCTCTTTGGGTTTCTCCAAAATTTGTATGGGATGGCTCGTGTGCCATTTGTACTATCTGCAAATAGTACCATGAGACTATTTGCCTAAGCAAAAAAACAAAGTGCATATTGAAAATGCTAATAATAGCGACATGCATATTAGGGGCTTCAGGAGGAAAAATGGGGGTGGTAATGAAAATCTGTCTTTTACCAGAGACAGATTTTGGATTACAACAAGACTCTCCATTTTGAGATGAGGCTGTGAAGCACCATTTGAGATGAGGTACCCACTCTCCTGGCTGTGTATGAAAATGAGATTTTGACACATGCTACCTTCATTCATGGCTATTTTACCTCTTCTCTTGTTCTAACATCTCTGATGTTAAACATCATTTCTTTCAGTTTTTTCAGTACATCATCAGCTGTCAGTGTGGCAGGTGGCAGTCAGCCTGGAATACGCAGCTGCAGGGATGGGGAGAAGAACTTTGTGAGATCAAGTGAACAGGAAGAAAGTAGGGCCACTGTGAAAGGAAGCAGAGAAGCGGATAGCAGGACTTTGTGGAGAAATGTTTTAGAAATGGGCTGGAGGTGGGTAAACTGGGGAAAGATGAATAGTTTGCAACCAGAAAGATATTATTTCCCTATAGGAACATGCTTTTCACAACTATCTTGAATGTCTACCTGTCTGTAGCTTTCAGATCTGCTACACTTACCAAAGGACATCGGAGAGAAGAGTGTTCTGCAGTGAAGCTGGGCTGTTGCTTATGGTCTTAATTCTTGCCTAGGTGAGCTGGGCCAGTTACTTTCCTTGACTGTTAAGTTTTTACATCTGTAAAAGAAGAATACAATCATGCTTCATGGGGATGTTTAGAGGAATTCATAGGTCATATTTATAGAGTTCTTTGAGCTTCACAAGTGCTATAGAAAAAAAGATGGACTTTATACCCCACCTATCCATACAGATAACAATGTATTTAAATAGAGAGATAAAGTGACAACTGCCATCTCAGTCCAAACAGGTAACATTACCAGCCACCCCACAGCCTGATCCCTACCCCTGCCTCAACTGGAATAGGCTCCATCTTCTGGGCATGATTCTCATAAAGGAACACACTACATGTAGCGACCGATGCATGCACCTAGGAGTTAAGTACAAGACCCATATATGCTGCTAAAGGCCTATGTTATGCTCCTGTGTCATGAATGTGCTGCCACGTTCTTCACCAGTACCTTTGGCTGTCTTCAAGAGTAGTGGTTTGAATCTCTGATGTTATTCATTACCATATGTGCAGTAATTTGCCACCGTCTTAGATCTTAAGTGCTTACATGAAGCTAAAGCCAGTGGCACTGATTGATTATTTTGCAAATGCAAAGCCAACTACTTTTAATACTATCCCTAACTCAACAGAACATAGACCCAAAGAACACCAGAGTCTGAGGGAAAAAAAAAAAAGGCAAGCAAAGGAGGACCAAGGGAAAGCGACCTGCTGAAATCAGAGGAAAATGAAACATTAAGGAAGAACACTCTTCCCTGGGCCTGTGAGGTGGGCTAGGTGACCTAATATCTCTTTTTCTGTCTCCATTTTGTACAGTTTTGTGAGCCTCAAAGCATCAAAAAGAGAACAGAGCTGCAGGATCCGTATAGGAAGGTGTCAGGGAGGCGGGTGCAAGATCAACCCCATCAGGGAACCAAGCTTCAAGCAGAAGCACAATAGCTCCCTGTGGATGTGCAGGTCAGGGGCAGGATCGGTGCTCAGGCAAGAGGTGGGTTGCAGCAGAGGGGTGCACGGGGTGTGCAACCCCCAGCTGCCTGCGGGTAGGCCGTGCCGCGTGTTCTGCGCCGGGGCAACACCGCAGCACATAGAGATGATGCTCGCTGCCTTTCTCCAGCGTAACGGATTAAACACGGAGACTTTGTGGATTTCCTTTGGAGGGGGTTGAGAAGGACTTAATATTCCATTGTGTGGGATAAACTCGTTCTTGCCTTTCTTCACGGCACTGTGGGCGGATGAATGCGGGAGCCTCCCCCCCTCAGGCGCTAAGAGCTGGAGGAGGGATGGGGAGAACTCGGGCGCAGGGCAGGCAGCCCCTCCGGGAAAGTGCGTCGGCCCTTCGTGCTCCTGGCCGGCTGCCCTGTGTCCTTTTCCAGCTCTCCCTCCGGCAGCCCCCCCAGTCCCGCCTCCCCTCGCCCCGCACCGTCCCCGCACCTCGGGCGCCGGCCTCCGCCCGCCGAGGGGCAGGCCCAGCGGCACCCGGCTGCCCCAGCCTTCAGGGGGCCTCTCGCCCCCGGCCCTGAGGCGCCTCTGACGCCTTTCTGCCCCCGGCCCTGAGGCGCTCACACCGCCCGCCAGCTCCGGCCCTGCCCCGCCGCCGGGCGCGGGTAGCAGCCCGGGTAGCAGCCCGGCCGCATCCCCCTCGCACCTCCCGCTCTCCTCCCCCGGCTCCGGCTCGGCTCCCCGCCCTTCCCCCGCCGCAGACAGGCGCACGCACCGCACTCACACACGCACTCACACACACACACACGCCGAGGCGATGCAGCTTTAAAGGGGCCAGCTGCAGCCCGGGGGCCGGCCCACGTGAGGCCGGTATCGGAGCTCCCTCCGACCGCAGCCCCGAGCGCTGCCGCCGAGGCCGGGAGACGCCAGCGCCGGGGCTGGGCGGGCGGGCCGGCCGAGCGGAGCGGAGCGGCTGCCTGCCCGCCTCACGACAAGTTTGATCGATAACCCCCTCCCGGCCCGGGCGGAGCAACCTCACCGGCTCCGCTACCCACCATCTTTGGGGGAAGTCCCTGCGCTGGGGGGGGGCTGCTGGAGACGGGGGGAGAAAGGCAACCTCGCAGCCAATGAGCCCTCCCAGGCTGGGGTGAAGACAAGAGGAGAGGGATTTGGAGAAGGAAGAAAGAAAGAAAAAAAAATTTTAAAAAAAGAAGAAGGGAAGAAAGGAGGGGGGACCATTCTCCTCACTACCTCCGCCAGCATCGCCACCACCATTGACACTACTCCGAGTCTCCGGTTGCGCCCATGCCTGTGCCGCCAGTTTCGTTTTAGGGGCTGAACCGCAGGGGCTGAAGAAAATGGGGCAGAGCGCGCCCCGGACCCTCCTGCTGCTGCTGGCCGGGCTGCTGGGGGAGGCTCTGGCGGGGTTCCCCAACACCATCAGTATAGGTAAGCGCCCGCCGCGGCACCGCGACCCGCTCCGTCCCCGCCAGCCGCGGGGAAGTTGTGCGGGGGGAGAGCCCGGGCGGCCCCGGCAGCTCCGGGGGCCAGCCCCGCTCCGGCTCCTTCCCGCTGCTGCGAGCGAGAGGCAGAAACGGTACCCGGGCTGCGCTGGCAGGCGGCGGGGAGCGGAGCCGGGCTGCTGCGCTGTCCGTTCACCTCGGGAGCGGCGGGAGGATGTGGTCCGTTCTCCTGCGGAATCGTGCCCTGAAGCAGCGCATCCCATGTAGCAAATAATGTGAGAGAGTGACGGCGTGAATCCGGAACGACGTGCCCCAAACCTGGGGCCGAATGAGCCGTAAGGCTGAGGGCATACGAATGAAACTTGGGGTTTTTTCCCCCTGCCTTTCCCTTGGAGCAGCGCTCGGCTGTGTGCCTTCTCCGGCAGCAGCCCGTTCCCAGCCGCACGTTTGCCATGCCGCACGCCAGCCCTGCCCTAGCACAGAACTCTGCACAGGCGTTCTTGGGGTAATCTGGAGAGAATTTAGGAGCCACAGTTCCCCAGGTTAGAGTTTTAAATCTGTATGTGGGCATCCGTGATTAAGTGGCCTGGTTTTCAAGGTGCACCTGCAGCTCCCAGTGACTCCCAGTTGCTCAGGAGGCACCTGGATGTGATGTGTGGCTTTAAAAGCCTAACTTTGGACTTCGAGTATGTATTTCATGTACACGCTCTGTCAGAATTATGTGCTCAGACTCAGCCTGCTCCTCTCAATTCTTTCCTGAGATGTGCAGCATGCAAATGTAACTTACTGGCGCTGTTTCTCCTCAAAATTAATTCTGAAATGCCTTTTCCGTTTTTTCTTCTTTTTTTTCCATCCTAGGTGGACTTTTCATGAGGAACACTGTTCAGGAGCACAGTGCATTTCGATTTGCTGTGCAGTTATACAACACAAACCAAAATACCACAGAAAAGCCCTTCCATTTGAACTATCATGTAGATCACTTGGACTCTTCCAACAGTTTTTCAGTGACAAATGCTTGTAAGTAAATACCTGCTTTTAAAAAAAAAAATTGTTTGTTATTTACCCTTATGTTCAGTTTCTCCCTGGTAGCCTGGAGTTCTTGTTCGTACAATAAAGTGCAACAAATGTGTATGCTGACGTGAGGTTTAGTACATTTGCAGCATTATACGGTTGAATTATACCTTAGGGAAAGTTCTCTCGACACTTCTTTTCACCCCTTTAGTTTTGTTTTCCAGAAAAACAAACATGTTATTTATGTAGCAGAGCTGTGTAGCTGTAATCACTGAATTGACACTGAAGTAGCATCCCTTTTCTGTTGAAGCAACAACCTCGCCGTGTGAAACAGCCTGATTTGCAAATAATAACATGTAGAAATAAAGCAGAAACAGCTGTTTACAAGTGACCTTGAGGGGGCAAAGCTAGAGCGGCTTACTTGCGTCCTCTGCCCTGAAATACTGGCTTGTTTTCTTACAGTGAGAGTCCTCTTAAAAGCTGAGGAGATTGTAAACTGACAGATACTGTTAGAACTGAGAGGAGAGAAAATGGAATCAGAATGCTTAGCATTAGGAGAAACAGCTCTGCACAAGCAGTGCATCTGTGTAATTGGAGCCTTTATAAACAGAAGAAATAAAATAGAACTTTGAGTAGTGTTAATCTGGTGGTAAAATGTGAAATCTCTTTCCAAATGGCTGGTGCGTGCTCTGCATTTAGAAAAGCATTCCTTTACCAATAGTGCTTCATAAATATTTGTTTTACTGATGTGTCCACATTCAGTTTCAGACAGTTTTTGTTGTAAACCTTTGAAAATGAGTGGAGTCTTCTTGCGGGGTAGTCACCTGCACTTTGCAGTATACAGAAATGTGTCTGTACATGAGCTAAAGGACCTCTGAATGCAATGTACTAACTTTGCATTATGAGCAGGATTCCTGTTCCTATACTCGCAGCATAAAATGTTCAAAGAAGAAGCAATGGACTAAAATAATGAAGGACTGGAGTACAGAAAACTAGTGTCTCTTCTTTTAAACAATTTCACATTTCGAATGTCTTAATTTTTTTGTTCCTTGGGGGTAGGATAGTTCTTACAGTCCTGTCCCGTGCTGTATAAGCAGAAGCTTGGACAAGTAGATATTTTATTCTTTTAGGATTTCAGGTATTTTCTGAGAAAGTAACTGTTAGAAAATATAAAATAATGAAATACTTTGACAAATTTTGGATTGATATTCTAACATATCCCCCATGTGACTGCTTCTTGCTAGTGCAGCATTACACTTTTTAAAGGGCTTTTAATTAGGACCTTTAAAACTTCTGCAGAGGGTTTAGTTGATGGTATCCAATAAAAATATTTGATAAAGTTAAAAAAATGTTAAATAAAAGCATGTCTGTACTTTGCATATTATTTTACTACTCCTATCCAGCCTCAACAGCTCTTACAACAAGCATCAGACTATTAATCCTTAATCAGTGTAATCCCTTCAAGAGGCTGTATCTCAAACATAGTTTCCTAAATATCAATTATATGGATTTAAACTAAACACGTTAAACTGCTTGGATGATTAATTATTAATTGTTTTTTAAAAGTTCTATCAGCACTTCTTTACAGGTCCCATCAAGACAAGTGAACCACATACTCATTCAGGAGGAGTCAATATATTATTTAATCGGTGTGCTTCTCATCTTCTGACATCTAATGATTTTTGTCATTGCTTGGTGAAAGCTGTGGCAATTTTAGTAAGATGAGATGGTTTTCTGTAGTATAGAGCTTCATGTTCCAACACACATATTGCCAGTGTGGTAAAATTGGAAAAACTTAAATCTCTGGAGAAACCGTAGACCAGAGAATACCAACCTACAGTAACCTATTTAAAAATAGAAGATGTGAAAAAAAGAATAGAAGAAATAAAACAAAAAGGTGACCTTGTCCATAGCTATATCAAACATCTGGTAATACTGTTGGTAGGAAAAGAATATGGTGGGTCCAAGTCACCAGTTGTATAGATCTCAGTAGCTCTAAATAAATAATAATTAAAAAAAAAAAGAAAAACAGTTCTTTTTGTATCTGGAAGCAATTATCTTTGAAAGTCAGAATGCTCATACATATCAATGCATTGGGATGAACTAATAGCTCCTCACACTGCTTGGCTAACATGTAAAACATTCAGGCCTAAGTACCCTTAATCGCATCCTCAATTCCAAGTGCAGTGGCAGATAATTTCAAGGTGCCGACATATCCATGAAGGAATTCTTTCCACGACATTTTTACTTCTCTTAGAGATAAGCATAAATTGTCTCCAGTGCTGTCACACAGCCGTTTGATCAATATTTGCAATTGGCAGGGATCCATCGGTGAGAAACCTGCAGTGTCTCTGACGGTCTTCACTGGAGAGGGAGGCTGTGACTGACTGTGGTGGGATAGGTAAAGGAACTGAAGGGAAATTGGAGCAAGTAGCCTGTGTAGCTTGAGTCTAGTGCCTCTACTAGCCAGTATCCATAAAATAATACTTTTCATTCTCCTTAGCTTTGATTTCTGTGATGGTGGCTTTAGTAGGTGTTCATGTGTGCAGGAATTGAAGGGGGCTCTGCTCAGGAAAGCCTTACTGTACAGCTGCACATGCCTCTTGGTGCAATCTGGTGCATTCCAGAGGCAGGAGGGAAAAAAAAAAAAAAAAATCTCTTCTGAAGTATCCTCATGAGCCAGAAGTAAAAAGCCCACCTCTGGTAGGGCTGATTTTGCAATATCCTGACACGGGAACACTTGTTCAGAAGCAAAAGAAAATTCCTGCCCTAAGCCCCTCCCTCTCATTCCCTTTTCAGTTAAGTGATGCATAGTCTGATTTATGTACATGTATTCCATGCTTCACTACCAGCACCGAGCCCCTCTCTGTATATTCAATGTACATGCATGCATACAGTAGTCAGCCACTATGTATTTATCTACCCACCTATTTATTTAGCTGTATGATACCTTAACAGAGAGCAAATGCAAACACAGATGAAAATTCCAGTGTATTTAAAGGTGAATTGAAGTTTATCAGTTGGCTCTGGGGGGATGTATTACATCTTTGAAAATATGCAGCCTTTTGCCATCAGAAAGAAAAAAAAAAAAAAAGAGAAAGTGAGAAAGTTAACTTGACCTGTGAATGAATAAAATTGAGTAAAACATGGATGTCATATTTTCTCCCAAAATGCTCATATAGGGAGTGAGTTGGCTTTTTCAGAATAGTATGGATATAGCGACCCGAATGTATAAATTCATCACTGAAGCCTGTTCCGTGCTTTTCTTATAACCTCTGATGAGGGATGTTAGCATTAATGTTGAATTACGCGTGCAGTTCTGTAGATCACATTCCCTAGAAATAACCCGCGTCTGTCTTTCTGCTCTGCACTTGTAGTGCACTATACTAACACTGCTCCAGCCTCTGCAGTGTCAGCTCATTAGCACACAGATCTCATATCCCCTCTCTGCACTGTCATTGCAAAAAATTGCTGTTGTACACCTTTACAGCCAACAAACGTGCACTTGTGTTCTGTACAATTTTCAAGAAATACTTAGAAAAGTAAACTGATACGTAGTCCCCGAGGAATTTCTCGGAAGAAAGGATTAGTTTGCATTAAAATCTGTTGATCGTGTAAAGATAGTGGTGGGATGTGTATGGGTGAAAAGGGGCTGTGATTGCAGAATCTAATTAATCTACAGGCAGATTCCCTCTCTCTCAGCTAAGCCTAACCTATCGGCTGCAAATTCTTGACCCCTTAATTTCTCTGAGTTGTTTGTTATGTATCTTTTGAACCCAGAAGGCTTTTTTTTATTTTACCAAATATTGATGTGTAGTATTTTTTCCACTGGCGTTCACTTTAAATGACCAAAAAAGAGGGAATGTACAATGACATGCTTAGCTTAAGTTGCTAAAATCCTGTAAGTGATTGTGGGGACGCTTTCCTGAAGGGGTCCGATTTCAGACTTAGAACATTTTTCTTTAGCATCCTTTAGTGTTGTGTTTAATCTTTAAAATGCAACTTGGAAGGTTTTAATGGGAAAAAGCGCCTGTTTGCTGTTGTGAGAATGATGCAGGAAATGATACCACAGGGCTAGCAGCAGACAGTATTTCCAGTTTAACTGTATTATCCCCTTTCCCAAAGCACAGGTGCATATATATGTATATCTATCTATCTCCACTCACATGTAGTTGCACTCGCACACGTGTGCACATAAGCACACTTTTTCCTTAGGTGCTGCTCAGCGCTTCTTTTTGCCAGTGGGCAGATAATTTGCTTCCCTTGCAACCGTGTATTCTTTGGCCAGCTGGCAAAGGACACTGACGCTGAAAGTGGTCAGCTCCCTTCTGCCAAAAGCATAAGCACGTCTTGCTGAAAGTCTTGCCAAGTTTGGGCCGTGTACTGGTGGTTTTGCCTGAGTAGAGACCGCAGGGTAGATGCCTCACTCTTCCAATAAGGAATGCGCTGTGGTTTCTCCCAGCATTCTGTATTAAAACACCTGGAGATGTGCTTTCTACACAACTCTGCTCAGTACAGATCCCTGAAAATGCCTTTTATGCTGCAGAACGTGCTCAAGTATTGTATATCACTGCTGTGTGACAAGGAAAATCAGCTGGCTTCGCTTGATGGGTCAGAGCTTTTGCAATATTGGGCTGGCTTGAAAGGTGAAGGGTGTGTTCAAGTAAAGTTTCTTTCATGGCAGAGCATGTGGTTTGCTATTAAGCTGATTGTGATCTCGGTGTTCACAGAAGGAAGCGTGCTGCTTTCAAGTATGTTCTGATATTTTTTTAATTTAATTTTAAAATAAATGGACTCTCTCTCCTCCCGTGCTGCATACATAGCATTTTCATGCTGTTTAGATATCAGGGTTCCATTTAACTCACACTATAGAGATGAAAAAAACCCCATCTATGAATGGACACCTTTTTGAGCAACTGAATTCACCAAATGAATGAAAAGTATGATGGAGAGTGCCATTTGCTCGTTCCGTTTCAGAAAGATTTTGTGCAGATGCAGAGATGAAATTGCTCCCTTTTCCTCTGTAGCACTGGGCCTGGAGGACCTGTGAGACTATTGGCATGGGCTGGGGAGTTACTGATTAATTACACATTCCATTAAAATGTGTAACAGCTGTAGTTTATCTCTGGTAGGAAATGGAGATGCCATGATGGGAAACAAGCACGTGACAGTAGCTTTTAACAGCTACAAAAAACCCACAGTTTTGTGGAAGGCTGACTCAGGAGCTTGTTCAAGAGCCACAGAAAACAGTGGGTTTCTTTCCTCAGGGTTCACTGTGTTCGGTGTCTGGGAGGTGGGAGGCCAGCCTACTGCAAGTGTAGGACTGTTCTCCAAGAAGGTGTGAAATGAGGCAGCTGAGTTATCTTTAATGATTCTTTATTGTCACAATCCAGCGACTGAACATTTTTCCATTTAAAGTACATGTTTTGTCATTACCGATTTTTGGAATGCTAATTCTGCTTTCGTGAGGCATCCTTAAAATGTTTTAGAATGTGTTACTTTTTAAACCAGCAACAGTTTGGTTTCGTAGCTCAGTTTCAAACCAAGCCAAACAATATGATTGAAAACTTGTGTTGATTTATTGTGAGAAAGATGTTTGTGTTGAATTCGTGTTTGGCATTTAAGTTACAGCCTGAGATAAGTGTTTCTATGCTGCTGTAAAGCAAAGGTCACTGGAAGCCCCTTTTTGAAGGGAGCTCCCGAAAACTCTGTTGTCATGAAGTTTGTTGCACCGGGCCTTGTTCCTCCACTGGGACAATGTAATGATCTAAAAGTAGAACTATAAACATGATTGATCTAGATCAAACCAGTTTCTGTGAAACTATGATGATCGCTGCTGTGAAGCAGCTTCCAGATTTCATCCACGGGGACTCTTTTTCTTCTCAAAGTGTCTGTGTGCTGTTGCCTGGCAGAGGTATGCTTCCCTCTGTTACGCCTCCTTTCTGCTATTGGTGATCTTCAGCAGATCCGATACCCTAGAAACCTTCAAACTTGAAATCATCCTAAGAGTTTTCCTTGTGCAGTCATCTGATGGAGACTCCAAAGTAGACGCTTGCATTCGGCTGCAGACATTGCAGTTTGGAGTGTGGAGCTGTCGCACAGCTTCACGGTAGCTGCTCTGGCCCGACTGTATCGGGGAGTTTGGAGATGCTTCTGTAGCACCAGAAATGCCAAGTTCATTTATCGGTGTGTGTAGCTGTGTATGGAACAGGCAAAGGCAGCGTGTGCCTTTTTAGTTGATCTCACCAAGGTGTAATGCTTAGGGGTAAGTTTCTCAGATGAACGCAGAGCGTGAGAGGAATGGGTGATAAGGTTTCCGTGTGAAGAGGAGGAGCGGATGGAGGAATAAGTTATGTGAATGAATGCACCGAGCAGGCATTCCTGCATGTCCTCCTCATCATTCTGAGGTGCTTGATCTGTTTTATCATCTTAAGTGCTTCTAAAATAGCCAGTGGCAACACATGGACCTCACACGTACCTTGCACAGGAGGCACAAGAAGCCCTTATGCCTGAGGATCAGCCTGCATGGCCACTGCTCTGCTGAAGACTTGCCCAGGCACTTGTAAAAAGGGTGAATTGCTCTCCTAGAATTGAATAGCCCAGGTGAGCACTCTTCTGCTGGAATGGAGCAACCTATCTGGTCACTTTTATGTAATTATTTTGCTAAATTATTTAGACATTTCTGATATGCTGAAAGTTTTTTGCTTGGGTATTTTTTGGTTTGTTTTTTTTTTTCCAAATGCAATTTACAACACATTTGCTTTCAGACCACTTGTGAGTTATGTGATTGCCTTTGGATGCTTGATACTGCCCTTGTGGTGGGCGTGTATTTGTTGGAGTCTATTCAAATGTGGTGTTTGAAATTCTGATCAGGAATTAAAAAAAAAAAAAAACGAAAAACAAGGCTGCATGGTGGCTTCACTGTCTCAACTCCTTTTTAACACAAGAACTGTCTTTAAAATGATTGCAGGTATCTGTGAAAGGTGCGTCCCCTCTCTGATGATATATAATCCATGCATGCTTACTTTGTTGCATATATACCTCATTATTTTCACACTTCTTCCTCCTGGACTGTTGTGTGTAAAATGATGGTGATTGCTTTCACCATCAGCAGTTTTCTCATCAAGCATTTGGGCCCAACCCCTGTGGTAAAGAGACTGAACTTGGGAAACTGTGGAGTCTTCAGATAGCTTTGAGCATGACTTGAAGTCAGTCAATTTGTACTTCTAGTAGTACAGTTTTACTGTCTCTTGTGCAAGGGTAATACAGTTTACATGTATCGAAAAGGTATCGCAGGGCTGTTTGCAGAGAAAAACTTGGAGAGATTTGGCTAACAGTGCCTTTTTTCATTTTATTGATCACTTTTTCCCCCTTCCTAAAACGAAAACCAACCCAAAACCAAAAAGGAAAAAAAAGCAAACTCACCAAAACCCAGCCTACTCTTCATGCTTCAGAAAAATAAATTGAAATTTGCACTTAGAAATCTGCTGTCCTTGCCAGAAGACGACGTACATTCTCATGGATGGACCTAGGAGAACTTGTGTCGTGGTTGTACAGCCAGCTAATCTGTCACTTGACAAAGGACAAATTTTCAGCTCATTACCTGAAATAAACAAAGCTGTTAGAAAGAAAGCAAGTTTACTGTTGGAAAGTTCTTTGTCTTCTGCACACCCTGAATCTTTATTATAAGTATGGTCCATACTCCTACAGCACGGCATGTGCCCAATTCTTGCCTTCCCGACCCATGCTCAAACTGTGAGTGCTGGGAGGAAAAACCATCTTTATGGGAAGTGGTGTTGCCTGTTGATTTCCCCCGGTGAGGTTTGTGGAACATGCTGTAAACAGGATCTCTCAGCTGCCAGCATTTCCAGGAGATGCACGGCAGTGCCTCTCAGGGCTTGACGCCTTCCGTGACTTCTTTGTCTGATTTCCATTTCAGAGATCTTAGCCTGAGATAGGTGTTGCAGCCCACTTAGTGAACACGGATCAGGCCTTGAGAATCGCAGGGCTGCTGCATCATGACACACATCTGATTGGTCTTTGTGCCCTGCTGTGTGTACTAAATTCCTTAGAACTTTTTGGTTGTTGTCTTTGTGGTTTTCTTCTGAGGGTGAGGTGCAGGGGGAGAGGTGGCTTGGGGAGAAATGGTAACTGATAAGCTTTTTCAGGCGATGAACTTTTCATAACCTCTCTGAAGAGCATGGTAAGGCATTGTTTTTTACCAATTACAGAGGGTTTATCTTCTTAGGCTTTACCACTCGTGTCACCAAGTTTGGATTCTAATGAAGTCTGATGGTCAGAAAACTCAAGTTCATGTGCATTCTTTTTTTTCCCAGGAGTTAGATGAGAGCTAATTAGCATCCATTGATTTGCAAAGGACTGACCCAGGGTCTAACCCTGCATCGAATTGAAACTGTTAAGGGGATTATAAATTGTCTAGCAAGTTTAATGTACTTGACCATCTTTCTCAAAGAAAGTGTGCAGTGATCAGGTAACATCTCCAGAGTGGTTTCACCACCATCGTGGAGTATGTCAAAAGGAGTTGAACCTAAGGAAATACTGAATGAGCAAGTGATCAGCATAGTATCAGCTATCCTACTTCAAATTTCCTTTTTAAAACATTGCTTTTTGTGCCTATTTACTTATAACTTCTCATTGAATATAAAATAATATTTAAGAGAAACTATGCACATGGTCATCCTATGCTTTTCCTATTTCAGTCATGTCAGCAGAGTGATCCTCATGACTAATAATAGTTTTCAAATACTGATATTGAATGCTTTGGCCAGCCCAGACAGAGTTCCTCCATAGAACTGTTATCCCACTGCTGTTCTGTGCACCCCAAAAATGGATTGTATATCCCAGAACATCATGATGCATGACTTTGAAAACTAATATGATTGGAAATGGTGGGACCTGTGTTACTTGCTCATCTTTAGTGTCATATGTAGTTCTGAAAAGGCTTTAAAGATTAGATTGCGATCAACCAGAAAATCAGAGAATTAAAAATAAAAGCTTTTAAAATAGTTTCAGACTTCAAAAGATCGATTTGTTTTCAGTTGAAGCCATATGTTTTGTTTTGGAAATGATGATTTCTGGGGTTTGTACATATTTTTTCTTGATTGAAATGGTTTTGTGAAGCCTGTCCGAGTTAGCAAGATGTTTCTGCAGACATGAATCTTCCTTTTTCAGTGAAAAAGCACCTGTTCTGTCCAATTTTTATAATGACACATAGATGATGGGTGTGAAAAAAACTTGTGTCTTGGAAGAAGCTGTCTGCTTTTTTCAGGGTATATAGTTCAAGCTGCTTGTGATGGATTTTATAGACAGACAATTTTTGTCAGTTAAAGTATGTATAGCATGTCTTCCCACACCATCTACAGGCAACTTACTTTATTACCTAGAGAGGCAGCAAGATAAGCCTAAAATCGATCAAAATGAGACCAGTTAACCCTCCTGACATTTTCCACTACTGCATTCTGGTGCTCCAGGTGCAGAAGTTGCCTTGTTTAAAGCACACATCAGTGTATCTTTACTACATGCAGAGCGTAGTAAATGTAGTGGTGCTTTCTACAACACCAGTGCCCTATTTCAAAGCTGTACATTCCGATCCATCAGGTGTGATTTATGGACAGTTGGTGTGTGCTATTTAACACCAAAACCAGTTGCAAGCAGTGATACGTAGTTGTGTGTATCTGCAGTGACCACTGGGACCTACGTGTTTTAGTGCTTCATTGTTCTACCCTAACAGAAAGAAAAGAAACTACTTTGTATCCCCTTAGATATAGTTGAGATACATAATAGAGTCTTCCTTTGATCTCATTTACACCAGGGGAATTTGGAGTAGCTCTGCGGGAGTTTGAAGCCAGTGAAGTGTAAAAACACACTGGTCCCTCATAGGGTATTCCTGGCTTTAAGCCTCTGGATAACTGGGGGATGTGGGTCCAGGACAGGCAATGGATTCTTGGAGGGAGACTCGGAGCATCTTAATCAGCAGCACACCTCTCCTGCAGGACTGCCCAGGTTGTCCAGGCTTTTGACTTTAACAACTACGTGAATACACCCTTGTGTTACGCTGCACGTATTTCCTCTGGGAACTTTGGGAAATTGAACTAAATGTTCACGTTCAGAAATAAGTGTGCCTTTATAAGTGATGCTGGGTACCTCAGAAGTATCTGTAATAGACTGTGTAGAGCAGAATCTGCCAAGGAAAGATTTTTGTTTTTCAATTGAAACAAAGTAGTGTAAATCAAATAGTCTCCTGTGGAAAGTGCTGACCTTGCTTTTAGCAGAAGTCACTTGCACCATCGCTACTCTCAGATTTTCATTTTTTCTTTTTTTTTTTTTTCCCCTTTCCCTCCATATATATATTTTTGCAGCTGTGAATCTTTCACTACTTTTCTCTCTTTCTCTCTGCGTCGGTTTATGGATTTTGCAATTCTTGTATGAATAGAGACTGTGTGACATTAAAGACTATAGACTCTTCAGTGAAATTTAACTCGTGTCTCTTATTTGCTTACATGAATAGAAACTGAAAAACATGGCACCTTTTTCTGAGTCGCTCCAGAGGTAATTCAGGAACAGATCTCTGGCAAAACAGGGTCTTTTGGCCAAAGCATGAAGCCAACATTTGAACCTATTCTCATCTGTAAAAACACCCTGTTATTTTTCATGAAGAGTGAACCTATTGTGAGTGGTGATGCTGCTAACTCCTGCATCCTGGTCAGGTTCCAGCTTGGATCATTATCAACATAAATCAGATATTCTCCTGGAAGCTTTATTCAGATAAATTATCTGCACTTCCGGTCTTAAATTCTTATTGTGTTGTTCTGCAGCGTTAGCCCCTGTCTCATATAAGATGCATTTGAGATTTGAGGCAATCTCTGCATACACTGGAGGATCCATTTTGATATTAAAGTATATTTTCCTTGAGGGCTTTTCTGAAGAGATGCTCTGCTTCCTCGGTAATGTCTGGAGATTCCCCGTGTAAGATTCCCTTAATAAGAATTGTTTTGTTAATTGATTCCAGAATCTGCTGCTCTGGAATAGTCTGCTTTAATCAGGATCTTCGTGTGAATTTGCAAATGGCATCTTTCTGGGCGGAACTGGAAGCAGAATTGCTAAGATTCCTCCTTTCTACAGTGTGGTCTCTAGAAATGCTTCTATCAGCAGTGCCAGTGTTTCTCCTGTATGCTGGGTTGAATCCAGTCTATCGCAACATTCTCTGTAAGGGGATTAAAATCTTCTTGGAAATAGTCAAAATCGATTATTAATTGTGCTTTCAAGAAGCCTGGGTGCAGCTATGTGTGAATTCCCAGAAATTCAGCGCTGTAATTCAGTGTGTGCAGTACAGTACACTCGCAAAAAGCGTGGAAGCGCTCCAAAGGCAGCAGACCTCCTCCTGCAAAATGGGTGTGGGAAGGGCAATGGCAGTGTAAGATTCACTCCTGCTATCCTGCCTGCCTCATTCCTGGATGAAAGATGCTGTAGAAGTGTAAAGCATTCAGATCAAACCTCCTGGATAATCAGGACTGTGACTTTGTTCTGCATGACAGAGAAGGGCCTGCAGTTCAGACGCTGCCGACTGCCTTCTCCGCTGAGCCTGCCAGCAAAAGGGTCAATTAGTACCAGCTCCAGGAGTGCAGCTCTGTTACAAAGGCCTGCGTCCACTTAGAACTGTTCATTTAAGCTCTCATTAGGGACTTTGGGTTAATAGCAGTGTGCACTGCTGCCTAATCATTTACCTGAAACTGAGAGACTTTATTTTACCGGTTTAGCCACCTTCCTACCCAGTTTGTTCGGGGTGGTTTTTTTGTGACCGAGTCCAACTTTAAATCTCTTGAGAAGCGTATCATGTTCTGCTGCAATGATTACAGTTCAAGTGTGTAGGTATTTATTGCCAATATAGAATGAAAAGTAGTAACTTTTAAAATATTGATGAGCAAAGCAATGAGGATCCTCAGCTTGATAAACTCAGGCACTCTTAAAAGCTCGCTCTTCTCTATGAACGTCCTGCAGACAGTTTTACTTTAATGCTAAAAGGATTTCATTTTGAAACAGCCACTGACTTTCGTGTAGGAAAGACAACTTGCACACCCTGTCTCATATCTCAGAGGTGTAGAAGCACCAACTGGGTTGGGAGCTTCCCCTGTTTGTCCACTGGAAAACGAGTGTTCTCTTTCTGAGGGAGCTGGTGCTGTCAATGTTTTGGCTGTCGACCATTACAGTAGAAACATCTCACTAAAATGCTTCCTTGGTGCAGCTGAGCGTGCCGATTGTCCTTCGTATTAGACTAGCAGGAAGCTGGTAAATTGGCTAATGCTACAACTCGAAGATTATTTTGACTGCCAGGATGCACATTTTCTGAGCATCAGACTTCAAAACTGAGAAGTGATCATTTATGGCTATAGATGGAGCCATGTGACTCTTTAAACTTGGTTCAGCAGTGGTTTGGTTACCTGGGTGTAGGCTCAAAGGCTGTTACTTCCTGCTCAGTAGTCTCTGTAGAGGTTTTGGACATTTCTGCGACACTCCTCTGTTGAAGTTTCTTTGGAGCGTTGCCCTCTGTGTGAAGCAGCTGGGGTGATGGCTTTGGCTCCCATTCATGGCATCCGCAAGAAAGAAATTGCTGCAGTCCAGTGCTGTATTGAGCTCTCTGCAGGGATGTCTCACGGCAGCACAAATCCTGCCTGGAAGCAGATGGGTGCCAGCCTCTAGGTCTGTGGGAGAACTGATCATTCCTCTGTTTTCCTGAGACCACATACCAGGCATCTTGTGATTCCTAACCAGTGAAATAGGGTAGAAACCCTTCTAGTAATGCCCAGTGGTTAGGAGATTTTCCTCCGGGAGCAGGAGGTGCATTCAGAGCCTCAGGGCTCATCGCTTGCAGACTGGGCAGCACTGGTGTTGCTGTGCGAGCCCCCAGCCCAGCAGGGCTGCCAGGGAGACAGGGGCACTGCAGCCACAGCTGTTGGATCCTTTTAAACTTCAAGGCTTTGGAAGTTTTCTTTGGGATCTGTGCTGAGCAGAGATGTGGTTTTTCCTTTTAGTTGGATGTCTTTATTCCTTTTCCTCCCTTCTCTGTTCTTGCCTCGCTTTGATAGATAGGAGCAGCTAGACCATAATTAAAAAAAAATGAAAAGAGCTGTTTCACTTCGCAGAGACAGTGAACAGGCCTGTGAAAGGCACCTTCTGTTCCCCGTCTGCCTGGGTTCACCTCGCACCCGTCAGCCTCAGCGTTAGTCTCATTCCCATGGAGCTGCTGGGTTTGGTTCCGTCGCAGAAAGTGGGCAAGTTTCACACTGAAGTCGTTCAAAATCCCAACCTTGTGCACGTGTCCTCAGCTGCCGGTCATTCCCAGGACAGGTTTTCTCCGATCGCCGGAGCTTTCTCCGAATCCAGTCTGACTTTTGAGGTGATTACAAATCCGCGAGACCGTGTGAGTTTCCCGCAGAGATGGAACTGCTCTGACACCAGAGGGATCCTGGGGCTTTCGATGGAGCCTGTATGTAAATACAGTAATTTGGGTGAACGAAAAAACAACAGTATAATTCAGCATCTCTTTAGTTTCTTGAAGCCTGCCATGCCTTTTGTGCTGATAGGAGGCTTCTGCAGCTCCCAGTGATGAACCTGCTAAAACAAATGACTGAGATTAGTATTATTTATAGATAACCACAGAGATCATTCATTCCTCTCAAGCTGTTTAGTTTTGGGCAGCCCAGTGAAACTGATGAAATTGCCAGTTGTCTGAAATGCTTCTGCCAGTTGTTTGAATGAACGGTATTGATTATAGTTACAGGACTATTCATCTCGTACTGGCACGCATACAATACATGTATTATAAAAATGTTGTCTCTGTTGACAGCTGGGTTATGAAATGATACACTGAATTATACACCCTTATAGCCAGTGTATACATAGCCTTTTCTTAATCCTAATTTAAAAGTATTAAAAGTTACTTGAGGGAATACAGAATGGAGTATCAGACACTGGAGAGCATCATCATAACTGTGTTGGGAACAACCAGTTAACAAATGAACTGTCATGATGAAGCCTCAGTGGGTGCTGACTGGTCTGAACAACCTTCTGCTGTGGAGGTAGAGAAAATTTTGTTTTATTAAATGAGTAAGGATTTCTTAGAACATGCGGGTATAAAAGAGACCATTTAAATCTACTCTGTTACTGCAGTTTTGTTTTAAAATCAAAGAAAACCTTGAGGCAAAGCCCTCTTGGCAGTGCATACCATAGTAGTCCTCTGGCTTCATAGCAAATACCTTCATCTTTCTGGGGTTTTTTTATTAAAAAAAAAAAATGCAGTGATCGTGCTCATCTGCACACCCTCAGAAGTTTTCCATCCTTCATTCTGTTGCTTACTTAATGATGTGTATCCCAGTTGCCTGGGTTGCTCCATCACATTGCCTTTGGCTGTGGAATTCACTGGAGAGAAGCTCAGCAGATGGCCCTTTGGCTACACATTCTGTCCCTTCACTGGAACAATCTATTGTTCTAACTCAAAATGGGATAGAACATACCCCAAAAGTTGCACTAAAAATACCTTTTGGGTTTCAGAGGATGTGTTCTTTCCTTGATGCATTGCTGTATATGTGAAGGATTCGTGTTTTGAAGAACTATGATGGTTAAATAAAGATGAGATAGACTTTTAAGTGCTGCGCTTGAAATTTTCCATTTTGATAAAAAAAATAAAAGTGCTCAGAGCTTTTTTATGGTTTGTTTTTTTTTTAAGTTTTACTAATACTTAATTGTTTATATCTGAAATAACACCATTGTCCCCAGTAGTCTCCTTGAGAGCAGACTTTCCCCATACTTACCCGAGCTAATTGGTACACTGAACATAACGAACGGTCCACACTGGTGACAGATGTCACTGTAAAATGCTTGGCTGTGTTTTTCACATATATTTGCAACGGTAGCAAATTGGTCAAATAGCTGCATTTAAGGTTTCATTAAATAGGTAAGGTCAGACCACAATTGGAGTAGTTTGACTTAGGGTACCTGATGCAAGTGAATGGAAGCAGATTTATATCACCATGACTCTTAAAATAGTATTGAACAGTTCTTTGTGGCAATATAGCAGATAGAAATCTTTACAAATGTGTGTGTTGTGCAGTTGCCGAAGGATGATACTCTTCTTCAGCTTGTGTTACCAAAGATAGCTTTCAAATGGGATATTTCTTAATCATAATTTCAATTTCCTGTGGCATAAACTATCAATTTCCTGAATAGGAAAATACAAATTTTCTTTTGTTCTTTCTTCTTTTCTTCATAGTCGGAGATTCTTCTTTACCAATAAGTAATACATGTTTAACCATGAAAAAGCTTCTTTTGAGCACCTTTCCATTGATTTTTCAGATCCTGGCAAGCCACTTTTTATCTGTTTGCTTCCTTCTGTTCCACACTTTTGCTTCCTTTTCCTTTGTATCAGTCTCTGCAATTAAGCTGTTGTAATAAAACCACATTAATTGATGGTGGTTTATTTTTAAATTCTTTCTCTGAAAGTTTAATCTCCTGCCATTAGATGGGTTATTTACATGCTCATCCTCTATAAAAGTGGATGAGTTAGTGGAATAAATATTGCACGTGTTAATGGGAGAATAGGTGCCCCCACTGCCACGCTGCCAGCGTAGAGAGATGGATTCTGTTGAGGACTTGTGCAGTGCAGTGGCTGACAAGGTACAGCAGCAAGGATAAAACACTAGCTACTCCACTTGCCAAAGTTTTGGGGTCTCTTCAGCTCCCAATGGCTTTGCTTAATTGTTACTGAAGCCTCCCCTGCTGAACTGATGCATCAGAGCAGCAGCATGAGCTGAACATTTGTGATGGCTGAACTTGTTCCTGCTGCTCACCAAACAGATACACTGGAAGTGCAAACAGGAGGTGCTCCCCTTATCTCTACTTAAAGCATGGATACGAGTTTGACTAATCAGCTGTACTATGAAGTTACTCAGACTAACTTAGGAGTTGAAAAGCAGGTATTTTGGCTTGATACATACAGTCAGTACCTCTGCTTTTCTGGCTGCCTGGGCAGAAAGGACAGCTTAAGAGTGAAAAATGTACAGTGGTGAATCTCTTTTTTTCTTATTCTCTTGTTTGTGTTTTGCTGTTTGACTTCTTTTGTTTTTGTTTTTTTTTATTTATGGAATATGATGATAGTTTCTACTGTACAATTCTGAGTAAAGAGGAAAATTTACTGGGTATCCTAAGGGAAGGCGGCCTTCCCTAAGTGGTATTTCCTCGTTCTTTCGTGGAGCTGCTATGTGACTGATTTTGTTCTGCTTGTCTTTTAAAGATACAAGATCAATTATGATAATAGGATTATATGTGATGGTTATCTGGATTCTTAAGAAAACAATGGCAGAGAAGGAAATAGGAAGGGCAGTATTGTCATTTGAGGGGTTGCTTGTGTATGGCTTGTATCTAAAAGTCTTTCAATATGACATTCTTCAGTACTTTGAGCACTTCTCCATAAAGACATTAACAACTTGTGGGAGAGCTCAGATGTTGAAATTGGACACTCTAATGTCCAACCTTGCCTTTCTACAGTCTGCTCAGCTATATAAAAATCTGGATGGATATTCTAATTCAGGCCCCTACTTCGTCAGTGGCAAGATCCATGGCAAGAGCCAGTGTGCCAATGTGTAGTCTCCACCATCACCTTCCATTAGATGTCAGTCAAATCTTTGCTTCTGGGTGTTCCTTTTTTTCTTTAAAGAGAGTGAGAACAGGCTTGTGTATCTTAAATAACTGGTTATTTTTCGGATCAAGTTACTCACAAGCCCACCTTCTTCACCTGAACAATCTTTGCAGGGTCATCTATTCAAGTAGCTTTTTTTAACCTTAGGCAACAATTTAACATCTTAAACACAGAACACCCTGATGGTGTTTCCGAGCAAGGACCCTTACCTTCTGAATAATGTTTCCTCTCATGGTTGATTTTTCTTATTTTTAAAAAGTCTTGATTTATGTATTTTACTTTCCAGAGAAACTTGGCTTTATTCTTTTCCGCGGCATTTGCATCATGGATTAAACAAATATCAAGGACAAGAAAAAAATACATGTGCAGCATAATTGTTGTGTGATATTACTGTAATCAGAAATGTTTCTTGATAAGCTACACAATGATATCATTGCTTGATTCCTGAGAAGAGTCTCACAAAGCTGGGTTAAGTTTTACGGGGTGAGATGGATTTTTCACTTGCTCCACCTGGTCTCTCAAAACTGGTAGTCAGAAATAAATCTTCTAGGAGAAGAATTTAATTATCTTGCATTTCCCACATCATTGTCTCTAATTAATTGACTGCACTTTGGATTCTTTCTCTCATTAGGGAAGTTTGAATGGACTCTGTAGATACAACAGTTTCGGAAAGAGACTTCGGAATGTGGCTTGTCAGAAGACTACAGCTTTGTACAGCGTGATTAGTTTCACTTACTGACTTGACCCAGCACATTTATTCTGCTTAGCTGAAAATCCTAGATACTGTGCTTATTTACATGCGTTTGAACTATCCTTTTGGAAAATATTTTTATTGTAGCACTTCCATGGCTTCTCTTTATTCCCTATTATTATAGTCTATGTTATGTTTTTATCGAAGTTAGCTGTGTGGTAACAGGATATTTTTTTATTTGAGAGTGGTATTGGGGGCTGAGAGGGAGGAAGGAGAGGACCAAGTAAGTGGAGGGCAACCACAGCTTAGAAAAGGACTCAGAGCCAAGAGAGTTAAATTGCACTTTTTCCAAGATGTGAAAACGCTTGAAAGTAGTCCCTTGTAGAGCACAACCTTGGCGTGTTTGCTGCTGCTGTTTTGAAAGATTTTCAGCTACTATATCATGCCCAGATTTTATGGAAGGGAAGTTTTCTTTCTGAAGAACTGAAATTAAATCATGATTGCTGCTTCTGCATCTAATGTGTAGTGTATATCCATATATTCATGGACACTCAGTTACCCTGCTTCTGTCCATCTCTTTCTCTGTTCCCATAGTCCTTCAACAAAATAAGAGGGCAGATTTAGAGTATTTCGATTCCTCCACAGTAAAGATGAGGCTTCTATCAGCTGGACACCATCTGAATCCGTGTAAAACCTGAGAATTTTGGTGAGATGAAAGACTTTTATTGAACTTAGATTAAAATGGAGTAAAATCCTGAAGGTTCTGTGCTTACAGAGACACCGTGACTTTATGGATTACATATATTCTGTGTAAAATTATCTTTCCTGCTGTCCGTACTTATAGCAAAACACTTTTTTTTTTTTTCCTCATTTATTTTTGCAAATAACAGCAGTTTCTGGTTTGTATCAGGATCACATCCCAGTGTTAGTCCAATCACTCTTACTGTTTTCATTTTTCATACAGCAACAAGAAAAAGAATAAGAACTGTATATAAAGGTATGCTGTTAGATCCATAATATTTTGGGGGTGAGCTCTGCTGTGTGTGGGGCCTGAAACTGCCTTGAAAATGATCTTTAAAAACAGATTTTGTATCCAGCTGAGGAAGGAACAAATACATTTAAGAGGATAAGAAAAAGAAAAAAAGTTTACTAGTTGAACAAAGGAAAGTAAACTGTTCCAGTACAGTAGCTGCTTGCTTTCTTTAATAGAATGACTTCAGTAGGATTTAATTTAGGACTGGTTGCACTAGGCTGTGGAAAAATGGAGAGCCAGAAAGGTGTGGGTTTCGTATTTACATTGGTTTGATGGTTACAAAATAATCTGGGAATTTTCAGTTCATGGAGTATGCCATTTGGTTTGTTTGATGTGGTTTCCATAGGTTTCAAGACTTCTTGAAGTATTGGACTGACAGGTCTTAACTAAAGCTAGTGACAACCTAGCTGGGTTTGCATTTCTGGCATATTTTTGCAGACTTTTCTTGGTTTAATGGAAAACTGTAAAGGTCAGTAGCTTGCTATATATCCACAGAATAACTTCAGAGTTCACAGTCATGCTTCTAACCAGAAAGGGTGTTACAAGTCTGTTACTCTAATGAGAAGGATTAGAACCAAATCGGAATACTTTTAAATGTCTCACATTTACTTACTGCAGATTCAATAGTGAGTTTAGCCCTAGAGTCAAAGAACAGCATAATAGAAGGACTTGAATGCCTGGTTTTCTTTTATTGGTGATCTCTGTAGAACAAGAGTTAAGACTTATTGTCTGGGCTTCTTTAGGAAGCTTGGAAGAACTGATGAATTCGTCAGTCCTTTTTATGCAGTCTTACTGGATGTGTTAAATCTTCATGTCTTCAATTTATTAAATTATTATGAGAAAGTCATTCTATTGTTATCAAATTCATTTTTCTTATGCTAGTTTCTATGCTATTTTTGTGATAGAAAGGTAGTGTATCACTGATAACATTTCTAGTGGGAAGGAGGGCTTGGACTGGCTCATGTAAATGGAAAATATACAGAGAAAATAAGAGTGTAAGGAGGTCTTCTCTGCCTATAATTGACATTTCTTGGAAAATGAGGTGCCTTATGCCTTCTATTGTAGTCTGGAGAGACATTTCACTTAGTCCATTAATCTATCTGAAAAGTATTACTACCTGAGGTCACCAAAAAAATTTATTCCAAGGCCTACAAAATTTTCAAGTTCAAAAATAATCTGTTGATGGGCCACTTCAAAAAGTTTCACACTGTCAGGGAGTCTGAAAATCAGACTAGGAAAATTCAGTAACAATAGCTTAGCATCAACTCCTTACGCTGCTCTAGTTTAAACAAACACAAAAACACATTATCATGGTCCTTTCTGTTGTATGCTATTTTGTTAGGCAGTATAGAATTACATATGTGATATATATGTGTGTGTGTGTAGAGAGAGTTTGGAACCTAAATTTGTGATGTGCTGCTTTTTGCTGAATGATGGGCATGCTTCTCTTTTACACTGGTTTAAACAAAAGACTTTCTTTTAAATTTAAACTGAAATTGGCACTGATGTTTGCAAGTTAAAGTTCAGAGTTATTAATCTATAAAACTTGGAAGACACTATGAATTAATTTATAAGAGATTAGCAAAGCAGAAATGTAATGTGTTTGTATTTGGTAGGACATGGCTGTGTTTAATTTGAAGGCATTATTTACAGTCTCTGACTGGATCACATATGGGTTTCTATTCTGTTATGCCTAGCAAGCTGGGGTTTTTTTAGAGCTTATTTAAAAGGGAAATGAAAAATTGAGTTCATTGAGTTCATGAAACAGTTCCTCCCATGGTTAAGACTGTGTGTGCTGTGAATAAGGGCTTCCCTACCTGCAGAGCCTAGTTGTGTCCTCCAGAACTGGCAGTGTTTCTCTCCACTTTGTCATCTTGCTAAGATCCATCCTATCCTTAGTGCAGTTTTGTTCAGTGGTTGACCTCCCAGAACAGGTGGTGCTGCAAACAAGGCTTAACCAGCAGTGGGGACAGGCTTGGGGGGGATGATGCTCTTCTGGAAGGAGCTCGTCCTGCAGCTGACCACAGCCATGGCAGCCATGTGAGAGCTTATCCTTAAGACAGAGAATTGTCTTGCCACTTATCACCCAAAGCTGTTTGGTGCTGGTAGGTTGGCTATAGGGATTACTGACACAGAGATACACACTGGCATTTTAAAGCTATTTCCCCCAAGTTTTTACTGATCTGGGTATTGCACAGTTGTATTTGAGATGCTGGTGAGACTCATCTGCTTGTTCCTTGGCTGAACAATACCCCCTAAGTGAGCTAATTCTTTATGATATAGCAAGGACTGATTGAGAGCTCTGGAAGGTTCCCTGAAGTGACTTACTGAGGGAAGGATCCACAGTGCATTGTCTTTAGAAATTCATACCAGTTTTCTACCATAAGGACTAGAGTTTCTGTTCCCAAAGGCAGAATGACTTGGGATAGTGTTGCAGTTCCTTTGTTGCTTTGGACTTCCCCCAGCCTTGGATTTCCTTTCCCTCCTAAGTTTACACGGTGTTTTTTCAGGATGCTTAGAATTTGTTAACATGTAGAAGCAAGGTGTTAGCAGATTTAGTGATTCTTGTGAAAAGCCGGAGAGGATAAATTTTTAGATATTTCTAATAAGCACTACAATTACAGAGGGATTTGGATTAAGGATGCTAATGCATCTCTGAGGATGGAGCACATCTCTGAATCAAGAGGCTAAGGAATGAGTTGGAAAGTAGATGATTAAAGAGAGGTTGAAAAAGTATTTATTTCAATAGCCGCATATTTGCTTAAATATCTATTTTATTTATATACAAAGAAGCATTAAAAAAACCCCAGGCCTTTGTTTGAAATACAGTACAAATTAATCAATTCAGTCATGTACCAGAAACTCATAACATGAAAATATTAAGAACTTTACCGACTATATGAGGTGACAAAAATTCATTACCTCAGTGATAGTAACCTTTGTGAGTATTTGATATGCAGCAAACAGTCTTACCTATTAAATTCCACTTTTTCAATCCAAAGAACTGACAGATGTTATTTGCAGTAAAGATGAAAAAACTAAAGGCACAGAAAACTTCTCTTCTTTCAATCACTTCAGACTTTCAAGAATTCAGGCTTAGGGGTCTCTTGGATAGGAGGATGTGGGTGCAAAGCTTGGATTGTAACCCACTGATGATAAGCCATGGTATGAGCAATGTGCATAATTAGTAAATTTGGTGAATGTCATGATGTTTTCAGAGGAAAGCTGATGCTTTTTAACTGTGTTTCCAGTATGGAGGAGCTGTAATGGAGATAGCATCATTCAGAATTAAAAAAAAAAAATAAAAATCTGTGATTCTGAATTCATTTGTATTTATGCTGATGAGACCACAAACACGAGGAGATCACAGCAGCATTCTCTGGCCTGGGTGGTGGTAGTGAATAAAAGAGCTTCTAACTCATAGCAGTGGAAGTTACAGGAGTCTTCTCTTCTCATTTTCTGGTAACTCTGCTAGAAAGTTTGAGATAGAGAGGGAGGAGAAAGGGCTATTCTTTGAAGTTATTGATTTGCAGGTGTTTTCCTGCTAGGAGAGATTTTAGTAGGTGTTGATGGAGAAGAGACTAGGGAAGCGTGGAAGTGCTGTGGTGTAAGTCAGACTAAATCATCTCGGTACGCCTGGTCCAGCTCGATTGTAAAGCATCGCTGAAGGGGGGCCTGTTGGCAATTTGACCCTCAGCTCTGATTCAGCATCTTGAGCACGTACTTCAGCCTGTGTCTCTTCATCAAAGCACGTGCTTAAATTGGGGATCTAGGACATTTAGTAAAACCTTGCTGGTGGTAGTGAAGCAGCTCTGTGCATGTAGAAAAAGGTTGACCCAGCCGTGGTTCTTCAGGTCTGTTCATTTCTAGAGAAATTCAAGTGCTGCCCCACACTGCCACTGTCTCATGACATGTCACTGTTTATACCACGAGTGGAGAGATGCAGCAACACACAAATTCAGCAAGAGCAGGCAAAAGAAGCAACTTTATTAATTGATAACCCCATTTCATATACCCTATCCCCACAGGGCGATTGGTCAGTGATCACCCATCTCCTAGGGTGAGTGGCTACAGTCCTACAACACCCATTTCAAAATATTTTTCCAATGTACCATAAACAGAACTTAGCAAAACACCACGTGTTAGTCTAGCTTACAAAAAACATCCTACTGTTTTTCATAACATGCGTTAGAAAGGCAGGATTCTCACCAAATATTTTGAGAACCTGAGAAAATCCCTCTGCTAGCAGCTTTTCAGCATCCACAATGACACAGCAGGTTTCTGATCAGAACTTCTAGGACCTCTTGAGTAGAACCAAAGGGCTGCTAATTTGGCTTTGGTATGAGACATTTAGCTCTTCTCTGTCAAGAGATGTGGGAAGAGTCCCACTTCTTTATCACCATCACAGGTACCTCTGCAGGCCCCAGTCTCATGCTGTTGCTGATGATTAACAAGATTGTTCTCTGCTCGTGGATAGAGCAGGGTCTCACCGAGCGCAGAAGAAAAGCCATGGATTTGCACCAAGTTAACATTTCTCTGTACAGCTGGCTGAGCGCAGACTCTGAACCAGTATTTAAAGCTACCACAATCTGTCCAAACTCTCTGAGATTAACATATAATTTCAAACTCGGCCTGTCTCACTTGGCTGCCCCTTCCTCATCAGAAAGGGCAGCACTCGGTTAAGAATTAACGCATACCACTGTGACTTTTCTTTCAGAATCAAGCTCTTGCTGTCCCATTTCCATCAATTTTGGCTTCCACATTATTCAGCTGTGCACCAGACAACTCTTTTGTTATGTGCCAATTAACCCAGCTTGATAAATAGTGATTATGCATAATTTATACAGAATAATGTTCTTGTCGTTCCCTGTAAATAAGGCACTGGCTTAGCTGAGAGTACTGGTCTGTGAATTACTGTCAGATGTGATTGTGAAGGTCCAGGAGGCTGGTAGTGAGAAAGACTCTTTGGACCGTAAGGCAGATAGAAACAATACCGAGAGCAAAACTAAATGGAGGGGGTGCTTTTGGTTTCGTAAGGGGAGCTGGGATTTTGGTTTTGCAGTTCTGCAGTTTGCTCTTTCAAGTGTACTGAATAGACCTCTCAGTTCTAGTTCAGCTCTCGCTGAAGTCCATGGGAGCTTCTCCAGTGACATTGGTGGCTTCTTGGTTGGAACCCTAAGGAGCATTTTCAGATGATTTCAGAGCCATTCTGTTTCCTCTTCTGTGTGGACTGATCTGGAGTCTCTCAGACCAATGAGCCAACAGCAGTTGGACTCGAGGAGTGGGTGAGAATTGCAGGGGCCCATGAACCTTGAGTAAATAGGGGGAGGAGACAGGGAAATGTAAAATCCATTCCACTAGTCCGAGATGTACTTGCAGTGACAGCACTTGCTGGAATACTATTGCAGAGCTTCCGGGAAAGTGTTAGGGACTGTTGCTTTGGGTAAACTGGGCTGTCTGTCAGCCAGCACCATGCTCTGCATACAGAAAGCCAACTGGAAGCCCTCCAGAGCTGGAGGCTGCTTGCACAGCTGCTACTTTGGCGATCACATCCCCTTTCTCCTTGGACAACCTTACTCCTGGCCTTTACCTCGTGGTGAATTTTACCCAGTTCAGTGATTCCAGGTGTGTTTGCCATTTTGCCTCTTCTGTCTTATCTGCTGTAATATATCCCCACAGGCCTATAAATGGCACCACCTCAGCAGGCTCAGCTCATCTTTCATCACGCTGCCAGAGCCTTGCTTTGATTTATTGCCTTTCACCACAGTGGCCCAGAATGAAGTCAACTTCTGAAATCACTTGGGGAAAGATCTGCTGAACAAGCATACATTTAATAATATGCCTCTGCCTCTTTACTTCCTCCATACTGGGATGTTCCAATGAAGTAAGAAATCCCTTCAGACTATCGCAGTGCTGGCTGGAGATAGCTGCTGCTGATTCACAGCTCTGAGGCACAGCGTTGCTTTTAAACGCTGCGCGTCGATTCAGCCCCACGTTCTGCCTAACATCCTCAACTGCAAAACGCTGCCGTTTTCTGATAGATGTGATTTACTTATTTTTTCTTCATGCCACGAAGCACTTGCTTTTGCTGTGGTCTGTTGTTGAAAGTATTGACAAAATGTGTGAGACAGATCTTCTCTGAAGATGCTGAGAGCTACTTGGATACTCCCAGGTCTACCACATCTTGTTAAAAGCAGATTAAAACCACTTTTTTGAACATGTCTTTTTGTTCCGAGGCGGACTGCTTAGTGGCTTGTGGAACTCTTGTTGCTTTGAATAGAATTATAGAAACAGTCATGACTTTATATTAAGCTATTAAATGTTACTGTGTGTTTATTAGAATACGCGTCTTAGTAGAGTATATTGGCTGCCTGTAAGCAAATGGCTGATAAATTTCCTTGTGTTTCATAGCTGAATAACTTTTGAAAGAATAGGGGGTTTCGTATTTTTCCTCTGACCAACATTTTTAGAAAAATCACTTCAGAAAGTAAGAGATGCAGTTACAATCCAAAGTGATCACAGCAGGCTGGCATAACATCCTAGATTAAAATAAAAAGCATTTCAAATGGTGCAGGAGATGGAAAGAAGTTGTTTAGCTCAAGTGTGTGTTACATATTTGTGTTGCATGCACACTGTCCCTGTTTCTGCAGAGATTAATGGTGAAACAGGAGGTGGACTCTTGGATGTGAAGGGCACATATCATCATGGTTTACTGTGAATATATTTAGACTCTCCCGTGGAAAACTTTGTCAGGTCCTCTGGCTCCCTCATGCAGGTGTCAGCTCATCTTCCATGCTTCAGGAAGGAAGGAGTGTGTGGTTATGTCTATAGGATAGACTGAGCCTTTTCTCAAAGGGCAGAAAGCTCAATGAACTGCTTTACATCCACATGTTAATTCTCTAACACTCCCTAAACTTGAGGCCAGTGCCCTAATCATCCGGGATCGTGGAGCTGCCCATCAGGAGCAGAGTGTTGGCGTTGCACATACTGCTGTTGTTGGCAAAGCATTGATTATCCTGGAGAAACTGAGCAGAATCATCTCTTCTTCAAAGCACAAAAGACAGGTAACTGGTGCCTTCCCTTTTCTGTCCAGCAGTGAGTTTAACTGTCTATGAAGAGAAGGTTCTTGCTGCTCCTCCTCCGAGTATCTCCTTTGGCATCAGGACCAGCGTAGGCAGTAAAGTCACAAGTAACGCAAATCCACAGCATTTGGGTGTTACAAAGTCTTCCTTCCAAGAGCTTTTTGTTTTAAACTGTGTGGTATGTATCTGATGTCTTCCCTTGAAAACTAAGAAGAGCTCTCCCTTCTGAGCAGCTTGTGGGCATGGTGGGATCAGGGTGGAAGGTGGTCTGTTAATGGTAGAAGATTGTGGATTTAAAACCAGAAAACTTGGCTATAATTTGTAGTGCCTGGTCTGAGAGCTTGAACTCCATCTTGTAAAGACAGGAACAGGATAATATAGTATGATCATCATGTATTGAAGTATAGTCCTCAAATATGTAACATATTTTCTTAATCATCATACAAAAATTAAATCATTTGATTTGTATGGCACGTATCTATCTCCTCTCACCTTTAATCCATTTTAATCTTTAAACCCTTATTTTGCTTCCCTCAAACTCCAGTAGATTAAACTTCAAATTGACCCATGATAATCTGATTCATAGCCTTTCAAAAGGAATGTTCTCACAGACCTCTGAATCCGTGGTGTTTTAAAAAATCAGTGTGCAGTAGTGAACCCTGTTAAACAAAATCTTTTTACAATTTGGACCCCACTGATAAGAGGCTGACACTTTTCCTGGAAACTGGGTGGATTTACTCCTGGGTTTCTTCCATCATCAGAAATGCGTTGTAATTACAGAGATTCTGAATGGCAAGTGATTTTCATTTTTTTCCTTTTTAAGAAAAAGTGAAATGCACATTATGGTTTGGTAGGTTTGCGGGACAAGACACGCATTTTGTGCTTGATTTTCATCAAGGTTCTACAGATGTTTTTCTTTTTTGGCTTTGTGGCCAGTAACCTGAAAACAGAGGTAGCTCAGACTCTACATCATTTTATGTTTGGAAGCAACTTGGGAACTAAACAGTAAGCAAGTAGGTAATGGCAGCACGAGTAGCATAGATTCTTCCAAGCCACTCAGGCTGCCTGCAGCACATTCTGTGGTGAGATGAAGAACAATTTCAGAAAGCTAAGCGCAGCTTTCTCAGGGTAGTCAAGGTCATGTTCAGCCCGACTTTCTGTCTGTCTTACAGTTGGTGCTCCAGGATGCCCTTGTAGTTGACATTTTAAATATATTAGATTGGTTTTTTAAATACCAAAGCTTTTATTTGTGTATACATCAAATTGGCAGTTTGGGGGCAAAAAGGTTTTCATCCTGATTTACCTTTATCCAAGTAAAGTTACTCTAATGGACAAAGTACATCAGACCTGAAAGAACCTCAGCTACCTTTCTCTGAGTGCTTTAAGAAACTGTGTCTTTTGTCAGCCTTTCTGTCTAAAAGGATCTGACTTCAGATAATGCACTTCTTTCTCATGAGCAGTCATTGGAGGTCTTGACATCACGGTGTGCATGAGACTTTGCGCTGCTCGTGTTCCTACTGACACCGTTGCAGCCTAAGTGGCCTATTTTTATTGTTGCAAGCTGGCATTTTTCATATGCTCATAAAATTCACACAAATATTTCAGTGTGAAGAGAAGATCCAACACACAGCAAATTAATGTAGATTGTTAAGGTTTTATTTGATTGCAGTAGAATATATAAAGGCCAAAATGTGTAAAGTTTAATGAGTCGAGTCATGCATGTCATAAATAATTGGGCATACTGAAGGAAATCAAGGTTGTGGTAACGTATTTGTACAGCACCCAGTATCCAGGAGCTGCAGTTGTGATCACAGTTCCAAAGTCATTCTGAAAATTGCATGGTAAATAAATAATGTGTAGTGGAATTGTAATAGGGTGACAAAAGTCATCTTTAACAGGATCTTGACCAGAGAGTGTTTGGGAATGCTTGGATCTGGACATCTGGTTTGGATTGGTTTCCAGTAAATGGTTTGTAAAATATTAATAGATTAGTCCTTATGCCTTTCTTGTGCAATTCAATAATAACCCCCTCCCGCTGACTGAACACACTGTTTTTATTTTATTGGCTCTTCTAAAAAGCAATGCAAACTCAAGGAAGTGTATGTGTTTGGAGAAGGCACTAGATAGAACGAAGCAAGCTGAGTAGTTCCTTATAAAATGAACTAGATAAGACAAACTGCAGTTATGTACCTGAGAAAAGTGTTGCCATCAGTGAAGTAACAGGAGTAAATCATTGTTTTGTTTTGTACTCTGCTGTGAGGTTTTGGTTGTCATTTTGTTGGGGTTTTTTTAATGTTTGTAAGGGCGCATCCTTTGTTAGGTGGGATGAGAAGTGATGTTATAGCCAATAATTCAGGAGGATTTTTATCCAATTCCAAGTTGTAACTTCCTAGGTTTTTTTTCTACCCTGAAGAATATTCACTATTAAGTGTTTCAGAAATGGATGTTTTCAGAAATGCTTCTTTTCTCAGCTGAATTTTAAGAAATTCTCTGGAATATTTTCTTCTTGACAGAATTCAATGTCTTAACCAATGTAAAAGCTGCTTTTGTTGGCCGTGGGTAAACGCAGTTCACTTAATTTTTAATTTTTAATATGATGAGTTTATCTTTAAGGGAAGCTCTCAAGTCTGATTGCCTGGAGCCCCCTGAAAGTAGCTCATTCTGCATTCCTGGGCAGTGCAGGGTTGATCCCCTCAGGGCTCAAGGTAGGGAGAAAGAACTTTTCATTCAGTGTGGTAAAACGAAAGGGAAAGAAAGCGGTAGAGGCATTGTCAGTCTCTCCAAGAGCCTGTATGCTGACTGTATGAAGTGACATTAATGATAACCCTGGCATTATTACAGCAAGGAAGTCATAGGATGGAGCTTTAGATAGAAAATAGCAACTGCTCTGAGATACACTGCATATTATTCCATTATAAAGTAGTGTCATTAGTCTGTTGGCAGAGGCTGGCAGTGAGAATTGTCTGGAATCCAAGACAATTGGCAGAAAAAGTGGAGGGAATAAAATTATTTCACAGCTGAGGGAAGCGTGGAACACAAACCCAAGGAACTGGAAGGGACAACACACGGTAATGTCAGTTGTGTTAGTGCTCCTACAGCGCCTGTCGTCCCAGAGAGCTGTAGGATTATCAGTAAGGCAGGTCTTGCAGTGCCCTTTGGACACAGGTTAATTTTGTCAGACCTAATTTGTAAGAAATTGAAAGGGGAAGCTACTTGTTCATACAAACAGTAATGAGGAAGGAATAGTGTCTGAGGTATTGTAACCTCCAACCCCTGACTCCAAAACTACCAGGCTGTTACATCACTGGGCAGAAGTGCACTGTATGTCGCACTCGGGAGGATCCTGCTGACTTCTACAAGTCCATCATTAATCACAGAATCATTGGAGTTGGAATGGACCTCTAGAGATTCATCTACTTCAACCCAATTCCCCCCCCAAAGCAGGTTTGCCTCTAGGCTTATTACACAGGAATGCATCTCCAGAGAGGGAGACTGCAGAACCTCTCTGGGCAGCCTGTTCCCTCAAGGCAAAGAGGTTTTTCCTCATGTTTAGATGGAACCTTCCATGTTCCATCTTATGCCCCTTGCCCTTTCTCCTGATGATACCACCACTGGAAAGAGTCTGGCTCCATCCTCATGAAGTTCAGTAAGGACAAGTGTAGAGTCCTGTACCTTGGGAGGAATAACACCAGGCATCTGTACGGGTTAGGGGTTGTCCAGCTGGAAAGCAGCACCACGGAGAAGGACCTTGGAGTCCTGGTGGATAGTATGTTATCCATGGGACAGCAATGTGCCCTTGGGGCCAGGAAGGCCAATTGCATCCTGAGGTGCGTTAAGAAAACTGTCCATCAGGTCTAGGGAGGTTCTCCTCCCCCTCTACTCTGCCCTAGTGAGACCACACCTGGAATACTGTATACAGTTTTGGGCTCCCTGATTTAAGAGAGACAAGGATCTACTGGAGAGAGTCCAACGGAGGCTACAAGGATGATTAAGGGACTTGAGCATCTCCCCTACGAAGAAAGACTGAGATATCTGGGGCTTTTTTGAGATAAGACTGAGAGGGGATCTTATTCGTGTCTATAAATATCTGAGGGTGGGTGTCAAATGGAAGGGGCCAGTCTTTTTTCTGTAGTGCCCAGTAACAGGACAAGGAATAATGGGTATAAACTTGGGCATAGAAGGTTCCACCTCAACATGAGGAGAAACTTCTTTACTGTGAGGTGATGAAGCACTGGAACAGGCTGCCCAGAGAGCTTGTGGAGTCTCCTCTGGAGTCTTTCAAAACCCACCTGGATGTGTTGCTGTGTGGCCTGCCCTGGGTGATCCTGCTTTGGCAGGAGGGTTGGACTCGATCTCTAGAGGTCCTTTCCAACCCCTACCATTCTGTGATCCTCCTTGCACCCACCCTTTAGATATTTATAGTCATATAAATATCTAAATGCCATCTAGTGGAAATGGTGTATTAAGATCCACCCATTAACATATTTCTTTTGTTAGCTTTATACATCTTCCCTTTAAAAAATCCCCACCTAGTTGTAAACATTCTTAGTTATGCTTCTGTTTATAGCAAGAACTGGAAGTAAAAGAAAAAAAAGTAGTAAAAAAAAGTGTCAAGAGAAATTTTGATTTTAGCTTCCAGGCAATAGACAGTAAAAATGTCAGAGCCCATACAACCTTGCTGTGTCAGGAATACTCACACTCACTAAAAGGTAGAAGAACTAAATACCATTAGAAATCAAAAGCTAAGTTTTAAAGAGATACAAACCATCTAAGAACTTGTTTGAAATGGGGCATCTTTTGAGATTGTGGATTGGAGCCTTCCTGAAGTCTGAGTGAAAAAACACCACATCTGGGTGGTCTTAGCACGTTTCTGTGGTGGGGCTGATTTGACTGGAGGGAGGATGGAACTGCTGGTAAAGCAGAAGGCTGGGGTTCATTGAGTTACACTGACATTTAGGATGGCTCAGCCTCTATTCAGTACAGAAACAAAGATTTTTATTTGTTTGGGTTGGGTGTTTTCATTGCACTTTGTTTTAATTTTAATCTTTTTTTTTTTAATCAAATTCTGCTTATCACTGTAATCACTCTGGCTCTAAGCATTTTCCCTCCTTGGCAGGAAACACCAGTCTGTCATGACCTGAAAGTTCCTTATCTTCTCTTGACATGCTTGAGAATTCACAGGCTTCTGTCATACCATCCCTTCCTCTCCTGGAAATGATGGCATGTGGCAGCTAACTTACTCTGAGAACAAGCTCAGAGTTAGGTCTCCATTAATAAATACTCACCTTAAGCTGTTATTTTGGCATTAGGTGCATAATGATCCCCCGCTGGGTAACTTCTGCTCAGGATCCCTGTCTCTTCTTTGTGGAGTGTGCAACTCTTTCAGATCATGTTATAAAGCAACCTGGTTACGTGCTGTCCTTGGAAACAGATGCGCATCCAGAGTATTAATAATTAAGAGCATAATAAAGGCATTATGAAAAATTACTACTTTTTTTTTTTTTTGGTATAAGCACAAGGTTGCATCAGGATTTATCCAAATCACTTCTTTAACAGCCAGAGTATGATTTGACCATCTGCATTTTTCAAACAGGGAAAAACAAACAGAAATAAACTGTGATCAATTAAGGAAAAAATACCAACATTCTTACTGAAACACGAGGGTTGTTGCGATTGTCAGCAGACAGTAGTTTGTGAAAGGAGCTCAAAGCTGAGGTTTAGCCTTTTATTGAATTTTGCACACGACTCAGGGATGTTAGAACAATAACGTCATTAAAATGAATGTAATTGCATGTTTGTTTCTTGGAAAATGAGTAACAGCGTGTCTGTGGGTTCATGGATGTTCAGTAGGATCATCTATTCATGTAAGAGATTAGGTCACAAACTAAACAAAAGACCCTATGCTACAAAATTGTAACAAAATTGTGAGCTCAAAAATGCAAATGAACATTGAGGACCAAGATAACTGGCCTTTTGGCTTCTCCTTAAAAAAACAAAGGTTTATTTCCCTTTTAAATGGGCCACTAAAATTGAATTGGCACCCTACAGTGCATGCAGGGTAGTCAAAAAGGATAAGCTGTAAGAAATAAGCAGAGGACCTTAAGAGATGAAGATTTTTCAAAGCTAAGTAGAAGATGGACAGTCTGTAGAAGTGTTACATCTTAAAGATCTGCAGTGAATACAAACCTAAATCTGGGGAAATAAGACTGGGCAGAGTGGTGCACTTGTTAGAAGACAATGTTGGTGATCCTTCAGAACTTTTAGGAAACAAGTTGCAAATATCTGAAAGGCCCTATCAGAAGCTCTTGCCTGTGCTGGGATATGCTCCATGCAAGCAGCAGCTCCCTGTTGGCTGTTAGGTATTGTTTGGAGAAGGTCCTGCTTTTGGATGGGTGATTCATGGACTTTTTTTTTTTCTCAAATTACTCACAACTTGAGAATGAGCTCTGGGCACAAGTGAGCACCCTTCGCTATGAAAACAGACAGGCCTTAATAGAGTGGTTTTGAATAGACAGAAATTTGCCCCAAGGACAAAGACCTTGAACCATTTTCAAACTGTTGACCACAGTGCCCAGGTGCCACGTCCCTAAGAACAAGGAAGAGCACAAACCAGGCCAGTTCCAACTGTGCTAGTTCCCAGCCCAGTGCAGAGGAACTGGTCTGTGCTGGAGCCACCCACTGTCGGTTACCTTCAGCACTCTCCGCTGACTCTGGCATGTAGGAACTGGCAGTCCTAAGAAGAGCTAATCTGCATTCTTCATTATATTCCTGCACTGAGAGAGCACGGTAGGCTTTCCGAGCCCTTTTAGGACTCTTTTTTTCAGATACCGTGTCCCCTGAAACCTGAGAGATTTCAGTGGAGTCGCCACTCAGAAGTCTTCCTGAACCTTATACCCAATGAGAAATAACAAGCAAACCCAGGATCATTTGGAATACTCTGGGTTTTTAGGGTCAGAGAATATATTTTGTTTGCATTGCAAGAAGGGATATTTCCTGGAAGGCTTGCTCTTCTCTGCTTTCTCTGCAGTACAGAATCTACATAAAAAACTAGTAAACTAGGCCATTAATAAATATGTAAAAGCAGCCTGATCTGTGAGGTACTGACTCGGTGTATGTGAGGACACCCAGCTCTGCTAGCCCCACTCCAGTGATTATTCCCATGGAATTAAAAGGCTTACACACCATTGAAATGATTTGGAGACTGCCCGACTTTCTAATGTAGTCTTAATTTTTCTCTTTTTTTTTCACCTATAAGTTAATGCCTTTTATTTGTTACTTCAGCAGATAATTTTTGTGGTAGCTTTTCTACTTTATATCCTGCTGGTATATAGTTTAACATAATGCCTTTTCAAACAGTGTATTTAATTCCTCAGCTATGCCTCTGGGAATAAATTCTTGCTGTATTATAACTTCTTTTATATCTTTTCTCTACTGTGGTTGAGAACTTGGGCAAACTTTTCTTTCAGAAATCGCTACTTCTTATTCCCTCTCTGTGCCTCATGGGTGTCTCTTTTCTGTCTACGCCAGCTGTTATTTGCTGCTGGTATCCATGACTGGTCATGTCCCATTACAGTGGCTTAAACACATAAAGAAGTAGCATTTCTATTTGTGCTCCAGGAAGAAAATCGAGTTTTCACACCTGACTACCTATTTGAGGTGTTACCCATGAGCTGATATTGTGGAGATCCTTTTTAACAGGCTTTAGTGAATCTGAGTGCTAACATTTATGGTAGGAGATGTTTCATGGTGGTCCTTTCGGCAGTAACGATGCTGTATATTTTAATGTAGAAGTCATGTCTTCTTTACTGGCAATTACTTCCCCTTGCATTTTGCAACGTTTTGGCCAAAGTGGTTAATGGGGCTAGTTGAAAATCGGTACTAAATCCAGTTCTTGAGAAGCAAAGTTGTTAATGCCGCGTGAAGATTTTTCTGGGAAACTTACTTTCCTTACAAATGGGACTCGCTCATCTCACTCCAGCAATGTTTTGCTTTAGAAGTGCTTCTGTGCTGTAGTGTATTTCAGTTGCAAAATCTTTATCATGGTCCGGAACCCCAGCATCCCGCGTATCAGGCTCCCTCTGATGCAGTCTCCTGCCATGGAAAGGACCCAGGGTGACAAGAATTTTGCTCAGTTCCTACAGAGTTGAACAACAAAGAAACTCTTTTTCTTGCAGCTCCTGTGATGTTGCCTACATATAAAAATTGAAATACTTTAGTTTTTGCCAAGATGGTCATTGTTCAATCTCTATAAAGTATGGGAAATTGTTTCCCCAGATAAATATGTGTGAAACGAAACATCTTTGACTGCATTTTGATTATTTTCTGGTACTAGATGAGTTCCTCAGGACACCAAAATGGTTAATGACTAAAAGCCTCCAGGTTAAGGGATACCAACTTTTGTCCCATTCAGCAACAATACATTTCCTCATTTGTGTTGTCACTAATGAGCCATACAGTTTCCAAATTGCTTCTGAAACACTCTAACGCTCAGTTAAGAATTTTAATTAATTAATTAATCAACCATAATTTCTCACTGAAAAAGACTACACCCAGATTTCCTACAGAGATTTCAAAGTTGTGCACTATAAAGGAATAAATCATCCTGATTTCTTTGACATGGATCTGAATCGAGGTGGCATACCAGGGAAAACTGCATCTTAACCTTTTGACTTCTTAGGCAGACCTGGCATTTGTGGTGTAGCTGCTGACAGAGCTACTCAAGGGAGGGGAGGTATTTTACACACAAGCAATTTAATCCCATGATTGTTTTTAAAGAATATGAAGAGATCAGTGGATTATAACAACAGAGCAGGACAAATCACAGTCAGAAATGTGCTTAGGCTGGTTTAGTTGTGACCAAGTTAATACAACTCACAGCTACAGTGACATTAGCATATGTTATCTCATGAACTTCTTCCATCTGCTTCAGCATACAGAATAATTTCGGTTTGTTTAGAAGGCTTACTTCAAATATACTTTGAAAGTTTGTTTGTGTTTATTGCATGTCAGACTTTTAACACCTCTGTCTGTCTTTGTTAGTCTGTTCACAGTTTTCCAGAGGAGTTTATGCCATCTTTGGATTCTATGACCAGATGTCTATGAACACACTGACATCGTTTTGTGGAGCCCTTCACACTTCCTTCGTCACACCCAGCTTCCCGACAGACGCAGATGTACAGTTTGTCATCCAGATGCGGCCAGCATTAAAAGGAGCCATCTTGAGTCTCCTGACTCATTATAAGTGGGAAAAATTTGTGTACCTCTATGACACAGAACGGGGTAAGCACCATCATTTTAAGTGTTTTTTCTATTTCATTCCTTGCTACATATATTAACCAGTATGTGCAGCCCATCTCAATTTTCTACTGGGTGCAGGTAGCACTTTCTGATGGTCCTAGAAAACAAGCTTCTTCTGAAGAAACAGACATTAATGGATAAAGTAAAATAAGACATCTTCATATTACTGATCATTTGTAAAGATATTATCTGGAAGATAGCATTAGAAGTGTAAGCATTCAATTTGGAGTACTTGGTTTCCACAGATCCGCAGACTCAACACTTGCCAGGGTTTTAGAGTTCTTGCAAAATAAAGTCAGCACTATGAAGTAGGCTATTAAGCAAGACTTTCCACTGTGCATGACATTGCAAATCCCACACCACTTTACATAAATGTGCATTTCTCCTTTCACTGGACAAAGGCAATCCATGCTAAGATACACTCTGGAGATCTAGGCATCAATAACAGTCTAAGAATATAACACATAAGATCCTTTAGGGCTCTGCTGGAGAAAAGATGCTCTAGATATGTCACATGGATATCCAGAGATGAATTTAGATGGATGACAAGAATGACCAGAGAGGTGTTTTGCTAAATGAATACATATTAAAACCAGGATTTTCGTGTTTAAGCCAATTGTTAACTAAGGAACACTAAAGATAGAAAATGCTGTCAAAAAGAGATCTAAGCATCGGAAACTTGGTTACAGATTTCACCTGGGTCCCATTTTTTGCATCAATGTGCCACTGACCTTCTCACCTTCTCTTTATGATTAATAACTCCAAGACCTTCAGAGAGGTCTGGATAGGGCCAGAGAAGCTTAGATTCTACTCCTGTTCATGTGACAATGTTTTGATACCCTAGGCTACTGCGTATTGATAAAGATCAAGTCTGCAGTGGCTGTGCTTTTCACACTGAAGATGAATAGCATCGCCTAACTAAGGACATGCTGTATGAAAGAAAGTAATTTTTAGTCTGATTTTAGGTGTGTGCCAAGAGTTCAGAATTTTCTGAGTGATTTGGAGGTGTTAAATATTTCTAGTCTTGAAAAAAACTACTAGCTATGAGATCAAGTAGGAAAGTATGGAGACATTGAGAATGCCATTAGTTTTTAAATCTTTTAAACCCACTTCCCAAACATCCATATTTCTGGTTTAGTCCACTTCTTTAGCTCCTGTGAATACGCTGTTTGCCTGAGGAAGAAAAGTTTGATGTGACCAAACGCAGTAAACTTACAGCATGTGATAAAGTAAAATGTCATATGTTCCAGGACTGATGAAACTTATATCATGATTAAGGCTAATGAACCTTGCTTTGGAAGGAGATGCATCAGTCTATGATCTTGACTAATAAGGCATTTGGCACTTCATACTGGAAAAATGATCCAAACCAGTCAGAGTTTCACTAGAACTTCTCTAGACGATACAACTATCAGACTGAGATATTAGCAGAAGTCATGAGGGAAGATTCGCAGACTAAAGACTTGCTTTTTTCTACACTTCTCAGTGTATACAATCTTTAGGTAGACACGGTCTAATCATGAGCTTATTATGATGACTAATCCCTTTGGAGGAGTTTAGGTTGTATCTAGGCTTCTTTTTGCCTTGATGAAATTTTAAAACATAGCTCTTGCTGATGAAATTAGCCCCAGGAATCTTTACCTCTGTTGCCTTATACTCCTTGCCTTGACTTCCCATTCACATCCTGCTCACAAGCTTACAATCACTAATCAAAGTCACATTGTGAAGCTACTGTGGCTCATGTGCATGTTATGGCAGCTATATGTTATGTCAGTCAAAGCGTCAGAGCACGAAATCTGAACTGGATGACACTGCAGATGACTGTAGGATTATAAACTATAGCTCAGGGTTAGAAGGTAAAGGACAATTGTGTCCTTAGATGGAAGAGGCATTGGTGCATATAGGTGGCTTGATGATGGGCTTTGAGTTGTTTGGGATAAACTTATCTTTCCTACCTTACCTCTGCTTCCACTACATACATCCTCGTTGTTGCTTGATAACTTATTTGCCATCTGCTAAAAAAGGAACAAAAATGAACAGTTGGTTATGTTCAGTTGCTGCTGGGTTAGTTAAAACAAACTTGGTAGCAGTCCTACCAGAGTTGTGATTGCTGTATTCTTCTAGCATTAAAAGAAATTAAGAAGGTTCATATAGGAGGGAGATGCAGGGCGAGGAGGTACTGACAATTAGACATTAGATTCCCTTGTTCAGTCCTTTCGAGGATGACAGCACTTGAAGCATTTGGCAATTCCAATAGGCCTTGTGCTATGCCTTCAGATACAAAAAGCCAATCCCAGGCAGCTGAACAATAATAATGGTGAATGGTTCCTTCTGTCGGGTAGTGAACAGGCCGTACATGTCCTGTGCTGAGATACCATTGGAAATGAAAACACTCAAGTTGCCACAATTCTTTATAATTCCTGTCTTAGATACTTAACTGCTTTGAGGCACAAACACCGTAGAAAGGTGCTGTTAAGCACTTTCCTGTCAGTCCTTGAAATAAAGCATCATCTAAATACCACTTTTCTATGGAGATTATTATCTCACTGGTTCTTAGAATCTGAGAAACCACAAAACATTAGGCTACTCTTTCTTATGCTGAATATTAGTTATGGACTAAATTGTTCTCAAGTAGTTTTACAGTGTTCTGCTGAAGCAAAGCACTACCATGTATTAAATGTGGCATTTACTATTAATAAACACCACAGCATATTAGAGATGACATACAAAACTGAATAAACCTTCTTGTGGTTTTATACTGCTTATTGAATGATTTCAGTTTAAGCTTAGGAGAATGGAGAATCAGCTTTATAAAATTGTTTTCCTTAAGCAGTGGCTTTTTTGTTCTTTGCCATCAAATTGTATAATGATACAGTTTCTCCCTCAGCGACATTAGACACAATACTGTGATGTTTGGCTCCTGCAATGAAGACAAAAGATAACTCTCAAACAGTAGAATAAAGTTCAGATCTCCAATTATATAGACAGGTGGTGAAGCTTTTAATCCAGTTAGTTAGTGCATACATTGTATGTTTATATTTGTAAGTACTTTATTTTCTGTTGCTATGAGATGACTGAATGTTGCAGCTTGTGCTCTCAAATGTAAATTTATGTGCAGGTGGAAAACTCAGTTTCTTAAAAACTGCTAAAGCACACAGGAAAAAAAAAAGTGAGATTTATGAATTCCCTTCAGCAAGAGTTATGTCTTATCATTGCTTATTTCAGTTGCTGGACTGACTCTTCTATGAAGAAACTGAAATTTAAGAGAAATATCAAATTGCAGGTTCTTCTAATACCAGCACAAAAAAAACACCCCTAATTATCTTTTGCAGAGAGTAATGATGCATTAGGAAATGGCCACTAAGGGAAGAAAGAACATTTAGAAGTGTGTAGAAGAAGTTGTCATATGTTCATCCCATGCCACATGCTTTTAGGTCATGTGAAAGGGAAAGGCAGGGTTGATTTCTGTTTGTATTAACTCACATCAGTAAGTTGACACTGTTGGTTGCTGCGATGCGTGCAAAATAGCTGATTAATTATATGGTGCTAACTGCCTCAGTAGGCTTCTCTGCAGCAGAACTAAGACTAATTAAGATTATGTCGGGATGAAATGAGATGGGGTTACACAGAGAATGCTATTAAGAATTTGGGTAGCACTTGTCAGGAAAGTCACCTTTTGCATCTCCTGCTGAGGATTATGTTTCATCAGAAACCTCAGGTTTATTTCCAGTCTTCAGGTCTGCTTCTCCTCTTGCTTCACTTTACTGTAAATCAGATGTTATTCCACTGAAGTCAGTGGACCAGAGTAACACTCAGATGAATGTGTGGAGAGGTAAGCTGGTGGTTTTCATAGTCATCTTAATGTTGTATGAAACTGAAGCACTCCTCATTTAATTATAAAAATGGTTTTGGTAGATTGTAATACCAAAGCTTTTGTTTATGTACATTTCTGTAATGTTTCTTAAGGAACATCTCAGTTTATTTTTGCCCAAGAAACACTGTTTTGTACAGACTGTTCACATCCCATCTGTCAGTACAACACAGGCATTTTGTCCTGACTTACTTTGCTTTGTCATAACCCGCTGTGCACAAAGACATTGATTTCTGTCTTACAGATCATTTAAACAAAATCACGACGACTGATTTCTGTGATGTGCATTAAGTCGTTTTCCTCTTTCTTCAGATCATATGAGTCATCACAGGACAGGAAAAGGGCTTTTATGTTTGTGTAGTGTCTACCTTCACAATGGGAGCTCAGTCTAGACAGGGGTATGGATAGATCACAGTCTTTATGGCATTGTAACCAAATGCCTCTCTAAATCTGATATTCCTCTGTCACTCGGTTTTGATTTAGACTGTCAGTAGACATCTAGTGATATCTAAAATGAAAAGAAAAAAAAAACCTTTGGTAAATAGGTTTTTCATTGCTTAATTTTTTTTTTTTTTTTCCCCATTGGTTACTACTGGCTAGATGAAGGCTGGGGCCTGGAAGTGTTTGTCTAAAGCCTGAGGTAATGTGGCTAGGAAGAGCTGAAAATACCTGCTTTAAAGCAATGACTTCTTTAATCTGTAGTGCCATAGAAACACAAAAATTTGCCCAGAACATAATGAATGCGTAAGGATGCAGAAGGCCTGAAAATACAGCTTCAGAAAACATGACCCATCCTGTTCCTTTTAATATGAAACCTTTTGGCACCTTGTTGCATAAAGAAATGCCAGGGCCAGGGGAAAAAAAAAAAAAAAAAATAGAAGGAAATAAAAAAAGAGGTACAACTGTAAGCTTCTTGATGATTATGTGTAAGGCATCAGATGCCTTAAATTGGGTTCAGTACAAGGCAATGAGATCTGATTCACTGCTTCTGCTGAAGACAAAGAATAAGTCTTCTGTTTAGTTCTCCTTTTGCAAAATGAGGTTAGTTATCTATTGCTGTCAAAGGACAAGACACTTCTGTACTGCTTTCCCTGGAGAATGAGAGATTGGAGCTGATAAAAGAAGCGGTATGTAGAACCAGGCTCATTATATCTTCCACAAAATTGAATTGATGGATTTATTAAATTTTTTTTTTTATGAAATAAGAGTTGCACTGAAAGTTACTGATATGTAGAACATAATTATTTTTTTTTATAAAACATCTCAGGTAAGATTCATTTTTGTGGAATCTAAAAAGAATCCGCTTTAGTACCTGGTTGATTCCTAGGGGTTTGGGAGCTCCAGGTTCTGGTGGACTGAGTCTCTGCTGAAAACCACAATGAAAAATGTAATCCAACAGAGAATGACTGACTCATGTTTATAGGCACCTTCCATCAGCAGACAGATGCAAAGGAATTTCTCCTTCTCCTTCCACATAGCTTATTTGTTAAACTCTGTGTTGTCTTTCTGCATGTCTGGATCTTTTATCTTCATTTATAAAGATCATTCTTCAACGAAGGGGAAAAATGAAACTGGTGGCAGCAGCTACACCAGCATTAATAAACCCTGAATTCAGCACCTGCTGAACAGTTGAATGTCAAAAGAATTGGTAGCTGAGCTGTTCATTAACATATTTATTCTCAGAGTAGGGGAGTGATTCCAGTAGCTGAAGAACTGGTCTGAATCCGTTACACGAAGGAAAAAGGATTTAAGGCTGGCTTACAATTTTCTCAGAATTAACCATGGGCTTGTTGCATTTTAAAATTGTAATTCTTTTTTTGCTAGTGTGTTTCTACCTGTTTAATTCTTCTCAGTTGTACCTATAAGGTTTATGCAACGTATTTTGCTTCCACTTTCTAGAGTATGAAAGGATTACAAATCTTGACAGCATCCTCTGTAAATATCAATCTGTGGTGAAGAGTAATGGACCATACAAAGCATGTTTGGAAGCTATAAAACACCAAAGGTGACAAAACAGGGAAGAGTTACTGCAGACGTTGATGCTTCTGAGTTTTTTGGCTCTTTTGCAAGTTTGAGTGTTTTGGACAGCAGCCCGGGATCATGGAGATGACATGTAGACAATATCAACTGCTGACATTTAGGTAGCTATGTAGATGAACTATCTCATTCTCCTTTCCCACTTCTTTACATAGTGTGAAATGCACAGCAGGGAATAAAATCTTGGCAAAACCTCCAAACTGAGGCTCGGTCTCCATATCTCAGGAACAGGTCTCACAGGTCTGTACATCTGAAGAATCGTGCACCCCAGTAACCACCATCCAGAAGATTTTCTTCTAAGTCATGATCTTGGCAAAACGCAAATTGCAGCGTGGCCACAAAACATTGCGTCTTTTGCATGGCTTTGCTTGAAAGGACGTGATGTAGGTCCCAGTTTTCAAGCTCTGGTACAACAGAGAACGCACACAGTGTAAACGCCCTTACGGTAGAAAATCCATTATTTAGATTTAAAGAACAATCATACTTCATATAGCTATGTGCAATAAGAAAATGATCGGTTTCTTTCACTATCAGCCTTTTGGGAATGAGTGATTTTACCATCCTATAATGCGTAGAATTTGTATTTATGTAGAATGGAGAGTCATAGATACTGCTTAGCAAGGTTCGTGTGAAATATAAGTGATTTACCCTGACAGAGGAGGCAAATCTTGACATTCTTATTTAGGGCACATTGCTTCCTGGCTTTCAGCAGTGTAATATATGAACTAAGGCTCTATTCAGGAAACATGCCAGAACCTTAACTGAAATATTCCAGGATCGCTTTACCGTTTGACTTTACTGCCTAAATGTGTTCAGCAATAATCTGAGCCTGAACGGTTAAATCTAGCTTTCAATAATCACTCCACATTTATTTCCTCAGAAATCTCTAAAGTCTCATACAGACTCCTTTTATCTTGGTCTCTATGGTACACAGATACAGAAGAAAACCCTTTTACTGATCCTTCACCAAACAAACATTGAGACCCTGTGTGGGAGAATGGATGTTGGCTGGTTTTTGGGCGGACCAAGAGGCTTAAGCATTTTTCTTCTGATCTTTCCCATTAGGTCCTGTTTGTTTAGCTTACTCCCGGTAATCACTTAAACCATTTTTCTAGCTTATGATCAAGAGAAGTGAATCAACTTTGAAAGTCATCCAGCATGAGATGTATCACACTGGCAAGACTAAGATGCAGTTCGTGGCAATATTCTGTATTGCAACTCTGTGCCACTTTACAAGTTTTGTGTAGACACACAATGGTTTCAGTTTGGTCTTGAGATGCCCTGGCAGAATGCTTGAGCATCTCTTGAAGCTGTTGGAACACATGCTGCTGTCAGCAGTATTTTCCAACAACAAGTGGAGCAGCAACTTTGCAACAACATGTGTCTTGTTTCGTGTAGCCCCTGAGAATAAGGAATTGTGTCAGCCTGTTCATGAAGAAAAGCAGGAACACCAGAGCAAAAGCGTAGTGTGACAGAGCCCCGATACTGCTCATGTGGGAATGATGTGGTATCATCACAGAATGTTAGGGGTTGGAAGGGAAGTTGAGTCCAACCCCCCTGCCAGAGCAGGACAAAACTAGAGCAGATCACGCAGAAATGCATCCAGACAGGTCTTGAAAGTTTCCAGAGAAGGAGATTTCCATAACCTCTCTGGGGTCTATTCCAATACTCTATAACCCTTACAGTAAAGAAGTTCTTCCTCGTGTTGAGGTGGAACTTCCTGTACTCTATCTTGGATCCATTGCCTCCCATCCTGTCACAATGCACAAGTGAAAAGAGGCTGTCCCTGCCTTCTTGACACCCAGCCCTTAGGGATTTATAGACATTAATTAGATCCCCTCTCAGTCTTCTCCTCTCCAGACTAAAAAGCCCCAGGTCTCTTAGCCTTTCCTCATAAGGCAGGTGGTCCAGCTTCTTAATCATCCTCGTAGCCTCCATTGGACTCTCTCAAGTAGATCTCTGTCCCTTTTGAACTGGGAGCCCAGAACTGGATGCGGTCTCACTAGGGTAGAGTAGATGGGGAGAAGAACCTCCCTTGATCTGCTGGACACACTCTTCCTGATGCACCCCAGGACACCACTGGCCTTCTTGGCCACATGGGCACATTGTTGTCCCATGGATAACTTGTTGGACTTGTCAGGACTCCCTTCTTCCATCCACACATAATGGTGTTGTGATAGGGTATTACAGTATAGCCTCACTCACACCGAGCATCAATCCGGTTATGGCTGAGACCGCATCAGAATCTGACCTCACTTTATGTGAAATCAGCTTGTAAAACCAAGTCAGAGCATTCAGGGTATGGAGTATGAATGGGAAAGTCCTGCATAAATAGTTTCTGAAAACCTGAAGCAGGGTGTGTGCTACCCTTGTGGTGCTAATGAAAGCAACTGGTACTCTCGGGAACAGGAGCTGAGGCCCTGAATCGTACACGGGAAACAGGAGAACTAGCAGCATTGCCCCTCAGCCATGCCTGAGAGATGAAGCCTGCAAACGATTGTATTTATAAACTGAGTTGTGTAAATGCATGCATTTAAATATTTAGCTGTTCATAAATATGCATGTTTTATCAACTTCTGATACAGCCATAACATCTCTTTTTTTTTTTTTTTATTGTATGCAGAAGTAAGTGGCAGAAGCTTTTGTTCTCAGTTGGTTTGATGTGTAAGGCTTGATTTGATTAGTAAGGCTTAAATGGTCAGAATCTCACAATTCCAGATTTCTTGAAGCAGAGCTATAAAGTTCAAGACAGTTTCCAAGGGCATGTGGGGCTGGGGGGAAGGGCTGAAGAGATACATGAGAGGGGTTGTTGGCCCTTTTGCTCTGAGACAGGGGCAAAGACTTGACACAAAGCCAAGCCTTAGAGGTGATTGAAAGGCTTCACTTGGAGCCAGAGGAGCCGAGGGGGAATTTGTTGAGATGGTACTTTGTAGACTGGAGTGGAAGGCCGTAGAAAAGAACGCTTATATGCAGCGGACTGCAAGTAAATTTTTGGCGAACCTATTTATTTAATCCATCTCACCCAACGGATCTAGGAGTATACTTAAAGTTACTTAGTTTCAGCTTATTATTTTTCATTTGTATATGCAACATAGCCTTAAAAACCGGTGGAAGCCTTTAGTGTCTTTGGCTCCTGGATGCTCATAGCAAGGCAGGCTAACTTCACCTGGGGAGCTGTGCTGATTCTGTTTATGGATGTGAACAGTCTCACTGCATAAGGGGGTTGGTACTTTGAGTGGGACTGAAGAAAGCAGCTCTATTTATTAATGGAATCAAAATGAAGCAATTTTCACTTACCTATCAAAAAAACACACATTGTATGTGAACTTTACTACGTATTTCAGTGGAGTAGCATGTTCTGATTATCGTATTTTCCAAGAACATTTTGACATCCTGTACCTTAATGCAGTTCATACGGCAGTATTTAGCATGTTAGTATTCTTGCAAGTCTGCAAATTTTATCACCCGTCGCTGGATCTTGATTGTCTGTTTTCCTGTGAATCTTTCTTCACCTAGAAATAGTTCAGTCTTAAGCTGAATGACAGCTGCTACTGCTGGCTCATGGTATGCAGTGGAACAATGGTTGTTTCGTATTCAAAATAAGGGAACAGATTCCCTACATAAGCTACGAGACACCTCATACATCTGTGAGCATGATGCAGTAGTGAGAGAAGATCTTCAGCCCAGGCAAACAAACTGTTAAGAACTTCTGAGGAATGAGCACAGGCTGTTGTGACTTAATGGCTGCAAGTGGTAAAAAACACCAAACACAAAGGAGATTTCTCCAGTGCATGAGGAATACATAAATAAAATGGAGTAGCTCAACAAATTAGTAAATCAACGGTTCCCCTTTCATAAAGTGGCCTTAGATACTCCAAAGCAGGTTCTCAGCTGTGCAGGGACATGTTCTTTCCTAACTACCAAGAGAGAGGCTTCATAGGCAGTTTCAGTTTCTTGTGATACTGGCCTATACAGCATGCTAGGTGAATGGTGTGTAAGAATTTAGCCTTCTTAACAACATTGTGCCTTTGAAGCGATTTTCATTTGGCGGTCTGAAGCAACAATGAATGAAGATCAACAATATCTGCATGTCAGGGTTTTCAGTTCTGTTTTTCAGATGAAAGATTGGGTATACTGATCAGCAGGTTAACAACCTGAGCTTCTTCTACTTTGTATATGGAAATGCCTGTGTTGAGTTGAAAGCAGAGTGATTTTTGTCTTAAGACAGGGGCAGAATGTCATACTGAAAGTCAGTGGCTGTAGTTACTAACAAAAACCAGGTTTTCATATTCCTACAGAAGAACTCCCTTAAATTTTACCATGAATTTCCCTTCTCACCTAAAAGAACCAAAACCACTTCAGCTTTTGAAGAAACTCCTAATGGATTAGATCACTGAGAAGCTTTGTATTTATGGTGGAGCTCACAGGAGGGAATCCATCAATTATAGCTTCAATACCTTTCTTCATCTATAACACTTTTGCCTTATAGATGTAGTTTCTTCTTTCAGGCTTCAGAGAATTTGCCAAACTAATTTGACCACGTGCCTTTTTCTTCCGAGAAAATATCAGCTGTCTCAGTAAGCATAAAGATGACTTGAATGCTTTATAGAGGAAAAATAAATGTGAATACATTTATGACAAACCTACTCAGCTGGCAGGTAAAATGACCTCATATTGTATTTAGGTTAAGGAGTTTTTGAAGGATTTTTCTGTTATGGAGATAGATTTTTTTTCCTCTGGTTTCTCATGAGACATTTAAAATCACACCTTTTTCTTTTTCTTTTTCTTTTTTTTTTTTAAACTCTCATTGCAATTTACAGTAGGGCAGCACTGTGAGCATGCATTTCAGAAGGTATATGAGAGAGCATACTCCTGTAGTACAGTGGAATGAAAAGTACCTCCATAGAGTGATTAAATATTAATCTCTACAGAAAAAAAAAAAGTGAAAAGTTCCTGACATGAATTTTATACTCAGTAACAAGTAATTATTCATTTCTTCAGCTCTAAATGCATAGCTTTTCCTGGCCACTTCTTTTGCTTTGATTCATGACACAGAGTCATCGGGAGAGAAAGGTGACCTAAGGTTTTATTCTTCCTAATCCTGAGCTCATCGTGTTCACAGCCTGTTGCTTTGCACTTGAAAGTATTTCTGATTTACCTTGCTTGTCAGCAGCCCAAAGAAACAAATCACCCATCAGTGATTTGCACAGCGTAGCACCATTTAGTCATGGCCCATCTTCAGTTTGGTGATGTGATTAAGCACAGAGTTGTCATCTCTTACAAGAGCAGCATATCCCCTTTACTGCTGAGGTGTTTCTCCTTCAGATTAGAGGGGCAGATTGCTCAGGCACTGCTCTGCACGTGTACTACATCTCTGCTCCCTCGAGGTGAATGCGCTGGAGCCTAAGTAAGGTGAGGTCCTTTTGCCATGGTAGTAGTAGTTTAGTGAGTACTATGGGCTAATGAATCATATCTGAAGCTAAAGAATTTCATAAGCCAGAACTGGAAACACAACTCCAGTTGCATTCTCTGCCTCAGCACCGTGGTCTGTGCTGGAGCTGTGAATGCTTGGAAAGCAATCAGCATCACCGTTCCATGCTGATGTGATAAACCAGCATCAGTCTGGAAAGGTTAGCAGATACCAAGCAGTGGCTGTTAAGGTTTCTTAGGAGCCCCTGCGTTGTTTGCTTTGGGGATGGTTTTATCATTGCTGTTAATAATAATAATGCTAATATGCAGCAAATTGCCAGGACAGTGCTCATACCAAGTAGGAGGGGACAACTGTTAGTTGCATAAAGTGCTGGTATCTTTATAGCAGCTCTGCTGCTGCTTGTGAAGTTATGAGCTATTTCTCTACTCTTCAGTCATGTTCAGGAGAGCAGTAATTCATTTTTGATAACTCAGATTTCGATAATCTACCCAGCTGTACTTGAGAATGGGTTAATAAAGGAGTGGGAGTGCTCTGCCCGGCGTATTGAACCATGCTACTCAAGGCCAAAGACATCCAAATTGTTTTCTTTGGTTGTGGTGTCTTTTTAATCAGTGCTTATCTGTTGTGAGCATTTAACAGAGGCTCCTTTCCCCTTTCTAAAGTAAAAGTCACTTCTGGCCATTCTGAATGAAATTGCCACCAATCACTGGAATGTCTTTTTGCTCCTTTCATGTTCTCCTAATGGCCTGGTGTACAAAATGGTCTCAAAGACAGTGACTCAAAGACTTGTTCTTAAGCTGTCTAGAGCTCAGAGTCATGGTTAAGACTTCCAGAGAAGAAAATGCATGATGATGGTCATTAAAGATGTTCTGAGTACTTCAGAACATTTTGAACACTCTGAAGCCATCAGATTAACATGGCAAATGATGGCTTTTAGGTGTCTTTTTTTTAGCAAGGTGTTTCTTGCTGATCACTCTAAACACATAGTATTGTCATCTTTATAATATATATGCTACATATATGTAGCATAGTGCAAGGCTATATATGACCTTGTAAACTTAGTCTGTGATCCCCTTGGTGATACTACAGTGCTGTAGTCTCAGACTTAACATGGGAAAGCATTTATTAAAACTCTTGAGTGCCTTCAATTCAGTATGAGTGGTATAGATAATACTGAAGTATAAGTGATTCTAATGGGTGAATACATCAAATGTTGGCTAAAGTTATAATATAAACAATATATTTCCTCTATTGAATTTTGCAGTTTTTGGTTGCTGTTATTTCCTGCTGAGCCATCTAAAATAAGTAAAAGAATACATAATTGTGTCTCGTCTTTATGAAATGTCAAAGTCATATACTACATTGACCTCAATCTATGTGCATTAATTCATGGAGAATTTAATTTGATGAGTTTAAGTCAGAACTGCAGTATAAAATCCTTTCAGTGCAGTTCAATTATTTTGCCAGCATTATATATACATAACACCATCATAGTCTAGACTAGATTGTGTCATGATCTGCTCCTAAGACTAAAGATATTGTAAATGTGTTTCTAGATCAAAGAGTGCTATTTGCTGCAATCTTATTTCTTACTGCCTTTTTCCCCCTACAGAAAGGGGAAATGAGGATTTTAGGAGCAAATATTAGCCTTCGGTTTGTGTAGTTTAGCACATCTTTTATTAGCGAGATAAGGCTTCATTTGAGGGCGGGGATGGGGAAATGAAAAAGAAAGAAACCCATCTTCTGACATTGTTTGGCTCAGCAAGATCAAACCTTTCAGCTGACTACACTGGTGTCAGCAATTGCTCTGTAGATAGAATTGCCTCCTGCGTAGTAGTACTAGCCTTATCGATCAGGTGGTTTTGTCCATGAACTGACAATGATAGCCTCAAATTAGATCAAGTTTTTATTAAAGAAATAAAACCAAGTTACACCTGGCTGTAGACAAATAATAATGAGTTACACGAACAGATTATTATTGCAATAACTTTTTTTTTTTTCCTCCAGAGATGTCTTGAAAATAAAACTCCAAACCCTTCTGTTTGGGGGTTTTTGTTGTTGGTTTTTTTTCTGTCATTCGTTATGCAGTTCTTTCCCTCCCTCCCTCACCTACACCCATAATGGTGTTTTTAAAGACATTGTAAGGGTGCCACAAAGAGGGGGGGAGATGGGGGTGGGAGGGGAGATCTGAGCTTTTGTTTGGAGGGGGAGGTATATGAGGGGGTGAATACAAGGATGCGTAAGTTATTGCAGCCTCAAGGCAGCAGTAATTTATTCACTGCCAGTTTGAGGTTCATGCTCTGCTATTTTAAAAAAAAGGCTTACAAAGTAAAGTAACTGCCTCTGTTACATTAGAGTCTGTGGTGGCTTTAGAAATACTCCACACTATGGAAACAGTTTGAACACAGACATGTGAAGCGTGTTCATCACTGCGTGGCAGTTGTCCTGTTTCAGTAAGAAAAGTAATATAAGAAGGATAGTGTTCTTTTCAACATTTACACATGAATTTGAGTGCCCTGAAGGATTTTTCAGGGTTGTTTCATTGATGATTTGTCTGGTTTTATGATGGAAGTGAAAACTGTCTGTTCGGAGGATGTGCGTGTGTTGTATTAGCGTGGGTATTATTGTAGTTGTCCTCTCTGGAACTGCTGAGCTGCACTTCTCAACAAAATGGATGTGAATGACATATGTCTGAATAATGACTGGTTTAGTTTGCATGTTTTCCTTACACTACAAATCAGAGCAAAGTTTAGCTGCACCCAGCAGCCATAACGTAGAAGACCAAACATTTTCCTTTTGACATGAACCATCTAATAATATTTATGCATTAAAGCACCGTTTCCTTACAAGGAACTCTATTCAGCTTGGCTTGGTTATAAATTCCCATTTATATCATGTAACTTACAGTAGTTTAACAACAGTTGTGAAAGTACACATCTGGAATAAGAACAGTGGCTTCAAAGTTTTAAGCGTATAGAACTACACTACGTTTTCATTAATAATGTATATAAAGCCAAACATATTAAGTGCAAGCAGCTGTAGACCATTATGCTGTAGATTTAATTTAAGTAATCTCTCAATTGACCTTCTTCAAAAACTGGCCACAGTAGGCAAAGTAAACAGATAATTGTCTGTCTTAGAGTGAATTTTAGATGCCAGCTGCATCCTCATAACACTTTATTTGGTCTCCTATGAAAATTACAGATAAAAAGATAACGGGAGTAATGATGTTATTCCGTCTTAAGTTTTACGCGCTATTCATTTTGCGTAGATACGGTCTCGGTTTATGGCATATTAATTTGCATTTTTCTGCAGATAGTGTTTTTGTGACTTCAGTGACATCCCTCTGACTAGAAAGCCGGATTTTGTCAAAATGTTTCTGACATTAAATCTTCTACTGCAGGGAATTCAGATGGCTACTGAGTGTAACCAAGTCGGTTCAGTTGCATAGAAATCCGAGTACAACTCAGAGCATAGAAAAAGCCATTCATTGCATTTCTTTGAAGTGGAGCAAAGCAAATTTGCACAGGTGAAGATTTGACCTTAATGTGTTTAAAAATAATTTCTTGACAGATCCATTTGAAATAACAAAATGCTATCACAGAGATAAAAACTTGTACAAAATCAGAAGATGAAAAGCTCTCCCTTATTTTGATGTTCAAATGTGTCCTTTTTTTTCAAATCCAAGATAGGTAATTTTTAGGACTTCATATGAATAATGTGTGCTGTTTAAAATGTTTGCTGAAGAACAACGAGGTCACTGTATCAATAATGAGAAGCTTTATTGTGGGCCACTTTGTAATATTTTGATTGTCATGTTTTATACCACTCTGGAGGTCAGATGGTAGAAAGCCACTTAATTGTCTTATTTAACCTGCAGTCATTACTGAAGGTGGGGAAGGAATGTATTTTTGCTTTTTGATTCCGCAGCATCAACCAAAATGGGAGTTTCTGAGAAATACTTTAAACAAATAATTACTGTTCATTACACTAGAATGAAGGGAAACAGAGAGGCTTCAATGGACATTTTGCTAGAAAATTGAGAATTAGCTACAGTTTTATTACTTGAGGTGTATTTATATAAGTTACATTATGAAGAATAGTGGCCTCGATTGTCATACAGAGACCAGAGTCTGTAGGCAATAAAAACTGAAATCGCTCTGTCACAAGGGAAACTAGTTTTCCATAAACTAATAAAAATTATATTCTAATGATTTCTGTGTGATCCTTCGGGGATTTTTAGGGACATGTTTGTTAAGGAAAAGCTGAAAGCTGTTGTATTTCCCTAGGTTTAGTCTTTTTTAATGACTGTCCTTTAACAGGCTATTCCTTGGTGCTGTGCCTTCTTCTCAAGTAGGCACTTGTACAGTCTTTTCTCACTTCCTTTGCAGGGTTTTCTACTTTGTTCTCTGATAATACAGCACTAGGTTCTTCAACATAAGTAACAAGTGTATTTTTATTCTCCTGCGTGACAGAATGAAAGCTTAGAAAAAAAAATTTTGTTCAGTTTAAGGTCCAGTGGAACCTGAGGAGGAGTGGGAAATGCTGAGTGAAACAGAAATCACAAAACCAGTTTTGAACCAAGCTGAAAAATGTTAGTTTATCTGCAAAAAATGTGGTCTGTGGTATTTCATGACTAACCTTTAGTTTCATCTTTGTTCAGATTTTGAAACTAAAAGTAATTAACTTTCATTTTGAAAAATATTCTCCTTCAGTTTTTCAGAGTTATAAAATCAGCTTGGCCTCAATTAACGTGTAGCTGTGGTCCCCTCCTCTCCTAAAAATCTTCCATTAAATGTAATATTAATTGAAAAAAAAAATCACCATCTCTATAACTGAATTTATGGAGCTGTCATTGCTTACAGGACACTTCCCTCAACACTAGGTAAAGGTATATGCCCATACGTGACTCATTCAGGTCATCAGAGAACATCTTCAATTTATTTGAGAGTGGCCAATGGGCACACTTCACAGAAGAAAACGAGCCAGTAATAAACACGCTGCTTTTTACCACAAAGAAATGCATCAGGTCATTATTTTATCAATTTCCACATCCTGGTTAAGTATTATATCATCTTATCCTGTGCAAGGATATCCTTTTACTGAGAACAGCATTATTTGCATACCTGCCATCAGTTGTATTCATCCACACTTTGTTTTATTTTATTACTATTTAAAAAAAAAAAAAAATCATTGTAAACTTATTATAAATATGCTCCTGTGTTAAATTTGGTCAAAAGCAAAATGGATATTTTGCGATGATTTTTAAATCATTTAAATTAGAGACTGCTTGCCCCTCTGCATTGTGTAACAGTATTTGGCATTCATTAGTCATTTATCTATTTATAGATATTTATAAATATGTCCTAAATAAAAAGCCTGAAATTACCGTTAACACATTTTGCTAAGACAAATACAACAGCTTTTAATTACAACTGTTCAGGTGCAGAGCAAACTTTTTCATGTTTATTTAATTTTCTGCTCAGTGTAGTCTTGTTCCCTAGGACTTTTGCATTCTGTTGTGTAGCACTGGTCACGCATTATCTTTGTAGACTTCTTAAACGCTGCTCACTGAAGCAACAAGTTAGTAAAGTGAATCATAACATTTTACTGATGTAAATGAGAGATTCTTTCCCTTTGCCCCAGGTGTTAATTTGTATTTCCATTACGAATGACGATGAGAAACAGATGTCTGAACTGTGCCTGTTGTAAGGAGCTTTTTAGGAACTAAAGCTTCTGCAAGTAGGTTCTACCCAGATGCAAGAACCATCAGACAAGAAGCGGTCAGGTTTGCTTGCTGTCGTATTTCTTGCATGGTACTTTGCAAGCAGTCTGCCTAATCTTGGTTATTTTTGTCTCATCTTGTACAGAAGATCAATAGTCTGTGGCTCCACAGGAGTTAAGTGAAGCCATGGTATATAGTTGCATCTTCTAGTGGTGAGGGTGGTTTTGCGGATGGTGTAGACAAGATTTAATGTTGAGACTGTCTTGTCTCTTAGACCGGTGGCATGTATCGTTCGTTCTCACACATGTCCTTACAAATGCCTTTTACTTCCTCCTGTTCAGTTTTCAAAGCGGAAATCCTAAGCAGCATAATAGAGGCTCCAAAATCCATTAAGTTGAGTAACAGAAAATTACCCTGACAGGAAAGCAGGCTCTTTTGTACTCCTTGTGGAAGACAGAGAAGTTGGTGGCTCTTCCATCAGCTGTGGCCGTGGTCATGAAGAACCACTGCATAATACTGTGTTCTAACAAACAGCTCTGCTACAGTGTTGTAAGAAGTGGCCCCTTCAGACCTCTGATCTTTTCAGACAAAGTCAAATTACAAGGTAATCCTGACTTTTTTTTTTTTTCCTTCTGCAGTTAATAGAAACATAGTTTAAAAGTCAAGGCTTTATACCTTGAGGTCTTGTTTTCTAATGGTGTCTGGAAATGACTTTGTGCATGAACTGGGCTTGCTTCGCTAATTGGCTTGGAGCGTTCAGCTACAGTGAGCTGCTTTGACCATACCCAGTGGAGCCTCTGCCTTCTGTGGGCCAGGCTACAATCACGGTGCATCGGTTTCACTGCAACAGGAGCTCTGTTAAAACCATCACATTTGATGACCATTCGATAGAGGTCATTCTCTTTGTTACAGAACAAGCCAGCCAGAAAAGAATTACATAGCTGCTGAACAAAAAAAAACCCCCAACGACGACAAAAAAAAGGACTAAGGGCACCATAGCAATATTTTGTCTCTTAAGATATCTCCCTCTATTTTTTCCTTGGGATTCTTTCCAAAGAATTGAAGCGTATTATCCATGGGACTTTTGGGAGAAGGAATATTTGAAATAGCCTTTTAGCAATACATCACTGGGGTCAGTATGGGTGTGTCGGATACAGGCGTTGCAGTTTTGTGTCCTGTGGAGTGTGGCTTTAATGCAGTCTGAGTGCTGCCACACCATGGGCTTCATCTCCCGCCTTCCTTTGTGTTAGTAATGTATTCTGGAACACCTGAGAGAGAAGACACAGTTTTGCTTTTCAGAGGCCCATGAGAAATTTTAAAGTCATTGTTTGAAAGACAACTGCTGGTGCAGCAGCTCACAGGGTGTTGCGAGGCCATCCCATGGCACCAGAGTCTTGGAGGTGGATCCAGTGTGTTTGGAGATCATGCTCTATAGTGTTGCTCTCAGGAGCTATGTGAGGGATATAGGAACTGCAGCTTTGGTAGGGAGTGAAACCTTTCTCACATTGTCAATAATTAGTACTTATTTAAGAGAAAAATCAATCAAGAAAATACAAATGTCTGATAGCAAGGAAGAGCTTTTCTGTGCCACACCAGATATTCAGCTCGATACAGAATTCCTAGAAAAGTCCATGGGAGGTGTCTCTAGTACTTAGATTTTTCCATGCTGCTTGAATGTCATGTCCTTTGGACATGAATTGGTTTCTGTGACTTCCTAAGAGATAATAATTTGGATTCAAGTTTACACTTTCTCTCTTCTTTCGTTATAAATAAAAGACCTTAGCTATTCCCAATATTCTCTGAGAGCTGCATACTCATTTCATGTCAACAGACACAAGTTTCCACTTTGGTAAGTGCTCCTGGTAAGCATTAGAGCCCTGGTAGTTGAAGACGTCCATCAGAAGGAAGCTAAGAAAGAGAAGTCGAAGTATGTAAAGCTGATAAATAGTGTTCTGCTTTATCCTTTAATAGTTTACTATAGGCAGCCACTACAAGTTCAGTTTTAACTTCAACAGACGAGCCATGTTATTGTGTCCAAGCAGAAATTACAAGCCATCAGCACAGTGTAAATACCACGGTGCGTGCGGTGAAAGGTCACAAGAGTCACCTTGCTGGTGTGTGTTTAGCTGTGTAAGCAGCTTGACACAGCACCTGATGCTCTTCCCTCCACAGGGAATGGCAGAGCTCCCTGGAACTCGGTGGTGTGGGAGAAGCATTCAGTGATTTGGATTAGGTGAATTACTTTGTCATTACTTTGCTTCAAAAGAAGTCTTTTCAGATTTAGACTATGAGTAAGACTTTTTGTAGCTGTCAACAGGCTCTGTGGGCACGGCCTGATCTCTGAGCCAAAGAAATATATTAAAAATATTGCAAGCTGTTGGCTTTTCACTTCTTTTTAAGTCTAAACTCAGTCTTTCTGTGGACTCCTTTAGGAATAGCATACACTAATCTCTTCAGGAATATGGCTGGAATAGTTGCAAGTGATCTCTCAATTCCCAGAAGAATGCCACATGGCTTTAGCTGAAGCAGATTTAGGCTAATGTTGATTGCCAGTGTTTTAAAACTCTTCACAGGGAATGGAAAAGGGAAGATCTAGAACATACACCATTGGCTTAGCTCTCTTCCTGCTTTACCCCCAAGGTGTTACAGTTCAGGGTGTAAGGAGGAGGAGAAAAGATTACATACGTGGAAAATGAGATGATGGTGTTAATGTGAAAGGCTGAGGAACTGGAAAGTCAGGTTGTTTCTCTTCTGCTGTTGAGGATAGATAATGGCATAAATCCACTCCTCTGTGGTCCCAAGTGCAGAGGACATTTAGGAGTGTGCTTAAATTGGGCTGAAGGTCTGAAGTGGTTTATCCTAGACTACGTGAAGCACTAATGCAACTTGTAATCAGTGGAGGTGTAGATGAGACATGCTTAACTGTGTGGTAGTGAGACCATCATCTCAGCCCTCTGTCTTTCAGCATGCTTTGATTTTTAATCCCAAGCGGGGAAGTAAATGAGCAGAAGCCATCAAGTGTATGTAGAAGGGGAGACAACAGTGCTGTTTCCAAAAGTTAGGAATGAAGACACCAAGACTTTCAGTATAGGCAGAGACGAAAGGGCTATCCAAAGAAGGAGGACAGAGATGCACAGTGTAGACCTTTTTAAACAACAACAAATCTTTTGCCGCATAAAAAAAAAAAAGTAAAAAGACAAGGAATTGGTGAAGTGATTGGACATGCCCCAAACAGTGCGCAAGAAAACCTGGCACTGAGAGCTAAGACCTCAGTGAGATCTGCTAAGTAAGTGTACAGGTAGAGTGTGATTCTTGATGTCTTGATACGCTGCAGTCTATAGCACAGCCATATGAATCCAGTATTTGAAGAATATGCTTTCTAAATGTTTGCTTTTTATTTTTATTTTCAGAAACAACAATGGAAATTTTTGCTGTAGAAAGAAAGATACTGGTTTGATAATTCTCTGCAGGGGGAGGGTTAGTTAGGATTGAGTACAGTCAGAGGGGATCAGCTCCCTGGTGTAAGCACAGGCATTACATTTTGAGCCTAGAACATCTGTACATTAATAATTAGTAAGGTTAGATGGAATTTTATTGAAGTCAACCCCAGTTGCTCACAGGCGTGACCGACCTGGTTTTCCCTTGCTTTTCATACCTGCACAGAGATAACTGCGCTGGCAGAAAGTGTTAAAATACAGAAATTTTATGTAGTTTACCTGGGGAGGGGATAAAACTAAACAAGTGCCACCCTACTGAAGGAGGGCAGTGGTGGAATGAGAACCTTTTATTTTAAAGTACTGATTTGCACAGAACACTTGCCACCTTTTCACTCTATATACCCATGTCCTGTGAAATCTTTCTCTGCCTGAGTGACTACAGTAATGGTAAACTGAGTGACAGAACTATCAGTGCTCGTGCTTCTAGCTGTGTGTGCTGTTCCCTCTGTATTCCCTCCTTCAGATTAGATAATACTAAACTCTTTGCATATTTTATCATTGTAGTTTGCTAACCACGGAATCAGATTTGTGAGACTCTGGAGTCACGGAAGAGTAGTCATGCATCAGTATAATATCAAACCAAGTGGAATAGAAGAGTTCTTTTGTTTCACTGAATATCGGATTGAATATTCAAATAGCATATAAACATTTTAAATAATAGTAAACACTTGGCACCGTAATTGGGTGCAAAGCCCAGCATAATCGAGAGCACTGAGGCTGACTGCTCCCAAGGATGTGTTTGTTAGAGCTTCCTAATTTTACGGAACAACTCTGAGAAAACATGAAGAGCAATTTAGTTTGAAACTGTGAAAACAGGGAGTTTGCAGTTTATGCACAACCCCTTCCTTTTGTAATAAGCACTCTACCACTCTGCAACATTGGAGGTGAATTTTCTCTTTCTTTTTCTTCTTCAAGCTAATGATTAATAATTGTCTCAGCTATATGTACATCCCATTTAGTCAGTCAGTCCTTATCTAGGCACTTGTTGAGTGTGTTCAACTGAAATAACTAATTAACAGCATATTCTGTAGGGAATTCTGTGCCACTTTTTAAGCAGGCCACAGAATGCATATTCTGAGCAGCACATATCCTATTTTCGTAAGTGATTTCCAAAGGCACACAGGACAGGTCTTTCAGAGGTATTCAGGGTTTCAACATAGACATAGTCACATTGTGAAAAAGCACCTCAGTGAGGTCTGAGCCTGGCTGTCGTTTAAGTCAGTGGAGTGCAGATACCCCACCTCCTGAGATTCTTCTGCATCTGCATCTTAATTGCCTCTGCAAACCTACTCCTACCATCCTACCCCAGTCACTTTTGAAAATGAGAGACATATGCCTGTGAGAATTTTACTGGTGCTGCAACTGTGGAGTGAGCCCATTTCCAAGAGGATCACAGGCAAAAATGTTAGTTGTTTCAGATAGTCCAGTTATTACCATTTCTAGATCATATAGAAGAATCTTTACCATTTACCATGTGCAAGATTGTTTTTTGTAAATGCTTATTGATAATATAAAGCTAGGAAACATAGTTGCACATGTTCAGTGATTTTGTGGCATAGTCGTGGATGGATGTGGGTGTGTAGTCCAGCAGCAGTTAGCAAAGATCTAATGGCTATTAATGAAGGATGTGTAACCTTGTATTGATACTGTTCTGTCTGCATGGTGATCCATTTTTTGATTTTGCTAGTTTTTGGGACGGATTTTGAGGTGTGTGTCTGTCTGTCAGCAGATCCTGTTTTTGCCCAAGTTGGTCAAGCGTAGTAAGGTTGAGCCTCTGCTGAAATTGCCATTGAAGTCATACAGGTTATTCCCTAAGTCCAGCTTCTCCGTGAAACCCATCATACTGGCGTTTCTAAACCATCTATCAGAGCAGTAAATTAGACAAACTCTGCCAGTGCCTAGGTAATGTTAACATTTTTTGGCTTTTTAATAGATCAAGATAGCTTTTATACCGTCCTCTGTAAATTCCATTTGTGGAGCATAAAAATGAACGGGATGGCACCACAGGGGGTGGGGGGAAATACCCAATCCATGGGAAGAATGTCCTGGAACGGAGAGTGCTGTAGTCACAGATTATCTTGGATGCTGTAGAGAAGTCTGGATCTGAAGCCCAACCCTTGCTGATGTGTGGAGACAACTCCAAGAATGGTCTCCCTCTCCTTCCTTCCCCACCTGAGCACATCAAAACTTGGAGAGATGAAGTCAGACCTAAACTTTGAAATCCAATTTCTGTAGCTATTTAGTGAATATTTATGCTGAAATGTTAGCACATTTCTATATAACCCAGCCTAATATTTCAGCTGAGCTGCCTTCCTGAGCTAAATCAGAAATGATATATTCAGTAACAGGCCACAGATGCTGAAATTTGGGGTGGTTTTCTTTGTCCATTAAGGTTACTGCCTCCACTCCCTGTATTTAGAAGTTGAGAAATACCAAGCAGCAACCAAAAAACATTCTGTGTGTTAGCAGAGAAGGGATAGCTAATGCTAAAATTCTTAATGAAAGAGACCTCTAATATTCAAATAGGATTATAAGATTGAATTAGTCCTTTTCTTCAGTAAGTACAGACCCAGGAATTTCCTGACTGGCCATGGGCCATCTCTACTCTGTGAGCCTATTGCCTGTCACCGCCTTGCAGAATAAAACAAGTCTTTTTGATACACAGAAGATAAGCGACGGTGTTAGGTCACTGATAGAGTGAACCAGTACATCCTCATCCTGCCACCTCATCTGTGTGGAATGTTTTGAAAGGTAATTCGTTACCCCCAGGCTCCGTGCGGGGTCTGGTGGTGTCTGTTGATGTCATGCCAGTTCTCTGCTAACTTTGTTAATTGGCATTCTGTGGCCTTACTACGGGAGGAATCGGTATAAAGCAGGTTAGATGATCTATTCTCTCCTCTGGTCAGTATGGCAGAACTACGCTTGTGTGTTCAAGCCCAATTCAGACCAAATTGCCAAGTAATCTAGGAGGTATACAGACCTGGTTTCAATTAGTATGAAGCCTTGTAATTAATGAATACATCATTGCTATGAAGAGAAATGCTTGTATTAAAAAAATACAGGTAATAGTGCTATATAAAAGCTCCTTGTTACTAGCCATTGGCAAAAGGAAAGGCAGAAATACCCAACTGACTGACTAAAAAGCAACACACATGCAGACTGTGAGTATGAATCCATAAATTATCATTTATATTACCATAAAAACTCATTTAAATTTCAGAATATTTTTTAAACCGGTACTCACCCTTTGATTGCTATATTTTTTTTAGTGTTCAGAATAAATAAAAGGAAATTAACTTACGGGCTGAGACGTGAGACACATTCCAGCTGCAAGGGCAATTAAAATGCTGGATAGCAAAGGGTGAGGTGTTGATGAAGAGAGACTTTGAAAGGCTGATAGCATCTGTTAATGAAAATTCTCAGAGGCAAAAGATTTGTTTGCTCAGGTAGTTTGAGAAACAGAAAGTGTAGATAAAGGTTAGGGAGACGAATAAATATTTTTCTAACATGATTGACTGAAGGTCAGATAGAAAGAATAATTTTACTATGTTTGAGGACAATTCAACTAGCAGAATTTTTTTTCCAAGACATTTATCTGAGGTGAATCCATTTTTTTCTTGTGATGAATATGTATTTCATTTCATAGTCTTATTACCATAATCTCCTGTGATTGTTTCTTCAAAGGAATAATATTTATCATTTTTAGACTCAGCAGTTCCAGACATTGTTAAGAGAAGGCAGTCAGCAATACTCTGGCATGCTCATGCTAAAAACCCTATAGATATCATGGCAAAGAATTAACTTGTGTTATCAATAATTTTAAGTTTGCAGCACACACCAAAATTACATTTTTAGCTCTTTAGATGAATCTAGTGATATGTGAGGCCAAGTTTTAGCTATTTTCAAAATCCTCTGCTGTTGATAAGTGGATAAACTTCCTTTTTCCAGAATATTTATTGCCTGTAACAGGAAAAAAAAATGCACTAATGTTCTCTTTTGGCTAAAAAAGTTATTTAAGCCTAATAATTCATTTTTATTTAATTCCACACAATCCTTTCTATTTGTAATTCTATCACATTTGTGCAGCTTTACCTGGAATAATAAGTAACGGTTTCCATCAGTATCCCAGTTCACAGGAGCTAGGTAGCTATTAAGTGTACTCTAGCAAATAATATATGAGGAAAATGTATTTTGGGCTACCATACTCAGGTTTTTACTGTACAATTTCGGTGGCTACCATGTTTGTAGGCAGTACAGGAATCTCTAAAAGTAAATGCTCAATTATATTACAGCTTGAACTAAAAACAAATCTGGGAGAACCTGAACTTGAAAATTTGCTCTATTACCAATTCTTTCTCTGGGATAGGCCAAATCATTTTATATTGGAATTTAATATTTGCCTGTTTTGTATGGGAACGTTGACAATACATCCATTAATTTCCAGTGCTTTGAGCATTATTTAGCATTGTTGTTAAGACTGTTAATGTTTTGGTAAGAATTTTCTGAAGGCTGAATGATGCAGAAACATCTTGCGTGAAGCACCCTGCTTTGTGTTAGGCGTAGACCATCTGTGGGAGATACGGGCCCACGTTCTTCTGGAACAATGAAGCTGGGCTGAAATGTGTCATTACAGCAGAGATACATCAGGAGCTTTGCAGGCTCATTGAAGAGAAGAAGTAACTCCAGAGAGCTGTGTCAAGGCCAGTGTTAGCACTATGTACAAGAGGAGATCTTGAGTAAGGCGGTTTGACTTGTCTTGGTGGTTCAGCGCGGCTCATCGCTGAGAAGCAGCAGCACACTCTTCCATTTTTTATTGGGTGCCTTTTAATTTTATTTTTTTTCTCCAAGTCATATGATAGGCCAAATACATCTCCTCAACGATAGTATTGACACCAAAAGATGAGTTCAGCTCTCCACATCTTGCAACATCTGCGCATGCTCCCATTTGCGGTTTTGTAGGCTTTCTCTTTTGAGAACTGGCTTCCCATGGAATGTGCTACAGTTGTTTTCCAGACAAGTTAGGTTTTCTTTTCCAGCCTGGTAATTGCTAAGTCTGTGATTCCTAATTAGAATCTTTTTTGCTGAGATAAATATGTAAACACAATTAGACATGTATTTTTAACGTACAATAATGAGCCTCATCAGTTGAGTGCTAGTCAACACATTGGGATTTTTGTTCTCTTTTAGTTTTTCAGTTGCAGGTAAAGGTTGTGAGTAATACCTCATGATGATGCCTTACACAACTTCATTCTTTTATGTATTTTCTTCCATTGATTTCCACGCATGTTGCAAACAGAGAAGAATCAACACAGCACCTTTCTCAGCTAGAAAGAGAACCTAAGAGACTATGATCCATATGTGCCTGAAGTTAGTTTTACAGTTGGAACTGATGATCTTAAAGGTCTCTTCCAACCTGAATGATTCTGCGATTCTAAGTTAAGGAAAGACTAAGGCCAAAGCATCTCACTTAGGCCTCACTATGGTCAGCTTCATGGCATCTGACATCAAGAGGATTATGGCTAAGATAGTTTCTATCCATGGTGGCTAGATCTCATTTCTTCAGTAACCAATGCAGAGGGTCAATGAATAAACCCTGCTCTGATGGTCTGAAGGAGGTGGTTGGTAGTATCTCTGTATCTTGGTTTCTTCTTTTTTAGCTGAAGAAACTTCTGATCATGTCATTCAAAGGCTTTTCAGCTGAAGGCTGGTCTTTTGCAAGCAGGAGGGCTTGGTGTGGACTCATTCTAGCTTGCTTCATACAAAAGGCAGTAAGTGAAGCTGCAAGACAGTGGAGGCATTGAGTTGAAATGCTCAATGATGAAGGGAAGGGAAAGAAGCCACCACAGGAGGCTGCATCTAGGCAAGGCTATGATACTGTACTAAGGCTGTGGTGTTAGCTTCCAGAAACCAGTAGGATGTAGGACGGTACTCAGCAAATGGTTTATTTTGGATTTGGTGATGTCCCATGGAGCTGGTCCTTGATGGAGAATTCAGGGCACTCTGGGAAGTTGGTACTGGGCAGGAATATCACTGGAATTGAATTCCCTAGATGTGCATCCCACTGTATGTGTAACAGTACAGTGCTTACTGCATGGTTTTAGCTTTGGGGATCTGCTGGACATACAAGGGTCTGGACTTATTGCAGAGCTCTACAGATTAAATCTCTCTGTATTTAGGCAGTTTATTTTGTTTGTTTGTTTTATTCAGTTCTCCCAAAGCATGAAAGTTAATTATTTTTAACACTAATGTAGTTTTACATTTGTTCCATTTGGATATTAAAAAGTTTTGCTACATCTCCCAGATCTTAGTATCATCTGGTGACAGAATGCCCTCATTACTATCTCTGTCAGCTTTCTAGTAGCATCAGTATCAAGAGTTCTTAGTAATAAGTGCACAGAGGATACCCTACAGCCCATGTCCACTGGACAACACAATGCTCTTCACCTTCTCTCCCTTCTCAAAATACGGTATTCCTTTCTCTGATTGTCTGTGCTAGTTCTTCTGCCTTCTCTGAACAGTTGTTTACCTGTTAGATTTTCCTCAAGCAGAATATATTCTGGTTTTGAAGTGTTCCCATCTCATCTGTTTTGTTACCCATTTGCATCCAAAAGCTATAATCACTCAATTATTATTTCCCTGCATATCACCTAAATAAAGATTTGCTTAGCAAAGCTAAAACAAGAGAGCAGCTCTATTGATACACCTTGGCTCATATTATTGTATTGAGATGTATACATATCTGTCCTGCACCAGGAGACTTGCCCACATCATTGTGAAAGTTGTATGAGTAAGTCCCCTTACAGAAGTGACAGCATTGCTTACAGCATCTTCATGTTTGCCCTTGGTAATTGTACTCTTTGATCCCTTACTACATCACTCTGATTTTACACTGGCACAGCTTCATTCAAAAGCACTGGCATTGCACTGACCTAAAAATTTGAGTAAAATGAGAGGTGAGTTAGATGTAAGGTTATGAAAGAACAGAGCAAGGTAAAATGCATTCAGAAAGAGCCCTTTTCTTTAAAAAAAAAAAAAAAAAGAGAAAGAAAGAAATCTTTTACTTGCATTCATCAGATCGTAATCCCTGCATGTTTAGCTGTATCCCATCCCGAGCAAATGTGGACCAGATGGCTCCTGTAAATTCTGCTTTAAAGCCAGGCAAGTTCACACACACTCAACCAAGCTGACATATCTATTCGTGTGGATTTCTCTGTTTATGGACGACAGATTGCAATAATGTAATTACGCACAGGGGAAACTAGAGGTTTACTGAACAGGAAAAGCAGAAGAAAAAAAAATAATGTTAGAGCATGTTTGCCACTTGGTCTAGAAGGTTGTTGGCTACTAGAATAGCAGAAGATAACACTTGATGTGCTGGTTACCAGACAGAAGTGATCAGGTCAAAACCAGATGGACTGTTGTTGTTCCATTTCTGTTTAATAATTTGAACTTAAATGTGTTAGACTGAAAGAGTGTTCCAGTATACTAGTCATTTGCTGCATCTTTTACTGGTGACTAATTTAGTAGCTTGTTCCTTGCCTCTTCCCCTGCTATAAAATTGTTAAGCAGACATAAGTCATGCAAAGCATACTTGCCTGACATGTTTGGATTTGGAGTGCTGGGGAGTGTTTTGGGTTGGCTAGTTGAGTTTTACTCACGCCTAACGTGTGGATCTGTTTGCTTTTAAATTAGAGCTAGGCTCAGTGCCAAACACACAGAATATCCAAGTATATCTCAACTTACAGACCTCTTGTACTCTTGAAATGTAAGCTGGCATCATAGAATTTGAATTGGTCTTGGGGAAGCGCTTGCCTTGATGGCCTCCTTTTTGGCGAGTTCATTGTGCCCTTGTCAGACACAGCTCCACGCTTAAATCCCTGAAGTTCACTCGTACTCCAGAAGCTTAGTTCTTCGCATCATGCCCCAGATACATAGTTCAAAACACTAGTATTTAGATCAGAACCAGTGTTCATTCAGCTGGCACAAGTATGCTGCATGCCAGGAAAATATACCCTTCAAAGATCTTTGGTACTCAGCAAGGCAAAGAGGGACTGCAAGCAAATGCTCTTTCATTTCTAGTAGGAGGCTGATGTCCAAGATCTTATCAGGAACATTCAGGAAAAGAGTGATTTACATAAGTGGCAATTTTTTCTCAGTACTTTGGTGCCAACTGCCAGGGCTCACATGATGCTGCAGATGTTCCAGTGTGGTCCTTTACTGAGGACACGTTAATGATTGCTGTTATTTAAACAAGAGTGAGTTCAGTGATGTACTACATAGAATTTCATGTGGCTGAGCAAACTGCTCAGGTGAACTTTGCTACCGTGGATGTGGGAGAAGTTTCATGAGCTTTCATAGATGCAAGAGTGAAATGTCTTCTTCACCCTCTGTTAGTAGGGTCAGGTGAGAGATGCTTGTATCAAAGGGATAATCTGAAAGACTGAGGTACAGGCTTTGCTTCCCAGGCAGAGGTATGAAGATACTGGGTGAATCTGTGTCTTAGTCGAGCTGCAGGGAGGACTGCCTGGAATGAAATTCTGTCAGGGTTGTTTAAAGTACAGAAAGAACACTGCAATAAATAATATTTGCCCTGCTTTAAGGGTCCATCCTCCTGCCTTTTCACATCCAAGGTCCAACTAAGAAAAAAGAGGCTGAAAGATGAGATTAGAGTCTGAAAGTTTTCCTGTTGTCTGTACTTAAGTTAATGACTATAAAATGAGCAACTTCTGAATTTTAATAATGGTATTATGAACATGTTTTGAGATGATCTCATTGCTCTCATCTTCTAGGAGGATGTCAGTTTTTCTTGTCTTACCTAATATTTTTTGACTTTTATCAATTGAAGTAGTAGAAACCAGCAACAGTATTAATGAAAGCCTTTCCTGCATGGCTTCTTCAGAGAGCTGTGGTGAGTTATCAGTCCTTTAGTCTTCTGGGATAGATCCCATGCAAACTGTGGAAGAGTGACAAAATAGAGACAGTTGCCTTGGCTGGCTGGTTTCCTTTAGGGTGAATGAGATGAGAAGCACCCGTGAGAGTTCAGCACCTCCAGGGTGCTGAGGGGTGATCATCTCTTGTGGAGCATTCACACAGTGTGTTTACTGGAGGGTAGGGGATGGAGAAGCTCTGTGTCTGACCACTGACATGCACAGAACAGGAGAAGTAATTTCCCCATTCATTGCCCAGACAGCACCTCTCAAACTGTCACAGCTCGCACTGGTATGCTAAGGAGAAAGAAAAGTTCACATTTGAAGATGAAGTTTTCATGCACAGGAGAAAGGCTGCTGAGTAACCTTGCTCTTCTCTTTCTTGAAACCACTGACTAATGAAGACGCCTGAGAAAACACACACACTCACACCCACACCAACATGCAGTTGCACAAATCAGGAAGATTGCCCAGCTTTCTTCTGAAACATTCAAGGTTTGACTAAGTGAGCTCTGACTGAAAGAGTGTTAACTGAAGCTGGGTGCGTGGCAGTCAACCGATGGCATCTGCTCTCCAGCATGTTCATTTTCACTCCTTTCCTTGAGACAGTTTGTAAGTTTTGTGTGTGTTATTAGCAAAAAACAGAGCCACAGCCTTTTTTAAAGTGTCATTTTTTCTTATATATATAATATGTTGTAGCATTTTGTTCAATTTGGAGTGAAAAAATAGACTTGACTGTTTTCTGTTGTTTACCGCGAGCTCAAGGTTCATACTTAGGCATTATATGAATGATGAAGCAAAGCTGTAAATATTCATTACTTAGTGGAATCAATTTTTTTTTTTTTTTAAAGCACATCTTTGTACACAAAGCATTTGTAAATCCCCATTAGTGGTATTTATGTTCCCACATGAAAATTGCTCATTTGCAGCCAGCCAAATATCTCGAGCTTAGATCTTCCTCCTACATGTGATGGAGTCATGATGCTGTCACAGCCATTTTTGTAAAATAGGATGTTAAGGAAGACTGAGTTCATGGTACTTTACATATGTAAATGCCTCTCTTTCAATAGTCTCAGGGGGAAAAAAGATGCCAGAAAGAATTCCCAACCAGCGTACTTATTAATTGTCACCATCTTTCCTGGGACAGTAAAGTGCACTCATACAAAGAGGTGCATTAAGAATCAAGGAGGCTGCGCGGAGAAAGTGAGGGCATTTGAGTGAGACTTAAGGAAGTCACATGGTAAATTATAATAATGTAACTGAAATCTAGAAAAATCACATTCTTTCCTTGTTTGTCTCTGTAACGAGGTAATGATGCAGCTCTTCTGGCTTCAGACAGCCACTACATATTTACAGCAGGCTACGGAAGATCAAACTGCAGCACGAGTTGTTTGTTACCAGTATAGCCCTGCCATGGTATCTGCATTCAGAATAGCTACTGGTATAATCCAACACAGTGAACATGTTGCTCCTCTGTAGCTCACGCTTCTTTCTCTTTTAGAAGTGATGGGGACGGTTTATCACAGAGCACAACTGATTGTTGATCCTGTGTGTTCATGTGTTTGTGGGTATGAAGACATTCTGAGCTTCTCAAATCCGGCTGTGGATAAGAAATCTATAGTATGGTTAAATGATTGGAATAAAACTTTTGCAAGTAAATGATCTGGACAGAAGCACAGCTCACATGGATGCTTCTGTACAAAGAAACTCCGCTGGAAACCCCTGTGTGTGCTTGAAGTAGATGACCTGTGCCTTTGACTGGCATCCGCCCGTATTGAAACAATCAGTACTATGCAAAAACTTTAATTCTGTGAATCAAAACAGGTAATTCACCAAATTCCCAGCTAGGTACTGTAATAAAGGGATGCAAATCGATGACTGATGACTCCTACACAGCATGACTTGAAGGAGATTGCCAGTCCCAGTTCTACCACCTTTCTAGGGACTTGAGTTCTGTGTGCTGCCGAGGCACGGCCGTTCACAAGAAATGAAATGCTGTTTGCTTGTGTAATTTCTGTCTGTGCAGTCCTTGGTCATTACGTGCTGCTTCTCTCCTCTGTTGAGACTGCTAAATGAGTTGACATTACCTTAATGAAAGCATGGAAAGTGTGGTTAATGCTGCTGGACTCCATATTTAAAAACATTTTTTGAAATCAAAGTGAGTATCAGTAAAACACTCTCCTGTGGTTCGTGGCTTCAATAACCAGTACGATGACTTAATTGGCATTCTTGTGCAGTGCTTGGATCTTTGCCAGTTAATGACCCATTGCTGCAGTCTGCAAAGGCAAATTACTCCTTCTGTCCAGCTCTTCAAGCTGATGGACTTTTGCCCAAGTAATGGCTGCAGGCTCCTATTCTCATCTGGCACGGACCCCAGCACGACCATAAACATCCCTGAGAGGATCATAATATGATATATTGGACAGATTCTGATACGCCTCACAGTAATATACTGCCAAGCAATTCTGCTGAGGTCAGTGACGAAGCTGAAAGAAGAAACTGGTCCCAATGCTGTTGCTTTCTCAAGTAATGAAGCACTTGCAAGCTATTAGCTACCCTTTCAAACATTCAAAACAGTTTGTTTGGGGTTTTTTTTTTGTCCTGTTTTTAAATGTTTGCATTGTCTCTTTCTCCTATAGGATTTTCCATTCTTCAGGCAATTATGGAAGCAGCAGTACAGAACAACTGGCAAGTGACAGCCAGGTCGGTAGGAAGCATAAAGGATGTTCAAGAGTTCAGAAGAATCATAGAGGAGATGGACAGGCGGCAAGAAAAAAGATACTTAATTGACTGTGAAGTGGAAAGAATCAACACCATTTTGGAACAGGTACATGCTTTTCAGAAATCATGATCTCTCTGTGACAGACATCGTTAATGTTTCTACATCTCTCTGCTTCTAGAAGTTAATTAAATATCCATTGAGATGTGAGTCCCCCAACTGGCCGGCTCCCTCGGAAAATTCTAATGCCTCAATGATGCTCATGGTTGGTGGCAGCACTTACATGTAGCCTACCAGGAAAGGAAATGTCTCTGATATTTTTTTCCCAAATGTAAATAATGAATTATTTTTAAGTAGGTTAAGAACCTAAAACCTCAGCTGCCAGAGTAACATTACTGTCATCGGGGCTACTTGTAGGGATTGTGAGACAGGTGCAGTTTATTAAGTGGAACATTAAACAGGAACTAAAAAGCCAGTGAAGTAGTTTTGAATCATCTCAAAGAATTCCCAAATGGAAATACTGCTAATGAAAAATTCAGCTGGTAGTCCAAACAACTTATTAGCACTTTTTGGTACATAAAGGCTTTTCCTCTGCGCAGCCAGTGCTGTTGACAGGCTTAAATTGTAGATCATAGAATGTGAACACCGTTACGGGGGAGGATGTGCTTTTGGGTGACTGTTTGGTGTTGCGTGGCCTTTCCAGTGTTTGCTTTGCCCCAGAGGGAAGACCATACCCTCTGGCCATCCCAGAATGCCTGTGCTCTCTGGGATGTTTCATTTTTTCATTTCAAATTCATACATCTTCTGCAGTGTGCTCAAAGAGATGTAGCAACATACACATCACAGGGGTGCAGCAGGAGGACAGTTCCTGGCTGCCTGGGCTCACAGCAAGTCTGGTGTTGGTTTGCAACCAAATCCATGCTGCTTGTTTATTCATAGGCATGTGAGAATTCACTTATGTTAAAACCAAAAATCCCTCCGAATATTGCCACTTCATAAATTTAACTGTGGGTTTATAGTATGGAATAAATAAAAGAAACATTTAAATTTCATGAAGCATTAACATATCTCTTAGAACTGTTGTATTGTAAACTAGGAGCAAACTGACCTCACTGCCATAAGCCCTGGGAAATGCAAAAGCTGTATTCACTGCGTTCCTTCTCAAAAGCTTTGGTCCCTGTCAAGCCGGGAGGGGTGTCACTGAGGGCCAGTCTGCGGGGACAGAATCACTGGAGTCACAGCCAAGACCCATAAAAGCTGGTCAGAGAGAGCAACGGGAAGGAAAGATGTGCTTCAGAGAACATAGCACAAGCAGATGCTGATCCGTAGCTCTGACAGTATTGTATTTTACACTGTATATGTAGTCAACATGGTGAGTGCTTTCTTTAGGGAAATTCACACAGCAAAGTGTAAGAAACTTCCTTTTTTTTTTTTCCTTTTTCTTTTTTTTTCATTTGCAGAAGATGCAAAACACCATTCTGACAGTCCACTCTTCCGCAAATGCTTCAGGAGAGCACTCCTGAGCCAAGCTTAAATAGCTCTGGGCCCACTCTCAGCTGGGGAACAGGCCTATTGGTTGATCTTTCTAACTCTATTTACATTTTGTTTTCTCTTTTACTTCTGCTGTGCAAGTGAGAGAAAAAAAGTAATCATCCCAGTGCCTAAATGCTGTATGCCAAGCAAACCCTACAGCAAAAAAATTGGCGAACTCTTCTTCTGCAAGCATTCTAAACTCAAACCTAGTGAAGTTGTAATTTCATTAGATGTTTGATTTGGCTTTCTGTGAGTGGGATTAACATCTCTGTAACTAAAGACATGCAACCAGGGCCACCAGGTTTCCTCAAACTCTACAGCACACTGTACAGTGCTCACACTTTTGTCTGATTAGAGCCCTTCTCTTATCATTACTGTGTTGTGTAGAGCTCACCTCAGTGCTGCTGAATTATTCTTTTTCTGTATTATGCCCACTGTCCATCTTTTAAACTTCATTTACACAAAATTATGATGTTTCTATGAAACCTTTGTCCTAACTTTGTCCTAACTTATCTCAAGTATTTCTAAGAGATCTTAATGTTTTTTTGGCAGTTGGATTTTAGGACTGTATCAAGCAGTTTTAGCCAATCAGTTGAACACTATCAGTCCAGTGTTTTGCAACCAAATCCTGCAGACGTTTTCACACGTACTAGGTCTCCTATGTGTCACCCTATTGATGTAATGTCTCCATTTCTGCTTAATTTCAATGAAGATATTCATGAGCAGAATTGCTTGACTTTGCAGTATCAAAAAAAGATATAGAACTTTTTCTTTAGGAAACCAAGCTAGGTGGTAAAGCAAACTAAGCATACCTTCTTTAGTACCTTCTCTAGTACTAATAATGACATTTCAGCAGTCTAACAAGAGGAGTCTGGTTATGCAGGACGTATTTATGAGTATTGTCCCGTTTATTTTACTGGAACCATTCACTTGACAAAGAAATGCTCAAGCAGATCCCAGGGTGGTGCCACTGATGCCAACAATATCTTCTGGCAGCAATTTCTTGAGGGTTTTTTTTTATCTGATATTGAAAAGCAATGATTAAGTTTCTGCAGGAGAAGTCAATAATGGTGGGCCCCAGGTTGACAGCTGAACAATTTTTGGATTTAGACTTCTCCTTCCATTTCCTTTGCTTACCTTGGTGTCTTCTCACAGAGTAGTTTAAAAATCTCTCAAATATGTGTGGTACTTAAATCCAGCCAGCCAGTTTGCTCATGGGAGTGGCGAGTTGTCTTCTTTTTAGCCAAGTGTATGTGCTGATAGCGTACCATTGAGGAGAAAGGTAACTCTGGATTTGCATATTTCAAATCTAGCATTTTACTGCAGTTTAGAAAGTCAAACTGGTGCTTTGTATGGAGTCTAGAAAGTCTCTCGGCTAAGAGGCAGTAACATCTGAGCACCTTAACATGCTGGCTGCACAACTGCAGGTGGCTTTGAGGAGCTTTTTCCCAGCGAGAGTAAAGGGAAGCCAAGACTCTACCTGTTATGGCAGAGTGCTGATGGACAAACACTGTTCCACAGAGGGTTGGCATAGCCTGCCTCAGCCCAGATGCCTTTCCATCCCTCTCTCTTTTTTGACCTCCTCAGGAGGGCATCTTCAAAGGTCAACCCACCCATCACCTTCTGGGAGTGATGCCAGTTACTGTGGTCTCCGTGGGGATGTGTGGCGCCTGTCATTTCATTGTCTCGGGGACAACAGCAGCATTTGCCAGTGACCCTGGGTTTAAATAGGCTTAAATAGGACTTATTCAAGAAATAAACAGACTGTAAACCACTAAACAGTCTACACACGTGCTGGGTTTGCTATCAGACTTTCGGGCTCTTGGCCAGGCCATTCAGCAAGCTTGTCAGTTCGCTGCTCTAGAAACCGCGTATCATGGCTTTGTGTTAGCGCTTGGATTAAATAAGAGTGACCTCTTCTCCTGTATCAGGCTGTGTCAGTGTGTGCAGTTCTCTTCCTTGGATGCTTTTTTCAACCAGTTCAAACCAGGGCATACCTCTCTCCCAAAAGAGTAGGCCTATCTAAAGACAGTTACGCATCTGGTGATTTTCTTCAGAGACTTCACGTTCTGCTGAAATATTCTGTACCTTCCTCCAGTGGCATAGAGACACATGAGTCAGTGACCTTGAGTATTCCATACATCTTTAGCATCTGGCACATCTGTATGTCCCTATGCTTCCAAGATCTGAATCCTGTCATACAAAGTATTTCTCAGGGGTGCTTGGTATTCAGGAAAGGATCTCTCCCAGCTGTCTCCCCGTGGTATGTAAAGGTAAGGTAGGGGAAAGAGGACATCTCGGCTCCTACTCTGCCCAGGTAACCTGCTTTGTGTCAGGTTTCATTCTTCAGTGTATCTGGTTTCATTCCTCTTCCAGAAAATCATGGGATGGGCCCCATATTGTGTCCTAGAGGTGGATATCCTGCCCAAACCACTTCTGTCCCTGTCTCTTCAGATGCAGAGTAAGGGGAAGCAGAGGGATTCATAGTCATTCTGTAAGTTATCCTCTGTTTGTTCACTTGCCCTATAGTTCTATAGCCACTGAGCATGTGGATCCATATCCCTCCTTGCACAACAAAACTATATCCAATTTAATCATCTAGTGGCCTCTCAAGCATACAGATAGCAGTACTTCTGTCATGCAAAATTCATAAGCTCCCCACACTTCTTGTCCCTTGATGCTAAAATATTCCAGTATTCCTTCACAGATAGATATAAAATTTTGTTCTCATAAACAGAAGAACATTTTCTTCTGAGAACTAACAGTAAGCTTTAGCCTGTTCAACCGTGTATTGAGAGACATGTTTTTGAGTTAAGAAATATGTTTTTTTCTTATTCCCAAGATAACAAGCAGTATTTCAAACTAGAGAGGCTTTATGTCCATTTAGAAGAAAATCTGCAGAGGGAAAATAAGGAGAAAGAAACTCCATTCAGGATCAAAATGGTGAAACTTTACAAAAGACCTGTTTATTCCAGAGACTGCATGCATTTATCAACAGGACTCTATCTCCAAGCACAGTCACACAGGTTGGGCTGCAAGGCAGTGTCTGTATTGAGTGGAGGCACCTCACAAAGCAGAAGCAATACTACAGTGGAAAGTGCAGTTCCCAAAATTTTACATTGACAGCCAAACTGTAAAGAAAACTTGGAAGTCAAGCATCCGTAGGACTAAGGAGGGTAATCTGATTGACTCAACTCTCTCCAGTGCAAGCACTGGCTGTGGCTTCACCTTTAAGTCTGAAATTTTGAGATTGGGAAGATGGTCTGCAGGTTTTCAGTTCAGCATCCCTCTGCAGAGCTGTTCAGATCTCAGAGGAGTCTGCTCACTGCATGACAGCTTGCACGTTGGGGGTGTCCTAAATACAAAACTGCAGTATCGGGTTGACCAGTAGTCATTAAAGCCAACAACAAGAAGGAAAAATCTAAGTGAAAAAGACAACACCACTTTGATGTAAGCTTCCTTGTTTATGTGTTACATTCCAAACAGATATTCTGGTGCGGGTTTGCCTGTGCCCTCTGTAGCAATTAAAAAGATAATCACTGCCTATAAACACGGGATGCTTGGAGGAGCATTGCCATGGGTAGTTTCAGTGTCTGCTTCGCTTCTCAACCCCAGTGATGCGGTGTCCTCTGAAGGTACTGCGCTACGTGGAGCACAGCCTCCAGAGCACTGTGTCCTGGCCATGTTCTCCAGGGCTCAGTGCCACAGCTCTGTCACAGCCCAGTTTTATCCTCTGTGTGGATCTGTCCAGAGAAGAGAAGGGGTTCAACTGAAAAGAGTATCTGATACGTACAGTGTTGTGTAACATCACTCAGGAACCGGAACAGTCCGTTTTTACATTTCCAATGAACTAGAAACTTAAAATTCAGGACATTTCTTCATTAGGTGCCCATGAGTATTGTTGAAACCAGCATTTGAAGCAGAATGAAAGGTCACTTCTTTTCCTTCATATCCAGAGAGTTTCAGCAGCTCACAGGTCTGTATGGGGAGGGGAATGTGAGGGGAAAAGGGAAAACTCAAGTGAGTCACCCTCAGGACCATAGCTGGCGGAAGGTAAGTAAAACATGGGCATATGTCAAAAGTGACAGCTGTATCTGCCTTTAAAGTCCTGCTCCTATCAGCTGTAAAATTAATAAAGGGCTGAAGGTGGATTGCTAAAGCAGTGAGAAGTAACATCTTGGGTTAATCTACCCCATGTAGAGCACGATTCACACATACCTGAGGAGAGAATTTCTGCCTTGTGAATAGCAATGTCTCTCCAAAGTCATCATCCAGACTTCATAGAGCAAGGAGGATTCCAAATGACAAGAATTTAACAGCGTGTTAGTCATCCTGCAGAGTGACTGAGGTAATGGCACACAAAGCTTAGAAGTGTTCAAAAGAATGAAAGCACAGTTTTCAATGTATCTGATCAGTAATATAATTATTAATGCAAAATGTCTTACCATAAACGTGCAAGTTGCTACATGTAGAAGGCCACTGCCAGGCAGCTCTGGTTTCCTATGCCAGAGGCATATGAACCTGAAGTCACCATTAGAGTTTTTATTTTTCTGTGATAGTAGCAAATATGCATTTTGTTTTATGGTAATTGATGGGATATAAACACACACACCAGTTCACACACATGCACCTGCTTTTGGTATTTTGCATATCTTTACCCCAACACTGATAGTAAGTTTTTATGCAGTCACAGGCATATTTATGTGACAGCTTCTGCATTGCCATTAAATGCACAGAGTGCCAAAGTCTTTTCTCAGTTATGCTGCTGCAAGTGTAGAGTCAACCATTATCCTGAATGTTATCCCAGAGACAATGTTTAAATTGATACCATTGTGCTCATAGTGAGACTGTATTTGCTTTGAACTTCAGTTAATAGGGAGCTGTAAAAGCACAATTTGCTGCAGAGTTCGCTTTTCTTTGCAGCTTTTCAGCGCACAGGATCTGTGCACGTGTTTGCCCTTAGAAAACCCTCTGAGGGTCCCACTCATTATTTAGCCTGTGTCCACACCGCAGGAGCTGCTTCTGCAGCTGGCCCCAGTTGTTACCCTTGTTGACAGTCTCAGCAAAGTTGCCCCCGAGAGCCATTTGTGATAGCCTCTTGCTCCTGCGTTTGATGTACGCTGGAAGCACACGTACAAAGTGCTGCTCCTCGTGCCCTACCTGGGCTGTGGGGAGAGGATTTGGTCTTTCGGTAGCTGTACAGGTCTTTTTCAAAAGCATTGACAAGAAGTCTTCCGAAGATCGAGAGTACCTGAGGGAAAGGGAATTTACTCAACATGCGATCTCCTAGGTTTTTTTGTCCCACTGTACGTGTTCATCTCCCCATCCCTAATAGCTCTGGTTATCTTTCTCAACTCTTCTAAGCCCCTGGCTAATTTTAAAATCCCTCGCTCTCACATCTCTTCCAGGTTTTGAAAACCAGTGTTGTATAGAAGTTACTTTGTCACAGTCCAACATTTAATGTGTTTCTTTCTTCCCTATATAAAGGATAAACCCTTTCATCTTAGCAGACATTACCTTAATTTCTGCATCTGTCTCTCAAATAGTTTAATGCTTGAAACTCTGCTTCTAACCAAAGGCTTTCCTTAATTAGTTTCCAAGGCAACCATCTTGGCAACGATTCAGATGAACCAACTGCAGGGAGAGGAAGGAAACACACTATCAAAATGAATAGTAATAGCACAATACCACTGTGCAAACAGGCGTTGTACATCACCAGAGACAGCGTGATAGTTCTGGTGTCTCAGAAGTTCATTTGCAAGGGAAGTCCTAAGTCAGTGAAAGAAAAGCCGCACAAGAGCGTACGTCTTTTTTTCACAGCTGCCCGAGCCGGGATTAACGGCTCCAGTGCGACGGGAATCACGGGGCGGGGGGAGGGAGAGAACCGCGGGTGCCTCTCGGGGCCCCTCGTGCAACAGGCTGCTCCTGAGTGCATTTCCTAGACCTTCAGAGTGGGGACCACCCCAGTGGGCTTCTTTAAGCCAGGTGCCGTGGTGCAGGATGTGCCACACCAGCAGCTGATACCCACAGCCTTGCAGGGGGGAGTTCCTAAGTATGAGGGCCCCAGGTGTCATCCAGAGCTCTGGTGCGTTTTCTCTGGCCTACAGAGAGATGGGTTTGGATCAGGCCATAATATGGCAAAACACCATCCCAGTGCAAAGCACTCACTGCTTCTAATTACATATTCACGTCTGATTCCCGTCTCTTATCCCAGCTTCATTCCAGTGCATGTCCACTGGCCAGTGTGGAGCAGATTAAAGCTGCCAGGGGCAGCCTAGCTTAAAGTTATAGAGTACCAGGCCCTAGAAGTCATCAACTAAACCTCAAATACAAACTCATCCCACAGTGTCCAACCAGTAAGATGCAAAACAGCATAACAATTTTAGAGATGTTAATGTTCCCAGGCTTAAAAAAAAGCCTTTATTACTAAAATTACTATATTAAATTTATTTGTATCACCCCACAGGCATGCATGCGTAGGTATAGCGGTGTATATACTACTGGAAGATCGTTCTTCCCAAATGTGTAATGAGTAAAATTATCAACCATATGCATAGACCCTTAAAAATACCCTGAGTGTCTTCTGTCCTGGGAGAATGCATGTAAAGAATCAGGAAAGAAAAATATTACTGTAACTTTATTACCTCATATGAGTAAAACAGCCTCCCCTGCTGCATACACCAAGTCTAGCAAAAATAAATTAACTCTTGGTAATCTCTTTCAATTCATGGTTCATGCACAGAGTTATACGGGGAGTATTGCAGTGTGCTCTTTATAGTGAAGAGAAGCAGAATAAACCTTTCAAACTCCTTCAAAGCATTAAAAGGAGAAAATTGAATGCATTTCTGATCAACATAAATTCCATTTATAATAAAAAAAATAAGAAAAAGTAACACTGTTTTTCCTAGAGGAGGTTGCAGTTATTTTTGGTTTGTGTTTTGTGTTTTTTTGGTTTTTTACTTAATTTCATAGGGCATTTAAAAAGGAAAGGAAATGCTCAAGAGGAGAAAAAAAAAAAAAAAAAAAAAAAAAAAAGGCGCTACTATTCAGTATTTTTTGGTCTGCTTGAAGGCAGTGCTCTGCAGTACAAAACCCCTTCCAAAAGATTCTCATGTGAGCATTGGGACTGAATTACTGAGACACTTCTGGGTTATATCTAAATAATAGTTTGAAGTGATCCTGACATGCAGTAATGGTTTATGTAAGCAGAATTTTGTTTCCAAGGACTCTTGTTCAATTCCAGGGAATAATACTGGGATTTTACTCTGACGTGCTGATGGGAGATGTGGAAAAAATGGGAAATTTATGTGTTTTTAAAATGTAAACTGTGTACCTTGGTTTACCTGATTTCTTCCTCGCTTCCCCCAGTGGATATACATCCTCCTCTATTTTGAACAGCTAAAATGAAGGAGTCTCTTTTACCCTGTGGGATAGGAGAAGAAGACATGAGCACTGTTTATGTTTGTCTGTGACTGCAAGCGTGTACTCTTAAGAATGTTCAATGTACAGCTTCACAGTACTGAAAGCCAGTTGAAGGACAGTTAGATATCATCTCCTGTGTCAGGGGGATTGGGTGCACAATGCAAAGGTCACTAAAGAACTGCTTGTTAATGATGTGGCTGTGCCTTCAAACTGTGTGACGGTGCTGAAGGATTTGTGGTCCCTGCAGAAGGTTTGGAAAACTAAGAATCAATGTAAGATTACTATGATTGGTAGTCTTTGTGAAAGTCACTTCAGGTGTTGTGAAACTTGGCAAAGGATGCTAGTCTGGAAGTCAGTTTTGATAGGGCTGTTTTTGATGTACCTCGTGTGGACTCGTAGGTCTACAACGAGAACATCCACAGATGCTGAGAAGCAGGGGGGCAGTGTGAGTAGAGCCTATGTGAAGCTGGAAATGAAGATGTTATGGTGTTGGGACCATGATAGATGGGATAGGACCTGGTTGCGTTGTAGATCCAAAGAACTCTTAACAGTGCAGCCTGGGGCAGGTTTCTGAGCTAAAAAGGATTGACTAATACTGGTGTCTTCTGAAAAGGTGATTGTGTGTCAGTGAAAAGCATGTGATAGTTATTGAGAAGCTGACCCATCTGAGCAGTTAACATAAATTCCTGTTCTTCTGGGCTCTCTAGAGTATCAGAGCAGAGATAGCAGCGGTATCTGTTCACTTCCAGGTTAGCAAAACCTCAGGGCTCTTCTCAGAGTTGCTGAACTGAGACTTAAGCAGAAGAAGATATATTTCCACAGGGCTTTAACTGTCACTCATCCACAACACCCTTGATGGGGTGAGAAGCAACGTAGATGAATATTTCAGAATTTATCAGAAGCAGTAGGAAGAGTACAGCGTGTGTACCTTTCCTATCAGCTAATATGAATTTCAGCTTCCCTGGACAAGATCTTTGGAAGATCCCCATAGAGCAACATAAGTGGCAAAGTTTGAAATACACTACCAATTCACATGTCTTCAAAAAAGTTATTCAAGCTTTGATGGCAACAGTGCATTGGAAAGGTTTAGATTCAAGTGATTTTTGAACATCATATCAAAAATTTGTGTCAGATCAGAGAACATAGCCCAAATGCCTTGATGTCATTCATGGTTGCTGACCTGGTAGTGTCTGACCTGAGAAGGGTTATAGACAAAAAAGAGGGAGGAAGACAGAACACTGAACCAGCAGCTCTAGAAGATGAAACCAATGAGCAGAGTACCATAGCATGATTTGTCAGCGTCTAATTAAAGCAATTCTGTCACTCAACAGAGAAAGCTTTTTCTGATTTCAAATTTCATGTACACATTTGTTCTTCATTTGTTTTCTGTATGATCTGAAGCCTTGATGTGAAATTTCAGGTGAGTTTTGAATGTAAGATTTCACAGAGGCTTGAGAAAGTATTGGAACCTCTGTGAGATTATGTTGGATGTAAAAATCATTCCATTATGAATATTTTTCAAGGGAGGATATTTCTCAAAGAATATACTAGAACGGCATAAGCAATGAAAATATGATCTCCTTCCTGAAGTGACCTATGTGTGGAAAGCACTGTTGCAGAGTAACATTTCATTAAGTCCTTTACTTCTATAAATACAACTGCAAAAATTCCTCCAGAACACACTGGCTTTTTATTTTATTGATCTCATTCAAGAAGCAAAAGAATTCACAAACTAAAAATTTCTACAACACATCTCTTCAACGAAGCTCTCTGGGAACAAGTATCTTCTCTTGAGAATGTCTTGGCAAAATAAGAGGCAAATATCTTGGCCATTTTGAGTATCCCTTTCATGTGCTACAAAGAATTTTTGTTATGATTGTAAGAATCCTCCATATCTGATCTTGTTTTTAGTGAAATAGCTTCAAGTGATGAAGGGTAGCCTAAGTTTTGATTGATTTTGACATGAAGGTCTTTGTATTGAAGGACATGACTTGTGAAGAGAGATGCAGTCCTGAGAGAGAAAACACTGCTCTCATCTGTCTAAACAAAGAAGAGATTTTGATGTAGAGTTTTTTTCATTAATTTTTTTCGGCTTAAACAGTAAATAGCTGTGATTATGAATGTCTGTTACTAGAGATCATTAAACTCTTCATCTCTGTCCATTAACAATAACTGTGCCCATGGATTAATTAATCTGACAACATTGCTAAGTCATACCAAGGAAAATAAATTTAGGAAAATTGTTTCAGGGCACAGAAAATTCACAGAAAACTTCATCACACTGAAATAAATTAGGAGAAAGCATCATGCCCTCAGAACCTAAATTGCAGTTTACAGTTTTTTTCCTAAGTAATTGCTAATGTTAACCTTTTATGGGTAAATTAAATGTGTATTCCACTAGACAAGCTTCAGTCAGCAAATGTCAAGTTAGTTATGGGAAAAGAAAGTTTAGCCATATGGAGGGAGAATGAAGCACAATACAGCTTTCAGATGTTGCATTTAATTACCCTCCAAGGACTAAGATGCACAACCATCGTCTATCTAGGGGTGGCCTAAAAATAAAATTTCACTCTTGATGTGAGAGAGGCAAGGGAGAGAAGGGGACAGGGAGGAGGCTGGGGGGGAACTTTAATCAAATACTTCAGAGACATCTCAGATACCTGCTTCCTTCATGTGCATTTTCGTCCCCTTTTTCTAAGAGATTCCTGTTCTCTAGGAGATTATCTCCCACGAGCGATACATCGCAGAAGAGCCAAAAGCTGTTTGCAGAAAGTTTTATGAGCTCAAACAAATGACATTGATACAGTGCTATAGAGGAAAGTAGGATTTTGGTTATGAGTTGTAGTCGCAAACGTGTAAGGTGGCAGTTGAATGGTAGTAAAATTCTTAGGTGCGTATACTGCACAAAAATACAAAGTCCGGCAATTAGGATCTGGGACATTCCCTAAAGGACATGAAGCCTCTGAAATGGTGGATGAATTAATCTCAACTGTATATGCAGTTATTTTTATCTACAACGAATAATACGTGTGTGGAATCTTCATCTTAATATTTAATACAGTCTTCATTTAATATTTAACTCAAATTTAATATAGTACTCATTCTTCATAGAAACGAAATAATTGTTTACTGCATATTTTACAGCATCACAGTCCCTGGTGGCCAGATTCCCATCCCATTAATACTAAGTGGAGAAATAAATCACCTTCCCAGGGCTTTCACTACAATTACAGTCATGAGGTTTTGACCCTTTGTATAGGGAAGATGCTTCTACCAAACATGGAAATGGCTTTATTTCTGTGGAATTAAAAGCAGGACAAGTATCCCTTGTTTGGCTGTGACCAACCACCTCGAGCTGTGTTGTATCTTTTGCCACTGCAGGACTGTGGTTCCTTGGGAACCTGATAGGTGCTGGTGTTGTTGGTGTGATAGAAAGAGACAAAATCGTAACACCAAAATAACACTATTTTTTAATAAGTTTACCGGGGAAAATCGAGCCTTGTCTAGTGTTTGTCATCCTCAAGGGGAACTTGCTGGTTCTGCAGGAGCATGTATGTATACTGGAAAATAGGAAAGTGGGCTCTGCAAACCTAGAGTACAACAGATCTACTGAAGCTACAAGGAATCTTATTTTTCCAGTGGCATCTGGTTAGATGGGGAAAATCCTGTTCAGATTTCAAGAGAGCTTTTATTTTCTGTTCTCCACCTATTTATCCTGCTCCTATCTGGAAAATTTACATGACAAGGGGTGACCTGTGCAAAGTAAACACAGTGAGGAATGATTATGTCTGGCTGTCAAATGCTATTGCACCTCTGCTCACACGCTAATGCTGTTGAAAGTAAATGCATGGCTGTTAACAGCGCACTGACCGCAGCTCCCCACTGAGGAGAGAGGCCAGGGAGAGGATTCTGCTTTCCAGCTGAAGGGCTTCTACAGTTTCTCCTTTTCTTGAGTGGTAGCAACAGAGCTGCGATGCAGTAGTACATTGTAGATGCCACTCAAGATAAGCTAAACATCCTTGCTAACATACTGACAAGAGCTTTTTGGGCTTGGACTTCAGCTTTTATTGAACTAATTGGATTGTCACTCTGATACCCTGTTCCTCTTCTTTCTTGAGTGTGCCCTGAAGACCAAATTAGCCACTGCCACTAGCCCAATAAGGTGCAGCATCGTGGCATCACAGGGCACAACCTTTCAATCTCATATCAGGTAGGAGCTGCTGAGATTTGAGATAAGCCCTAAGTAACTCCATCCTCAGAACAGAAACGCTGTCTCTAGGAACAGGAACTCAGAAACACCTGACCTGAGAGCCAGGAGGGAAGACCTTGTGCTCCACAACAGTTTAGGCTTTCCAGACTGTTGTTGCTGTGCTTGATATCTGTACTGTTCCCATGAAGTGCAGTCCACACAAATAGCTGATCGTGACAACGCTGTTGACATTTTTTTTTTTTAGACCTGAGTCCATTTATCTGTTTTGCTTGTTTGCTGCTGAAAAGAAAGAGTCGTGCCATCACTTCTGGCACTTGCACACTGCTTTGCAAGCAAAGGTGCCATAACTATATTTTTATAGCAAAGTACAAAGGCACGTTACTGCTCAACTGGAGGTAGCTGAGCTCCCTGTCCTCAGAAGCTTACATGTACACTTAAAAAATCAGTAGAAACGGTTGAAGTTAAATGTGGGCTTTTTGCAAAAATGGAGCCCAAATTAATGCATGAATAACCTGAACAAAGGCAACAAAATCCGTTTTTACTTTGGCCTCATTTTTCTTGCTGTCTTTTTAAAACCTCAGAAAGAAGAGTTCTAGAATTAAACTGCCTCATTGTTCCCAGATATGGTCAAAATGGAAAGACACATTACAACAGGTCAGATCTCTGCCTGTCATTCCAGTTAAGTGGCATATTTCTGCCACTTGTCAGGTATGAAAAGCACAGTAACAATCTTTAGACCTTCTTTGTGGCAACACTGCCTGTCAGCATCAGTATTTTATGTTATGGAAAGATCTATCAGACTCATAAAATATCAGGGGTTTGAGCTGTAGATGAGATAGTCTGCACTTCTGTGATCTAATTTTGTTTCATTCTTTTTGTCATTTGTAAACAAAGGATGGTTAAGGAACTTTGATTTAACAGACGAAGCTGACCAGATAACAATAGATTGAAATGAGGGGAAGATGAGCTCCCAACAGGTATTAATTGGACATGGTAGTTTTCTTCTCCCCACTGCTAAAATCGTGGTAGCAGCTTCTCTAGGTAAAAGTGCAAGCATATCCTCCTAGCTCATATTTTTCAATGAGTCTTTAAAATCAAAGCCCACAGAGGCAGTAAGGTGGATTTAAAAGTGACGGAACTGCTGGGATGAGAAGGTTGTGATCAGTAACACAAATGCCAGCTGGAGGCTCATTACTATTTGGAGTACGCTAAGAGTAGTGGGACTAATGCTGTTCAACCTCTCTATCAATGCTCTGAAGGTTATGGGGTGGAGCGCGCTCTCGGCAGATTTGCAGATGTTACTGAACTGGGAGGAGTGTTTGATACACCAGGTAGTTGTGCTGCAATAATTTGACAGGCTGCTGAAGTGGTCAGAGGGGAACCACGTGAAGCTCAACAAAAGGAAATGCAAAGCCCTGCACCTGGGGAAGAATAAACTCATGCACCAGTACAGGCTGGGTAGAGGCTTCCTGGCTGGAAAGCAGCTCTGCGGAGAAGGATCTTGGGGTCCCGGCAGGCAAGTTGAGCACAAGGCAGCACTGCACTTGCACAGCAAAGAACAGCATCCTGGGCTGCGTAGGATTAGCATGGTCAGCTAATGGTCACCCTCTGCTCAGTACTGGTGAGGCTGCATCTGATGCACTGTGTACAGTTCTGGGCTCACTAGTAAAGGAAAGACATGGACATCCTGGAGCAAGTCCAGTGAAGGTCCCCAGTGTGATCAAGGGCCTGGAGCATCTGATGTGCAAGGAAAGGATGAGAGAACTTGTGTTGCGTAGCCTGGAGGAGGAAACTTAGGCTGGCTATTAATAATTTCTGCAAATACCTGATGGGAAGGAGTGAAGAAGATGAAACCAGACTCTTCTTGGAGAGTCTCACTGAGTTTCAGTCACAGCAGCGCCCAGTGACAAGGGCACAAACTGAAATGCAGGAAATTCCCTTTAAACATAAGAAAAATCATTTCCACTGTGAGGGTGTGCTGAAGACACTGAAACAGGCTGCCCAAAGAGCTCATGAAATGTTCAAAGCCTAACTGGACACAGTCCTGGGCAGCCTGCTCTTGCTTTGAGCTAAGGCGTTGGAATAGACAATCTCTAGAGGCCCCTGCCAAATTCACCTTTTCTGTGATTTCCTCCAGCCATAAAAGAAAAATTGTCTTGCCTTTTTATGAATCAAACCCTTGATATTTTTAAAAGACAAAATACGACTGCTCAGTCCCACCTACCAAACTTGCACTAGTCCTCCATCACTTGATTTTATTTGAGCCCAGAGTCTTTTCTGTCATTAACCTGTTCTTTCCTTGCCTTGTCCATTACTACGGTTTACCTACACACTCTATTCTTACCGTTCTCATTCTTTGTCAAGTTCTTGGGGAAGTTTCCAGCAAAACTCCCAGATCTGTCTCTATCACTACTGTTTAAAACAGCTTGCCTACCTTGACCTCCATCCAAGAGTTCACCAGTCTCCTCATAGTACTAGTTCCCTTCATCCAACATTTAATTTTCATGGCCAAAAAACCCAGACCCATTTTCTAAACTAGGAGCTAGCTGTGCTTGTAGTTTGAGTAGGGAATAAATCAAAGGGTAATGGCAGTTAACCTTCTGAGGGTGGTTTTAAAGTTAGTTTGCTTCCTCTTCACTGTCCTTCCTCTTAGGTGTTGTGTAGCCTTTGAACTACATCATGAGTGAATCGTCAGTATTTTTTTTAGAAATAGCACAACAGTTTGTACCAATTTAATATTAGCCAGTTAATGTCTCTAATGCTATCTTCCAAACCTGTAACAACAATGTAAAAGGTAAGGTGAAAAATTGTAGTTGCCTATTTATTATCACGATGACTGATGCAGTGGGAACCAAGTTGTCTTTATGCTTTCATTCAAAGAATAACTTCCCCAGGCAAATGGAAAACTAAAATTGGCAGTGCTGGCTTAATTTCTCAGATCTGGCATACAGGTCTGTACTTCCAGCAAGCCTCATGCTGGCCAGCAGATTTGACTTTTATTTTAAAACCAGATGCATTTTAATCATCTTCGCTCTAGATTTTATCTTAATTAATTGAAAATATCCAAAGAGTTATTTGAAAATACAAACTTTACTTGATTCTATATCAAACCTGACATTATGATCTTTTTATCTACAAGGCAAGAATTCCGTGGGATCAGGAGTCTGAATTATTCATGATAGTTTCCTGCCATTTTTTTTTTCCCCTCATCCTTTGTTCAGTATAAAATCTTATAAGCTTTTCTTTCAGTCAAGGTGAAAGCAATATTAAGTTGCAGAAGTGAAACTTAGCAAAGACATGTAGCTCTGTGAAATCCTTGTCCTGTAATCCTGGCTTTCTATTCACCACCACTATTCAATATCCCACTTTCTATATAAGCTTCACAATATATAAGCAGTTGATGAGATTTATTTGTTATACTCCCATTTTTCTTTTTCATAAAAAAAAGCTTTATCCATCCCTTCGCTCCCTGAGGAGCAACACTGATGTCTGTGATTGTTTCTGCTGGGCTTGCTAATCCAACAGCTCCTCTCAAGATGCCGGGCAGTTGGTAGTGGATGGAAAGTAAGGGAGGAGGAGAGTTGTGCTTTTTAAGGTTTAGGGCAGCGTATGTAGTGCAATTTAAAAACATTGTTAAGGTCTGGTTAAATAGTTAAGAACTAACATGGTTGATTGTGTGAGTGGAAATGCTGGCAGGTCACTTCTGAAAGATGCATTGTGAATTAAAGCTTGACTGTAGTATGCTGGACCTCTCTAAGGCCCTAAACAGAATTATTTCTGGTCATTTTATAGATGTGACAACAGATGAGATGGAAGTTGAGTCTGATCTATGCTAATGAGTCCTACATTTCTTATTTGCAGTATTGCTCTTGATGCCTAAAGCAGCTCCATGTATGTTTTTTCTCACAGCCTCTGACTTCATCTGTGTCATTTTTCTCTTAAATAAACACATATCTGGATAGAAGTGTAAAAGCTTTCTTATTTCTTGTTAAGCTTAGCATGGCAAAGAGCATTGTTGTTAAAGAAAGTCTTTATCTCTAACCTGTTAAAAGCAAATCGCTGCCTTTAAGGTGAAATTAAAACACAGAATTCAGTATTCAAATAGCATGTGCACCAGATGATCTGAAGGAAGCCTGCACATTTCCATAGAAAACAAATGTGAGTGTAGGAAGGCAGATGCTTTCTACCAACAAAGTGTACATGCAGTTCTCAAGAGGACCTGAAGAGCAATTTATTTTCAGACTGATGCAAGTATGCAAATTCCTACAATGTGAATTTGAAAGAAATGGAATCTATTAAGGACAAGACAACCCAAAGAGGGAATTGGGAACTTGATAATTTAATCAAGAACTTTAACAGGCTCAGCAGTATATCTATAGTCAGTGACTCAAGTGTCATCTGTTCTTAGCAGAGACGTAAGAAGTCATGTTGAAAAGATATCTTTTAGACTATGCCATTTGGAGCATTTATCTTTGACCATGGAGCAGTATGTTAGTGTGGTGTGTATAGATTTTCAGATGATTGTCCATCAAAAAGGCATCATCTGTTCACTTGAGCTGCTCGTAGGCTATATTCAGTGATACACCCGTGGTGTATCACCAGCATTATGTTTACTTTTTTTTTAACTTCTCTTAATTTAACCCAGCAGGTGTGGGTAAGTCTAATTCTGTCCTGACACACATGTAATCACCACAATTATTAATTAAATTCTCACTGCCAGACATTGTTCCACCTGTAGTCTGTTGGAGTGGATGGATGTTACTGAGATTATAATCTGAAGGCAAGAGAAGAGAGCTAAATGCAGTGGCGTAGTCCTGCATGAGCAGTGTTGCTGCTGAGCCAGTGACTTGCACAGACGTGGGAAAGGTGGTTTTTCCTCCTTTCTGCAAAAGCAGTGTTCCTGGAGCGGGGACAAGCACACAGGATGGCAGAATCCAGGCTTGCCAGGCAGTGCTGTCTCCACTCCTCCCCATTACTTGTGCAGAATCCAGCTGCTCACTTCATCCTGCTGCTTTGTTTGTCTCTTAACAATTCCGCTTAATGGCTCCATTTGCACAGGGAGATGCCCAAGTGGGGTCGAGGAGGGCAGGAGATGTTGATTTAGTGGAATGCTCAATCTCACATTTAGTATAAATGTTGGCTGAATGTGTAAGGTCAGACGTGTCCATTTAGATGCACTGGAAGTGACAAGTTTTCAGGCCTTTTGAAAGCTGTCAAAAAGCAATGAAGGTCACTGCTTATAACTTTAGGAATTTAACTGTAGGCATTCGTATATGACAAGGCTTGGCCATGGTTCTTATGGCAGGAAACCCCCTGTATGACCTGAAGCCTACAGAGCCCTGCTGTGCTGGTGCAGTTTGATAAACCCAGTGAGTGGCTGGGCTGCGTCACCCGCCTCTCATACACTCCTCCAACGAGGAACAAAGTAAACAGGCAGTTGCTGAGTGGGTAGATATAGGGTTACCTTATTTCAGAGCAGAAGCACTTGGAGCTGGCAGCTAAAATTAACTGAGTCAGCAGGGGAGACACTGTGATCACAAAGGTGAGATTGCCAGGTAATGTCATCGCTGCAAGTGGTGTCTTCTCAGCCGTGTTGAGTTACACTTCCTTGTACTCTTCTTTCTAGACCATATCGTGTCTGTAAAGCCACAGGTCTGTAATACTCGTGCTGCCCATGGATTGGGCATAGGGGATTACCAAAATGTTCATTCTCTGGTGTTTTCCACTAGAAAAAAGTCATCCTTTTACGAATGAATAACATAGAATCTTTTTCTTCCCACAGGTTGTAATCCTCGGCAAACATTCTAGAGGCTATCACTACATGTTAGCTAACCTGGTAAGATCTTTTCTTTATTACAAGGTTTAGAAGGTAATATGTTCTGTTGAGGTTGTGGCAACGTTAATCAGCAAAGAGAGAACGTGCATGGATGAGTTCTTGGATTTTGAGAAATGACTTCAGGAAATACTAGAACTATGTATGTTATAGTCATTTGTACTCAGTTATAGGGTTTTTTTTGTCTAAGAACCTCATATCCTCTACTAATTTTAGAATAATAGTTTAATTACATGCTTACCACTTCATTTGTATCCTTATAAATAAAACACTTGATAACCATAATCTTTTATGTAACATTTGAAATTTGAGTACTCCAGGAAAAGTAACTGTAGCATATTTGTGCATAAAATAAGTGGTAAAAAGCTGCAAATATGAACAATTCCATCAAGTAAAACACCCAGGCTGTTTAGCTGTTGTATTTCAGAGTGTAGAGTGGTGCTTGTGTATGTGTTGACCTACCAGGACAAGACAGTACATTTTTATCTGCATCAGAGATTCCTCTGGATTCTAAAATTGATTTTCAGGGGTGTTTATGCTGCCTTTGAAACACCATCTGCTAGAGTTCCTTAGAAAAAGTGTTACGTTTGAATTGATCCTGCAGCAAGACTAACTTCTGGGTTCAATGTCTACTGTGAGTGGAAAAATGCTTTTCCAAAACTCCCACTTTGAAGTTAGCAATCCCAATTAGTGAGAGATTCTCTGTATCCATGTTTTGGTGTGATTAAGACAGAAAAGATAAAATTTTAAGTACCCTTATTTAGTATAAGTACTGTATGACTTTAAGATGTGTCATTTTGCATTCTAAGAACCAGCCGTGATTTCGCTGATTAGCGTGTGCATAGGAATACAGGGGTTCTTATTCTGGCTTACCTTTTAGCATGTGTAACCATTGACATTCAGATAAACATGACTGCAATCAAGTCATGCTAATCAAAAAAGACACCAATTAACTGCCTCAGGTATAAATAACAACAGAGTGGGAGAGAATCACAGCGTTCTGCTTGCAGGGGAGATGGGAAGTAGTGCTGTGACAGAGAACTGCCTAGCAGGGAGGGGTGAGCTTTGCCTCCATGGAGCAATATGCTTGTTAAGTGGTTTTCTGCTCCCAGCCTTCAATCTTTGTGCACCCTTTGCTGTACAAATGGGATTGAGGTCTTCGACCAGTTTTCACCGTGGTAAGCAGAAAAAAGGCAACAGTAGTTCAAGTTTCCCCACTGTTTTCTTGCTGACCAGTGAATATTACGTGCCGCAGTGCCACACAACAGGGCAGTTTTCTATCACAACGGTCTGAACAAGAAGACATTTGAAATTCTGTTCTGTGCTGCTATCACAATCCCAGTTGTGATAGTAATTGTCTCCTTGGTACAATATTTTCAGCTAACGAGAGAGAAATTTAATCCGTTTCTTTTGTGCTACACTTGTAGCAGGTAAAACTGAGCCAAGGAAAGGGACTTTGCATGGCACTGATTCTTATTTTCTACATGTGTCCTCCCAGGGCTTCACAGACATTGTTCTGGAGAGAGTAATGCATGGAGGTGCCAACGTTACTGGTTTCCAGATCGTTAATAATGAAAACCCAATGGTTCAACAGTTTTTGCAGCGCTGGGTGAGGCTCGATGAAAGGGAATTCCCTGAAGCCAAAAACTCACCATTAAAGGTATTTCATTTACCCTGACAGTGATGGAGGCTATATGAGTTGCTTTTGACAATCATCTGGGTTTTTGTAATCCCGGGTGGGTGCATGTGTGTGATACAGAAGCCTGGTTAGAATACATTGCACCCTTCACTGCTGTTCCAGAAGAGAGAAAGAGGTAGAGGCTGTTAATGGAATGCAAGAGCCCACCATGGTAGGAGTTCCTCAGAGGCAAAGGCTTGATCTTGCAAATCCATTGGGGCTAGTTAGGGTAGTTTTTAGATGCAAGAGATAGGTTACTAGTCCATTCTAGTGCTAACAGAGAATTTCCTGTGCAGCATGAAGTAGCTCTGGATTCACTGAGGAGCCATTGCCATCTCCTAGTCACTGCTGAGATCTACCCTTATAATCTAACCCTGTATTTTGCACTACTATCCTTTACTTAGACACGCTGGATATTGTATCTGCAACCAAAAACATTTTCCACATTTCTTTCAAAGTCCCAGCTTCACCAGAACTCTTGTAGGTTAGGTGAACTAAAGGGTACTGTTAGTTTGAAATTTGCAACCTATTAATATCTCCCCCAGATTTTTTTCTAACTCAGCATCCACATAGCAGTTGGAGGTGCTATTCACAATGTCCAGTCAAGGAATGCATCACGGATACTCTGTCCAGTGATGGAAGTCATAAAACCTCCTAGGACCACTATACGTTATTAATATTCCTGTTACATTTCTTTTTTCTCTTCCTCTTTTCATGTGGCCTGTTCTTTTTTCAGTGGTGGATGGGAGGACCTTAAATTCTGTCACTCCCAGGAGTCCTGTCCTCCACATCACATATACTGCCTGTCTCAGGGAAGCCAAACCTATCTAAGAATCACAGCCATGATGAACAGTTCATGTCCTTCCTGCTTGATTTGGGAGGGACACGTGCAAATTGATTAACAGATTTGGAATTCAAAATTACTCCAAAGACTGGAGCAATGTCTTGATATCAATAAGACAAAATTCATGGAAGCACAAAATACTAGCTAGGAAGGAAAGGTCCAGTCCCATGCATGGGGGAATGCCAGGGTAGGTGGTAGCCCTGGGTTGAACTACAGACAGAATAGGAACCAGTTGCGAGGTTCTGCTGCCAGAAGGCCAATGCCATTCGGAATTGATGGAATACTTTTCCATCCCTGGGATCATGCGATTTCTCTGGGGAAGTAAAATTATCTTAATCCCACACCATCCCACAGCCTTGCTGGCATTTCAGAGGAAGCAGAGAAAGGCAAACAGAGGCCCACAAAACTCAGATTAGTGTATTGTTCCCGGGCGATTAGGACCTAGGACCTGATGTCTGAAGCTTTCCAGCAGCCATGCAGAAGTGAAGATAAGTATCATAGTAATCTTAAAAGCTCTGAAATATATAAAGTTAACCTGGGAAGATTTTATTCCACTTGAAAGCAGTTTACCTTGAGGGAAAAAACATTCTCCATCCTTAAAAAAGAATCTTAAGTATATGGTACAAACACAAAGATTACATTACCTTTCCACAGATGTGCTGCTTATCATAGAAGTATGCACAGTATTTGTCAATCGGACAAAAAGAATACTTAAAAAATTGAGGTACAGTATTTTTGATTAGGAAATAAAATTGCCTAGAGATTAAAGCCCTGATTTTTAATTTATTCTGTATTTTATCAGCCTTTCCCTTCCCTCTCTCTTTTTTTTTTTTTTTCTCTCTTTGCATGCTCATGCATTTATAAGTAGAATTCAAATAAAGTAGAAAATGAGATAGCTCTCTTGGCATGACTTGGAAGGGACTGAATTAAGGTTACTGACAATTGATGCAGTCTGCTGAAAAAATTATCAGCATGTAAGTTTTATGTAGTGCTAGATTGGACAGCTATTACAAGATTTTTTTTTAATGCAAGAACAAATACCTTAACATTTCTATCTGATTCTGTATTGCTGTGTGGAATGTGACGTACAACCTTTGCTTACTTGCTGAAAGAGGAGAAGGGTGATCCCTGGCAAAGCAGCAGAGGAGGAGGTAAAGATGGGTAGGATCAAAAGAGCACCTGTACCAAGATGGAGTATATACTGCTGTATAACCTTCTTCACAACCCTGCCTTTGCACTCGTTTTTACCAGATGTCATTCTCTTGATCTTCAAATGCAGAGACGCCTTAGTCTTTGCTGATTTCTTTAAGGCTTTATATCAATCTGAAGAGCTTGCATTAAGATAATACACATTTTTAAGAAATACAGACGACCAGTTGTGCTGTCCTGCCCTCCAGGATATCATCAACTTACTCTGAATTTAATAACTCTTATCCACAGAGAGAGTAGCTGAATGTGCAGTTGGAACTTGGATACTTCCTAATTCACACAGGGGCAGCATGTCTTCTGGCACTAACTCCAGTGGAATAAGGAGTTAGTGAACCAACAAAGCCTGAGCCACTCTAGGAGGGAAGAACTGTCAGACAAACACATAAATGTGGAAGAAACGTTAAAAAAAAAAATCTTCATATTTCATAGCTGATACTAAATTTCTAGCACTGGGGGAGTGTCGCCAGATACAACAAGCAAGGGGTGAAGCTGACAGCAACATGAACAAGTAGTTAAGGAGTCTGGGGGTTTTGTTGAAGGGTTGCTACTACACAAAGCTTACCACCCTCCTCAGGTTTACTGTGAAGTAAGAGAAGACAGATGGAGAATTACCCAGGAGACTTAATGCCTAAAGTGTTTTTTGTGATTACTTACTTGTCTTCTATGAAAAGTAATCTGATCTATTCCTTGCCACAGATGCTACCCAATCAGGACTGTGGTCCAAACAGAAATGATTTGTGTTAACTTCAATTCAAAACTGTCTGTCTTGGCAATCTTATTAAAAAGAAAAAGAATACTCCAAGCAAAAACCAAAAATGTGCTCTCCTTTGGTATTGGTAGCAGTATGGGCCAGCATGAAATTGCAGACTTTTGTAGTGACCTCATTTAGATAAGCAAGCTTCCAATTAAATTTAAACTTTATGCAGCTATAAACTAGTTTTGTTATTTTGCTGCTATAAAAAATGTAAATATTTTTAATTTGACAATTGAAATAGATTAATTGTTAAACTATGTAAAGCATCTGTGGCAAGACAGAGAATGAAGCAAAAGGGCTTGCAAGCATGATTCTCCTAACAGTATTTTAACAAAAAGAAAGACTAGACCTGATGAACCTGGGGCAATTACCCTTTGTCACCACATTTTATTTGCATCAATTTTAGTATACATCTGCACTGACCCATGATGCAGTCCTAGTCATAGCAGAGGCGTTCCGTTACCTCCGAAGACAGCGCGTGGATGTCTCCAGGAGAGGTAGTGCTGGAGACTGCCTGGCTAACCCTGCAGTACCGTGGAGCCAAGGAATTGATATAGAAAGAGCACTGAAAATGGTAAGGGCAAACCTACCAGCTAATGAATGTATACATTCCACAACAGCAGCAGTTCTGCTGGGACTGAACTTGAGTCCTACTCCATGCACACAGCGTTTCTGTACTCACACACACCACTGCAGCTTCTCGGGGGGAAAATAAAAGAAAGAAAGAGAACCCAAATTTAATGAGAAACTTCAAAGGTTGGCTAAAATATATTCGGTAGAGGGCAAGGCATAACATATTAGCTCTCAAAACTTTGGCCAAAAATTACATCCCTCTGGCACTGGTGCAGCCGCTGCCCGATTGTCCACAGCAGAGCACCTACAGTCTGACTCCCTCGTAACACCCAAGCTTCCCATGAGAGTGAGCGTGAGCCAGTTTGCAAATGAACATGTGTTGGGGGTTTCTGAAGTTAGGCTGAGGCTACAGATCTGACTGGCAGAACTAGACTGGGTCCTCAGCATGTGTGCTTTAAATCTTGCAGGGATAGGTGAATTCATGAAGTTAAACACGTGTATGCAATTTTGATGATTTGCCAGTAAAAAAGTCAACTCAGGTTGGTTTAAAGCAGTGGAAAAAATATTGTTGGTCATAACAGTACTGCTGGGATTCAGCACCAGCCTAACCCTGGACACAGTTTAGCCTCAAACCAGTTCTGATTCCTGGCATAACTTTGCACTTTGCCTGATTACCTTCTGCGTGGCCTATTTTTTATCTCAGGTGCTAGTTACTGCGTGGGATCCTACCTCACTTGTGTCTCTAATACTGCTGATTTTTTATCTCTTTTTACACTGCTATATGTCTTAAGTGATGACAGGAAAAAATTGATAACATTTTAACATTTTTGTGGATATAAGAGACAACAATATGGTCTGCTTTTGATCTGTCTCAAATAACTCTAAACCAGACTTGTTAGAATCGATTATATTAATGCAAGCCTAGAGGTGAAGTGAGTGAGATCAGAATTAAGCCTATGCTAGGTATAAACAAATCCTTGGTCAGTCTTTATATACTTAGCTTAAGTACTGCTTTTTCTCAATTACCAAATTGGAAGGATTATATGGGAAATTTGTAATGAGTTATAGAAGGTTATAATCAGATTATATCACTCTTAAGAGTGAGAGAGATGGTTCAATCTCACATTGCCAGAGCTCTTTTTATGTCATTATGGCACTTCCTGACAAATGCCCTGACTGCATGTTCACTAATTTAGCATTACATACGTCTGAAGATAAGTTAATTAAATTCAACCTTCACAACAGAATTTTCACTGTCCAGTTCAACTTAATTAAAAGTAAAAAAAAAAAAAACTCCTCCGAATGAGGTAAGAAGCACTCATGTCAACAATGAAAACCAGCACTGCTACAGGACACTCCTTTATTTGGGAGGATTTATTTAAAAAACCGTAATTCGTATGAAATACAAAGTCATACTGAGGACTGGCAAAAACTGCAGAAGTTTGACCTTCAGCTGGTTGTCTTGTATTGTTTTAGCTATTCAAAGTCATCTAAGTGAGGTTTATATACACCTCCAACACATGCCACCTGAGATCATCCCAACTGCCTTCCACACCCCACCCCACCCCTCACATTCTCCCTGTAGTCAGACAATGATCTTCAATCTTTGCTTCAGGAAAAAAAAGTTTGATTTAACAATGTTTCCTCTCCACTGTGTAGCAGCGACTCAGGTAAGAATAATTTTCCCAAGGCATCCTTTAGATATCTTTAGCCAGCAGAAGGTTCGGTGCCTTACTGTAGTCATCGTGCTGGTAAAGGGAAATAGGCAGTACCTGAGTCTGCTGCCCTACAGCCTTGGAAACTGTGCCTCTCTGTCTTTCTAAAGCTGATTCTAAGACATCAAATCATCAACAGACAACTTACCTGAACAGATCTGGGCAGTTACAAATAGTGACTCCTTTTGTGATTGCCTCCACATGCTGCTCCCAGAAGCATTTTGAGTCCTGCTGACTCTTCCTGCCTTGGTGCAGCCAGACTGTGAAAAGTGCTGAGTTTTCCCACCAAAGATAGAAACAAATTCAGTTTGAAGTCAGAAGGTATCAAGTGTACAATGCTCATGCCTCAATCCGCATCAGGATGAAGCCGGCGGAACAGACTCTGCTGAGACGTGCAGTCCACTGCAGTGCTAAGGTAGCCAGACAGCTTCCAGCAAGTGCCAAAAGCAGGCACAGCTGCTCACATCTGTCAGCAGGTGATCTCTCAACTACCCTACAAATACATTCACTCAGTTCACAGTTGGTAAGATCTCTTAGGGACATATTTGGCTTTCAGAGTCCTGTTTAGCTCCCTAGCTTTCTGGAGACAGGATACACGTGTTCTTCTGGACCCCTGAAATGACACAAACTATTTTAAGAAAGATTCAAATCCTCTTACTGATTAAAAAAAAAAACCCAAAATCAAACTCCTTGTATGTCAGTCTGAGTTTGATTCACTGATAATTTGAAGTCCAGTGAACTTTGGCTGTTCTTTGTAGCCTTGTCCACCATAACAAGTTTGATTGCACCATCTCTAAACCATAAATAGCAGATCAGTCAGCAGCCCTGGACAGTTTCCCTTTGACTAGTCTTCCATCACCTCTTCCTGTAACTTCTACAGCATTTCGCTAAATATTAAAGCTAATTTACCCCTGCTGAAGTTTCAGACTTCTGCCTGAGATGACAGCTTGTCAGCGTTGATAAGTGATAGATGGAAATATCTCACCCTTTCGTATAGGGAAATAAGAAAGATTCTTTCTTTGAAACAAAGTACTTTATACTTCCCCTTAAGATGATTCATGTGAGTAGGTAATGATAATGACTTACCGTCTGTACACCCATCCATCCAGATTGAGACCGAAACTCCATAAGCAGTAGAGACAATTGTCTGTGCTCATTCAGAGAAGACATTCATTCCTTTCTCCTACACTGGAACTGATCTTAAAATAAAGCACTTCCCAGAATGAGCAACGACATGAGATTCTGGTCCATATTGCAAATCATTCTATACCATATTGCAAGGGATTTAATGGCACTGAACTGTTCCATGTGCCTCGCTGATAACTCCATGCTGTATCAGTGAACGCAGCATGACTGAGCATGGCAGAATCAGTCTTTCTTACATTTAACATACATGCAGGGCCAATTTCACTTCAAATGCAGCTCATTCTGCAGGAGTGAGTCACCAGCTGAACACTGAGTAACAGAATATGTACAGCTGAAACTGGGAGAACTGCCCTTGGTTTTGTTATGTGAGTGACTGTGTCAAACATGCTACAAGTCTCAAAGAGATTAGAAGTTGTGTTCGAGCTTGTGGGTCTCTGCAAAATGTAATGGAGAGAAAAAACAAAGTGAATCTTTTATTAAAATGTGTTTTCTCTTTATTCCCTTAAGGTGCAAGTTCAAGGAATGACAGGGAATATCCAGTTCGACACCTATGGGCGGAGAACAAACTATACAATTGATGTGTATGAAATGAAAGCTGCTGGATCACGGAAGGTGAGTTTCAAGATATGCATCCGGATTTCATATCTTCACAAATATTTATTCCAGCAAACTAAAGAAACTCAAAACCACCACACAGGTGCTGTAATAACAGGGCCCTGAGGAAACCCCACCTTCTTGCTGTCTTCCCTGTCCCTGGAACCTTGTTCTGTTCTGTTTCTGGACCAAACCCCTCACCATGCTTAATACCTTCATTGGTTTCCATGTCAACTTCAGACTCTACTTTTTCCCTCAAAACCCTTTGGGAGCTTTTCCACTGCCAAGCATAATATCTGCTGTCGCGTTCCTGTACTCAGCCCTAGCTCCTAAATTCCTCTCCATCTTTCCCCTCCTCTCTGTAACAGGCCTTAGAGCAATAGTGAAGCTGGAGCCAGTGTATTTTAGAGACCTTTTGAAATTAACAGAAAATACGTGTGGTTTTAATTAGGATTCGCTACTCATTCTCTTGTCTCTTAAATAAAGTAGAGATCCTAAGTGGGATAGTTGCCCAGATCCCTGTTACAAAAGAAATTTAGGGCAGATTTTCAAAACTAATCAGGTAGGCAGGGTCTCAGGAGTATCAAGAGAAGAGTCTGAATGGCCAAGGCGCATAAATCCCCCTGGTTTCACCTGGCTATAGGTGCCTAAGCTGTTCAGTCACCGTTGAGGGTCTTTAAACTCTTCTGCACATATTTGATAACAAAATAACATATTTGATAAAAAAAACAGAGGACGCGGGCCAGCCATTCAGCTAGGTTCACAGTGCAGACAGAAGTGTACAGAGATATAAAATGTAGTGTAATAGCATAGCAGTGTAGCCACAGCACCATGAAGGTCAGCACAAGCCAGCTGACAAGTAGTCACCTCATGCTCACAGAGGGTTTTGTGTCCTGTGCTGCATGTAGTGCATGCATTGCTAACGATGCCTGTGCATCCAATCTAAAGCTAGCCCAGGTGTGTCTGCAGGGACTCCAGTCACTGTCTGAACTGCAGCACAATATGGATAAAAATTATAGGAGAATTTTACTCAGTGTCCTTTGCGGTTTGTTTTCTTGCCTAGAGTATATTCTTATGATGTGGATGCATGGGGATTTATTCCACAGGCACCATGATGCTGTGGATTCAGATGGGGAGAACTGAATATGTATTTTCACTTAGATTTGGCTTGTATTTATTTGCACATGGGCTTGAGAACATTTGTTTCTTTAATGAAATGAAATTAGAGCAAACGTCGTCCTTTAATGACAAAGATGTTGCATGAACAAGTGTCACAAAGCCACGTGCTTTGACAGTTCCTCTTACAAGTTACGCACCAGAGTCTTTGTAAACTTACGTAACAAGGTAACAATCTCCATTTTTATAGGCTGGTTATTGGAACGAGTATGAAAGATTTGTACCAGCATTAGATCAGCTGCCCTCTAATGACACTTCATCTGTGGAGAACAGAACTATAGTAGTCACTACCATCTTGGTAAGTTTTATGTTCTTAGTGTGTTTGTGTTTAGGAAACAAGATGCATGGCTCCTGAGGTGTGTTAGACACCTTGGCAGGAAGCAGATGTTGAACACTGTGTGACTTCAAGTGACTGAGAAGTTCAGTATCTTCCAGAGATGTACTAAGGGTTTGACCCTGCAAGCTTCTGTGCGTATCAGTAAGCGTACTCACAGGAGGAGCTCACCGAGCTCACCGTTGCACTTTGCATCTTCTCTGACACTTGAACTCAGTCGAATGCTTCACGTAAGGGAAGTTCTTGTGCATGTATGTAAATGACTGTGGGATCTGGCCTTCCTGCTCTAGGGTCAAATCTTGCACCCCTCACTCAGGTACAGGTCCTGTAAACTCAACCCGTGTGGACTGAGTAAGGGTGGCACAGTGAAGCCTGTAGAGAACTGGAACTGCTCTAGCACGGGGTGAAAAGCGACCTATTCCCGTACAATTCCCGAGGAGTAAAGCTCTTCCCGTGTCTCCTAAGCAGCAGCACCCGTGTCAGTCCCCCTGCCTCTAGCAGATGTGCTCTCTGCAGTACTGTTTGTGACTTTCATGCCTGTTACAATTCCACTAAGCATGAGCCAATTTTACGCTGTTTCCTGAAGCATTGTATTTTATACTTCTGTGGATTTAGCCAGATACAATCAGCATTTCGGCTAGAATTTTCCAAGAAGGCTAAGGGAATTTAGTGACAAAAATTGCTGCTGAGGATTTTAGCCTAGCTTCCCTTAGGCTGCTTTGAAAATGTCTCCATCAGAGCCCCATTCTAGGCCACTGGGGCCTTAGGAAATGTTTTTGACGGTGCAGATATTGGTTATGTCAGTTCTTTAAACACTAAAACTTGAATTATTACTTACAGGGATGCTGTTTGATTGTGTAATCAGGCCTAAACCTGCAAACAAAAGTGTAACTTTGTTAAACTGGAATAGTCCTGTTGTCTTCAATGGGTCCATACTAGGAATAAAATCAATAGTGTGTGTGGCTGTAGGATCAGCCAAGGGTTTTTAAACTGCAAAATTCTGTCTTTCTAATTTCTGTACCAAAGCAGGAAACACTGTAAATACATGCCAGTAATATAAAGGATAATAACAGCTCTCATTTTGTATGTTTTAAAGCTGTATTTTACATTCATAGACTTTTGATCTTTACTTTTGTTTCAAAGGAATCACCATATGTAATGTATAAGAAAAACCATGAACAACTAGAAGGGAATGAGAGATATGAAGGATATTGTGTAGACTTAGCTTCTGAAATAGCAAAACATGTTGGAATAAAATACAAACTGTCAATTGTTGGAGATGGGAAATATGGAGCTAGGGACCCTGAGACTAAGATATGGAATGGCATGGTGGGTGAACTGGTCTATGGGGTAAGTTTCTCTTAACCTTCATTTTAATGTTCTTTATAACAAGTTATGCTCAAAAGTTGATAAACTGCAAAATAAAGATTGTATGTTTGAATACCACCTATAAAATTCTAGGTATTTCTTTGTAGTGACATTTTTATAGTCTACTTTTTTAATTGTTGCACTGCAGGCCAGTGTCGCTTTTTTATTGCTGTTCTCCAAATCAGAGTCCACAAAATGTTGAGAAGCAGCATTGGGCAAATTTCAAATTCTTGTCTACAGCAGGATTTCCAGTTTGCCCTTCAGATGCTGCTTCTGCATTTGCCATCTCTCCTTTTTCTCTATCAGTCTTGTAAGTGCTGGGAGGGTGCCCTTCCCATTAAAGGTCTGATCCTATGATGCTGGCCTTCATTGGATCACTGAGGTCAGTTTGTGTTTGACCAGAGACTAAAGACTCAGCCTCATGGTTGCTTTTCAGGGTAAGAAGCAGTGCAGGTGTGAAATCACCCACATCTTTTTCTTTTTAAACCTTGGGTTTGGCTTTAAAAATCAACTGTCAGACACCAAAAGAAAGAAAGAAAGAAAAAAAAGTCTAATTCATTGCATTCCTCTTTGTATTTCTATATTGGGTGTACGTTGCTTTGTTTAGTAAGAACAAATACAGTCCGGAATTGCCATTTTAAAAACTTCTTTGAAAATGAGAATTTTGGAATACAGATAAACCAGATGGAAGGGGGAGAAAATTGGCTTTGCAGAAAAGACTTTACAAGCTGATATTTCATCTTTGCTTTTTTTTTCCCCCAAATGCTAATGAGATGATTTGTGATTCCACCCAAAGCTTCTTTACAGTTTATTTTTAACAAGCTTTCCTTTATTAAAAATATCTGAGCAGAAGCGAATATTTCCATTGCCTCCTTTTGTTCCATGGCTGAGTGTAATTTCTAAAAGTCACCTCAAAATTTCCTTGGGATAACATATCATCATTCTCAAAAAACATTTGGTGAGATGATTCTTTTCAAATGAATCGGTCTTTTTAAAGTAATGGTAGATTTGCAGAAGTTTTCTTTCTTTCTGGAACAGAACTGCATACTGGTTTTATATTGGTAGCCTGTTTGACTTTAAATTATTTTATATAAGCAACAGTGGTTTTTTAGTACTGTATTAAGGGGAAGGAGGGAAATCTACTGATTAGAGAAAGTAAATGGGTCTGGACCTCTGGGTTATATATTCACCTCCCTGTTGCATTGAGATTTGATATTATGCAAATCCTTTGAACTCCCCATGCCTCAGTGGCACGATTTGGGAAACCAGTGTTACCTCTCTGGATACAACTACATCGAGAACCTCTGAAGCAAAGATCTGCTTTAGTTCCAAGCATAACTACACTGCAGTGGAAACCTAAACCCCCAGCTTCCCTGTGTGTGGTTTAAGCAGTATCAAGAGTATTAGCTGTAATTGGGTCCTTTTGATACATTTACAAGTGACAAGCAATGAAACAGTTTATTCACTTGAAAAATAAGCATACCACAGGCAAAAAGCATGACAAAAGGGAACCTGAAATTGCTGCTAACAGGCAGGGCACAGGGACTGTCTGCGCCAAAGGATGAAAGGTGTGATACGGGCCACTGCCTCTGGGACAGGAGGCAAGTGAGATTAGCTTTACAGCTGCTGTACAAGGCAAGATCCACCTGGATGAAGGGCCAGAGAAATGATCAGAGGGCAGGAACACCTCTCCTGTAAAGCCAGGCTGAGAGAGTTGGTGTTTTTCAGCCTGGAGAAAAGGCGGCTCCAGGGAGATTTTATTGGAGCCTTTCAGTACGTAAAGGGCGTCTGTAAGAAAGATGGGGACAGTCTGTTCTGACAGAACAGGGGGTGATGGTTTTAAACTAAAAGAGGGGAGATTTAGACAAGGTAGAAGGAAGAAATTTTTTATAATGAGGGTGGTGAAACACTGGCCCAGGTTGCCCAGAGAGGTGGTCGATGCCCCATCCTTGGGAACGTTCCAGGTCGGGTTAGACAGGCTCTGAACAACCTGCTGTAGTTGCAGAGGTCCCTGTTCAGTGCAGGGGGATTGGACTAGATGACCTTAAGAGGTCCCTTCCAACCCAACTGCGTTCTGTGATAAACAGGTTGGCTGTAGCCATCTTTTCCACAGTCCCTTGGATGAGCGTGGCTCAGAGAGCTCTGCCTCCTTAGCATCAAACTGAGCCCTAGCCACTTCCCTTGACCTGACCATGCTTGTGGCCTTTCCACACCAGCAAAAACCATCCTTACAGGCACCATAGACCATAAAACAACCCCAAACCCAGCCCACCGTTGTCATTTTCCCCTGCAAAGAGTGGAATTGTATTCCAGCGCACAGCATTCACCTGTTGTTTTCTCATTAATGAAACACTGAGGAATGTTTCCCTCCCTGACCCCCAACAGCTCCTCTTCTCACACTCTGAGCTCAGTTACTGAAGCCTCTTCACTGCAGTGCTCAATTATTCAAAGGTCAGATGCATCCCTTGAGGTTTGGCTGTAGAGCCAGGTTAGCACGTGCAGCGCAGCGCTGCTGAGGTAGCTGCCCGTCCTGCCGGGCCACACTGAGCTGGCAAGCTGCTCACAAATCCACCTGCCTTCCTCTGGGCAGGAAAACAGCCCCCAAGCTCACAGAACAAACCTCTCCAGCCCCCTTCCCAGCCCTGTTTGCAAACATCGTGAAATACCCTTGGCCTCTTTCTCCGTCTGTTGAGAGGGGGCTGTGTCCCACACTCAAAAGGATGTGCACAAAGCCCTTTGAAGATGAAAGTACTCTCGAAGTCCTAATTATTTAGAGCAAGTACCTCATTTATGTGCTGACTTTCCTTTATCTCTCAGGGGCTTTAAACTCTATTAGGGAGCTAAAACTGTACATTACCCCTACTGCCCCTGTGAGCCTTGTCTGTAAAATGACTGTCATATTTGGCTCCTCTGGATTCCATTTTGGGAAGACAAGAGGGAGATTAGATTTTAAAGGCCTTTATTAGGCAGGCATAGGGGGATAAAAGGGGCCTGATTGGTTTTGGTACCGCTTTTCCAGCAGCTGAACTGAGCTGTGGCAGAAAACACAATCTTTTAGATTGCATTTGTCTCAAGTGATAAACAGTGAGTAGTCATCTGTCAACTACAGCATATTCCTGACCCAACAAGCTTCTCCCCATCACCTGGCACTGCTGGGAAGCCTTACCAGGCTTTTTGAATACTGTGCCCTTTTTTGCACAGCCCCATCTATACAGCTCTCTTCTGAAATTGCTCTTAGGACAGTCATAGGAAGTGAATGGCTTGTCATTTGAATGCCAAAACCCTAATTAACTATAATTAATGTTTAGCTCATGCCAGTTCATTGTTCCTGTCACTCTTGTTTCCCGTGGGATGCAGCGTAGAGTCAGGAGAGAAAGCGCAGCCGAGTCCTGGCAGGCTCCAGACCACTGCATCGTGGGAGAGCTCCGAAAGACGAGGAGGAGGAAGGCAGAGGAGGGGTGGGAAGGCTCTCAGTGTTCCCTGAGCTGTACCCTAAGCAACAGAGCTGCTGTGTCACAGCACTGCGGGTCCTGAGGCTGACTGGCACAGCCCTGACTCCAGTTCAGGACTAGCCGGAGGTCTGCATTAACTAAGCCAACTAGAACAGTCCCGCCAGTTTCCCATTACCTGGGGACAGACACATCAAAATATTCCCATCACAAATTCTCCCTCTCCTGTCTCATATCACAGCGGGGTGGCAGTGCCATAGGGCCCCCCAGAGTTGAGGACAGTCTCAGATGACCCTCCTGGACCTTTCCTTGTGATTTAGCAATGGGCTGTACGAGTGAACCTGGTTAGAGTGAAGCGCTTGCTCTCGGGCAGCATCGGGATGGCAGCCCTGGGGACAGAGTTCCAGCTGAGCAGATGTCCCCATCCTCCTTTGCTTCAGACAGGAGAACCCAGAAGTCTTGTTAGAGAGGAGCTAACATGGGCTTGTGATTTGTTAGCAATTTTCAAGTGGTGATGGTGGTGGTGGTAGTAGTAGTAATAGTAACAATAATTAATAATTATAATAACAAAATTAGACAGAAAAAATGACATTTATTTGTTTTTTCTTAAATCAGAAAACCTCAACACAGGTTGAAAAAAAAGCTTAATTTTTGCTCTTTGCACTAGGATGGTGTCAAACTAAGACTCTTCCTACCAGGAAAAAAAACTGCCAAGCACGATTCTTTGTAAACTAAGAGAAATTTCTAAAACACGGTGGAAACTTTTGACAGAATAAAAATAGCAAATAGGTGAAATGCTTTTCCTGGACATTTTAGAAGAGGGAAGTAGCTAAATCATTCTCGGTCTGAGAAACTGAATCTGTATTTAAATCTAAGAAGCAAAGCAAGCCAGCAAGGCAAGTGCTGTCCCCCAGGGATGACACAGTGAGGCTGTGGCCTCTGCTCAGGCTGGTGAGCAGCAGCAGCTCCCACTGCTCACACCCTGCACGGCTGCTGCTCGGGGCTGTGTACCCACCAGCCGCTGAGCACCGGACAATCGTCTTTTCTCTTCTGTAGGGAAGCCTCTTTCTGTAGGCTTTTATTTCTTCTTCCCTTTCTAAAGCAGCTGCTGTTCTTCCTTCCCTGTTCAGCCAGGGGAAGCCTTCCCTCCCCGGGCCTGATGCTTTTCACATCGCTGAGGCTAATTGACAGTAGGCTTAAGGCAGATCTTAATTGTAACTACAAATGCTTTGGGAGCGGAAAGCTCAGGCAGACCTTACAGCCTTTAAAAGCTCTCCTCAGGTTAAAAAAAAAAAAAAAGCCCTTTCAATATGTAAAATAACATAAAGAAGGAAGCAGAGATGTAAAGGACAGACAGTCGCCCGAACGCAGGCAGCCTCCGCAGTCTGTCGGAGTGGGACCACCTACACATCTCCCTGCCTTGAACATACTAACCAGCCTCACATGATGCTGGCCTCTCTGGCTCTCCCAGCAGCAGCAGAAAGACTACAGATGGCATATACAGCCTTTGAATTGCAGCAGAGAAGACTAGCAGATCATAGCAGAGGAAGACCAATTCGATTCTGAGTTCTCCTCAAAATGTTCCATGTGCTCCTAGTCTCTGGCAGAGCCAGGCTGTGCTGGGAGCATCAGCAGCTCGCCCTTCACCCCTTACCCAGGGTGGGAAGCTCAAAGGCAGCCCTGCAACGCTGCTGCCCTGCAATGCTGCTGCCCTGCAATGCTGCTGCCCTGCAGCCCAGACAGACCCGTGTCCTATACACGCATGGGCAGATGAGAGGTCCCTGCCCAGGCAGCTACTGAGCCGTGCCGGGGGAGGTTGAGGGGACAGGACCACAGCCCTGGCACAGAGCCATGCAGACCTAGACTTGGGCCGACCTGCATCTGAGCACATATATCCATGTCTTAAAAAGCAGATGTACTTTTAATTCCTCCATCTGCATACAGTAGTAGCGCCTCGGAAGGAACCGTGGGCATCCACACAAAGCACTCATGCTCTTAATGTTGACAAACTATGGCAGACAGGGCCAGCTGTAGTTTTTACACCTTAATACCTCTTTACACTGCTCAGCTAATACACATTAAGACTTCAATGCAGCATGTTGCTAGTCAGGTATCAGCCGTTGTTTTTAAATAAGTGTGAGCTAACGTAAAAACACATTGTCCCCATGACCTGGCCTCTCAACGCACCCTGATAGCCTTGACTCTACTGGACTCTCTTTCCAAGGTAGCTTTTACCAGCAGATACCACAAGTGATGTGTCTTAACAACTCTGTCTGACACCCTTTTCTGATACCTGGAAACCTCAGACCACACTGAAAAGTCTTAAAATATGCTCAGAATCGGTCGTCACTCCAGAGTAATCTCTTCTGGCGCCACTGGGTACTTGAATTTGGCACTTCTGGGGTGTCTGGAGGTTTGGCTCCTAATGGAAATGGGGCAGTGTCCCTCTGTTTCAGTCTGTACATAGTCTGAGTGCAGGCTGGCTTCCCAGCAAAGGTCTTGCAAAGTGAGAGTAGCCCAGACCCACTCCTTGAACAGTGATGCACTAGCAAAGAAATCGTTCAGTTCTGCGAGCATGAATGACCAGAAGCACGTACAGGCAGGAGCGTAGCTGGTATCTCTTGATGTCTCTAGTGCATGGCTTTGAAGTTAGGAAGACTCATCCTCAGGTCTGTCAGCAGAAGCATTCAATCCCTCCTTTTGGATTACAGAGGTGGAACATCTTATCATTTCTCTTCATGTAGAAGGATATTTCCATTTGCTATTTTTCCTCCCTCCCCTTAAGAGTCTTGAGGTTTGCAGCCCCTGGGGTCAGCTTTGAGCAGAGTGGGTAGTGCCTCTGTGCTGTATGTCCTCTCTAAATCCCTCCTTTCCCTCCCACACGAGTAGGCAAAGACAGAACAAGCCTCAGAGGAATCCATGACATTTCTCGCCCGGCTCAAATGCAGTGAAGATGGTGTTTGAAACGCCATTAGTCATGAGTGATTAGCAAAGCTTAGTTGTTGAAGTTCTTAAACCCCCTTCCAGTTCTGCACAGGGAATGGCGTGGTTGTGGTTGTGTTCTTTTTAATCGAGCTCAATTTTTATGGGTTCTGCTTATCTGCAGCCATAACAGGGAAGGAAATTCACAACTGTGCTGCAATTATTAATGATCCTTCAGGGTGTTTAGAGCTCTCCATAAACTCTCCATTTCAAATACTGCATCTCTAAATAAATAAGCAAAATGCAGCCTGGTTTTTAACCTCCCTGGTGTAACTAATACAGGGAACCAGGTTTGGGTGCTGGATTGTAGCTGATCCACTCTCTGTGCCCTGGTTGTCAGTGGTTTCCTGAGACCCTGTGTCTGACGTTAATTCCCTGTGCAGGAAACAACTGCTGCAATATTCGGTTAAGTTATGAGGGTGTTTGTTGGTGTTTCCAGTATACTGAACACCTATCAAGAACGGTAGGAAAGCGGGAAGACAGAAATGTATCAGAATTAATATTTGTATCCCTTGTAGTAGTAAAATGCAATTTCAAATCAATTACAAAGAAATCCGTACTGTATGATACGAATGAGGACACGGTAACAATCAGGCATTTAAAAACTGATTTGTCTGTGCTTCAGCTCAGCATCAGCTTCATCCCCCCTCCAGGACCCCACAGGAACATCCTGCATGAACTCAGCTGCTCACGCAGGAGACACTGAGTTTATTGCATGCTGCCTCAGCACTTAGGAAGAGCTCCACCGTGTCTACTTTGGCAATTAAAATATTACTTTGGGAGAATTAAATTTCTCCAAGTCCAGGAAAACTCTACAGAAACTAAAGGCTGTTATGGCTGAGCCAGCCTTTCCCTACCTTGCCAAGCTGCTCCAGGGCTGGCTGTCCATGTGCAGAAGTGCCAGGCAGTGAGGCACCTGCTTCCCACCTAAGCTTCAGTTTGCAGGGAATCATTGCAAAGTCTCTGCAGGGGTCCTGATCCATTAAGGTTGTTCTAATAAGGATTAATTTGTAAGTACCTCATTAGTTCAACACGAAATACAGTAGCTGTGGTCAAAGTGCTTAGTTTTCTGGACTCTGACTACATTTAAAGCTGATATTCTGTGGGCATCTCATGCTTACTGACTGCAGGCATCTAATATTTATAACAGTACCTCAACAAGCAGCAGCTACAAGATAAATATGTATTTGGGGGGAATTCATCAGTCGACAAGTTCCAGCATCATCCAGTCCCTTTGCCATGCTCCACCCGTGTCCCCTAAGGTCTCTCCCTGAGATGATTATCACATTTCTCTGCAAAGCCAGTAAACAACACCCAGGCATCCAAAGGCAACCGGGATTTTCAGCAGTTACCTTCAAGCCACGTGAAGCTAGATTTTTGCAGTGACCACAGATGAGGGGAGGGCTTTCTCATGGAGGAAAGCTCTCACCCAAGGGGAAAGGCAATGTCCAAGTACACACGAGTGTCTGAAGGTGCTGAGGAGGGCTCTGAGAGGGTACACCAAGGGCTGTGGTTTCCCAACGGCTTCCTTACGTGCCCAGGCATGGTTTATCCGCTGTTCCAAGCAGCGAGCACATACCTGGGGGTTGGACGTGCCAATACAGACTGTTTAGAAATATCCCCAAGTGGCTGGAGCAAACCCAGAGGTCGTGTGTGCAGACAGGTGCTTCACGGAGAGTGGTTTGCTGTGGGACGGGTGGTTGTGGGCCAGTCCTTAGTCCAGCAGGTCTGCCAGTACCTGCAGCCTTAAAACACAGAATGTGCCTTGGGCACGGCTGCGCGTGCCACTGAGGCACCAGCTGGAACAGGGCTCTGATACCTTATGGGAAGCCTTAGACATTTCTTATTAAACTTAAAATAAACAAACAAAAAAAAGATCCAAACAAAAAGCAACTGTCTAGGAGGAGGAATAAATCATCAGATATTAATGGAAGTCACGTACATCACCATCAGATTTACATAAAAGCATATTCAATTATTTTATGGCAGAGATTTTAATCACTTCTTATTAACATTTCCTATTAAATTCTATTCAAACTTGTACTTAATCAGGTTTTATTTTTCCACCAGAAAGAGATACATATTTATTAGTGGGAAGCAAAAATGATTTAAAGGTTGCACAGTGGTTTAGGTACTGGTAAGTTAAACTTTCCCTAAAAATCATTTTTTTCTTTATAAAATTCTTAATTACCAATGAAAGGTCATCTTTAAAAGTATCAGTGACCTGAGTAGTTAGACTGTTTAACGTAGATTACAGAGAAGCATATGTAGGTATGTAGACCCTCATAACAATAATTTTGAAATGAAAAGGGTGCTTTTTTTTAACATTCTAGTCCCCTCTGTTGCAAATTCTGACACCTGCTTGGGTACTTGGCTGAATCAAGGCCAGGTTATCTGAAAAGTATTGAATCTGTCTTGTATAGAAATACAGATGCAATTAAATATGTCCAAAATCTATTCTGGAATGTTATTTTTAATCAGGCAACTAAGTAAATTTTTTTACTTCACACTCTTACCCTCCTGGGGAATCCAGCAGAGATGTATTGATTGAAGGGAAGGGTATTGCCCACATGCATTGAGATGAGATTGTGCTTCCAGATGACACAGCCCCAGAGCATGGTCCGTGTTACAGATCTGTAGAGCTAAGCTCTGTAAAATAGAATGGTGTACGTTGTACTGGAAAATACTACTTCACATTCCCCTCAGATAATCCAGGCTATTTACTTCTCAGGGACTCCCAGGGTGGGCTGTCTGCTTCTTATTACCACATCTTACCCTCCTGCTTCTTATTACCCCACTATTTCACCATCTTCTATCCCTTACTGCAGTGGGGTTTCAAAGGAGTGTATGAGTGGTAGTGCCCAACTGGAGCTGAAATTCAGTGGCTGATTACTTAGGTTCCCTTTAAAGATCCTGGACTAATCAGTGAGGCAAGAGAACTTGCTGAAAGAATGCAAAGGAGAAAATTAAAATCTAACAAACACATAATTTGCCCAAGGTCTTTGAGACAGATGGATACAGGCATCTGGAAGATGAGATCTTTTCGGTTGCCATCTCACCGTCCAGTTCACATACTGTTTATTTATCCATTTTTACTTAATAGAAACATAAATACATGTCGGTACATATCTGCCTCCATCGTGAGGCCCCTGCACAGTTTTGATTGTAATTTTTCTTGTTAATCATTTTCTATCAATATCACGTAGTCCTTAACTTCAGTGGCTGCAAAATAGGCTGTTTTCCTACTCTTGTAATTTATCATCTGATTCATTAGCCTGAGACTCTAGATTGTGATTATGTTGCAAGTGTTTTGTCACTAACTTGGGTTTGTTTTCCCTTTTCAGAGAGCAGATATAGCTGTTGCCCCCCTCACCATAACCTTGGTGCGAGAAGAAGTCATAGACTTTTCCAAACCCTTTATGAGCCTGGGCATCTCCATCATGATCAAGAAGCCTCAGAAATCTAAACCGGGCGTATTCTCTTTCCTGGATCCTTTGGCTTATGAAATTTGGATGTGTATAGTCTTTGCTTACATTGGCGTCAGCGTAGTTCTTTTCCTAGTCAGCAGATTCAGCCCTTACGAATGGCACTTGGAAGACAGCAATGAAGAACCACGTGACCCTCAGAATCCTCCCGACCCTCCAAATGAGTTTGGAATATTTAACAGCCTTTGGTTTTCCCTGGGTGCCTTTATGCAGCAAGGATGCGATATTTCTCCAAGGTTTGTTCCATATCACTCCATCACCTTTTTGCATTTTATGGTCATTTTCTGATGCCATGGTGCATATATGTTACTTTTTCAAATTTCTTTTTAATTCCAAATTTTTTTTATTTTGACACACCATTCAATGCTAAGCATCCACGTCAAGCCACCATGCTTGCTAACATTCACCTCCAGAGCGAGAGGCATTGCTTTGTAATACCATTTATGCATTTCTGCCAAACTTATATACACCATGTTGGGGCTGTAAAATGCATAAGGTATTCTGTTTTCAGCAATGCTTGGAGGGCTACCGTGTTTTTGCTGCATATCTCATTTTACGGTCATCTCCTTGGTGCATATAACATATTCTGCTTTACAAAATAAGATTTCTTTTTAAAAGTCACATGCAACAGCACTTTAAAACACCTTCACTCCCGCCATGGCTTCTGCTAGTCTTTCTACTTTCTTCTGTGCCTAATTTCTCCAGTTTTATTCTTCCTGAACCATCCTGTCATCTAGCCCTAATTTGCTTACCACGGTCTTTCATATGTTCAGGTCTCCCTGTGTGCCCCTGTAACATTCATTGAGCACTACCCTGCGTGTTTATCGTTACTTCAATCCAGTCTGATCTGTTGTCCCTGTCTTCATAGTCAATATGGTCTAATAAGCATTGCCAGTTTCCATAAAGATTTTTCTTCTTCATGAAGTTAAGGCTGTAGCAAAACGTGTTCGATACTAGTTCCAGCGTAACAGAGAGCACTGCTATAAGCTATTGTAGAATTCTCTTTCTTTCTTAAAAGAAGCATTTTGAAAACCACCTGAGAATAGCTGAGTTCTCTCTAATTGAACAATGCATACCACAAATGTTTTCTGAATAATATATTTCTACATAAAATGTAATGTAGAAGTATCATATATTTCTTGTAAATGTTTCTACATTTGCCGTGGTAGAACACTTTGGTGATGTGCCTGTGATAAGCAGTAAAATCACCTAGTTTCTTAGTGATGGAGCACTAGTTATATTTTGTATGATAATATTTTAATAACCGGTTTACGGCTATTTTAATTATTAAATATAGGTGCTTAGTACAAACCGGATGCAGTTTTTCCCTTTAACAAGGTTTCTAATTAAGGCAAGAGGAACAGATCTCTTCTAACTAAGCGCTTGTATTTGAAATAACACCTTTTCAATCTCCATATTTCTGTGCCTTTTTTCAATACCTGAATCACTGAAAAGTTACCAAGTTTTCCTGGTCCGTGTAGTGGTAGGGATCTTGAGTAGCCTCAGTGAAGCAAGTGACACAAAGTTCTATGAAGTTCCATGGAAAGGGCCATGATTTTACCTGCCACAATGCAATAATGATCCTTTAAGTTCACAGTCATTGCACATTCAGAGCTGCCAATCACGGCAGCTAAATCCAGGACTTGGAGGTACTGGTGTGTGCCTGTAGGTATGTGATGCAAGTCACACAAATGTTTTTAAAGCCTTGATAGCAGCAATTAGATTTCAGACTTATGGAGAGATGCATATATATATATATACCCTAGGTAAAAACAGGCACACGTTGGAGTGTTGGCCGTGCCTCACCGTGCAGTTCCAGCTGTCAGCCTTCTCCTCTTGTTCGTACGCTCTGTCGCTGCTTTACACCTAAATTCCACATCGAATCCTTGCCTCTCTGCTTGCTGCTAGAGGTGATGAGTAGTGGTAACATTTAAATTGCTGTTGACCATGTGTGTGCCCAATATAAAGGACCGGGAAATAAGCACTGGGACATCACATGGAAAGCTGCAGGCATTGCACTGTTTCCGCTAGGTCTGTTTATTGACAGTTAAATAGAAGCGTATAGGATTTTTGTTAAGCTCTCATGTGACTTTTTGACATGGTCAGCCATTTACCTTATATAACTCTTTTTTTTTTTTAATGCTGCCATGATAAGTGCCTCGGAAATACCTACCAAAAAGAAAAAAAAAAGGGGAGACAGCAGTGAACTTATTTATTTTATCTCTCTTTCAGAAGCTATTAGCTCAGTGTTTGTATAGTGTAGCCCTCATTTGTCCAGTTACTCTGTTATCTTTCATGATAACAGATTCCAGGCAGTTAACACGCATTCTTACTGAAAAAAAGAGATAAATTTAATACCTTGGTTTAAATTCAACACTGTTCCTTTGACTGCTATGTTGATTTAAGTTGATTAAATGTCGAATTTCTTTCCGTAGAAGGGACTATTCCCAAGTATTCCATCCTTAATCCTTGTAAGGTTACGCCATTCACAGTACATTGACTATATGAATGTTTCATACTATTTTATTGCCATTAAAAGGGGCTTCATTCTTCCATTGTGAGTTTTGTCTGAATAAATTTCTTATATGAGAGCGTACAGCACTTGTAGAGAGATGCCGACAAGCAGTCTGGAGAGATCACTTTTGTACTTGCTGATAAAGGCTCTTTCAGCTGCCTTTGTGTGGAACAGCTGTGACATCTAATGACTAGTTAGATCTATCCTGGGTGAGTATGCTGTGTGGATATTCCAGAGGATATATCCCTATACTCTCCTCTTTGTATTTAATAGGAGTCCTCTAAACAGAATCAGATAGCAGCCAAAGGATGGGGGTTAGTGCATCCCTTGATGGAATCAACATTTGTTCCAGCAGTTTTGTTCTGCTATCAAAGGCTGCTGTGTTTTCTGCATAGTGAGCTAAAGCATTGAAAATTCACTTCTGATGGATCAAAAGTAGATTATTAAACTTGCTTTAATGTAAGATGTGTACAGCAAATGGAATCGGGAGAAAACACAGTCAAATTGGTAACACTGTTCTGAGAGAAAGTACCTTTGAAATCTCCATGAGAGCATGGATTTTCATTTTGCTCTTTATTCATATGGAACAAAGAGGCTAGATTAATTAATTGCTGATGGAAAAAGACAAGGGATTCATTAAAAATAATCTCACGAGGTTGGTCATTTAAGAGGGTGTATTTCTAGATCCCTATTTTCACAGCAGAAGGCTCAAGAGACTCCTATTAAAGGCCATGGGAATGACTTTGTGGGACTTTCAAACCAGCAAGGAGAGCTGGGTAACTCGGTATGTCTGAAACTCCCACTGCCCGTTCCTATGATGGAAGCATCTGAAGTCAGGGCTTTAGATGCTGTTATTTGTCGTGTTCTGTCTCGACAGCTGAGGCAAGGGCTGCCTGGCCAGTGAGGCTGGCACCAGAGGTCGAGGGCTGGTTGGGTGTGTTGAGCAAGGGATGATGCTCCCAGCTTAGGAGCAAGCAGATAATGTGTGTCAGAACGGGAAGGGGTTCTAGGCAAGGGGAGTTTGCACCAAAGTTCTTCAGGCTTCTTTGTCAATATAACAGCTGCCTTGTACCGCTCAGAAGAGCCCAATTAAAAGCTGATTAGTGTGAGAAGCTTCTAATTTCTGTATACTATAGGAAATCAAGTATGTTTTTTTGGCTGTGAGTAGAAACAAAATGCAAGTTATTTTGATAAATACACAAGGTTTTGGTTGAATGTATTATTCTCCTGGAAACTGAATGTGACTCTGAATATTTATTTTGTTTTTCTCTTGTTACTAATTTGCTCTCATTTGACTCCATGCTTCCTTTTAAATTTCCTCTCAAGGTATGCACTCTTCCTGTTTACTTCCTTTTGAAAACACCATCTGACCTTGTTTTGATAATTAAGTTATAATTGTGTTATTCCAGGTCTTTGTTACTCCACTCATTTGTTAACACGCTAATTCACTTTTAAATAATGTCATGCAAAGTATCTATTTATTGAGGTAATTTGGGAAACAACACGTTGGGATAAAGCATTAGTAGTTTGTTTTTAAATCACAACACTGCACACTTGGACAGGTATGCCTGCATCAGAAAAAGAGGTGCTGGTAGTAAAAGCTGTGATTTATTTTTCTGTGTTTATTATCTGAGTAATGAACAAACATTTTTGTGGTTCATAGCACACAAACCGTACAAATACTCTCTTTTTTACCAGAGCAGTGTTTATGTACTAACCCTTTCTCTCCCGTATCCCTCTACACCAGCCCCTGCAGTGGGTATAAGGAGTCTTCACATCAGCAGATGGACTGGGGGGAACTGGGGTCCTTTGGACAAGGAGGCTGCCAGGCCATGCTCGTCCATGTTCTTGTTCTTCTACTGTCTCCGTCTGTCTGTCTTTCCTTCACTGTCAGCTTTGTGGTTTGTTTTTCTTTTGCCCCATTCTGTGCTACCACCAATTCCAGCCATGCCAGCCCAAACAGCTTCGTAGTAACAGCCTTTTAATCTCCCTTTTCCTGCTCATTGGAAGACTCTGGGAGAACTCTGTAGTGATATCCAGATTTCTTTCAAGTGACCTCAACTCTTCTGGAACAGCTCTGGTCCTCATCAAGCAAGACCCCTTTCCTGCATGTAGAACCCTCAGGGAAATGTCTTCTTCATCAAGGGATCCAGCCATGCCCCCTTCCCCTGCTTCTCAGCTGTTCTACACTTTTTGTCCTCTATCTGTCTGACTTGGTTCGTGCAGGTTGGAAGATCTCTGGGGCAAGATATTTCTCCCTCTCACTGTGTGCTGTGCTGTAGGAGCGTGCAGCTCGACACGGGCCTTTTGTTGTTACAGCAGTGTGAGCTTGAGGAAAATTGGTTTGGAAAGTGCTTGTCTTCTGCACATCTTCATCCCAGCAACCCGTCTGTCCTGCTAACAGAAGGGGCAGCTACCAGTGCAAGTAAGACATTTCCTATGGGGAAACTGTAGGGAGAATGAACACGTGCTGTTTTGTTCCAGATAATTCCATTGAGTTTATCTAAACACCCTGGCAAGTCTTTTTTTTTTTTTTTAATCTTCCTATTCCAAGACCTACTGTAAAGCAAGATGGACACAGGAAGCTGGAAACCCCAGATAAAGCTGGTCTGGCTGTATGCAAGTGGATGTTTCATCTGCTGTACCTCCTGGCCAGGCTTCTGCTTGGTCTGTCCCTGTCCACTTTGCTGCAGGGAGGAGAAATTCAATTCCAGGTCTTCTCTGAAGATGGAAAGCATGTAAGTGAAGGAATGAACAAAAGGGAGATGCATTTCACCTGACGTGGCCATCCAAAAGCAATAGGCTGTGTTTTAGTTAGGCATCTCAGTTCCCTTCAAAGTCATGAGACAGATGAACACCTTCAGACTTATCCCACACTACAGCAAGCAAGATAGATCTTTTTCTGAAGGTGTTTTTCTCCTTTCTTTCTCTCCACTGGCTCCAAAGGGAGCCTTACACAATGAGTTCAGCAGGCACTACTTTGTGGTTGGCTAAAATTACACTAACCCATGTAAGAGGCTGATTTGGGATGTAGGGTATCACAAAAGTACAAAGTAGCTAAAGCCAAGATCCAACTGGTAAGGGAGCTGGCCAGAAAGGGCTTTAGCCATCTGTAAAATCCCAAGATACTCACTTGATACTTAAAAAAATGCAGAGTGAGGTATATTCCTTGACTTCCCACATTATCATGGATTTGTATTTCTGCAACTTAACCTTTGCAGCTACTCTGTAGCCCTCTGATCGTGAGCACAGCTGCGGCACAGCCCAGATTGAAACTGGGAAGCCTTTTCTCCTCTTGGGAGGCCCTCAAGACAGGCAGGAAAGCCTCCCACCCTTGTCAGTGGTCCGGCAGATGTGTGCCTGCCCTGAGGAAGCGCGCACAGGTCAGAGCCAACAGCCATGTCTCCTGGAGTTCGCACCGGGAAAGTCATTGCTTCCTGATGGACAAAGAGGTGACCCTTCAATCTTCAAGCTTCCCTAAGCTTTGTACCCACCTGCAGCACCTTGCCTGCTGGTGTGGACTTGAAGCAGCAGTCCCCGAGGTGCCAACTGCGCTGGCAAGCAGTGCGTGCTGTACCCCACGGAAACCAGCCTGCATCTGCCCTCCCCACGGGAGCTGCTGCTTCAGCTTCCTGGCCAGAGGAGAATGGAGAATAGCAGTGCTTCACCTCTTCATTTGTTTCTCCACATTCCTCTCACCTAGTCCAGATTGCTCTCTCTGTTTTTATTTTTGTTGGTGACTTTTTTTTTTTCTTTAGTGTGTTTTTTAATGTCAGATGGATATTATTTTTCTTTCTTTTTTTTTTTTTTCTCAATAATTTAATGGGATTTTTTAATGGCTCAGGCAATCCCAGGCTCTAGCCAAGACTGGGCAGTTTACCAGCTAACACCCCTGTGTGGGTGGGGCAGCGGCACGTCGTGAGCCTTTTGCTTTTTTCCTGTCTCCATCTGTTGGTAGGACAACTTGTACCCACTGTCTGGGGATGGCACTGAGGGGCTTGATGGAAACAAATAAACAGGTAAGAGTTTTCTTGCTTTCTCTTTCTTCACACAAACTGAGGACTACAGCACCAAGGCTCCATGGATTTAATGTGTCTGGGATTGATTCTTCCTCCAGTGGTATCAATAGAGTTATGGGAAAACATATGAAATAGCTTTGTCTTAGCTCCTGAGGTGATTCCTGGTCAAGGTGCTGTGTTTGAAGAATGAGCCCTGCACATGGTGGGGCAATTCCCCACCCAGCTGAGCAGCATGGCACTGGCATCCTCCAGCCCCAAAAAAATACTTTGAGCCTGATATTCAATTCCTCTAAAGTATTAAGAGCTCTTATTGACAGGATCTAGACCTCCTGACCACTAGGCATTTTGTAATTATATGTTTACAAATAGGCTTTTTTAGTCCCTATGGTATCCTTTAAAACAAACAAACAAACAAAAGAAAACCAAACAGAAAAAAAAAAACCAGAACATAATTAAATTTTTTTTCCTGCTTCCTTCTCTGTTGCTCTAGTGGTTTTAAAGCAGGAATATGCTTGCCTTGGAACAGTGCAACATGCAAATTTTAATTAATGTAAAACATAAAACAAACCAACCTCTCTCCTCACTTCAATATGCAGATTCAGTCTGTAATTCCTGCTAGGTCGTGATGAGAGAACGATACTGGTTTGTTGTTCTGTGGTTTTTTTCTTGTTATCCCTTTGCGTGTTTACTCAGGTTCCTTTCTGACATTTACTACATCTGAGGCTTTGAGAGTCAGTGCAGTAAAAGGTACATTCTTGTCCTCCAAGCTGGGCAGCCCCCTCACAGACACGATGCGGGCTCATGGCAGCAGGCAAATCCAGCATCAGGGAAAGGCTGGGCAAGCAGAGAACACAAAAGTCTTCTGGTGAAAGAATTCTCCAGCAAAGAGTCTGTGGAAGTCAGGAGAGCTTGTTCCTCTCCAAGCCTCCAGTAGGATTGGATCAGATGAATTATTTCTTAATCAAGTGCTTTCACTGAAAGAGAGAGTGTTTAACTAGGTAAGACCAGGTGCACACCAAGTTTGCTCTCCGGAGGAAGGAACTGGCTCATAGTCCACCTCTTCACAGATACCTGTGGGTTCTGGACAAAAGGGTTGTGTGTGTGAATTCTCTTCAATTAATTAAAGCCATCAAGGAATGTCTTCAAAGCAATTTGATGATGTGTGTTTTTCCATAGATCTCTCTCAGGGCGAATTGTTGGAGGAGTCTGGTGGTTCTTCACTCTCATCATTATCTCTTCCTACACTGCTAATCTTGCTGCCTTCCTTACGGTGGAAAGGATGGTTTCTCCCATAGAGAGCGCAGAGGACCTGGCTAAACAAACCGAAATAGCCTATGGCACTTTGGATTCAGGCTCAACCAAAGAATTCTTTAGAGTAAGTCTGTTACATCTCCATTAGAGCTTTCTAGACTGTGAGTGCCTAATACACGGTTTCCAGTCGGTTGTTTTTACCCAACTGTAATAACTGTTTCAGTGAGAGCTGCTTCGTGCAATCAGGACAGGCCTGAGTGCAGATTTTGATATCAAAAGGCATTTTATCAGAAATGGGTGGTTTTGCTCAACCTGAAACATCTCAAGATGGAAAGCTTGACCTCTGCGATCATGTGAAGGATTTTTTTTAACACCAGTTTCAGAGCCTCGGTCTGATGAGCAATGATGCAGTCGTTAGCACAATATTTAGCCAAGAAAACTCTTGGAGGAATGATGCTCTTGACCTACTTGCTCTGTTTGCCCAGCTGGCAGGCGTTAATGCCATCCGACATCCGTGTTCACTTGCCAGAATGAGAAGGGGGGATGGGACGTGTGTGTTGCTCTCCATTTCTATATGGTTTACATCGATTGCTGCAGTTCTTGCTGTGTCTTCATGGCTTGCCAGAATCTGGCTGTGGCTCTGTCAAGCAGCTGAGGCTGAAACTTCTGTACCCCAGAACACTGGGTTAGGGAAATGCTGGGTTTGCAATATTTGGGGACAGGGAGGATTATGTGCTTTCATTTAAGGTTGTCCTTTCTCTCTCCACTTGCCAAGCCACAAGCTGAATGGCAGAGTGTGGTGAGGGTTGTTAAAAACTCTAAATATGACCTCAGACCACTTTTATGTATCTAGAAATGTGACCGGAAAAGCTCTTTGCAAGGGCGAAGTGCTCAGCCCTTTCAGGGATCTCTTGGTTCACTCTCAGCAGTGCCAAGCAGATGCCATTCAAACCAGGATTTTTTTGTTACGGAGAAGTGTTGAACGCTGCCTGTCACACATACTGTCCGAGTGCACGTGCAAGGGTGGAGACAGAGAAACAACCCTTGCTGCTGTAGGCTGATGAGACGCTGAGTGCTCCTTGGATAGGTGCCAGTGGCTCCTCGAATTTGCTTCCAATTTCAGCACACGACCAGACGCACAGGTACGTGTATGTGTAAATCTGATGTCAGGCTGGAAGTGAATGCAAAGGTATTTTATGAAGCTTTCCTACTCTGTCTTACCTATAGGTAATGTTGTTATATAAAAATAGATTCTCAGTAGTTCTTAATTAGCTGTGGCGGCTGGCACGTTGCAGTGGTTTCTGTGTTAAAATCCTGTAAGATAAACACTGACCTTGTAAGGGTGAGAGGATTGTGTAAAAATTCGTATTCTGTTTAATTATCAGCCCGAGGCAGTATTATCTGCACAGCAAAAATGAGTGGAGTGGACCTGTCAGAAGAGGTAGCACAACTTGATTAGAAATATTGGCGCTGTTTACAGTCACTGTACTGTTCTTAGGGGGAAAAAAAAAATCTTCTGTTGAATATCTTGTTACCATTAATACAGGAAGAGGGCTGTTTCTTCATTTCCTTAATAGTTTGACATAACAAGGAAATCCCTTCTCACCAAGAGATCAAAGGAATGAGTGTTTCGTGTGAAAGGATACAAAGTCTAGTAAATGTATGAATACCTTGTTGTGCTGTTAATAGTCTCGAGATGAGCTGGGACTTTCTCCTGGTGCTGGAGGAAGCAGGGCTGTAAATGAGGATGATCTGTCAGGAGCTGCCAGCTCCGTCAGCCTGGGAGAGGAGTGGGCTGGGGAAGGAGAGCAGAGCCCCGGCAGCGGTGGAGCGAGGCCTAACACCTGCTCGGGGTGATGGGATGGGCCAAGGGGGAAGGAAAATGGGCCCTAAGTGGTGCTTCTCTCTCCTCGGCGTTCTCGTGGCACACCACATCATTTCGGTTGTATTAACTTTTGCAGAGTAATTAATTTGAGTAGAGTGATGCAGCCATGAAACTGTTGTAATTAGAGTCTTCTTCAGTTGATTTGAGAAGGGCAAAAGCTTCGCCTTAGATTAAATGCATATATTCACATAAATACTTTGTTGTACAGTCTTTATTAGCTATTTAATAAGATGGTAATGATGGCTGAAACTTGAAAGAACTCTTAGAGGACGCTTGGTTTCTGAGCGCTGGCTGCGCAGGCGGTGCCTGCTCTGTGGTTTGGGATGCTCTGCTCCCTGGAAGCTCTTCTCTCCCCACTGCTAGAGCAGCAGTGGGAGCGATGGTCTGAGTCAGGAAAAGCCATGAGGTCTCCTGGGTGCAGTGTGGTGCTTATTCCTTCTGCGAGGGGAATATCCTCCACCACCCCTTCCCCACCAGCATTTAACCAATTTAAGCAGCAGCTGGGTGAGTGGGTCAGGATATCTACCCAGTGAGAAAGGAAGATTCTGACTGAGGGGATGAGCAAGTTAGAGCAATCCTCACTTACACTGATTGCCCCTTCATATGTACACATCCTCTGGCTGTGACATGTGAGAGGCAGCTAAATCTTCCCTAGAGATGGGAGAAGGTACCTGGCTGTGAGGAGGAGGTCAGCACACGTGTGGAGAGGCACACAGGAGGTGCAGGTCAGTCTCTCCAGGGTCCCGTAAAGAAGCTTATATGGCTATATCTCTTCCTAGAGCTGTAAAGCTAAAATGTTTCTCAAAAAAAGACATTATTAGTCAGATATTGAACTTAAAGGCTGCTGTTGGCCAGTGAAAAGTGCCAGACTGACAACAGAAAGGAAGAATTGCCTCCCAATGCATCATGGAGGAACGACATACACATGAGCCTCAGATACCCACCATCTTGTCTGTATGTGCTAGAAAGAGCTCTTACGGGGCCTTCAGCCTATGACTTCTTTCTGCCAACCCCATTTTCAGCTAGGATCGCTTTTCAAGATTTCTTTTACAGTGTGGATACCTATCTGCTAGGAACTGGACCGCTACCAGCACCTCATTTCAGAGGAGCAGATGGTAATGACTTTCAGCCACTTCAGACCTGGGCAGACTCCAGCTAGTGACCTATTTTATAGTCTTGGCTGTTTCCCTAAACATCACAATGTCTCCCAGATAATCGTGGCTATCCCAGCCCTGTAGGTTAAAGCTGGGTGCAGCGTTGCTGTTTCACGCGTGCACCATGTCTGCGTGACATGACACTCACCGTTACAAGGGAACCTGTTCTGTGGAACAGTTTCACAGCAGGCATTGTTCATGCTCCTCACTTGTCAGTGACTCTCTGCATCAGGGCATTTGTCCCCCCAGTAGATTGAAGAACCAAATGAGCCTTCCTGTGTTTTCATGGTCGTTGCTTGTTGCTGCTCAGAAACATTTTATATTTTGCACTAATTAGCTTATAAAGGCGTTTAAATGGCAGTCAATAACTTACATCAGTTCTCTTTGGGCTTTCAAAGGGCAGTCATTCACACTGAAAAGGATCAGAAAGGGCCTCTCCTTAGATATTTATTAACAAACAGTCTCAGATTAAGGACTCCAAAATAATGTCTTTCTCTAAAACTGGCAAAGGCCTGGACTAGAAAGCAATTTCAAATCACTAAGCTACTGCTTTTAAGGGTGTATCTGTTAGAATTAACATCTTCTAATACATTCAATTAAAGCTTGAGCATATCTGAGCAGCTCATCAAATCAATGTAACACTATTTAAACCAAATTCTGCATTGAGCCTAAGTATAATACCACAGTCTAATAGGTTTCACACCTTCAATATGCATCTATTCAAAAGGCGTGACCTTTACAACCAATTAGTAATTCTTATGTAAACTTGGCTGTATTTAAACTTCAGTGGAAGCAGAACATGTTTCTAGACATTTAGAAATGCAAATTGCTCTTGACTTTCTGGTGGCTTCTTTTATTTGATAGCAGATACCTGTGTTAAGAGGCTTCTGTAAAATAACTTGTAAAGTCCGTGTTTGCTGATTGACAGACAGAGCTGACCCGCTAGTGTACACCTTACTGAAAACCTGACATTTCAGAAGGTGTCCTCAGAATTGATCTGATGTCACAAGGCTTTACGAGTTGAAATATTGAGGCAGGTAACATGCAGCAAGATCTTGCATTAGGTCCTTCTCCCTTTCGTGGGAAGTCGAAGGCAGCTCTTACCACACCATTGCCCCTGTAGTTAATCACCGCTAACTACAACTAAAGAAAAAAGAGGCCTCAAAGCATTGCCATTTTATTTTTCTCAGCAAGAGTTTCAAGAATGTCCTTGAGAAAACAACTCTGCTATCCAAGGGCTCCCCTATTCCTGAGATTAAATGCTCTGAAGTTAGTTCCTGAAGTTAGTTCCTGTCTTCTGAAAATGACACTGGTTACCAGGCCTGTTAGGAGTTTCAGTAGAAAGGCCAAAGATCATTTGGACGTGATGGTTCCTGCTCTTATAACTGGTTTGCTCCTACCTGCCACTGATGTTCATGAGTATTGGACAGAGAGTCTGACATTGACATTGCTTCTGCTGTCAATAAAGACTCCAGGATCAGTGCCTGGAGGAGTCAACGAGGCTGGCAGCCTTTGAGCACAGCTTAGATACTTCAGATGTTAGTTTTAGGATTTATTTTGCAACATGGTTCAAAATCCACAGCTAAGGCTTAAGTCTCCATTACTTCAGGCCACGTGGGCATGATAGCTGACTTGAGCACACCAAAGGGTCTGCACATGCTTTCCTTGTGCCTCCTGTGTGAAGGCTTCACTTCTCATTGCACTTGGGTAGCCTGCCCAGACACTTTAATAATATTTTACTCAATGTTTTGCAAGAAGAAGATACTGTTCTTTTGCGCCTTTGCGGGTGTGTTCAGCACTTGAAATTCCTCTTCAGTTTCCTCAAAAAGTTCTTTCTGAACAAGGTTCAGATGTGAGGCCTTTCTGGTCTTTGTATATACATAAAACAGGATATAAATGTTTAGGACACAGGAAGTCATGTTAAGGATGGCCCCTAAGATGTTCTTCTTTTTTCTCTCGTCTTGGTTTCATGAGATCTAAATAGTTCAACACGAGCAAATAGAAAAGCACGAGATGCCCTGGCAGGTGGCCTTGTGTTTCTCTCTGCAGCCCTGGTTGCCCATGCTGAGGAAAGGTGCTTTGACTTGGAAACAGGTACCAGAAAAAGCACGTAGATATGGTAAGGTGAGGTGTCTCTTCAAAAGAACTTTACATTTAGCTGGTAAAACTAAAGCCAATGTAGAAAACAATTTGTTCAAAAGAAAAGAAAAAAAACACCAGACAGATTAGCACCAAAGCTGAAATGAAGTATTTATCTGAAAAAACGTCGAAAGAACAAATTACCAGATTGACCCCAAATTCCTTGCAAATTAAAAAGAGAAAAAGCATTCCTTAAACCCATCAAAAGGTTTTTGAAATATCTTTCACTAAAAGCTCCTGGGGTAACCAAAGCCTGCCCTCCTGTCCAGGCAGTGCTCTAGCAGGCTGTATGAGGTTGGGTGGCACCAGTGACACTGGCAGGTCCCTCCCATCTCCAAAGAGCAAACTGCTGCTGGATCCCACTCCAGCTGGCAGCGTGCAGAGAGGACTCCCCATTTCGGTCGCTCCTGGGGTCCGCGACAAGGCCAGGCTGTGGCAGATGATGCTGGTCCCACGGGCAGGCAGCCAGGCAGGAGCACGGCACTGTCCCAGACCCATTAAGGAGACATAATGACTCTAATGCGTTCTGAAGAGCTAGCAGCTTACACCCAGCTACAAGGTGAAGAGCTCATTGCTTTCCTCTGATGATAGGGTGGCGTGAAGGCAAGCAGTAAGGGAAATAAATTCTACCAGCAAGCTGTTTAGGTGAGGAAAAGCCTTGAATTATGAACCAGTAGCTGCCATGCGATTTTTCTGCATTCTGTGCAATCAAACGTTATTGAAATAATGATTAGAGCCTATTAAAAACACCATAGTGAACTCTGCGCACACAGCGCTAAGGGTTTCATCTGTAGTTAAACTCTTTGATTTTTAATTTCAAAATTACTTTGCTAGTGAAGATGAAGGACTTGTTTCTAGCACAGCATTCATACAAATGCTTTGCTTTTGCCTTTGGATAAAACTATGATTAGCGGTTTTAAGCTTTCTGTGTTCTTGGCATCAAGCAAAACAATGCAGTCATCATAACAAATGCCTGACAACAATATTGAAGCGTGATTGTGTTCATGGACTTTGAAGAACAGAACATCACAGAGAAGTGATAGCTTCAAATATGAGCTGTATAGATCTCTGACAGGTAACGTGGCGGCATTTAATCAGAAAAAAAGTACCGTAGTTTGACTGGTTTTCAACAACAGAAAGTGTGGAAAAAACTTACTCACCCATATATTCTCTCTCCCTTCCCTGTTTGATGTAGGTGAGTGTGTGCACAGACATTAGAAGAAGAATATATGTGTGCAGAGAGATGACAGCCTCTGTTGCATGAATGATAGATGGTCTACTTTTTTTTCTCTTCATCTGTTGAACCTCCTTTCTGCCACATGGCTAACAGGCAGTTTTAGAAACAGCAGGAAATCAAATGTGACATCATTACAAAAGAAATGGTTTCCCATGAAGTGATCTAATGTCTTTAAGCGTATAGATTGGAGAGGAAAATGTATCCTTACGGGAACTAAAATGAACAGCTCATCCATCATCCAGTCCTTGAGAAGGAAACGTGTGGATGGTGTTGGGGTTAAGGTAGCCAAGCTGTTTTACTGATTTCAGCAGACAAGCCAGGGTTTAACAAAGCTTTTAGTCAACACTTAATAACAACTATTTTAATAAATCTCTATCTTCAGTAACAGACGGCATTGGTCTGTCAGCCCTACTCATGTTTGTGGTTTAAGCTTTCCCACTCACCTCTGTCTCAATTCTGCTCAGAGGTCAAGCTCATTGAGAAGAGGGCTCCGGGGGCCGTGGTGCAGGCTGGCAGGGCAGCCAGCAGCGGGTTAACGCCGTAACTGTGTCTGCACCGCGGCAGAGAAGCAGAGAGCGCCTCGGGGAGAAATCGCTTGCTGTTTGAATGTTCTACTTTTTGGAGAGCAGCTCTATGATTATAATAATGACATTGCTCAAGACAGCAAGGACCCTGGTTTTTCGAGTCTCTCCTGCTTTATGTAATGCTGGTGTGTCACGTTAATACGTGCTCGTTAGGGATTCATTTAAAATCCATGGGTGCTGACAAATTACTCACAACGCTGCTATTGTTGCTTTTGAATAGTTAGAAAATACATGAAGATTTAGAAGCTAATGATGTGAATATGGAGCATCCCCTCTTGCAATCCGCTGGGATTTCTCCATCACTGCTTGTGTGTTGGCCTGTTCTGTCTGGAGCTGAAGACTCATTAGACCTGACAGTGTTCAGATCGTGTGCTGGAAACGCCGTTATCTGTTAATTTATTGCGGGCCAAATCCAGAGCAGGGCTGGTGTGCTGCTCAGTTGCCCAGACAAGAGTACCCTGCTAAATATGTCACTGCTGGAAAGATGCCCCTTAGCCTGAAGGCTGATGTAATCCCTCCCTCCGGCAGCCTTGGGTTCGTGCTGCCTCCTGCATCCCGGGCAGGCAGACGGACAGACGGACAGACAGGCTCCGAGCGTGGCCGTGCTGGTGGCCAGCAGTGGCACCCAGCCCCAGGCATCCCCCGCGGTGCGGTTCCGTGGGGGGAGCGCTGCCTGTGCCCGTGAATCACAGAGGGTTTACAAAGGCAGCTTGTCTCGTGGTAAAGACTTTCATTTTAATTTCCCGATCAGTATTGCAGCGGGGAGGAATGGATGGCAGCAATAAAGTGAGGAGATGAATGTAGGCATAGTCCGAAATTCAGTGTTGTGCCAGGAAGGGACGTCTTAAAATCTTGATTTACATTCTGCTACTCAGACTGTTAGTGATATGTCAGCGGCGGCTGGTTACAGCCAGAGTGTCTCTCTGCTTGTCTGTTTGTGCTAGTGGAGCTCACTCCAGAAAAGATGCCTGTTAGTCCAGGTACAGCACATTATCTGCCTGCTGCCAAAGAGCATGTTTTCAACCACCACGATACCCAGGAAAAGGAAACTCCTACAATATCGTGTTCTTTCTAGAAGATGAAGTTTCTCTTGTAATGGGGCCGCTATGTGTGTCAGGTGTGGAAAAGGCACAGTGTTGCTGAAGCCCGGAGGGTTTTTCCAGGCTGCTTCCCCATCTGCCTGTGCATGTGCAGAGCAGCCACTGACCCTCCTTCTCCCCAGGCTAGGCTCCCACCCCTGCCCCAGTCAGGAGAGGAACACTGCCAGCGGGTTGAGGTGGCTGGCTCTGAAAGACAGGACCCCTCCTCACAGCCTCTGTACAGGGGTTATCTGAAGCTTGACTTAGAAGATCCTAGAGGAAAGTGGGCAGCCCTGGGGGTCATGGGCCTGATCCTTCAGCTCTCTGGGCTTCATTTGCCCCAGCTGGGAAAGGAAGATGCCTTCTTTAAAGCAGAAGTGATAACGTCATTAGTTTGAACAACAAAACAGCGTGACAGCGTCTCCCATCATAAACTTGACTGAAAAAAATTATTATGCACCAGGTCACCCTTTTTTTTACATTTACTCATATGCTATCAAAAGATTTCGGTATTCCTACAAGAATACAGACTAGTTTACATACAGATGCTTTAACCTTCCTTATCTGTGGCATCCCACAGATTCATAAACACTGGGAAGGGTTTGGTAGATTTGGGGGTTGGCCGTGCTACAAAAGAAATGCCCTGTGCATGCCCATGGCATCTGACCTAGTTTCTTCTGCTGAGAATGTAATAAAAACAAGAGGTTCATGTAATGATGAGATTGATTTTTCTGTCCACAGAGGTAAGTAAATTGCTGGCATCACAAGTTATCTGCGGCTAAAAGCTGTGACATTGATCTATTAGACTTTGCCCTATGACCTTCAGTAAATGACATCTCTGCTTTCATGTCTGCACTTGGGAAAGGGGACTAATGGTGCCCTCTGGCCTGTGCCAGACCTATTTTTTTCCCTTCTCACTAAGGAGCTTGGAAATTTTAGGCAGAGGGACCTTGCTAGTAATATTTATCATGTTCTTATTAATAACGTAGCATCATTAGGGCAGCCTCTGTGTGCTCCAGAGCTGGCATTGGGCTGGGGGCTCCGACCACTGTCCCTCACTCCTCGCAGAGGCAGCTGTGGCAGAGGTGGCTCCACATCAGGCTTGCAAGGGAGCGGACAGGTATCAAATCAAAGCCTCATCCAAAAGACCGAGACAGTGGTAGCCACTCCGTTGCAGTTTGCTGTATTGGAAGTCCAAGAAAGCAACTGCCTAAAACTGATTGATCTCAGAGTGATCCCCGAGCCAGGAAACAGCGGTGGTGCCAAGGCAGCTTCTGGCATTTTTTCACTTGTGTTGAGTAACTTGCTTTTTAATGGTTCATAAGATGCTGGATTCATTAGCTGGTGTAGAAGAGCTAATTGCACATGTGGAAGAAAAGCATGGAGTGATGCTAATGAAGCTAAGGTTCATGCTTAAGTACCTAAGTTTGTATCAGTGAGGTGTGTGGCCACATCAGGGCAGCCTGTATTACTCAGATTAAAAACCTGCACTGGGCTTAGTACAGACCTTCATGTTCTGTATCAGCAACATCGCTCTGACTTAGGGCTATAGATTTCCCTTGTTAAAGAGCTATAAAGTGGTCATGGGGCTGGTGTAGCAGAGGAGTGTGTTAACTGTGCTGCTTTAGGTCCTTTATTGATTTCTCTGCCTACTTTTTTGTGCACTGTGGTCAGGATGCTCCGTGCGCTTTGCACTTGCCCAGCAAAGTGTTCTTCCTCGTAGCCCAACTTCTGAGTTCCTGGGGGGATCTTACCTTTCTCTCCTCCCTCTTTATTTTTAATCTTGTTTCTCACTCTCTTAATTTAGAAGACAGGGATAAAAAAAAAAACCCAAAAAACCAGTATAATCTAAAATTTTAAACATACAGAGTTAAAAAGGGAGACTATATAAATGAACTTTAAAAGTAAAATTGATTTGGGTGAATTTGTTTCATGACTGGATGATCAACAGTAATCACCTGTACGAGAACATTTTGAGCGTGCTGGGAAATAATTTCCTAGTGCCTGTCATAAGAGACAAAGGGCCATTTGGGTGATTTTAGTAAAATATCCCATTGGGGTGCATGAGACAGGCATTTCAAAGAAGACCTTCAAGTTGAGGAGAAGGTGGCAGACAGGGCAAAACCTTTGGAAATAGGCAAAGGGCATCCCTGTAACATGCTTCAGCTACAGAGGAAAAAGTGCTGTTTCTTTCAAATACAATCGCTTCACCGCTATGCAGTAGTGGAGGAGGTGATGCAATGTCACTTCTAGCAGAAGTGTGAGACAGATGCCTGCAGAGGGGGAGAGGTCATTCGGTCAATGGGAGAAGGCTTCAGTCACAAAGAGATTTTTGAGCTAAATTTAACCAATGTCAAGGAATTCTCCAAGATGTGCTGGGTTTTGTAATGCATCTCAAGGTGGTTTGGGATGTACGCAAGTGAAACCGAGGCAGCTGGTCCTGCTCAGCTGGAGCCAGGTTAGCATGCGCTGGGTTTTTGTTGGTGTTGAATGGATTCTAGAAAACGATGGGACCTGAGAGGTAACCCTGCCTGTAACGCGTGCCCAGCCCTGTCCAGCTGCACTTTTTTGAGGCTATGGCACGCTGCGGGTTTGTCTGAGTTTTCATTTCCCTGCTGGAGCCAACCACACATCAAACCTAGGAGAATTGGAATGAAAGACAGGGGTAAAATTGTGGACTTGATTGAATTGGTAAATTCTTTTAAAATGACCACATTGCCACCCAGGAGCACCGTGTGTTTAGGTACCGATTAGCAGTGGGCCAAGCAAAGTGACTCCTCAGTGTGAGAGCTGCTGGCTCTGCTGACAGGAAAGGGAGCTGCCGACACCCTCGTGCTGAGGTGTGTGTGTGTGGCTCCTACTTCTGCATAAACATCTCCAAATAAAGAAAAAAGCTGGCACTATTGACAAAGCAAAGGCCAGCTCTATTTATATCTGCAGTAAGGCTGCGATAATGAAAAGATGCTTTAATGTGTCCCAGGGCCTAGATGAAACACTGAAAATGTTGCTTTTAAGAAAAAAAAAATGATAATAATATCCCCTTGAAATCCCAAGGAAATGTGTGTGACGGACTTCTTGAGAGCAATATCAAAGAAATGAAATAGGAGTCGCAGAGCATGGGGAGTTACTACAGTTACGGGCTTTGAATTGGTTTAAATCTTTGCTTTTAAGCTTTTTTTCTAAGTATCTCTTTAAAAGTAACACTTTAATGAGAGGCAAAATGTTTTACTGCCGCTGAACTCTAGCAGCAGTGCAGATCTGTCAGACCTTCCCTTATTTTGGAGCATAAATCCTTTCTCTAGAGTTGCTCCTGCTGTCTGGCCCCTCTCGTGGGTGTCAGACTCCTGGGGGGCACGCAGTTGGTGGTGGAGGCAGCGTGAACGTCTGCAGAGGAGGGCAGATGGGTGGAAATGTTCTTTCAGCACAGGATTTGCAGTTTCTTAGTTAGAAAGGAATTAAATTTTCCTTTTCTGAAAGCCTTTTATGGGCATCTGGGTTTGTTGGGAGCTTTTTTGGGGGGACAATTGGGAAAAGGAAAGTATATACTCCAAATGCCTTCTTTCCTTTAATCCTGTTGCATCTTTGACCAGCTTTAGTCAGCTGGTCATTTTACGTTGTTGAGCCAGTGTAAAATAAGACTTCTGGGGCAGAAAATGCCCTCAGGTTTCACAGCTCCTCTGGTGACACTGTCCCTTTCTCTGAGAAGCCTCATCATAAATCATTATTTTGGCCTCACTATGAATTTAGGGAAGCAGCTGCAAACAGCAGCGTTAACCAAGCAGGACTCAGCGTCACCAGGACATCCCTGGGTCCTCCCCCAGCTTCCCCCAGCCAGGCTCTGGCTGCTCTGGAAACCAACACGTGCCCGATGCATTTTATTTTAACCTTTCCCACTCAATACCTGCTTTTTTCATTTCCAGCTTGCATTTTTGTCTGCTTCTAGTAGATCCGACTGTGATACTCATATTGTGAAAAATCCCACTTGGCAGCAGAAGAGGTGGGCAATGATCATATAGAAATGTACTGATTTTTATTAAAGGCATCATCCAAAGGAGCTAAATGACGGGAGAAGCTATAAAGCTTAGGCTGTTTGTTCAAGTTGAAAAGAGATCTGGTTTTGAGGGGTGGAATTTGGTTTTTTGAAGCATGAAGGATGGTACTCACCCTTTGCCCTTGGAGCAGGGAATGTGCTTTGTTTGGACTATTTGCAGCCCTGAGCATGCTGTTGGCACTCATCAGATAACTGTTATTATTAACAATGCACAGATGTATTGGCAATTGCTTTTAGGTAGTCAGGCCAGCTGGAAAGAGTATGAAAGAACTTATTAAAGACAGATATTCCGGCGTGAGTTAGAAGATGAAAAGGAAAAGAAATTCTGGTTTAGCTATGTAATTAAAGGCACACACTGCAGAGAAAAACAAGCAAAAGCGTGCGTGGTGCATGCACAGTTTTTGAAGGCTAACCACTTTAGCTTGCTGAGAGTTAGAAAGAGACAGAGGAAAGCTGTATTTTTACTTTCCTTTTGTCACTTAGATGCCCATTTGCAAATATAAATGGGCGCGTGCATTTGTATTATTTGTGTCAAAAGAAGTTGAAGGTTGTAAGGACCAGCACCACCGCCTCCCAGTACCTCTGGTAGCCCCGGAGTCCCCAAGGTGGGTGCCTGGGAGCAGTGCTGTGCTCTGGGCAGCTCCTGGCAGAGGATGAAGTGTGAAAATGCCCACATGCACCAGTGGGGTTGTTGGAAAAGCAGGAGATCCAGGTCAGCGTGCTGGGAGAGGGTACCTCAGGTAGTCAGTGCTAAAGCAGCTAGCAGCAGGTTTTAGCTGCTGGACTGTGAGTGCCTGATTGAGAACCCCAGTGAGATGTCTCTCCTCAGGCTGGGGCTCGGAGCTGCCCATGTCCACAGCCAACTGGCCGAGGCTGGCAGAGGCAGCGAGGCAGTGCTGGCTTGGGGCAGCCTTTCCAGACCCCATCAGCACCAGGGCTCTGTGTTTGCTCTATCACTCTAGACAGAACATAGGCTCCTCCTCGCTAGAAACTGGGCTTCCACGCTTGCCCCCACAGCTGCAGAGCCACTGTCCTCATCCCAGGTTACTCAGCATTTGCTGAAGCCAGGCAAGTCCCCTGACTCCCTCTTTTGCCTGTGTAAGGATCATTTCAGGCCCCGTTTATATCCCACATCTTCCCACCACTTCCTCTCTCCTGATGCTGGACAAATGAAGCCATACAGCCCATCTTCGGCCAAGGAATGCTCTCAGCTGAAATCCCTCTTGCTTGTTTTTTGCACCCAACCACCCAGCCAGCTCCTAATGAAGCTGCATGGTATTGTCTCTCTGATTTCCTATGGTCAATCGGGCTGATTTTAATTGGTTTGCATTTTCAGTTGGTTTTCAGCTCATCAGGAAGGATAATTAAACTAAACTCGTGCCCTCCGTGCTCCTCTCCATCCATCATAGCTGAGCACGTTAATCTGAAGAATGGTGAAGGCAGGGCTTACTCTCCAGGAAATGTTTGGAGGCCGGTTGCTAAGCAGTACATTATTCACATGTCCTGAATGAGGAGGAAACATGTCTCCATCATCAGACTGATGGACATTAACAGTCTTCTGCCACGAGTTTGTTAAATTTGAACTAGATTTAGCTACCTCATTCCCATTCTGCAAGGAAAGCTGTGGACAGGAAACTGGCAAGGAGTAGGAGGCATAAATTCGAGATACCCACAGCTTGGACTGAAAGCCTTATATAAATCCTCTGGATTTCCAGACTTTAGAGAAATACAGTTGGCATTTCTGCCTTCTGTCAACCAAGCAGAAAAGTTTAACCAGTAGTCCAGGATATGAATCCTTAAGAGTCTGGAGGTGGTTTTAAGATCTGAGGGTGGTTTAAATGTTACTGTTGGGGAAGAGGGAGAAGGGGAAGTAAGGCATTTCTCAACATTCCCAGGTTTACAAAACCTGTGTGCTGAGCTAGAGGCTGTTAGGTTTGGCTCAGTCTCAAAACCAGGAAAACAGGAAAAAATATATGTAATGACATGCAAGCAGTAACCGGCATTTTACTCAGCTTATTGCTAACATTTGTGTTCGTGATCTTTTAGGAAAATGTGAAACTGAATTTTGAAAGTTTGACTATTGGTTCCTAAAGGATTTTGTAATTGCTATTTATATCCTCCATATGAGGACCACTGTTAGAAGCCTCTATTGCTGTCCTGGTCTCCTCTGTCATAGACCTGCGAAAAGCAGACTTCTGCCTTGCTGGGATCTGCTAATAAGCAAATGTCGGTGTTTCCTAGCTGCGGGTTAGCACAAAAACCACCGCCGAGGACTCGTGCGAAGAGGAGAGGCTTCTTTTGCGGCTGTTGGCCGTGATGGATGAGCTGGGCTGGAACATCCTCTCTCTGGTTGAGTAGCAGAGCAGCACACAGCGCAGAGCAGGAACCGAGGCGCGGGGACGGGCGCACGCCATTTCTCATTCTGCCCGCCGGGCTGCCAATTACACGGCAATTAGTAGAATAAATGTCTGAAATCTCTTTCCCCCTCCCCAACGATTTTATGGTTTGGTCATTGTTCAGGGGGCAATATGTCTCTCTTGGAGCTACCTTGACTTTTTTAATTGCTAGCCTCAGTCAGTTCTAAGGTGTTAATTATACCTGTAGACCGACCAAGCCCAAGGAGCTCGGTCTTTATGCCCGTACCCACAAAGCTCTTCATTTCCATTCTTTCATCTCTCCTAGAGGTCAAAAATAGCTGTCTATGAGAAAATGTGGTCCTACATGAAGTCGGCCGAGCCCTCGGTGTTCACCAAAACGACAGCGGACGGGGTGGCGAGGGTGCGGAAGTCGAAGGGGAAGTTTGCCTTCCTGCTGGAGTCAACGATGAACGAGTACATCGAGCAGCGCAAGCCCTGCGACACCATGAAAGTTGGCGGCAACCTGGATTCCAAGGGCTATGGTGTAGCAACCCCCAAAGGCTCAGCATTAAGGTGGGTGGAATAATATAACAATATCCATGTTGTTATAGTATTCCACCTACCCTGATGTATTGTGTTGTCATTTTCTTTCTTGTGGATTTTGAGGTAACTTTAAAGTTTAAAATCTTCAATATTCCATGGAGTTAAATAAGACGGTAAATTATGGTTTCGTTTATTTAATGCATCCATTTTTTTAGTGTTCTCTTCGTGTTGTCCTTTCTGATTGTTTGTTGCTGTTTTAATTTTACAGTTCAATGGCTTTTTCAATTTAAATGGTAAAAGCCGAGTTAACCTGCCATATGTGACGAATGTTAACTGCATGATGTGGTGTTCTTGTTACTTTTTTTCTCAAAGACGATTTCCCCATCCCGCACACTTCAGTTTTGAGCAAATGTTATCCTCCATGCCACCTTCCAATATTTAACCCTGTATTTGCTGTACAGACATTTTGATAGCTCCACGTTCTGTGAAATTTTAGCCAATTTGTCCTCTTGTGCTCCTTTTTTTATACGTTACGATTTCCTGAGCATTTGTGCATTTTTTCTTACAAGTTATGTTTTATCGTTTCAAGAAATGCTGTTAACCTGGCAGTATTAAAACTGAATGAGCAAGGCCTCTTGGACAAATTGAAAAACAAATGGTGGTACGACAAAGGAGAGTGCGGCAGCGGGGGAGGTGACTCCAAGGTCAGCCTCAATGTCACCACAATCGGGTACCTTAGCAAAGAGTAATCGGCAAGGCTGTTATTTTACTTCTCAAGAAAAAAAAACAAAACAAAACAAAACCCCAAAAAAAAAGAATGCAGATTAAAACTATTTGAATAATTTTGGTGGGGGAAAAAAAAAAGCCATTTGCTTACCCAGTAGCTCTTTGAAAGAAACGGTCTTATTATCGTCAACAGTCTTGGTCAAGCTTGGAAACCTTATTTAACTAACAGATAGAAAGTCCAGTATTGACGGGACCTACGCAGAGCAAATCAGTACTTGCAACTGTACAAGAAACCAGTGATCACATCCGGCCGCCGTATTAACCCTTGAGGACGGGGCTTTGGGCCTTCTCCATGACTGAGCTGTGATGTAGAGTGGGTTTTGAGAGGTGTTTTTTTCACCGGGGTCAACTGTGCCAGCACAGACCTGGAGGCATGAGGGCTTCCCTCTCCTTTACTCTCATGGAGAGGGGTCAAGCAAACCAGTACCAGCACACGCTGTTTTGCTGGCCTGAACTGGTGCCACCAGAGACCCTGCGAGGAACTCTGGTCTCCAGAAAAGAGCTGCTTGGGTGGGTCTGTAGCTCAGGGAAGGAAACGGTGGCCGCTCATCTAATTGCAGCGTGGGGTCAAGAGATGAGCCAAGGAACAGTCACAGCAAGAACATAATGTTAAGCAGAGATGGTAGCCACCCGTCAGTGGTAAAATAATAGCAATAACAGCGATGTATAAGGAGCTAGAGCTTGCAACAGGAAAAGCTGAGACAAGAGTTAGGTTACTTGCAACAGGGAAGTGTATTGATGCCCTAAACTGGAAATGAATCTTAAGGAAAGAGATTTTGGTAGTTTTGTCTAGAATATTAAGATGTCCCCTTTTGCACACCACTGACCCATGCAGGAGCACTGTGGCTGTGTCTGCTCTGCTTCAGAGACAGGTGTGGAGTAAAATCCAAGCTGCAGTGACAGCAGTGGCAGAGCTGTCACTGCCTTCCACCGAGGTGAGGTTTCCCCCGACTCTTCCAGGCAACCCATATGGTAGTGAGACTCTCAAAGTTGCTTTAATGAGCACGTGTATTGCAAAAAGTTAACTGGTGTGCTTTCCTATTGCCAACCTTACCCTGGAAAACTGGCAATTTCTGCAGTCTTTAACCTGGTGAGGAGAAACTGTAGCTAGAGTAGGCTGGATACTACTGGTCACCTTGAGTACAAGAAAATTAATTTAAAACACATACTGAAAAGTACTGAGATTAATTTTCACGGTGACACTCTCCTATAGCTAGTAAAACCAGTTCCTTAAGGAACAGTAACTCCTAATCTCTCTTATAAAAATGCTTCAGCTTTGGTCCAAAATCAATAATAACAGTATTTCCAGTAAACTGCAGTTTCGGATAATTACTGCAAATGGCTGCTGCATTCTGTTAATAAGAGTTGCTTACAGTTGGCTGCATAGGGAATTACTTGGCCTCTCATCTCGGGCGTTAGGAAAAGCCACTGTGTAATAATGAAGGGAGGAATCAAAAACTCTCAAATTCAAGTTTGTTCAGTAACTGGAGGTCTGCAGTGCTCAGCAGCAGCCTGGAGACAAGCATGAGCTTTTTTATGCTTCTGAGCTCTGCTGCTCAGGCTTCACACAACATTTTTAGATAATGTTATACTTGCCAGTATATTAAATGTTTAATATTCTCCTGGGACCCAGCACCGCGTTGTCTAATGCTACCTCCATGAAAGAAAACTCTTTGTACAAACCAGCTTCAATGAACTTCAAGTTCATTGAATTAATCCCAGCCAACTCATGCTTGCAGCCCTAAGGAGACTAAAAAGGATTTTTTTAAATGGTCATAATTAGGACGGGGCCGTCCTTCTATTTTTGTATGTGCTGAAGGACCTGTTACAGAAGCAATACCATTCATTAGCACGCCCTTGACCCTGGTCAGATGTTAAGGGACTGGATTCAGGTGTCCTCTGGTACCATGGCAGAGGGAAGGGGAGGAAACACAGTGACACTGTTTTGCTGGTTTAATCCCCACGTCACCCAGTGCTGTCTCTGCAGTTTGTGGTAACACGCTGTGACGAAGGGTGACTTGTTTGCTTGAGCTGCAGATGTCAGCTCTCAGGGGCACGGCTCAGCCAGTACAAGTCCCCAGGGAGCAAGAAATTGGGTTGGAGAAGACCTCCTGCAGAAGACTAAGCTAGGGCAGGTGGGGAAGGGGTTAGGCGTTTTTTCTAGACGTGTTATAAATCAAAGGGCTTTTTTGTTATGAAGAGGCTTTTCTTTGGAGGCAGTGTTCTGTAGACACCGAGCACTGCAGGCTGCAATGCCATGGTGTTGCTGCAGACAGGCAGATGCCCTCCCAGCAGCGCACACCTCCATCACCGGCCACTAACACCCAGTTCAGGCTGTACCCCTACCTCATGGGAGCCCCGCTGCCATCTCAGGGAAGGGAAGCACTCGGGGTGCAGCCCTTGGGGTGCTATGGCCCCAGCACTCTCACTGGCCTCTCTCTCTCCTGCTCTCCGTCTTCCCACCAGAAGGCTGAATTGCCCTCATCATCTCATCCTGTCTCTCCGGTTAATTGTTTATATGAATGCAGCTTCATTTAGAGAGCGTTTCAGAGGAGTCACATCAAAACTGGTCTTTTTTTCCCCTTTTCCTTTAAAGGAGGTTGGTACTGGGAGGAATTGGAGAGGATGGGGTGGTGAAGGTGCCTCAGGTGGGGATGCAGACCCTGCACCCTGTCACACAGGGTAGCACAGGGACCATTACTCACTCAGGGCAGCTCTCTCTACCGGCCAAGCTGACAGACCACCTCTCTTAGCTTCACCAGTAGGGACCCAGGCTTGGGAAATCGCTGCCCCGCGTTTGTAATCAGCTGCTTCCTGCCTGCTGCCAATGGGTTGTGTGGAGCTGTGAGTCGTTGCAGACTGAGGGTGCGAGTTTCTTAAGCTGAATTCCTTTGTGCAGCCTGATACTCTAGCTTGTGCTGAAAGCCAGAGGTAAGTATGCAGCCTTTTTTGCTTGTGCCAGTGCCCATCATACCACAAAGAACCCAGTCACCCAGAAAATGCCCTCCCATGCTCATCCTCCCCGTGGTTTAGCATGCGGTTCACGTGAGATGAGTGAGTCTGAGTTGCGAGTTCACTGCTTGGCATTGTATCTTCATCACCACTGGAAAATTAAACTGTGACTTCAGATTTCACAAGGATTTTGAGTCTCACAGCAGGGGAAAAGGCATTCAACTGACTTTCTGCAAGTTTTTTAATCTCTTTGGTTACACAGACTGTAAGGTTCGTCCTGTGAGCGTCCCGTGCTCCTGAGGTCCAGTTGTGATTTAAGACTAAAGAGATTATGCTGTTTTAATGAGATTCTTTTAAAGGCTTCATCTCACATATGTCTCATTTTCAGTGCTACCAGCGTATGCCAGCACTGGTGCGGAGCAGAGGGTGCCAGTCTGCCCTGCAGTGTCTTGGCTGTCAGTAGTGCCCAGACGAAGGGAGTTACCCCATTTCAGTAGTGGTCCTTATTTAAGAAGTCCAAAGGGGAACGCGCTCCAGCCATCCGTAATTTGTCTGTGATGCATGTCGATACGCGTGGACTGATTTGGCCGGTGCAGACGTTCTGGTATGTGCATCAAAATTTGTTCACTTAGCTCTCCTAAGCAAGTGTAAATTTAGTTTCATCCGTTGGATTCATGGCAAAATTATACTGCCTTCAGATTCTCTTATACTTGTGAGCCGAGTTCTCAATCATGAGAGAATGCAAAATAGCAGTTATAAAAAAAACCCATATTCCAGGAAATATGTTACAGGTTATTATGAGTTTGGAAACTAATTATTCTGTTTATTATACAATCCCATCATCTCAGAGCTGAGTGATGGCTGAATAGGAATTTAACAAGAAATAGACAAAAGGGGATGCGGATGAGGGTAGCACGCTGAGTGACTTAAGTGAAACTAATTATTCGGTTGCATAGGAACAATTTTCTGCTAAGATAAATTTCTGTAGTTCTGCTCCTGATACATTCTTGCATTCTTATACCTTCACGATAACATTTAATGACAACCAACGCAGAAGGAGAATGTTTGAATGCAGCATCTCACCAGCTTCACATGCCACAACTCCTTGCTAATTATTTGCCTTAATTTCTTTAATATATTCTTTTTTAGGCTGGTACCTCTTTTGGACTACACCTGTGAAATGACAAGCTCTGTAATACTACTTCGTTTTTCAGTTGTTTCATGTGAATCATAGCTTTGCTTTTCTGGCGTGCCAGTTGAGTTCTGCCCTTAGAGCCATGCTCCATAAAGCAGCGCATTCCTGAGCCCTTCCGAGCTGTGAATGTGGCCATTAGCAGATGGGATTTGTTCCCCATTTCTCCGTGCTGTTTTGCTTTGGTACGTTTTTCAGCACAGCCGTTAGCATTTGCAGCATCATTTTTTTAAGTGGCATATTTTTAGACGGAATCTGCTACGCGTTATTTTTCGATGATACCTGACATCTAAAGAGCACCACTGCCAAACGCGTTGTGCTTTAAAGGGAACATTTGGGGAAATGGCGACCTTAAAAATAAGCAGCACAATTTATTTGAGCAATTTGTTTGAAATTACGTTCGTAGGCATGAATTTACTCGCCATCCATTCTATAGGCCTGGGTTATGAGCTGGAAAAAGATAAAATGGCTGGCCAGAGCCAGTGATAGTAGCACGGAGCTAATTCATGTGCGGAGCTGGGAAAGTAAAATGAAATTATTGCATTGTGCAAATTAGTGACAAAGCAAAATAATCCTTTAAAAGGAAGACATCAGAATATTTGTTCAATTGACAACTATTACTTTGTAGCGTATTTGGAAATAATACTGTCTGTGTTTTGTGCCAATAGTGAAGTCTTAATGGTCTAGGAGTTCATCGGAGCATTGCCAAGGGCAGAGAGCCTGCTCTGGTTTGCAGAAATGCTTGAGGATATTTTCCTGGGAATGGACCTAGGAGACTCAGAACCAGAATTTGGGATGAGCAGGTTGCCCAGGTTGGGAAGAAGATGCCAAGGCTGGCATCTAAGAACTGGGAACTGTTTTGTTTTGCCTGTATAACCTTTGGCATCACAAGGACTGGCTTTGCTGCCTTGATGAAGTTGGATCTGAGTGTGCAAGGAAAGGTGCTTGTGCAGTGTCAGCTGTGGCCGAGCTGGGCCTCGTGCAGTGACACTACGTCCTGCAATTATGACAGCGAGAAAGCTTAGAGAAAGACTGGTGACTCATGCACTCATTTTGCTAATACCTGTGGTGCTTAACAGTTAATTTCCATAAATTGCTTGCATGAGTCATTTATCCTGCATTGTAAGCATCAGTGTGGGAAAAGCCGAGGCTGAGCTCCTTGGGACTGGAAAAGGAGAAAGGAAAACCAGCAGCTTGAAGTGAGGTTCCCAGCGGCAGGAGCAGAACCCTTCCTTTGAACAAAGCCCTGGGAGTCTGGGCTTGGCTGTTTCCTCTTTAATGGTAACTGCTGTCACTTAACGTGCAAAGGGAAAAGTAAATGCCTTTCTTCTTCTTCTTCAAAGTAATTCTGATGTTTCAGCATTGAGCTCACGTGGATGCAGGCACTTGTGCTGCTCCAGTGGATATCTCTGTCCTCCCTGGCACCGTAATGGTGGGTCGGACACCTGTAGCTTTGTACAAGAGGCGTAGCTGTTCTTGGAATGTCCTGTGTAGCCTTTGGACTAAGCAGCACCTACCTGCAGCCTGGTGAGGAGACCGAGAGCAGCAGTCGCAGAAGAAGCCATCCCAAGAGGAAAATAAATGATAGAAGACGGGGGGAAAAATGGCTCTGTCTAGAAGCAAGAGAAGGAAGGTGAGGGGATAGCCCACACACAAGGTAAGTTGAGTCTCTTGCTCCTATCCATCCAGGTTAAAAAGGATCCAGGCAATGACAGGAAAGGTCTGCGTTGCTGTTTCAGATGTCGTGGTTTGACCATGACATTAAGCATCTGCCCACCCTTATTCTGCCTCCCTGTTTGGGTGGCTCTTCCAGCCACCCCTTCCCCACGTCTGTACCTCCTGTCTCGGGCACTGCTGTAAATGAAGTACAGTGACTTGTTATGGCTTGCGTTTCCTAATCCAATAGGCACGTCTTATTGCATTAGCACTTGGCACTTCTATTAAATTATGATCCTGCTAGTACAGAGTTTAATTTGTTTGAGCTGCGTTTATGAAACATATAAATATACTTTCCTGGAGACAGTTGCTGCTGCCAAACACAGGCTGCAGACTCTCCAGAAAGAGTGGAGGAACTCGCAGTCTCGGCTGGGAGCACATCTGGCTCCGTGTGGGTATGTGCAGAGGGTGTGTACGTATGTGCAGGGGGTGTGTACGTATGTGCAGGGGGTGTGTACGTATTACAGTGGCATTGTGCAGCCGCGTGTGTCTTCCGTGTTGCGGCGCACAGAGCGTCAGTTAAAACCACCTGAATTTAAAATGTGCATCGAGGGAAAAAACACCAATTCCGCAAGGATACAGTGGTTGCTCCAACCTGCCTCTAAGACAAAAAAAAAAAGGCAAGAAACCTTGAACTGACAAACGAACTCTGTTTCTGGAAAAAAAATGAAGAGTAGACGAAGAGTAGACAAAAGTTCTGTTGTGTAGAACTATTGCTCTAGTAAATGCTCAGCAGTGACTGAGGAACCCCCTCTCCTGAAAGCTTCGCACGGCGTTCAAACGGCCCTTGCAAAACCTGCGTTCAGCGCCCTTAGCAAAGCCTCTCGCTCGGAGGGATTCTCCACCAGAGCAGAAAGCTGACATGGCTGTGCAGGGGCCACTGACACCCCTGGGACAGGAGCGATCCCCGCCGGTGGCAGTCGGGCAGGAGGAGCTGCCGCCTGTCGCATCTCGCGCTGTCGCTTGCTCGGGTGCTGGCGGTACCGCAGCACGGACCGATTGCTCATGTGGGCTGGCTCATAAGGTAATATTTTTGTCACCCCGTGACACCATTCAATACCAAAAGGCACAGAGGAGGTGAAACGTGCAATGAGCTCCTGAAGGAAGGTCCCAGCCCAGCTGTTCCAGCTGAGCCCATGGACAGGCCCCGGGACAGTGCTGGCAGCTGGGGAGCTGCCACCCCGGGCCACTGCTCCCTGGCACCCGAGGGCCCAGCACCTTGAGCAAAGGGAACTGCTTCTGGCTCTGCTGTTGAGGAAAAATAACATCCTTCAGTCAGGGGATTTATCGCCGTGCCCGATGCCTCCGAGCGCTGTCCCAGCCGTCAGCGGGCAGTGTATTTCTTAGGCAACTGGGGGATATATGGGGCTTGAGGCACCGAGTTTTAATCTTCTAATTTTGAAAGCTCTTTGTCCTTTCAAACTAGATGGCTTCTGCTTTTATCCCTTCCTCTGCCCGCCCATAAAGCATTTCAATCCCTCAAATGTTAAATCTTGTAGATGTGCAACTACTTTTAACGCACAATGGGGAAAAAATGGTGCAACTCTGACACGGTAGCAAAAAGCAACCAAGTGTTCATTTCTTAAAGAAGAAATGCCTGGTGCTTTCTTCATGAATATTAAATGCTCACTGTGAAATACAGAAGATACTTTTTGAGACAGAAGGCAACAAATAGGAATAGTAAGCGACTGTAATTTTTTATGCCCATATTTTCAGGGCTCTGTTCACTCCTGCTTGAAGTACCAGGAAACTGTAGTCTTTAAACAGACGTAGTTTGTTTTAATAATGATCTTGTTTGCATCCAAAACCTTCCCCCTCCCTTACACCACCTGACTGCGTAGCAAAAGGCAAAGTTGTGGCATGGGGACATTGCTAAATTGGTAGATTATGACAGGCAGATAGATCTGATCTTGCAAAGAGCAGAGCACTTGGACAATGCATTCACCCGCAGGTTTTGTATCTAGTCACAAGTTATTTCAGTAACAAGATCTGACAAAAAGTCCATTCAATAGTTACAGATCAGAGTGCGATTTATAGAGCTTGGGGGCATAAAGTGCCTTATTTCATTTGGATGGGTCTTAACCTGAAGCAGTGCCCTCTTGAGAATAATGCTGGATTGTGTATCTCTTCCTGGATCGTTTCTATCTTTGTATTTTAATGATTCCAAGATGGCTGTTAGTGAGATTTTTCTGGTATCCTGTCAAATTAAGCAGAGTGCCTGAGCTTGATTTCTGCATTTGTCAGTGCTCCGTGCACTGTGTGCCCGCCTGGGCTGGCTTGGGAACACGGCAATGGACCACTGGCCTTCTGGCCCCCTCAGCTGCAACGAGCAGGACTAGAGGCCCCCTGGCATCAGCTGCCCTTCCTCCTGTCAGAGCTGAGCGGGCAAGGCTGGTGATGTGGTGTGACCATACGTGGCTTTGAGGGCTTTCCCTGTGGTGCTGGATGCAGAGGGCTGAAACCTGAATGTGAGGCAATGGTGCGGTTGTTCAGGGGGGCTCTCCCTGTCCCCTGCAGGTAGTTACCCTCAGAGCCTGGTAAATGTGACACTTCCCACGTGTTCACACCAACCTTCCCCCTCTCCTTCCCCTGAAGTTAGTGGAGATTTGCCAGTGATACCAACAGGAACAATTAATTCCATGTTTTCAGTAGTTTACCCGAGAGGATTTTAGGAAGCATTTTGAATTTGTTTTGCACCTCAGTCCACTCGCCTTTCCCCTGGTACTGTGAGGTAGATTTTAGAAACCCAAGCGTTTAACATCTAAACTCCTTGACGCTGCAGCGTTGTTGGTTGGGTTGTGCTGATGTCAGCAATCCCAGGGATGCTCCAGCCAGCAATGACAGCGTTGGCCGTAGGAAATGAGAGAGAAACAATTCCTGCTACAGAAGTGAGAGAGCTCTAGGTACATCAGATATCTAAATTAAAGGGATTAGGTAAAAATTATAGGGATTAAAAATAAAACAAGCTAGAAAAACACTTTCTAATGTGTTAACCAAGACCTGGTACCACCATGGACTTGTGCCTCCTTCATGTCACTGGGATTTGGATGGGAAGGTGAAGGGCCCTTTGCAGGGGTGCAGCTCTTGGTCTGACAGCGCAGCTCGGCATGGGCGGGCTCGCAGGGAGGACCTCACACTTCATTTAGCTTGTAATCTCCAGAGGGTCGGGTTTGCCAGAAATCTGCAGCTTTCTGTTGCTCTGATCCCACAAATCAGCGATAAGCCTGGTCTAGGCAGATGTTAGACCAGATTTACAGCTGTTCTGCTCCTGTGAGGTGGGATGCAACCGGAGCCCAGGGGTGTCTTTGGCACCGTGGTTTTGCCTCCTCTGATGTTACCCACGTGGCCAGCACCAGGGTACATTCCTACACAAACAGCTTTGCTGTAAATACCACGTCCCTAGTGCCACGCGTCTGCATTTTCACAGCTCTTCTCCCACCACAATTATTTGGCATCTGATATTTGAACTGCTGGGGGGAAAAAAAATGAAAAAGGGCATGTCAGTGGCCACGCAGGGTTTCATGTGGTGGCAAATGTGATGTTAAGCACATCAGGAGCTTGAGTCTTTGGTCTTCTCGACAGACCTGTTAGCAATGGACGAGGCTCTTTTTGGCCATCCTCACCATACATCTGGAACCAGCATCCATCTGCCTTCTGAGAAGGATCCCCATTGCCACTGGCCTTAAATCTCTTCATCACCGAGTGAACTCTCTGTCTCTAGGTGAGACAGCACACATCCTACGTGTGTAGCACTGCAGAAGCCACTGAGCCCTCCTAGGTGGAAACCACTCATAAGAGCAGTGAAACTGCAGTGGTTGGAGCTCTTTCCCAGTGGTTGGCATCCTCCCGAGCCAGACAGCCAACTGGGCATCCCTCCGTGGGCTGGGACACTGATCAGCTCTTCTACAGTTCATTCTCTGCCATCCTGAGCTTCAGTCCTAGGCACAAGTGGGGAAAGGACATTTTCAAGACCAGAGAGGAGCTCTCGCTGCTGATGTTATTCTGGTCTTCCTTCAAGCTCGTGGGTTATCTCTTCACCCTCAACTCCCCCAAAAAGATACACTTGGACTCTGGAGATGCTGCAAGCAACAGTGCTGACAAAATATCACCCCCTGTGTAAAAATATTCTACAGAATATCAGAAACGCTGATGGCTGGAGGAACACCTGCAGTTTGTACAACCCAGGTGATGAAAGGCACCAGGTAACCCCTTGGGCATCTACTGCCTGGGAGATTCAGTGCAACCCATGCAACCCTGAGGAAGCCCTTCAGTTAGTGCTTCAAGGAGCCTTTGCTTGCTACAGCTTTTCTCTGCAGCTCCCTTTTCTGAAATACTGTGTCTAAAAATTCTCAGTTCTGAGCAGTGGTTCATATGGTTTGAGGGAACAGTGTGTGCTGCCTGCCATGTCTTAGCAATGATCAGGTTTGGGGATGACGTTTATATTACATCCATTAGAGCATAGAATGGGATGTGAATTATCCAAAGCTGTTCCAATCACCACTTAAATCTTTGTTGATAGCAAGTAATAAACGTAACTGTGGTGTTGCTGAGACTTTACGCCACTCAAACACCAGTTACATGCAGTCAAAAAAAGTCTACAGATTATTGGGTGAGATTTTGGAGTCCCAGAGTGACTTTTGCTGCTAAATCTCATCTGTAGTGGTCACTGGTTCTTCTCTTTCTCATGTGCTGAGACTTGTGAGGACCAGCCCAAACCCTGGCTACAAAGCCACTAGCATCAGTACATCCCATCTCTCATTCCTGGAAAATGGCCCTTTCCTGGCAGGACTGGGGTGTTCTTTTCACAAATTAACAGCACTTTTCCAAGAACTCAGACTCTTCTCTGCAGTCTGAATTCATTCAAGGAAGGGTCCTGTTTGCAGCACCGGCAAATAAACACCATGGCCAGTAACTGGAATCAGGTTGCCAAAAGAGCAACTGGCCAGCTTTTGCACTTGTATGTGGGACTTTAGCCTGTTGGGTCTCTTTCTTAAGCCAGTAGAAGTTAGAATGATGGCATAAGGTAAAATACCTGTTTTGGGGTTATCTAATTTATATAGGTGCAGGTGAAATCATGAAAATGAACCTGAAATGTCATTAATCAATATAAAAACCTGTTATAATTTATAATTTGAGAGGGGCAGAAGGGACACCGTCTCACATTTGGGACTAATAACTATTCCTCTGATGATTAATTTACTTCTACTTCCAACTTGTTCTGGCCAGAAAGAAATGTTATAATGCCACCAGTTTTCCCAGTGGAGATAAAAATGGATGCAACTAACCTGCAACTGGGGCTGTGTCATGGGACGGCAGGGTAAGAAATCCCTCCAGCGGGGTGAGGTGTCTCCAAGAGAGAGCAGATGGGTCCTGCATCATCGTGTTCCCTCTTTCCATATTCATGGTGTGGAGGGAAAATAGATAATGAAACAGAAACATAATAGATGTGCTCTATGAAGAGAACATGCAGCTCTGTCTTCTGAGGGATGACCTCACACATCACCATGGGGAGCATACTCAGCCTGGAAGCACTGCTGTACTTTGTGCAAGATCATGACAGAGAAGTGCTCTAGCAATTCCTGAATTTGGAGGTGACCAGGATTTTTAAACTGAACCCAAAGCTTTGGGGGCTTAGTTCAGGGGTGAGATTTGCCTGCGAGCACGCACAGCGTTTTTCAGAACCCAGTTCGCTCCGGCAGCATCGTCCAGTCACCTGCGGCCACCAGCACCAAGGGGTGCAGCAGGACTTGTGGGGCTGCTGTCCAGAGCCAGGAAGGGCTGAAATGCAGCACTGAGGAGGCTCCAGGGCCAAAGGGAAGAGGAAGTTCCCTTTGCAATGGTGACACTTTGCATCTGGGAGAAGACCGGCACAGCTTGTTTTCTAGTAACTGATGGCTGAAGAGGGGAAGGTGATACTGTCAGCACCTATCTAACGGGAGCAGAGGGACCAAACTGCTGAAACACCATTCAAACCCATCTCTGTCCCAGGTGTAAAATCATATTCACAGCAGACTCTGATAAAGTGAAGCCTGTGAGAATAGACAGGCACCAATCTTCTTAACGTCATGCCTCTCTTAAATAAATCAACCATAGCAAATGGCTTAATTTGCCATTGGGAGCAATACTGTACAGCACGAGGCACCTGGTACCGCGTCTCTAGACGCAAGTCTTCCAGTCATTTGTAGATGCCAACAAAAAAAAACTCTTAGCGGGGTTTGGTGAAGTTGCCTGACAGATGATCCTCACATGGTTAAGCCTGGATCAGCCAAACCTGCTACATCTGGGTGAAAAACACAAGCAAGCAAACAAATAAAATCCTTCCTTTATGGTGAGGAAGAAAAACACTCCAAGTTTCTGCCCAAGAATACCATCCCATGACATCTGAAATGCTGGCATCCCAAACCTAATTGCCTCAGCTCGTTTTCCTGGGTGTACAGAGCGCAACAAGAGAGCGCAAGCTCTCAAACCTCTGAACATTTTGCTTTGATAAAAGCAGCCACACTGCTAGAGAACTGGGCTGGAAACCACACGGGGGGGAGATGAAAAAGAATCCCGTCATAAATTAAAGGCAGAAGAAAAGCAGCTGCAGCCACCCGGGAAAGGGCCGAGGACCTCACAGGAGTGAGTACAGCCCAACAACAGCAGCCTAATTAAAAAAGCAGCTGCAAAGCACAACATCCCAGGAAAAAGATGAGGAAATGGAAGTCTTTTGAGAAACCCAGAAACCAAGCAAATGATCCTCTGAGCTGTTTTTGGGGGTCCCAGCCAGCCAGGGAGGCAGGTGCGTGGCTGGGACACAGCCTTCCTGGGGGACCTGGGCCAATAGCACCAGGGCAAATTAGGAAAAATCCTTTCCTACAGCCAACAGCCCTTGCTTCTGGGAGAGCCCTACACTTCCCTCTGTAAGGGCAAACAAACCACTTGGCAGTTTGGTAGCCTTGGACCTGCCAGTGTGGGCAGGGTGCTGGTGCTGCCCGGGACCTGCTG
>JANVCC010000073.1:5765863-5877892 GCA_025345505.1 Todiramphus chloris collaris | reverse complement strand
ATAGAAAAAGAGGAAAAAGAAAAGGACTGGTAACAAGATACTAGTATGTGAAAAAAAATTCTTGTAAAAAGATCAGTGCAACAAAAGCCATTCTTTGATACCACTGCACAGTAAATGAACTTGTGTCCTGAAAGCAAACCGCAGCCGGTTTCATCAGCCACCCCAATCGTATCGAATTATGAAACTCCTCCTGACACAAAGCCTCAGAAATCTGCTGCGTGTGAACACGGACTGGCCTGTCACTGCTTGTATGAGCTGATGTCAAGATGTTTCAATATTTACTTACCAGTGGTGTGAGTTTTGGGGTTTTTTTTCCGAGCCACTTTAAACTCTCCAGCTAATCTGAGCAATTCTGTATAGCAGCAAAAGGTGTGACACCTGAAGAAAAGAATCTGTGCATTAAACCAGTTCAGGTCAATGACTGTCAATCTGTAAATCCAAAAGAAAATAATTTGTGGAACTGCATGTCTTGCTTCCAGATCAGTAAATTAATTTCTTGACAAGGTAGCTGAAGTGCGGGCAGAAAATATGGCATTCCTTTTCTTTGTTTTCTATCATCAGGCATACCAAGAGGTGCTTTATGAAAATGACATTGGGTGGCTTTAAAAAAAAAAAAACAAAAAAAAAACAAGAAAAAGAAAAGCTACTTGCTGTTTAGGTTCAGACCATATATCTCTTTTCTTGCTGTGCATTTGCATTTTAATTCACTGTTTAATATCAAGCAATGAAGCAAGAGAAGCGCAGGTTAGTTTTTCCCAGGTCTGCTTCCACCTCACCCCAGTTCTCTCCCAACTAGCACTGTGCTCGGCTAATGCTTCTCGGTTACGGTCGTTTTAAACAGAAGTAAGGGAAGAGGATAGTAACCCAAATTAGAGCTGCAGTTCCAGAGTTATATTAAGCGATCTAACATGACTCCTGCTAGTACTGTTATATTATATCAGCTCCTGCCAACACTTGTTTCATGGCTACTGGGGAGAGGCTGCTCCTGCCCTTGCCCTCTCGGTAGAGGACACCGCGCTCCAGCCGACACTGCTACGGGTAGGGGCTCACTAGTGCTCACATCCAACCTCTTAGACAGCAGCAGCGTTTCAGCCTTGAGCCTCTGCCTGGAAACTACTTAACTTCATCTTTAAAAAAGAAAAACAACAACGACAAAAAGCAACCTTTAAACATATTGTCAATCACATGGGAAAATGTTCAATGGAATATCTGCATACTAATTACCTCTAATCGACCATATGTATTTTTCTGTAGTTATTTACTATAGAGTTTTATTTCATCAGTAACATACAATGAAAAAGAAACTCATTTAAAGCAGTCTGACCCTTAGGCATTTAGTTTGCTGATGATAGATTTGAACTTTTAATAGGATTTAAAAAAAAAAAAAAAAAAGAAAAAAAAAAAGAAAAAGATTATACGAGGAAAGTCTTGTTAAAAATATTTCCAACAAAATGTAATATAAAATAATTTTAAAAGCTCATAGGAGAATAATTTATTGTTCAAGTTTTTAACAAGATATTGACAAAAAAAAAAATTGTTATTTTGTTCTCGTTTTCTTTTCATGAAACTGTGATTTTCTTTTTTTTTTTTTCCAACTTCTGAACGCCATCGCGTCCCCGGCCAGGGCGAGCCAACGCTGCGCGGTTATGAGTTGTATTTAAAACAAACTTCTTTTTTTTGTTTTCTTTTTCTTTCTTCAAAGCTGTATAAAAGATGTATGTTTATCAGATCAGTTTTTAAGAGTGGAGGCTTCACACCAGTGAAGGGAGTTTGGTAAATGGTTTGATATTTTTTAAACTTGCATGTAAAGCTAAAACAAAAACGTGTTAAGTGCTTACCAATTCCAGCTACCAACTTCAAGCTATCGGGAGTTCGGCAGTAGTCTCACGATGATTTGTTTCCGTATGTTCTTTTCATTTGTTATGCTTTGGGGGATCTGGGGATTCTTTCCCTTTTCTTTTTTTTTTTTTTTTCCTCCTTTTTTTTCTTGGTGGGATTTTTTTTTTTTTTCTTGGTACTTTAAGTTCTGATTTTTGGTCGTTGAAACTGCACTTCAGTGAGCAGAAAAATTGCCAAGCAAACTAATGGCTGTAAAAGCAAAAACTGCATGTGTGGGCATCAATTACTGAGCCTCATTTTAATGAGGTGTTGTACAAAGAGTTTTAATACCTTTTGTAAATAAAACTGTAAAGGAAAAAAAAAAAAAAGACCTTGTTGATCTTGTCACTGGAGGGGAGAGTCCCTGCCTTCTGATGTCCCCTTGGCCAAGCAAACCTGCCTCTCTCTGTTCGGGGTGCCCCACAGGTATTTGATCAAGGAATCACAGAACACCAGCTTGGAAGGGACCTCAAGGATCAGCTGGTCCAACCTTTCCTGGCAAAAGCCTGGTCTAGACAAGACTGTCCAGATGAGTCTTAAAAGTGTCCAATGCTGGGGGCTCCACCAGTTCCCCGGGGAGATCATTGCACTGGCTGATTGTTCTCACTGTGAAAAATTGTCCTCTTGTGTCCAGTCAGAATCTTCCCAGGAGTGGGTGACTTGTACCCATTACCCCTGGTCTTTTCCATGTGACTCCTTGAAGAAACGGAGTCTCTACCTTCTTTGCAGCCACCCTTTAACTACTGGAACATGGTAGGTTCTGGAACATAAGGTCTCCCCTCAGCTTTCTTTTCTCAAGGCTGAACAAATCGAGTTTGCTCAGCCCTTTCTCATATGGCAGCTTCCGAGTCCTTGGATCATCTTTGTGGCCCTTCTCTGGACCCTCTCTGGCCTGTCCACATCTTTTTTGTTTAGCAGGGACCAAAACTGAACACAGTATTCCAAGTGTGGCCTGACAAGTGCTGAGTAGAGTAGGATAATGACTTTGATGCTGCTGGTGATGCCCTTGTTGGTAGAGCCCAGCATCCTGTTGGATTTCTTTGCTGCAGCACACTGTTCACTCATATTGAGCTTCTTGTCCACCAGGACCTCCTGATCCCAGTCTGTGCTACACTCATGGATTATGTTTTCCAAGGTGCAAGACCCTACACTTGTTGAACTTCATAAGGTTCTTGTCAGCCCACTCTTCCAGTCTGTCCGTTTAGTTTGGGGCTGGGCAGTGCCTCGTGATCCAGAGGTGCCACTGGTATTCTGCCCACAACAGTGAACCCGGGACGCTGCTGGTGAATTTTGACTGGGTCCAAAAGGCACCCTGTGGGGAGAGGGGGAAGGGGAGGGGAGAATGCTCTACCATCTGCGATGCTCTGCCCTGTCCCTGGAGTGGGCAGCAGTGTAGGTAAATAAATTCCTTGACTGTTGGAAGCTTCAGCCAACATTGCAGTTAATCCAATAACCCCGACTCTTAATTTATTGAGTTTACCTCATCCATAGTTTGTTTTTTCCAAGTCACCACAAACTATGAACCATAGGAAGAGATCCTGGTATTAAACAGCCAACAGACACCCAAATTACACCACAGCAGAGGCAGCCCCTCCAGGGGTACCCCTGCTCCAACCAGCCTGGGATCCCCATAAGAAACCAGCTCCCACTGGTCTCCTTCCAGGGGCCACTACGAGTGATGCTCCCCTTTGAGTGCCCAGTGCCTGTTGGGAGCTGAGCTGGAGCAGCACAAGACTTCACTCTGGGGATGTAAAGCTCATCTCCTGAAAAAGAAAAATCCAACAGTGAAGGTCCTAGGAAGGTAGCACCACTGCAGAGTGGGTAGGCATGGGACCTGAGCAACTAGTTTGGTACCTGCTGCCCAAAGCACACTCTGAAAGCTCACCAGGTGAGCTGTGTGGAGTGCCCTATGGTGGAGCCTCTGCCTGTGGGGGAAAACCTGTGTGGTGATCATGCTGGTACCTTGCTCAGGTCAGCATCTGGTACCCAGCAGTGCGTCCCAGCTGTAGGGCTGCTGAACCTGCAGAGCTGCCACCAGCACCTGGTGCTTGTATGTGAGTGCAGCAGTGGGACATGGGCTGAGCCCACCTGCCTGGCTTCAGCCAGGTCTTCAGCAGCAGAGAAAGAAGCTCAGGAATAAACAAGGGCTAAGTAAGAGCAATAAACAGCAATTACCTGACCTTCCTACAAGGCTGAAGGTTTCAGGTTGTTTTGGGGGTGAGAAGAGCACTGTATTTGGCACTGCTGGGCTCCGTCAGCTCTTCCCACCCAAGGAAGCAGGGACACGTCTCCCTCACCTTGGGGGAGCTCACTGAAATGAGCCTATTTATATGTAAAGCACCCACACAATGTATGCAGGGAGGCATGAAAAAAATATTGTGCTATACTTTAGCCTTCGTTTCACGCTCAACCTCCAGGCCAACATGGGCAGGGTGCATTTTTCTAGTGAGCAGTCTTGACCCATTGCCCCACTCAGCCCTGCACCAGCTCAGGGGTGAGCCACGCTCCTTTCCCCATCTACCTGCCAAAATGTGCCACTGCAAAACAAATAGCTTCGTTTGCCAGCTGAGCCCCAGCGCCAAGCCAGGAGGGTGTGAGCGAGCTGCCAATTCCAGACCGATGGCCAAGCCTGCTCCTGCCAGCTCAGCTGGTGTGGTGCTGCCCAGCTGGGCTCACAGAGAGCACAGGATCCTACCCAACGGGTGTTGAGTGGTGCTGGTAACTGTGTGCCAGGGTGCCCAAGGCAATCCAGGGTTTGGGGTGAAGCAGCACAACTGCACCCAGCGAGCTGGGACAGCCTGGCCAGGGCCGGGCTGGGGGTTTAGCAGCACGCGGGGCCATGGCCATGAGGATGGAGGTGCAGGAGTGAGTCCTGCAGTCCAGGCCATCCTGGGGCTGGCAGTGCCCCGGCGCAGCCATGGGGTGCAGGGACAGTGCACGATGGGCCAAACCCTGGGCGCTGCACCACGCACTGAAGTGAAGGCAGCCAGGCCAGTGCACCAGCCCCAGAATGCCATGCTCTAACGGCCCAAAGGGACTGTGCCTCTGGACTTCTAAAAAAGAAAAAAAAAAAAAAAAAAAAAAAAAAAAAAAATAAAAAAAATCTCAGGGTAATTCATCCCGTTTCTGGTACCACTGGTAGGAGTAAAAAGACCTCAAGAGTCGCCAAGTTCAGACCTAAACAACTCAAACCTATAGCAGCTCCTCCTCACAGCAAAGACCACATCTGATAGCAAAATAAAGTAAATAAGCTGTAATACAACCTCTGCTGTATTAATAGGGCAGGTTTTTCCTTCCAAGGTTTTCTGCAAAGCACTGCAATATATTTTTTTAAAAAAAAATTAAATTTATGGTTATTAAAATAATAACAAGTCATGGTTATTAAAATTAAATTACAAAATGGCTTTGGTGCTCATATTCATCATGCCAGTCTGGAAAATTGACTCTATTTTACATAAACAAGCTCTGGATAACGACAGCTCTATTCAATTAAACTAAAGGATTTAAGTACAGCGATAATATTTTCATGGATATTATCAATTTCAAAGTAATATGAACTCAGAAAATAATACTTCTGCCAGTGGTCTCAGTGCCCACAGCAGCAGCAGCACCCTCAGGCCCAGGCTGCCATCAGGCTGTGGGCTAACGTCAGTGGGGGCTGGGCAGCCTCTTCTGCACCTTGCCCAGCCCAGGAGCCTTGAGTTGGAAGCTCACCACTACTGCAGGACACCACACACACACACACGGAGCCCTGTGGGGAGGCAGGTTTGGCTAAAATAATTGAAGAAGGAGGCTATGCGAAAGATGGGGATCACCTTATTAGCAGGGCCTTTTGTGGCAGGACAAAGGATGATGGTCTTAAGCTGAAAGATGGGAGACTTGGACTAGAGAGAAGGAAGAAATTTTTTACAGTGAGGGTGGTCAGACCCTGGCCCAGGTCTCCCAGAGAAGTGGTAGATGCCCCATCCCTGGGACCATTCCAGGTCCAGTTGGCTCCTTCCCCCACCCCCCCCGAAAAACCCACCCCAGTCTGTCTCTGTGCTCAGGCTGCCTTGTCTTTATTTCATCATTCAGCAGTAGAATTACTGAAACTGGTTTGCAGCATGGCAGCATTGATGCAATAGCAGCAAGGAAAGTGTTTTCTGCAGGCACAGGCATCGGCAGCTGCTGTCCCGCAGGCTGAGTTGCCGCCGGACACCGTGCCAGTGCCCATGGAGGACTGCGAGCGACGGAGCCGCCACACACCCCCTCCAGCCAGCCCAACAGCGAAACCACTGCTCCTTCCCAGGTACCAGGCTGCCCACTCCCAGCGGCTGCAGACAAAGCCCACTGAAAGCACCTGCAGCACCAGGTTTGCTGGATGCTGGTGGCACTGGCAGGCTGACGTGCTGGGTGGCGGAGCCGCCCCAGGCTGACATGGAGGGCAGGCTACTGGCACTTTGCGAACACACGACGTATTTATTGATTGCAGCGTCTAACGTAGACCTGTTACCCCCTAAATTATTTATGACAGCTATGGCATTTTAGGATGACAGAACATCTTACAGAAGGACAAGAGCCCACTCTGCAGCAATTTGTTATCAGGAGAGCGGGAGGGGCAGGGAAGGCGCCATGAGCGGTGATGGAGCACAGGGTGGGGGCAGGAGCAGAGTCGGGGAAGAGCAGCAGCTTTCCAGCAGCACATCATTTCCAGCTGGGGAGAGGCTGCTGACATCTCCAAGCAAACAGGCAGAACTGACACCTAAAGGTGAACTCAGAGCCAATTTGCAGCAGCAGATGAGGGTTGAAACCAAGATGAACAGTGGCACCCGGCCTGCCCCAGCAGACAGTTATCAGGGAGTCTCCCATTATCTGTTTTGTTGCCATTTCAATTCTTTTTTCACTTTAGTTTTAGGTGGCGTGAAAGATTCATTGAGGAGCTGAAGGCAGCGGCTGAAAACAAGCTCAAGCAACAGAGAACAGCTCTGAGGAAGGGCTGGGAAACAGAGCATGTTGGGCACAGGGCTGCCTTCTAGGTGCTGGGACCTGCACGGGGACAGCAGGGCTGTGCAGGGCTGAGGAATGGGGCTGAGCTGCTCTCAGGTCCATGACGGGTTAGGAGGTGCCCATGCAAGCACCTCAGCCTTGTTGGCAAGGAAAGGGTAAGGCACGGAAAGCCAATTATTAAAATCAATAAATAAATACAAAGCCCAACACAAACCACAGCCACGATACTGGCAATGACTGCTGCTTTAGACAATGTCTGGCATATAAATCAAGTAATTGACCACTTAATGCGAGTGTGGCAGATGCCTGTGCCCGTGCCCTGGCCACTGCCAGCGCCTGTGCGGTGAGCTCTGGGTCAGAGCCCCAAGAGCGGAGGGGGACACGGGCTGGGCCCCGCTGCAGAGCCCGGGCGGGACCAGCGAGGAAAGGGGACAGCGCCCGGGAGCCAGGGGCGGGAAGGGGAGCTGGGCCCGGCCGGGACCAGCGAGGGAAGGGGACAGCGCCTGGGAGCCAGGGGCGGGAAGTGGGGGCTGCGCCCGGGCGGGACCAGCGAGGGAAGGGGACAGCGCCCGGGAGCCAGGGGCGGGAAGCGGGGGCTGTGCCCGGGCAGCTCTCCCCTCTCCGCCGTTTCCCTGCTCTAACCACCCACCCGTTTGCCCACCAAGAGCCCAGCAGCGTGCGGTCAGCCCCCGCAGTGAGAAGGCAGCGGCGGGTTCTGGGCTCCATCCCCGTAAGCCAGGAGCGAAAGCCCGTCCCGCTCCGCGGGGCCGCGGTGCTCCGCCCGCCGCCGCTGCTCGGAGCAACACCGCCATGCAGCGGCCGGGCGGGGCGGGAAGCGCTGCCCTCCCCTCTGCCTCCTGCGAGGGGCTGAGAGCTCTCCCCAGGCAGCCCCGCTGCCCCCCAGCCGAGCCCAGCGCTCAGCCGCCGCTGGAAGGGCCCCAAGCCCAGCAGGACCCCTGGGAAAGGAGGCTCGGTCCGGATGAGCGCTTTCAGTCCCTTAAACCCCTGCTCTCCCCGCCCCGTGAAACACAACTCCCTCCGAACAGAAAAGCAGCGATCTGTGGCACTGAGCCAGGGAGATCATTTGACAGAGTTTAATAAATCTGACGGAATTTAACAAAGTATGGTAGAAATTTAGCAAGGTTCACCTTACTAATTACTGCATGGAAGACATGCACAAGGGAGAACTGAATTACACTCGTGTTAGGGTGAGTTAGAGAGAGAGAGAGACTGGAGATGAAAAGGCTGAGGGGTGCAGAGAGTGAGGGGATAACAAAACCTAACCATTACTCAATTGTCAGGGTGCCTTAATAAAATTTACCCTAATCAACGACTTGGTTAAAGAGACGAGAATGGCAAGAGTCACAAGAGGTTTATCAGTATTTAGAGAGTCCCTAAATGGTTGACTTTGGGCAGTATTTTTCCATTATTCCCATCAGAGTGGGTTGTGAGCCAGGCAGGAGGGATTTTTGGGGTACGTTTCCCAGGGAACAGGCATTTCAGGCATGGTTAGGGGACCCTAATCATCCCAACTCGCTGTACTTACCCAGAACAAGAAGGTACCAGATTGCCTCAACTCACTGCTCTGATAGGCACGATCAGAAGGTGTCAGGTTGTCCAAGCACATTGCACTTGTCATTAAACCAAGAGCACAATGTTGATTGGGGTTGGATTTGCCATGCGACCCGGGGGGCTGCACCAGCACAAAGGCCCAGTCAACACCAAGATACACTTTTCTATCTCACAGCACCTTCATTTGGCATCTGTTTAAGCCCCTCTCCATTTGACCAAATCTTTCCCACCCATGCTGCCATGACAACTTTCAGCGCAGGGCTGGCATTTTCTGTGAGGGAGAGGTGTTTGTTGTGTGCTCGGGGAGCAGATTTTAATATCATTCAAAGCTTTTCAACAAATATTGGATTTGAATTCCAAATATGGGCTGAGCAGGCTAATTACCAAAAATGTACAAAATTAATGTGAGAGCCACAGTTTGATCTGAGGCAAATAAATATAAATGGTATTTACTTAATATTCCCCTGCCCTTTAAACAAGGGAAGTTTGCCATATTCAGGCAAAATAGCTTATTATAAAATAGCTGAAGCTGTGACCTATCACAGATGCTGCAGATTACACAGAGCAATTAAAATATCACATCAGACAGGCCACATCAGAAATAGGGCTTAATTAACGGGTGCTTTGTACCAGGTTTCCCCAGGGCCATGAGCCAGGACCAAGGCAGGATGCACAGCAGGACACTGCTGAGCACAGCTGAGTTATCCCAGCTACAGAATGTGCTTCCACAAAGTTTAGTGATTTCCTTCTGGCTGCTGCAGCTAGCTGCTGGCCCAGCTCTGCCCTTGCCACACCAGCAGCCGGGTCAGAGTAAGCATCCTGCAGCCCTTCTACCCCACTGCTACTCACAAGAGCTCGTGCAAGCACCACACTGCTTCTGCCACGTCAGCAGGCATCGGGGGCAAGGGACAAAGCCTCCTGCCAGAACAGGTACATGGTTCCTCAAAGCTGAATTGTAAATGATTGTTTCATAGAATGGTTTGGGTTGGAAGGGACCTTAAAGACCATGGGCAGAGACACCTCCCACTAGAGCAGGTTGCTCAAAGTCCCATCCAACCTGGTCTTGAAAACATCCAGAGAAGGGAAAAGTTTCAACTCGCCTTTAAGTGCCTGGGCTGACAAGCTCTTGGTCGGTGACAACACTCTATTCAGACACCCCAGGGTGACCTTTTTCTTTGCCCACCTTAACCCCATCTCCGTGTGACAGCACTGTGCCCCAGCAGCTCCCCGGGACACTGGCTGCTGCCACCCCAGCTGGCTGCCATGCCCACAGTCCATCAGCCAAAGCCTTGTTTCATTCACACTCCAGTAAATCCCAAGGACAGAGTGACTTTGATGGAAGTATTTCATTGCAGGCTGCCCTAATGAGTTAATTAAAAGTGCCTGAGTATTTAGCTTGGTTACTCTCCTTTTTAGTAACTCTGCCTCACCTCTAATTAGCTGGGTAACTCTTACCTGATTCCCTTCCCAGTTTGTCTGTGTCTGTCTTGCACTGAGGGACAAGGACTGGTAATTCAGAATTATGTTATTATGTTATTTCTGATTCATTCAGAAATAACAAAACTAATCAGAATAGTGTTATTGATCAAGTCTACAAGCACTACAATGCCTTAATATTCGGTACTTTCAAATACAGCCACCAAGACAACACCTTTCTATCCCAAACCCCAGCTTACTGAAGACACAAACTGACCTTCACAGAGCACCAGCGTCGCTCAGCTTTAAACTTAAGTTCCCTTTCTCTGGATTATTTTAAAAAACAACCAAACAAAACCCAACAAAAACAACAAAACAAAAAAAACCCAAACAAAAACCAACACCACAAACAAGAAGACCAAAACCAACCTAGAACCCCACAATATTTAAAAGTCAAGTAAGCCTCTGTGTTCAGTAGTACTAACACTTGACACAAAAAGGTTAGTTTGTTATCATTACAGTCAGCAAATACTCTATTAGCTATCATTTTGCTTTAGTCAATGTTGAACATGATGCATCTATGCAAAAAAATACCCAACCAAACCTATTTCTAAAAACTCCTGGAAATAAAACAAAGTAATTTGCTTTGTGGACAGAACCTGTAGGCCAAGATCATCATCTGCAACTAAAAAATCTGTCAGGATACAAGTCCTTACAGGCAGTAATTTTAAGCAGTCAGGTGCTCCATCTCATCTCTGTTCCATCATCTACTTCAGTGTCAACTGTATCAGGTGCTCTGGAGTGACAATAGCTCAGGTCCCCATCACCTCCGAAAACACCCGGGCTCATCACTTCAGACACAGACAAGGGCACATTAAACAATTATTTTTAACCAGAGAAACAGAAGTCTAGAAGGAGAAGAAAATTGCTATATATTTAAAAGGTGTTTATGTTGTCAGTATAACAGCTGCCTCATTGTCACGTATTTTATGACCCATCGGGCTTTTTAACCACCAGTTAAAACAGCTAACTCACAATGAGGTTTTATTAGGCTCAATACTGTTACAGAGCTATCAGTTTAGCACAGAATGTACCTTACACATTTTACTGTTTTAAAAATCATTATAGGCGAATTCTAAACAAACACTGATGGAGCTCCACAGAGATACTGACTCCCGAGCCAAACCACACTGCCTGCCTCGGCCTGATCTCCTGAGGATGTACAGGCTCCTGTCTGCCACCAGGATAGCTCCTTGACAAAGAAACGCCCCTCAGAAACTCAAGCTCCTCATACATGATTTTTTTTGGACAAGGGGGAGAGGACAGAAAAAGGGCAAGACAAATGTGACACACCATATAGAGCAACACAGTGTTTAAACTAGTACAGCAATTAGCTTGCCATTGCAAAGATAATTTAAGTTCTTCGTGTCACACTTCATCTGCTTTTTAAAATTCACATAAACAGAATATTGAGCATTTATATCAAGCATGTTTCCCAGAGCAATCGTTATCAGCTTGGTCTGACAGAGCTGTTTTACACACTCGCCCTGGAACAAGTCCCATTACCCCAGCCTGTTCTATAGGGACTGACCTCCCCACATAAACTTGGTCTGTAGCCATTTCACTAGAAAGCATCAGTGAACCTCTTCTTGGGAAGACTCAGACAACTGAAAGCATTTCTGGGAACCGCTGCTGCTACAACCCCAGCGCTTAGCACGGAGGTAAGCGGAGTTAGAGCAACCAAGACCAGGATGTCTTGAGTGTGGCCACAGCTGCCCAACAGGCAGAATGAGGTTTTTGCTTGTCAATCTGAACGCGTAACCTTGAAAAATGTGATCATCCTTTCCTGTTAGAGATCGTAGGAAACGAGAACACACTCCTTTATGTAGCAATTCCAGTATTATAGCAACTGGAATACATTAAAGTCCTTGGAGAAGGTGTACCTGCAAGAAATCTCAGTCTTGGTAACTCAAGATCACCACTTCAGAGCACTTAAATCTTTCAAGCTACTTAGATCCTATACCTCCTCCAAGAGACCAGGCCTTAACTTCATAGAATCACAGAATCCCAGGTTGGAAGGGACATCAAAGATCATCTGGTGCAACCTTTCTTGGCAAAACCACAGTCTAGACAAGATGGCTCAGCACCCTGTCCAGGTCAATCTTGTGTCCAACTTGTGTGACCTAATCTCTTAAAATAATTATTCAAATTAAAGAGACTATGATTAGCTTTGTCTTTGCAGCACCTTTTACAGCAGAAGAAAATCACTCCAGCCTTTGGCCAGCAGCTGTGACAGCTCTCCCCACTTGTGCCCATGCTCTCCTGGAGCTGCACGAGGACCAAGGCTGTTAAGGTTTTACAGTTCTGCTACCTCACTCCTTGTATTGTGAAACACCTCCCGCTGCCATCAAATCCTCTCCTCCACACCCCAACAGCTTTATTGCAGTTTTGACAAGCAAGCAGATCCTTACAAATGGATGAGGAGCTGAATTTGAATTTACAAGGGAGACAGAAGATAGAGGAAACACAACGGCTGAAGAGGAACCACTTGGCAGAGTCTGAGGTTACAATTCTACTGATTTGATACATAAAGGGCACCCAAAAGGGAAGCTTTCTCTCCCTCTCACCACCACTTCTTCTGTCACACCCGGTGACTGCAGAGGGAAAGGAGGACTGAGCTGGGCTTTACAGAGCTTGTCTCACAGGGCTCCACAGGAACAAAGGAGCAAATGCACTCAAAGTTTCCTCCAGTCCCTGGAGAACTGACTGCAGAGGAAGAGCACAAGAGATGCAGCATCAACATAACTCAAAAAGCAATCTAGCTACAACAGCAGCTCCTGCTTTTTGTTGAACCCATATTCAGTGGGCATTCAAACTGCTGTACCCAGGCCAATAAGCTCAGCTCCCAATTATACCTTTTTAATCACTAAACAGTGAACAGTCTCTAGACAAGACATTGGAATATCCCCTTCTCCAAAGAACACAACAGGTATTCCTTCACAAACCCACATTTTAGTGATCACAAAGGAGTGATCATTTTTAATGACAGAAATCCACACCTTTGGGGGAGGGGGAATCAGTCATGAATGTGACCTAACGACTTCCAGACCTGAAGATTTCTTATCCAGGTGAGTATCTGAGATAGCGGCCTCACCCGAGTGACCTATGTCCTTTTTTGTCAGGCACTGAACTAAACCAGTCAGACTAAAGGCATTTTCAAGACTCTCCCAGTCTGTCTAATTTGACTAAATTTGGAAACAGGGTAAAAAAAAAAAAGTGCCAGAGATTTTAATGAGCTTTGGATGAGGGACAAATGCCTCAAGAGAAACACGTGAACTTGACCGAATGCAGGAAGGCAAACCCTGAGCTTGTCACAACCCCTGGGGAAGCACAACACATCTGTCCCTTCCCGGTAAACACGGCGCCGTGTCTCTGACCCATCGCATCCGGGTCATGGAAGGGGTACAGAGGGGTTTGTACACAGACAGAAAACTCCCTCCCATGATTCCAGCAAGTATCTAATTCCCATAATGCACTGAGCAATAAAGTGACCACACAGAGAATGATTTACGACCCATTGAGAAAACTATTGTTTATTTAGAAAAAAGGTTACACTGGTAGAATTCAGCAGATAAAAAAATTCTTTTTTTTTCTTTTTTTTTTTAAAAATGTCATTGTGAAACTTTTCAGACTAAAGTTCAGCAATACAAAGCTCCTGTAGCTGTAATTGAATTTTAATTTATTTCAGTTTTGAAGAGAGCATATCCAATTAATCTAAAAACAACATGACGAACAAAAGGTGTGGCAAGAGACAACTGAGCACAGGTTTAGGTTGGGATGGAAGGGACAGGGTTCATTCTTTGCTTCTTTAAACAAGTCAACGTTGTACACAATATACAAATAAACCCTAAGCATTGCATGAAAACAGTGCTCCCACTTGACTTTTTTTTTTTTAGTCACCGATATTAAAAACAGGCCAAGTAATAAATAAAAACTGAGTTTAAATGAGGTAAATCCAAAAAGGTTCAATAACTGTTTATTTGTGGTTTTCAAACATCTAAAAGAATGCATTTCAGGTCGAAAGAATTACTAAACTCAGGCAGTATTTTCGACAACCTAAAGTGGAACTCTGTACACATGAAACCTCTTTTGCACTATGGCAACTGTTTGTTTGCAGCACATTGTGCTAAAATATGGAATAGGTAACACTTTCAGCCAGGTACTGAAAATAAATGTGTAAGAAACTAAGCAACAAGTTAAAAATACAGTAATGTACAACTCAACAATTAAATCCTCAGCATGGGGAAATAAAGCAGAGAACTGAATAATTTAAGGAGATGCAGATGGGTCCTCTTCATTCACAAATTTTTGTGCAATCTATACTCTGGAAAATACATTTCTGGTCACAGCTGGATATCTTCCCATTTCAATCTCACCTGCAATGAAGAGATACATAATTGGAATTAGATGTTGTTCCAATGAATACTGACCTCACCATTTAGCATTTTATTCCATTCACAATTCAAAGAATGAGACTGGGGGGGGAGAAAATTACTGTCATCAGTCATTCATATCCTAATGCTAGTTTAATCCACAGAAAGAACTATATTAATGTGAGCACTGTGTGCAGTGAGACACTAATTTAAAGACACAAATAAGAAACAAGTAGTCACTTGTGAAGGTAATAGATGTACAACCCCCTCAAAATGTTACCATCTCTACATCAGGCAAGAAATAAATGTAGTCAATCTACGTTAGAAAGAATGTGATAGAGAGTTTAACCAAACAGGAGCACAGGTTTAGATTCCACAACCATACTGCTGTAAAAAAGGTTTTTTCCATAGTTCACTATGCCAACAATGGGGTGTTGTCAGTATTCTAGCTCCAGTTTGGCCCATTTCACATAGCTGGATGTGCACTTTACTGTGCAACAGACATTTACCTAAGCAGTTGTTGCTCAAATCATGATGTAGTCATAAAAACACAGTCAAGATAAAACTTCACATTTTATCACTGAAGAAGGTGCAGGTCCTCAGTAGTAAGCTTCATCTACCAAGTTTGCCTTTTTCTTTCTCCCCCAAAAGTAACATTTAAAGAAATGGGGAAAACAAAAAACTGGGATCCATCCACAGTGATAAGAAAATACAAAAAATTTTTTAAAAAGACAGAGTCCACAAAAATTCCATTAAATTAATTCCAAAGAGTGCTCAGAATTTTCAGTTTGGAAGCTATTCACAGAAGTATCTTTGAATTATTACAAGAGGATAAACCAAAATGAAATAGTACCAAGAAGCATCAGACTGAACTCCTTTTTTCTACCAACACCCTCCAAAGAGCACAGGGTATCAGCATGAGCTTCATTACCCAAACCCCTTCCACACATCTGCCCTCAGTTCAGTGGCTGAATGAGCAATGTCACCAACTGAAACCCTTTGAGACCCTTTTTGCAACAATCCCCCCTTTACTCTTTGCAGCCAAAATTCACATGGGGAGATTTTTTTTCAGAAGACACTTCAGATTAGGTTTCAGAATTTGAACTTTGGTTTCCTTTTTGTTTTGTTGAACCCTCATAAGCATTACATAACCTGTCCTATAATCCTTAGGCCTCTTGGAAAAGAATTCCCAACAGAAAGCATTTACAGCTTTCAGATTTGGTGTCTTTTGGTTGGAGGCAAATGGAAGAACCTGGCACTATGCTGTTGTCTTTCTCTGACACCTAAAGCAAGTACAGTGACTACCAGGAGCAATGTTAATTTAAGAGCCCACAGCCAATAAATGTGTGTCAAGTTTTGCCATATAATATCACCCTAAGTATTCTCAAAAATCATACCCATAATTGAATTTCAAAAACCATGAGGTTGGAAGGGACCTCTGAAGACTGTCCAGTCCAACACCCTTGCTCAAAAAGCAAAATGAACTAGAGCAGGTTGCCCAGGGCTGTGCCTTGCCAAGTTAGGTTTTGAATACCCTACAGGTGGCAGCTCTGCCAAAAGCTCTCTGAGCAAAAAAAAAAAAAAAAAAGGGAGTAGTTTATCACCATCCTCACAGCAAAAAGAATTGCCTCCCCCCCCCCCACAGTAACTTTACATGGAATTCACAATAAATTGTGTTTGCAACAGGTAGCATCATTTCTTTAACCAGCCAAGACAGTCATGAAAACAGGACAATCAATCGTCAATCCTTCTTCAAAATCTGAGACATAGGACTTGTGCATTTAAAAATGTCTCCCCTCTGTCTGTAACAGTATCAGCTTGACAAAAAGGAAAACTTTACTGAACAACATCTAAGGAAAGCCATCAGAACAGTGTTACTTTATGAAAGCAAATAATCTCAGACAACAAAAAAAAATGTGTGACTGAATAAAAGAAATTGTTTCTACTTCCTTTCTGCTTATGTTCACTTTGAGTGCTCACAGAATCTACAAAGTTTTAACAGAAACAATTCATCAGTTCTAAATAGAGAACAAACAGAAGAATTACGAAGCATTTGGACAATTTTTGAACAGATAGAGAAGTCATTCTTAGGTATTTGTTGAATACTATCAATTATTTTCATGTTTACCCAACATATATTTTTTAAAATGTAAAACTGTCTACTGCTTTAGGTAGAAAGACTGGTAGTGGTGTGTGACTGAGGTTGGGTAGGTCAGGTGAATGAATTTATGTTCACTGGGGCACTTGAGCATCTAGACAATCTCTATGCTAATAATGGAGAAAGTCTTTTTTTCCTCTAGAATAGAATTAAAAAAAACCAAATAAACAAACAAGCAAAAACCCCAAGAGAAAGAAAGAGATCCAAACAAAAAAACCCCAACAACCAACAAAAAAAAAAATCCACAAAAGAAAACCACCACACAAAAAAACCCCAAACCAACCCCAAAACACCCACACAACAATAAAACCAAAAAGCAAACAAAAAAACAACCACCCCAAAACCCACCCTGGGTACTTCAGCCCTTTCACACTCAGGCTGCTTTGCTTGTGTATCCTTTACAGTCAAAAGAAGCCACAGAAGATATCAAGTCAAACAGAGTAAAGCGTAACAACTTTTACCTTGACTGGAACAATTTTCATTATCTGTGCTTGTCTGAAGATTTATGAGTAGATCTAATGTTAAGGAAAAAAAACCAAACCAATTGTTTTACTACATAATAAAATGAAGCTCATTTTCTGTATTTTTCTCCAATATTCACATGTAAAAGGATATTGTTTCTTTTCCTCTTTCCCTCCAGTGCTGTCTCGTTTTTCTTTCTTTTCTGTTTTTTCTTTATCATGTCTCGATTCCTTTAAAAAATACACATATGGGAAGTAGTTTATTATAGTAGACTCATTAGAAGGATTATAGATATTCACATTTCTAAATAGCCACAGCTAAAAAAAGAATGACAGTAATCAGCTTCTGTGATTTCTAAGTTTATTCCGACTCCATCACTACAGAGTTACAACTGGGTACTATTTTTAGGTGTTTTGCACATTTGACCACAATATACTTACCTGTTTTCACAAAAAAAGCTGTGCATTTGAGAATCTGAATACAAGCAGACTAACTCATATGTAAATTAACTCTGCTTTTAAATATTTGCTCACTAAACCAGTCTGTAAATATTCTGGATTATTCAAAACCTGAAGTATAAGTTCTGAATTTTCCTGGCTTTTCCCAAAATGAGTTAACTATTAGTCCAATTTATCCTGCCAGGACTGCTGAAATGTATTGAGAGCCACAAGAGAAGAGAAGTTCCAGAAGTGTTTTCCCACACATTCACAGCGTATCTTTTTCACTTAGGTCATAAAGTAGCAACAAAATTTAGGAAAAGAGACTGTTCTGTCAACAACGATGAAAAGGAAATCAACAAAACGAGAATAGCTTCTTTTACCTTTTTGCTGCCAGAGGAGCTCTTCTCCATCTTTTCTGCTTTAATTGAATCACCTTTCTCTTTTCCTGAAGACTTTGATTTGTTCTTCTCTTTCTCCTTTTCGTTTAAGCGAGGGGAATCGGAAGGACTTTCACTTTTGCTATGCTTTGAAGAACCAGCTAAAAACACAACAGCAAGTTGTAATTCACAACAAGTAAAAGCCCACCACACAGACACACAGAACAAAATACATACTTGTCCCATTTTCCTCTTTGCGTCGTTTCGTTGAATCCTGTGGTACCTCTCGGTCACTGTTTGAATGATCCTGGCACCAAATACAATTACGCAGATGTTAGTGGACTAAAACACACTCCTGAAGTAGCAGCTGTTTCTATTTCAAAGAACTACTTTTTGAATACTTAAAATGTAACTGGAGTTACTACATCTTGTGTAAAGTTTCTTGAGATCGGTTTTGAAGGGAAAAAGCTTTGAATGCATTACTGTAAACCAACCTTTGGAAAAGTAACAGAAGAAAACCAACCCTGCTATGGATCACTTCTGCTCGGATAGGCTGCACAACCAGTTATTACTGCAAGGACTTTGAACAGAAGGCTTTCCAAGTACATACCAACTTTCTAAACTAGTTCACAAAAATTTCACTAACCCTTTTTCGATCCTTCCTGTCCTTTTCATCTTTCTTCTCTCTCTCTCTGGATCTTTCCCTTGACTTGTCCAAATCTTTCTTGTCCACTTCTCTCTCCTTACTCTTGGACAGTGTTGGAGTAGTGTGGTTAATGTAGTGCTGTTAAATTAAGGCAATATCACCAAAGATTAATATGTATTCCTAGATGTGTAAATAAGAAGTCTTACTCTAACGTAACAGTTCTAAGATCAAAATTACACATTAATACTTCACCAGGAAAAAAAAAAAGTGCCTGAACACACTTTCAAACTTCATATGTATAATTTCATCTATAGCTTTGCTTTATCAATACTGGAAAATCAAGAGCACTTTCTCTCAACAGAAACACTTATATTAAGCACACACAACATGGTTCACCAGTTTGATACACGAGAATACGCCGGAGAGCAGAACTAGGGAAACAGGATATGTAGGTTCCTGGGCTGGCTTAACACTTGCAATCTGGCCTGAAATGAATGAATGGAATGTGCTGCTTAGGTTAAGTTTTAAAGCATAATCTTAATCCATGAAGTATTTAAGACAACACTTTGAATAAATGTGTTTTTTCATCTGAAGGAAAACAAAACTCCACCTTAAGGCTAAACTTGGAATGATAAAAGCAGCTGAACATGAAAGAGAGTTAGTTTTGCTCTGTAATGTGTCCTAGATTGTTATTCCAACTCTCCCTTTTAAGTAATTTTGATAATCTCTGTAAAACACACTCTTTTCACAGAGCTGAGTATGTTTAATGTAAACTGGGATCACAGGGTGGAGAACAGAAAATAAGTCACAGTAATGTCAAGTACATTTGACAAAGTTTAAATGCTATTGTGTATATAAGGCAGCACGTGTATTATATAAATATCGATGCGCTACAATAACTCATTCTGTCTTTTTAAATACAATGACATAGTTACATCTTTTTAAGTAGTATTTTTTTGTAAAATACCAAAAAGAGTGCATTTTAAATTAAAACCACCTTTCCTTGGTATTTTATAAATTTAAGTTACAGCAACACACAGACTGGAATCAGCATATTTGAACCTTTCCCCAGTTTTATTACCTAGCAATTTTATTTGAGAGAAAAAATAACCAAACTTTTAAAATTAAAATGTTCTCTGTGTTTCTTTTTAGAGAGAGATCTTATTTAAAAGGACACCACAGAAAGAAGTGGAAGTTTTTTTTTTTTTTAGAACAATCTAGACATCACCTGAACCAAACCAAATGTAACGGGTGCAAGCTGGAACACAGAGGTTCCATGTAAACACAAGGAGAAACTTTTTCACAGTGAGAGTGACAGAGCACAGACAGGCTGCCCAGGGACATTGTGGAGTCTCCTTGTCAAAACCCACCTGGATCTGTTCCTGTGTGACCTAACCTAGGTGATCCTGCTCTGGCAGGGGGGGTAGACTCGATCTTTTGAGGTCCCTTCCAACCCCTAGCATTCTGCGATTCTGGGAAATATCGTTTCAAATAATTTCACTCTTTAAATTAATCCTGTCATCTCCAGTTCTGGTTTAATTTAGCAAAACTTGATGTTACTGGTCCTATGTTAAAAGTCACACTGACAATGTTAGGTCTCTCCTCCTTTTATTACTTCACTGGAATTTTATTATCTGCCTATACTAGAGGCTCAACCTTCCATACTGCTTTCACTTAATACTTTTCTTTCTGCTCTGTTCCCTCACTCACGTTTTCTTGTTCTGCTCCCTACATCTCCATTCCGTAAGTAAATTCATCCTTGCTTCCTTTTTTATTGTGAGCTTTCAATAGTGGCTTGCAAATACTTTTTTCTACACATCTCCATTCATTTATCACCCGATGCTTTCCACATGAGGAAACAAACATGTAACTCTGCTTCTTCCTATTCTGTTTCTTATGTTCACATGGATGTTCTCAACAGATTCCACTGTTCTACCACCCCAATGCAGAGTGTTGGAAAACTGCATCCCTCCCACCCCCCTGCACAAGAAAAGGCTGGATTTAGTTCATCAGGTTTTATTAACTTCCTTCTTGAAATGCTGCTTAACTGAAACCACATCAAATTGTGGGCACTGTTGTGTAACTTGGACAAAGGTCAAAGCAAGAATAAACACAAACCTAACTCGAGTCTGGCACCATTTATTCTATAACCTGCAGTGTAACCCAACATTTTAATGGTCTGGCCCCAGGAACTGGGCAAAGTCAGGGACAGAGAAAGGCTGTAAGCATGCAACAGCACTAGACTGATGCTAACTTCCTGTGGAAGCTGAACTCATAAATCATACCAGCTTCTGAATATCCCACCCTTTCTTTAAAAAAGTACACAGTAGTGAAGAAAAGCATTTAACTTGTCTTACACCATGTGTAGGGAACACTGGCAAAAAGTGCCATAAGCCTGTCAGAATGGCACTGAAGAGTGAAAACTATTTCATTAAGTGAGAAAAAAAGAGCATTTAGAAGAGGAAGGAAAGAGTGGGACACCTCCCCCATCCCCGAGTGCTTCACAAACAATAAATCCATTAAAAAGTCACACAACTGCAGTACAATTCCAGCTAAGTCTATGCAAACACTTTATAGTTAATTCTAAAATTTAATTTTCAAATTGTCTAGAAAAAGAAAGCTGTTCATTATCTAATTACAAATAGCTCCATGGTGTGCTTCATTACCACATCAGTATGTTAAGTAAAACAACAAGTTTTAAGTAAAAATGTAGCCTAACTAATGAAAACTTGAGTGAAGTTTCAATTAACTACTTGAAACTTGACTAATTAAGGGAGGGGGAAGAAAAAAAAGGAAAAAACCCAACAAACCATCAAGATTATATAGACTACCATATTCCAAACTTCAGATAGATGTAAGCTCAAAACGTACTATTACAGTTTTCTAATTTTAAAACCCCTAAATATACAAGGTATCATGACAATGATTTATAAATAATTTTCTGAAAATATATGGCTTCAATCTATAGACACTAGAATTTCATATATATATATATATAAAATTTCATCCTATATGCACTCTAAGTAGGTATGGTCGGTACTGGAAAGATTCAGTTAAAAAAAACAAACAAAAAACATCAGCAATTGCCCATTATAAAATCAGAGCTATTCTGAATTAAAACACAAAGTGTTCTGAACACTCTGTTGATACAAAGACAGCTACAAGTAAAATAGCAGTGTAAACTGTAGAATGGCAAGTGGTAATCCATTATGCATTTTTAAATTAAATGAATGTTAAGTAATGCTAGGTACACCCAGAAGTTATGCAGAAAGTCCAAACAGTCAGCACCTTCCACATAAGCATCCGTGCTATTTAGTTACACGCTGGTACTGGCAGCGTAACCAAAAATCTTAATAGCAACTTCAGAAGATTTGATCCATTTCCTATTCATCATGTACCCTGCTCACAACTTTACAGTATTTGTGACTGTTAATATATAAGGGGCTGAGTTTAACAAAAAAAAAAGCAATAGAATAGTTGCAGAATCTGTCTGAAATACAGTATTCAAAAATGTCATTAACTCATAGCCCACTTTACACAGTGCTTGTCAGGCCACACACCTGGAATACCATGTTCAGTTCTGGTCCCCACTACACAAAAAAAAGATGTGGACAGGCTGGGGAGGCTCCAGAAGAAGGTCATAAAGATGATACAAGGATTGGGAAGCTGCCACATGAGGAAAGGCTGAGAGAACTGGGTTTGTTCAGCCTTGAGGAAAGAAGGCTAAAGGGAGACCTTATCACCATGCTTCAGGTGGCTACAGAGAATGAATGCAAGGAGTCACATGGAAAAGACCAGGGGTAATGGGTACAAGGCACTCCTGAGCAGATTCCAGCTAGTCACAAGATAAAAATTTTTCACAAGGAGAACAATCATCCAGTAGAATGATCTCCCCAGGGAAGTGGTGGAGTCCCTAACACTGGACACTTAAGACTCAGCTGCACACTCCCGTCTAGAGTGGGCCTTTGCCAGGAAAGGTGGGACCAGACGATCCTTGAGGTCCCTTAACTTGGGATTCTATGATTGTATCAATTCTCATCAGCATTCTTTAGCATACATTCTCACAAGATACTGAATCTGAAGTGTGTTTACTAGAAGCAAATGTACAAAGATGATCATTTAGGATGTTGTCGTGTGATGCTCAGAAATGTAGTACGTAGCACTGAAACATGAAGGTGAAAGAGTACCGATATTCCAGAGATACGAATCAAATGGTTTTTGTTTTAAATAACTAGTATTTTTCAATTGGTATCAAAAGAAGTAGTAACTATTCTAAGAACTATTTTAACTACTCTATTACTTCTTCAGCCACATAAATTGCTTAATCATAAGGATATTTCTATAAATATACAAGTTCCAGAGAGGAACAGAAAAGATACTGACCCATAAAATCTCTTTAAAATATTGATAGGAACGGTACATTCAGGGTATTTTTGTGATGTTTTGTTTCACACAACTATGTGTCTCTGCCATACACAGGTTCTACACAGCAGAATGAAAATCCCCTCTGTTACTACACTACCATTTACAGGAACTGACTTGAATTTTCTGATGGCGTGTGCCACAAGACCAAAAGTTAAGTTCTCTCTGCAACAAAGCATGAAAGTAAACTTTGGTGGTGTCTAAAAGATTCAAACCTTTGCTGAAGAGTCCTTGAGTTCGTTGAGGTTGTCCTGTAGAAAATGAATGGAGATGACACGTAAGCTGGAATAGTTTTCAGAAACCAGAGGAACTTTGGGAAGCATGGCCGTACCCTTGAAACAAAAAACAGCTACTCCTTCTGGAATAAATCTTATGTTAATACTGTGCACTGAATAAAGCTAGAAACTAAAATATTTTTTTTAAAGATAAAAGGGGAAAAAAAAGACAAAAAAAAGACAGTTATGCCTATTCTCTAGACCCAATTATTAAATAAACTACAAAATGTGTTTAACCCCAATTCTTCATAAAACAGTGAAAAACCACTATCCCACCAAGACAAAATCTAAAGAAAAAATAGTCTTAACTCTAAGTACAGCTGAACAGGTGAAACAGGTTTAAAAATATTTTAAACCTGTATCTTCTCCACTTCCAGTTAATGTGGTAGAAGTCAGCCTAGAATGACTTTACATTGCCATTTACAAAAAAAAAAACAGGCAAGAAAAGATTCATCTTTTTGAGTAGTTATCGCTGCCACCTGCTTCCCCAAAACTATTAACAGCTATCTGCATTCTTCAAAATTAACCTGAATCTTTCAAGTAAATTTTACTTAGAAAAAGATATTCTTTGAAAAACCAGGAAAAAAAAATAAAAGCTTGTTCTAAAGTTGGTAAGACGGTGAAGTTTAAAGGCCCACATAATACATCACAGTGCTCTTGATGAAGTATTAGTAACTTACAGTTTTCAATGTTCAACGTACTGCAAATTCAAAGATTCCATGAACATAGACGGTTTAGAAATAAAATAAATATGGAGCAAGGAATGGCTACCCTGAGTCTTCAAGTAGGCTACGCCCATGGTTTTGTGCTGCGCTTGAGTGCTTGGGGTTTCTCTTTGCTGGGTAGTAGGCTTGGTTGCCACATCTGGTTTTATCGTAACGCAGGGCTCAACATGGTGGGAACCCATTGGAAATAAACAAACCTCGAAGGGAAGGTACAACAGAAGCTGCATGCGCACTGAATATACACAACTACAGGAGAACTGATCACCAAGGAGACTTTAAAATGGAACTCCTTTCAAGACTCCTCCTTAGAAGGCACATATCGGTATGATGCTCATCAAGAAGCCTGATGAATTCAGAGGTATCGTACATCCCGTATCATCCAGGAATCTTCAGTGCTATAGATTCTTCAAGAGAAGTGCAGAAAAATACGCTCCACTCTGCTGCAAAGACTCATTTGCTTGTAGCTACCATTGCACTCCAAAAAAACTGACTGCTTAAAACAATGAGGCACTTCTGTGTAAAAATTTTCTTGCCATTTCCAAACACTATTTACAAAATTTGTGCTAGGTCCTTGAAGTATTATTTTGGTTAATTAAAAATATTTTTTATAGAAAAAAAGACAGTCCGCCAATAAAGAAAAGGAATGCATTTTCTAATGCAACATAAAACCTCCAGTGGTTCCAGGGTATACTTGGCACAAAACTTGAAGGAAGTCGAACATTGGCATCCCAAACTTGTGAGCCTAACATGGGCGCTGCCTTCCTCAGGCTATACTAACCTTTACTGTTGAGGAATGTGACGGAGAAGAATGTGTATCAACTTTGCGGCGTTTTTGTTCTGAGGAAAGAAAACGACAAGAGCATTATTACAACACGTTTCAAAAAGGATAATCTAATAACATGGTTTTGTAAAGTGCCAAAATAATTTATGCTAGAAGTTTTGGCACTATGCAAGTCTGTTTTTCTTAAGCTCTCTAGAGTTATCAGCGTGTGTTCGCCCTCTCTTTACGAAAGTCGGCAGGGGAAGAGTAGTGTGAGCCAACTGCTACTAAATTATGCTCATTTCAAACTTCCATTTTATGTAAGTCTGTATCTGAATTTCAGAGTTACTACGGGACCCTGAAAAGGTGAACCCAATGAAAGGCATTGCAACCCTCCTTTACTTGGTTTGCCTTAAGCAATGCAAGTAGGTAACACAAAACCAGCCTCAGATTATAAGAACTTAAAAAAATCAACTTTCAGGATTTGTTAACCCCTAGAAAGGGCTGATAAAAGCTTACTGTGTCCTTCTTAAGGACACAAAAGCCTACACCTTCCACATCCCCTGTTTTCTTTCAGTTCAAAGGTTATGATCAAACTCTTCAGTGCACTCTTGAGATGTTCACATTAAACCTTGTAAGGTCACAATTATACAAATAAATTTTACTAAAAGACCATCTAGACTAATAGGAAAAAAATTGACAGGCTTTATGAACATGAGCACTCACTGAAGACATGTGAAGCTCACATATTTGCAGAGTTTGCCTTTTGGAGATACCCTACTTTAGGCACTAACTGTATTTCAAAGCCAATGCCAAAACGTTAACTATTACGTAGCAATTCTTTTTCGCTATTCTATCTTTCTAGAGAAGAAGGGAAATAAATGTACAAACTTACCCCTTTCAGATTCTGATGTTTCTGATCGGGGAACAGGTGACTTCAAGGACCCAGCTACTGGCACCTTTTCTCCTCCTTTAGCATTTTCCTTGGATTTCATTTCCTTCGCTACATCTCTTTCTCTGGACGGCTCCTTTTCTCTCTCCTTTTCTGCAGTTAACTTTGACTCAATGATGGTAACAACTGTCTTGGATTTCTCTTCTTTTGAAGCTTTTTCTTCCTTCTTGACTTTTTCCTTCTCCTTGTCAGATTTTGGCGTTTTCTCCTTGATCTCTCTTGCTTTCTCATCTTTGTTTGCCCGTTCTTCCTTTGGTTTATCTTTCCCATCCTTCCCAAGTGCCTTCATCTCTGGAGTGGCAGCCGGAGTCTTGTCTTTTTTTTCTTTGTCTTTTTCCTTCCCACTTTTTTCTTTTTCATCTTTCTCCTTAATAATTTTGCTGCATCAAAAAATAAAAAGGCCAATTAACAGCTTGAGTTTTATCACAGAAGTTTTACTTCTGTTTCATAGAACCTCCTGAAGCAATCACTGTCAGATTTCAGATCTACTGTCTCTTTAAAACAACATCTTGTTGCTGTTCAAAAATTTACCTTACTTTAGCCAAAATACATTTAACAACAGTGTCAGATCAGTACAGCTATTTTGTATTTTGCAAGAATTAAACTTATTTATCAAACTTGGAAAAAAATTAAGGCATTTATACAGAACCTGAAAGTAAAATATAAAAGGCAGATCAGTTTCAAGTATAATTGTATGGCTCAGAATGAAAACAGAGAATGTGGAAGAGCAGTTTTTCTCACCTATTAGAAGCACTGTTTCCATTGCTTGTTGTCACTTTCGGTGCAGCGTTGACAGTTTTATTAATAACTTTCACCACACCCTGGGACTTCTCCTTCAGTTTATCTGTTTAAAAACAAAGAGAACAGTTTTATTTCAAGATGTCAATATACATCCTACTGGTTAAAAAAAACCCCAAGTACTTAAGCATATTCACGTAAGATCATGTGTAGCTAACAGCTAAAATAGGTAATTAAATGTGCAACAGCCTCTCCCAAAACCAACTCCAAATAAAGAGCACACATGCAATCTATTTAGCATCACATTTAGATTGTTTTCTTTTCAGTTTAATGAGCCAAACTGAGACAGCATCCTGGAATATGTGAAGAATTCTACTCAAAACTAAATAAATAATCATCATAGGTTTGTTTACCAGTCTCCTCAGTAGCGCTTTCTTCCAGTCTAACTGTATTTATTGTGAGAGATGTAGGCATCCCAGCACCACCTGGCCCGTTTTGGACTGTTGCAGCTACAGCATTCCTGGCAGGTGGGTCTTTGTGGTGGAATTCATTTTCAGGTATCATGAAAGGCTTCCTACTTTTCAACTGCCCAGAATAGCTGCAAGTCGCACAGATTGTTAAATATGCACAAACATAAAGCAGAACATGGGTTGAATTTTAAACGAGGGTCTAATCTAACAGTTCATCCGTTATTTATTTCACAGCTTTTCCCTACTGATACGTAGTTTCTTCCCCCTTTATTGACGAGCTCAAAAGAAAAAAGAAAAAAAAAAAGAAAAAACAACAAAACAACCAAAAAAACAACAACAAAACAACAAACAACCAAAAAACCACAACCAAACACTAGACACAGAAGCAGCCCTACCTCCACACCCTCTTCACCACTACCACCACACACACCTGCCAAACACACAGAAGAAACAGTCTACTGACATAGCAGACTGTAGACTCAAGCATACGTGGAGGATTCTGCATTCACCATAGAAAGATGCAAAACATAACTAAGCATTTTAGTTTAGCATTTAAGAATCATATAAATTTCCAAAATCTAAGTTGTCTTGCATCAACAAGCTTTCTTCATTCTACTCTCCCTCTTACCTACTCGCAGCTATACTATTTCTCTAAAATTAAGCTATGCTCTTGTGAGCAGAAACCTTTACTATTTGAAGTGTTTTACTAGAGTCTTGTAAAGGAAATTAGTGATCATCCAGCACAAAATGAAAGTTTTCATTCACACTGCCAGCCCTGAGATGCAGGATAGTGAAATCTTCTGTGATAAGGTAAAAATCAAATGTTAGGACTGTAACAGTTCCGAGTCTTTAGAAGCTTTTCATGATCCACTTTTAACCACTTTCTTAAAGTAAGGTGTTGTTACCCCATAGCCAATGCATATAGATCGGGTCTCTTCTCTTTCTCTTCCTGACATATCTTATGTACTCTTCTTTCCAAGGCTTGGCCCAGGTTCAGCACTTTGGGATACCATGGAAGGATTTTGGTCAGCACAATCAGGATATTTCTGATATGTGTGTATTCACCTGTTTCAAGGCAGTGTACAGAAGCCTAGAACACAAATTAAAAGTAATGAAGTTGAGGTTTTTTATTAAAGCTTCCAAAAAAAATTAAGTTTTTTGGCATTTTTATTTACCTTAGTTAATTTATAGTGCCATTTGTGTACCACATGTCTAAAATTCTCATAATCCAATTGATCAGCTTTATTTCCACCATCAAATCCAGTTGCCCGTAATATAGTTAGGAAGCCTGGATAGTTGCCACATTCCTACATGGGCATAAAAAGAAAGACAAATATATTTTTCAGGAAGCATAAAACCAATAAATCTGCAAAAGCCCATATGAACTCAAGTGTTTTTTCACTGATTCTGTTACAGACTAAGACACAATCACACTTTATAAGACTTACCCACATGGGGTTTTTTTTTATAAAGTATATTTATGTTGAAATCTTAGTTGCAGATGAGAGAAAAGATTATTGATAATTTAACCAGCTTTTGCAAGGAGAATTATGAGTTTCCATATGCTCTCTAAATTATTTTCAAGGCAAGCTATGAGAAAATCATAAACGAAAGATATGTTTTTGCCGCTATATTTTTTGACACCATACAAAATTATTTCTATTACAACAAGAATTACAGAAACACAGTTATAAGATTATGCCATCACAAAAATTCAATCACAGTGTTTTTACATCTAGCTAACGATTTCACTAAATCCATTTTTATTGGGCCGACTTACGCAAGTGCCCATTGTATATTCTCATGAGTAAACTCGTCTTAACTTCACGTACCTTCTCATATATGACTCTGTCACTGTGCCATCTGGTCACAGTCTCCAGCATACAGCATAAAAACCTGCCGTACCTACTAGCTTCATTTTCAGTGCAACTTGCGACTGTGTATATAATGTCAGAGAAAACCTGTGAATAGCAGAAAGGAAAGGTTACAATGGCTTTACTGAATTACAAAAGGAACAAGAAGCAATAGGAATTTCAAATCTCTCATCTAAACCACTGGTAGGATGGTCTCTAAATATTTAAAAAAAAAATTCTCTTATAAAATATTCTCAGTTTGTTTTCAAGACTTTAATATCCAACTGCTAGTCCTTCACACTTAACCTAGAATCTAAGCTGCTGCTGACAATAGAGTTTTCCATAATTCAAGTGTGTCTGCATTGATTTGTTTTCAAGTTAGTAATTTATTTTAGCAGGTAGAAGGAAACACCTAGACAAGCTGATGCAAACTGACTTTTTTCCTGGCCTCCACAGGTTCATCAGCTAGGGCTCACATGGACTGAATATTTGAGGAAGAATGCTTTTTGGGACCCATCTAGTCAAAGTAGATACCTACTTCAAACAGCTCATCTCAAAGAAAACCAGACAATCTTAATTGAATGTTCATGTGAAAACAATCTTTGCCATTAAGTTTTACAGTACAGCCCCAAACACATCCTTTTCAAAGCTCATAGTCAAATCTGTTCTAACTGTAAAGATGATGCACTAACTTGACTCTTTATAGCAGTGAGTGCCAGAAGGGTTCTGATACCCTGGAACCACACAGTCAGCTGGTACTGCTGGAGCTGAAGGCATCCTCTAGATTCTTCCATCTATGCTCTCTACCCTTCTCACAGGAGAAGAAGGATGGCTGTATGAACAGTGAGAACAGCCTGAACAAATGCCTTCTCCAACTGCCCTGTTTGACCCTGAAAGTCAGGCTGTAACTACTATCAAAAGTACTCCCCATGTCACCATGGGAGTCCCTTCCCATGTCTCAGCAGTGACACAAATTAGTCCACTGTCTGTAGTACCATTTGCCAGGGTCAGAAGGGTCCTGGTGATGCTGCTTCTAGGGGACAAGTAGAATAAATTTGATGCTATAGCAGTAGGGCACCTGGAGCTAATACGGGAGGGTTAGATGAGGCCACAGAAACGCAGACCACTGGAAAGCTGCAAAACCTGAATGCATCTGCTATGACTGCTAACGGCTTTGCTCCAAAACTCTTAACTGGGAGGCAGGAGAGATACTAGTTTTGCATGCTCATAATAGTAATTAAGTGCATACATACATAAAGTTCTAGGTACTTACTCTGTCATAGCAGAGAAGCGTGGAGAAGTTGGGTGTTTTCTGCTGATGCACCAGTTCCACAAAGTGAGCACAATAAACTGCATCGATTGCCGAAAAAATGCATCGAGGAAATATACATAACTGCAAGAATTTTGTGATAGTCTCATTTTTGGTAGACTCTTCAAAAACAAATAAGTTGAGAGAAAAAAAAAAAGGAAAGAAAAATAAGTTAATGAGTAAACATTCAACTACTCTCTTCCCAAGAAGTTCAGTATCACACATGCATATTCTTGGGTTTGTACCTTAGGCCACTTGTGTTCCGGATTTATCGTTAACACTGCTGAGGAAAATTCAAAATAAGTCTAAGTGCTTGAGGATGGGGGGAGGGTAGAAGGGTGGCTGCAGCAAATATTTCTTATTGGGAAAATTCTTTTAGTACACAATAGGGGAAAAAAAACAGGCTCAGAAAAAGCTTTTGGCAAACTTCTCCAACCACTCCAATTTTGCCCATTAGCAAAAGGAAAAGCATCTGCTATTTCTCTAGAACACTTTTCTCCTTTCTAGATGGGGCTCATTTTCAGCTCGGTTTCCTTAGAAATGCTGTCTATATACAGTGCCTTCACAATCATTTTTCCAATCAACCAATTATAGGAATTAAAAAAAAGTCTTCAGTAAACCACCATCCCAACACATACACACACATTGTGTGAAGACTGCACTGTATGCTCAGCAGTTACCCATTCCCTTTGACCAACCACTGGTTGGTCAATACAACACCCAAACACATACCCAAAGTGGTCCCATGGTAGCTCTTGCCCAGTTAACAAGGAGACTAAAAACAAGCTGGGAGAGATGTAAAACACAAAAGGAAGGTAGGAAGACAATACATATATGGATATTCCTGATCCTCATGAGGGCAACTGGTGTTTCTGCGCTGGGATTCTTGCACAGGCTGCAGGGAACAAGTCGTAAGACTCCCAGGATTTACCTGCTTCGATTCTGTGATGCTCATGCAATAAATCTTTGTTCAAGAAAGAACTGTCAGCTTTTACTTAACTGAAAATTTTTAGTATCTACCCATCAGAAGTTATAACAAGCCTTTTGACACTTAAAAAACCCAAACAAACCAACCACAAAAAAACAACCAAGAGAATCACAGCTTCTAGAACAATGGAAGGTGTAAGTTTTACTTCAAACCGTAAAAGTAAAGCAAGTTAGCAGCCAGTCAGAACAGCTAGCTTCTGACTGCTAAAACTCTGCCAAAAAATTAACCTACTCTTTATGATATAACCACTCTATCAAAACTATCAAAAGACAGTAAGCCAGTCTTCAAAAAAAAGAAATTAGTAATTTTTATAAATAATAATAAAACTGCTCAGTTTGGTCATGCAGCACAGTTACAGATCATTGCAGAGACTGCTGAAAAAGTTCAGTTTGTCTCCAGATGCAATGCTGGGGAACTCCCTGCAGCTGAAGCCTGAGTACTCAAGAGCCAACAATAAGCTATTGCCCATACCCCCATTAAGAGTACATGTTTATATGCAGATCATAGCCACACAAATGATTTTCTCCACACTTTTGGGTGCTTCCTTAAGTAGACAAATTTATCAGTCAGCTGCAGACCAAGCATCAGTCAGGTAGTAATTTTCAACCCGGAATTTCACATAAGTGATTAGATGTCTGTACCAGTATATTAAGTATTTATAGGGAAAAAACTTTCTTGATTTAATTGTCAATGTTTCTTCATCAAATCAGCTGTGTGTATCTTACATGAGTTGGACAATAAAACGCTTTCCCCACTGGATTATGCTAGGCTCCTTGGGACAGACGGACAACTACTTCCAGTTACATACTGAAAGTTCTTCCAGAGAAGAAAACTGACCAGAGAAAAACATTTCAGATTAACCACACTAGAAGAGTTCACAATCAATATGAAACATTACAGAGCCTTTGTCAGAGAAGAAAGGTTGTTCTGCCTCCCGCCATATGAAACATTTGCATGCTGTTTTGTTCCGTGGTGCTGTTAGGCTGGTATAATACTTGTCTTTGGAACAAGGTTTATGTTACCACCCAAATACTGGTGTACTGCTCCTAAGCACAAGACTCAAAGTTAAAGTTAACTGCTCATTCAGTTTACATGCCTATTTCTTGCAATGCAGCAATCATCCTAACTTAACAGCATTCTAACTGCAGTAAGTGCATGCAAGCCATCTTGAAATGACAACTTTCCAATGAGCTGCTCAATCTCTTACTTATTTCTAAATTAGTGCAATATTTAAAAGGTCTTGACATTGCAAGAAACAAACAAAACATCCTCCTTAAAACCAACTACTTGGCATTTGCAGCAAAGACACATTACATTCTAATTCTAAGTTTATATGTTGAGGTCTATTAACAAGGTAAAGAGATCCAATTTGAAAATCAACATGAAGTCTATCAGTACAAGCTGAACTTTTAGTTTTGGAAACAGTGATAACTAAAAGAACATCCAGAGTGTTTCCCCTCCACACACTTACTTGCCAGAAGCCAGTTATCCTTCTCCAGTTTCAGTCTCTGTAGAACCCTCTGCACGTGCTCCAGCTGCTTCTTCTCCTCTTCAAGGAGCTTGTCCTGAAGAGCTGTGCAACGTTCTTTTTCTTTTTTCTTTTTATTTGGAGGCTATAAAATGTCAGTGCAATTAAATGTCAACTCACTCAAAAAGCTTTTCAAGTATTCTTTAGCATTATCAAGAATTTAATTACTCTATCTATAGCAAGTGCTAGTGTAATACTCTTTCACCAAATGTTCTGCTTTAGTAATCAACTGGTTTTTTGAACACTGGCTGACTAAAGTTAAGACAAAAGTGTACAGCTAAACCACAGACAGAGGTGCCTAAGATTACTTTCTGAAACACAGATTTTTCAGTAATTTTCACTTAGTGAAGTCACTGGTACTTTTACCATGGGAATTTTAAGGAAGAGTCAGTCCAAATTCCATGAATGCCACAAATCAGAATGGATGAATCAGGATGACAAAACCTCCCAGACCTTACAGATCTTAACATAAAAGTTTCACACACACACACGAGAAAAAAAAAGTCTTTCAAGGCTAGAAAGTTTAAATTGGACCATAAAATTATATAAACATACCATTTCCTGATTGTCATCTATGGCTTTCATCTGGACTTTAAGCTTGTTGACTTCTCTGTCATAGCTGCTATGTGGGACGGCAAGGTCATACATTGTCAAAGACCAGAATGTAGCATAAAACTGAGGACTGATGTCATCCCAAACCTTGGGAAGGTGCAGAGAAATCACAGCATCGTGAACAGGAGCCATCACCAGCTCACATGAAGTAATGTATTTGTGAACTTTGTGCTGCTGCTTATTTCCCTTCTCAGCTTTTTTTAGTTCATCATACTTGGACTGTGGGTTTAAGAAAAAAAATGAAAAATGTATGTTGTTTGTGTACAAACATTATAATTGAACTGTTACAGTATAATTTAACTTCTCAAAAAACTTTCTACACAACAAAAACTTACACTCATGAAATGTCATTTATATATATAAAGAACATTGTACAGAACTTTTAATATTCATCCATACTGGATGGATTTATGTTTCTTCACCAATTCTGCAGTAACACATTATAACACAACAAGTAAAAATTGCTCTTGAAAACATCTACAGAAGTATTTACACATCTGGGGGAAAAGAGATGGAGAAAACTCCTACTGATCAGCCAAATCATCAGAAGACAGCTATCTCATAAGCTACAACTTCTGTCAGTTGTGTGAAAGCTGACACATGGGCCATATTTTCTATGAAGATAAAGGATAACTTGTTCCAGCCCACACCTTCTCTTTATACTTCTACTCCAAAAGCTTCTGTGAGTTTTATATAGTAAACTTAAACTTTAGCAGGAACCTAACACACAAAGTGTTATCACATACTATAGCAGTACTAACAGCAGGCAAACAGAAGAGTTCTACTCACTGAAATATGATGTGCATACATAGGTCTTGAGAGGAAAAATGCAGCATCATGAGGTGTGTGAAACTCGTTACAGAGAACATCAATAGAAGGCACTCGCTTAATGTAATCCTCTGTGCTTAGATTGGATGCTAAAAACCCACCAAACTGTACCAGGGTGTCATGGCACTACATGTGAAAGAAAGGAAAAAAAAAGTTAGCAAAGTTACAATTTTAGTCAAAAGTGAAGTTATAAAAGAAAGCTTTCAAGCTCTCCCTTCTATTTTTCTTTTTTTCCTTTTTCTTTTTTAAATGTTAACAACAGATAGTACGGTAAGAATTCTGTCACGGGGGAAGAGATGTTAAGTTTTCCATGCCATACTTCCATCACTCAATTCTGTCTTCATCAAGCAAAACTACAACCAAACAAAACACCCCTACAGAAGCCAGCAAAACTGTTAGAGCATTCTATTCTACCAGGATGAAATGAGACTAGCTCCTACTGCCTAAGGCAGCAAAAGAATTCAGGCAGCAGCTTTAAAAGACAAGAAAGTTCCTTTAACATCAAGTAAGATCAGAGAAATGTAATGGCCAACTTAAATAAGAATTTAACTTTTTATGACCAAGGATGTTTTAACCCTTCTTTCAGAAGACACGTGTCAGTTTAGTAATATATTTAATACACCCGTATATTGTAATGAGACCGTTGCAAGGAACTTTGCAAACTCATATATTCATATAGAATTCTTATATATTCATATTGCACTGAATTCTTATATATTGTGCTGATAAACTAGAAAATATCAAAGAAAAGGAAGGGTTCTTACAAATGCAACTGTTTTTACTTGCCTGATCATATAATTTTCCCACCAGCTTCAGATGTTTTTCCCCTCCCTCTTGAAAGATCACACCATTTCTCTGTTGAGCCATCAGCAGGCATAGTGGAAGGGCAAGATCATGGTCCAATAATGCATCTTTCAACCTCTGAGAAGACTTTTTTGTATTCCTGATCTGGCCAAAGTATCCACCCTGCATAACACAGAAGAAGTTACCCAAGTTTGGAAATAGTGCATGGCAAATGGAATCCATGTGTGCTTCTGGCTGCAGAAATCCTGATGAATTAACATCAATAGTTTCCTGTCCATCAGTAAAACTCTTTGGATCCTGTACTGCAACCTATGCACATGAGTATAAGAAACTAAATAGTCTTGCATGCTATTAATTAGTCTTTTACACAGTAAACAGTGTGACATTTCAGCTCAGGCATCATGACACTGCCCTTTAGACCTCGGTCTACTGTGATCTGCTCAAAGTTGCTTCTCTGTGCAATACAGGAATTTCAGGTTTTAGGTCGGATTATAGCTAGGCAAAATCCCTACAGGGTCAAGCCTAGGTCAGACTCACCTCAGTATCTGATGCCAAGGATGCTACAATTTTAGCTGTTAAAGTGGTTTACACTCCACTCAGCAGGGAGCTGTGACCCCCAGAGCAGGGCTAAAACAGCAGGACCGCACAACATACAAGCTCACTGCCTGCTATAATTCATGGGTTTGACACATAACACTGGAAAACGAAGGCTGCTTTCATTAATATGAGATGCTGTGAAGCACAACAATTAAAGCTCCTGGACACATTGTCTTGGCTGCCTGTTTTTGAGGCTTGTAAGCTCAAAGGGGTTGGAAATTCTCTCACCTTTCTCAGCTGTGCTGTCAGAGTTCATGAATCAGAGTCTTCAGAACCACCATTAATAAGTAATAGCTACTATTAATTAAATTTAACAAAAACACACCTCAGCTTTCAGTTGTTCTCCACCAGTCATGGCTTCCAATTGTTCCATTGTCATTTCTTCTGTAATTTCTATCCCTGCCATTTTCTGTACTACCTCTTTTAAAATAAGCAAATCAAAGCTGCACAGAAAACAGAGAAGTGGAGTAAAAAAAAAAAAAGCATTTAAGAAACAGAAGCTATGACATTCAATACACAATATAAAGCAACACTATGATGCACATTAAAACAAACAACACTATAATTCTGTTTTGAAGAAGAAACTAGTATGCTGAGTGCACAAGGATTTCTTTATTGCAAGTAAAACATTGGTACTTAAAAGCAATGCAGGCATTCAACAGCTGGATTTCAGAACCCCTTCAGAACAAGGTCATTGGTTTTGAAAATAACGAGTGTGGTGCTATTAACTTTTATTTATTGACAAAGTTATTTCACGAACCTGAAATACTTAAAATTGAATTTTAAAATTTCTATAATGCTACATGGCTTTAGAAATTTACTGGCAAAATTAGTCTGAGAGATTGTTTGGAACACAGAAAACACATTTTTACTTAACACACAGAATATACGAAACACACCAATAATTGTCCCATCCAGAGACAAAGCTTTACTTCCTGCTCTAAATTCTATAAGGGCAATGACTTGTCCTCAACAGAAGTATAGCAAGTTGTATCATGATCATTCAAGGCAGCAGTTATTTTCCAGTAACTTCAGAAATTGGTTTGACTTAAAAGAAGTGTTGACCAATGCCCTCCAAAACAAAGTTATATATTTACATAATTTATGTTGATTCTATTTTTATTTGCTTTTTCAATCAGCATTATGTTTTCTGTCTAGGAACTATGCACCCCATCAGCATATAGTCCAATTCAAACACTGGAATACTCCAGTCTTATGAAACTGCTCATAGTGGTAAATCCATTTTATTTCTATGATCCTAAATACTAAAGTGAGTATTAAAAATAATCTGTTTGGTGTTGTGGGTTTTTTTGGTTTGTTTGGTTTCTCTTTTTTTTCCAAAACATTTAAAGTCTTGATTCTGGGGAAAGACAAGAAACATTACTTACCCTTCCTCTGTAGCTCAATGTGATTGTACCATCATCAGAAAACAAAATAATTGGGGACAGGGGAGCACATGAGACTGTCTACATTGCAGGGAAGGGAAAAAACTAGATTTCTCAACATAAATACCCTAAAATAACATGCTATGTTATCTCCACTGGCAAGCTGTCTTTCAGTAAGCATATGGGGATTCTTAATAAAAACCCTTGATACTCACCTATGTGGTAAAAAATAATACGTTGAAATTAAACAAAGAAATGAAACAGTGATACTAAGTGATGATGATGGAAGAACAAAAGGAAAAGGAAGATTCAAACTGGAAGCCTTGTTTAAAATTTGAGTTATGATTAACACTGACGTATCAAGACAATTCAAATGTTGTTAAATAAATTAGACAAATTATTTAAAATATTAAAGTGTTAAGAGTCATCCCTGCAGAGAAAACATTATGAGAAAAAACCCCTCAAACTGTAAGTCACATCCGTTTATATCATTGATAATTCTTTTGTTTTAATAATATACAATAATTTCTATGACAATACTACAGAACAGCAGGGTTTATTCCCTGTCTGATAAATTGGGGGGGGGGGGGCGACAACAAACCAAAAAACAATATTAAAGTAAGTTACAGATGAAAATCTGTACGTCAAAGAATAATATCTCACAGCTATAAAATTAGAGGAAAAATAATCTACTGATGACAATATTATTCCTTCTGCTATTTAAATTTCTTAACCTTCCTTGTGTTATGCCTGGACTTTTACCGCTACTACTAGAGTCACTACGACACCAAGCACCCACGTACCAGCAAACATCCAAATAACATACTATAAAAATTGGAGTTTATAATGATCAGTTGTGCAAGACTTGCCTTTTCCCAGCTTTCAGTTGATTGGCTACATATTGAAGTAGACCAGCAAGTTCAATTGGGTATTTTCGGAAAACTGCACCACAAAAGCTAGCCAGACCTAAAGGAAGGAGAAACATTGTGACTGCACCACGTGAGATACTAATCATTAAATAGGAATTGACTAAGTACATGTGGAATGTTAGCAATACATGTATTTTTGTAGTAGAAAGAAAAAAAAAAAATTTCCTACTGATTGATTCCTGCTGAGAACTTGCCAGCTCCCCTGTTTCGCTTTAAAAATTAGCTGATAGTGAAATATTGGTCATAGTGATCAATAGCATGGTAGATCATAGGGAAAGTGAGGTATTTTAAACATTACAGTAATAAATAAAACAAGAAGACTTACTCTGCAGCCAGCTCGAGATTGTGGTGTCATCATGCTTCATTCTCTCCTTCTCGGGGTTTGCCAGAGCTTCAATGATACAGTCTTTAGTGGAGTTAAAGAGAATATTTTCCCTCAATTTGTAAAAACAAAGGTACATAAATCTGTTTTTCCAGCACCACAGTTTGTAATATATGAAGATGATATGCAAGTATAGCAAGCATGATATAGGGGATCATTGTTACAGTATGTAAAAAAAAAAAAAAAAAAAATTATGAAAGATATGGTAACTTAAAAAGCAGTATTTACCTCACTATTTCCAGAATCACTACACCTTCAAGGGCAGAGTGAAAGTAGTAAAAAATCCTTAAAAATAAAGTATAATTTTCATTGTGTGAAAGAACTAATAGAGGTGATTCTGCAACCCTCTAAGAGTGTAAAAGTATTTGGAAACTTCACTAAAATTTACAGCAAAAAGTAGCAAGAATACTTTAAAAAAAATATTTAAAAAATATATATAATATTTACTCAGGGAAGAGAGATTAAATCTGACTACAGCTGCAATTTTATCAGTAAGTAGACATACTGGTTTACAGCAAAGGATACATGCCAAGACATCGTAGTTCAGCGAAGTGAGGTATTTCAGTGAATCAACAACCGGAGTTATTAAGTTGTCATATTTTTGTATTTGTGATAAAATCTGAAAGTTACAAAATAAATTCAGCTGAACAGGAACAGTATTTCTTATCTTTCACATAATAACTCAGCACTGTTTAACAATGATTGTCTTCACAACCTACACAAAACATGCTTTGAAATGTATTTTTCAGAAGGTCCTAAATCAATTTCAAAGGAATAGGTAATCTCATTAATTTAGTTATCACTGTGGAGACATTGGTGAAACATGTCTCTAACCTGTAAAAACATTTCTGTATACTTATTTTTCTTTTCAATTATTAGAAAATAACATCATGAAAACAGTTCACTTTTTCCCCCCCCCCCCCCTCTAAAATTTATTAGGAATTGTAAACCTCAGCAGTAAGAGTTTCTGTTGCTACTTATAATAGTAAAGTCTATAAAAATAAAATTAACTTATAAAAGAATACAAGTAACTGTATTCATCAAATTTGAGAATGTCCTCTTGGTACATGACACGTGCATGTGTCTGTATTGAAGTATTAATTCCTTTAAGTAAAATGTAAAAACTAGTAGATCAATAACCACAAGTCACATTTGTGAATAAGGTGAAGGTCTATCAACATATTTTACACTGTTGAAGTGTTCTGTAGCACCAAATAATCCTTAAAAATCCCCCCAGCTTCACATGTGTATTTCAGATTTCAAAGCTTTACGTTTCCTTCTAAATGACCCTGATGTATCTTCACCACACACGTGGACAACTGCCCAGAGCAGCCTAACTTCAATTTGCATTACGCATAACCTGGTATCTCAGATTAAATACTTTACTCCTATAAATAACCAGCTGTAATTTTCTGTGCAGTTGTAGTTATTCAGAAGTTAGTCATATGAAATATCTCAGACTTGTAGACTAGCAAATTACCATATTTTAAAATCTGCATCAAAAGTAAAAATAAAATACTGAAATTAGTACTGTTCTCTCATTAACACAACAGGTCCCTTCCCATACTTTAATATCCATTGTTAGGATGAAATAGTATTCAAACACATGTAACTACATACATAGTCAAATAAAATTGTAGGATTGCTGTGGCTGAGCTTCCCAATTTGTCTTCCAGAGGGTTTCACATTTTCCTTAGTTAAACGCCTGTAACAGAGAAGATATTTTATTGTAACAGACAAGCTAAAAGAACACTAAACCAGAAGGTTAGTTCCAGTGAAGGAACACCTTTATTAGCCACAGAGATTAAATTCCCATTAGCAGATGCATTTTTAAGAAAACTAAGCACAGGAATATTACTCCTCTGGGAGTCTGAACTTTATAATCCTGTAACATGGATAGAATTCAAACAAATCATTTGTCCCTATGTTTCTACTTGAACCTTTTGAGCACTCTGCATTTGGAAGTTGTCAGCAGGACCTATGCCACATATAAAACCATCATGCAATGCTGTCAATCTCTCTTGCAAATTTAACTTAGCCACAGGTAAGTCATTCTGCCTTTGCTGCATTCTGTTCACTGAAAAACAATACCAATTTGATGGTGTTACACTTCCACAGCACTCCCTATGGAAGACATGGGCTTAACATGAAACCTGAGGTCGATAGAAGTAAATTGTACATACAGCAATCTCAACAACTGACAGCACTGTGGCTCATCTGCACAACTGAAACCCACTGCACAAGAGAAGGGATGTGAAATTTTACACTCTACTCCAGCTGGACAGCAAGTCCAAAGAGAATCAATATCACCTTTTCTAGTTTTCACAGCTCAAAGTCCAAAGTCTTTCCCTAGTAACAATCATCGCCTATGTAGAAAAGTTCTAATTACCCACATTATAAAACCATGGCATTTGCTTTTGGAAACAACAAATGTAGAACTCAAATCCCTGACAGTTATGTCAGAGATACTATATCTGAGATAAATGTGAAATTGTCATGAGCCTTCTTGAAGATGAGAATGACTCGTTCTGCTCAACTTAGTGACCTACTGTCAAACCTACAGAAACTGTGACAAGATTTTTGAGACTCTTCAGATTCGAAAGTCTACACACAGAGAAAATATGGTGCACTCCGACATTTCCATAAGCAATTATCAAACAACAGCATACCCATGGAAAAGGTTTTTAATAACCAAATGGGACATTTTTCACAGATTAAACACTCTTGTTGGTGACAAATTTGTCTATATTTTTACTTACTTGACAGTTTTTAATCACAATACATTAAATATTTCATGAACAAAGATTAGTGAAATTACTGAGTCATTAGAAAGGGAACGTATTTGTTAGGCATTTTTTCTTCAGCTGGTGACGTGCAATTGTGTCACAGATGATAATAATTTATGGAATCACACAACTTACTTCATGATATATTTGGCTCGGTCAATGGTTTGAGCTTTAACTTTCACTAGAAGTGGGTGACTATTGTACGTTTCATTCTTCCACTGTCCATAAAGGCGGTACCTTGAAAAATTATGAAGGAAAGCTATTTTTAGTACTGACAATTCATGAGACCACTTCCAAAGAAAGGTAACAAGTTATTCTACTCACCGGTACTGGTATGGAAAAGTTTTGAACATTCCCCATAACTCTTCAGACATGCATGCATTGCACTCCATCAAAGAGAGAGATGGAAGTAAGACTTGGTCGGTAATACTCAACAAACAGCTAAACAGTATCTCCTGAGAAAAAGAAAACAAAGCTTCAAGGTAACTATCAAGTAAGTACAGTAGAAGTAATGCTATGCAGGATATACACGAGTTGCACATCTTGCTAAGCTGATAAAATACAAGTTTGCTACCTGAACAAAACAAATCTAAAAAGGACTTATAAAAGATTTGCAATGAGAGAGTTTTTTTAGATAATTTATAGACCATATATATTGACAATATTTTATTTGCCTTATGTCTTCTATAAGATACTTAAGCAATGCTGCTGAAGTTTTCAGCAAGTTGCACTCAATTTCAAATGAAATAAATCATTTAAAAGTGAATACACTGTGGACTTGCACAAAGCACAACAGGAGAAAACACGCTGAAAACCGTTGCCAGTATCTATTAAGGTATTCGATGCCATTACTTCCATTTGCAAAATCCCTCACTAAAACCTGAAGCCATTATACATGTTCCCAAGGCACAGTACCAATTTCAATAGTTTCAGTATCCTAACCCTCCCCTTTCTTAAAACATTTCTCTTTCTCAGTGAGCAACATTAGAATAACCATAGCAGAAAACCCAAAAGTAAACTAAACCAGAAGAGACCCATTTTCTCTGCAATGATTCAAGTCAGGAAATCATGACAAGTGAGAAGCAGGAGTAATAAGTAATAAGAAAAGTAATAATGAAAACTGTGCCAACTTCATATTGAAAACTTGCTTGTTGACTTAAACACCCAACTTGTTTCTGTAAGCTAGATCTCTACTGGAAACAAGGGTTTCCTTGTGACCACTCTTAACAATTCAGTAAATTAAGAAATTTACAAAGAAATAAATTAGCCATTAAAGAAAAATTAGCCATTGTACCATTAAACACCTCCCCTATTTCTGACTCATCTTTTTCCTCCATGCTTTTCCTCAGTAAATTCTTTAAGATGCAATGGTACTCCAGCTGATTCTGAGCAAATAAGAAGTAGAATGCACTTAATTAAAAAGAATTAGGTTTGAGGAATGCAGGAGAGAAAAGGAAAGGGAAGGGGAAAAAAGAGACAGGAATATAAACACCCCTATGACTGGCTCAAACTTGCCTATAAAAATCAAGACAAATCTGCTACATTTGTTAAAGCATAAAACTCTGCAGAGAAAGAATTGTACAGTCAAACATTTGGTCTCAATTACAATCTTGCATAAAAAGCTTCCAAAATAAACTCACCATTTTCTCTTTATCTTCCTGTTTGCTTCCATCAGACTGAAACTGTAACAGAGACATTCAAGTTAACTGCAGCATAAGCAACATAACAGTTGCAGGATCAGAAGGAGGCTACCTCAGCAAAAGCACAAACCTGAAGTGCCGCATGCCTACTAAGTGTTTAATTTTTCAGGTCTGTCAGCATTGAAATATTTTTTAACATAAATCCAAATGCATTGCTTACACACACAGGAGCTTTGTACACTTGCTCAGGAAGAGGTAATAACTAAAATACCAAGTAACCTTACTACTATATATTAATTAATTCTCTTACTAGAGAAAGGAAAAGAAATGCCCTAAGCATTCACTTCTACCTAACAAATAAACCCAGGACTCTCAATTCAATCATCAGCAGCCATAGATTATTTCCCCCACCTTCATCTTACAATAACAGCATCTTAAGATTTTTATCTTCATTTTTTCCTCTCTCCTTGCTCCACTCACCATGAAAAGCATAATTAAGCTATCACACCACTAAGAGCATAATTATTTTAAAGGTACACCTGAGCATGAAAGCTGCAGTGCATTGTTAGTAGTCTAACTTTATAACTACTGTACAGGTTAACTTAAGAGTCAAATCACCTCAGGTATAAGTATTTCTATTGTGTGTTAAATGTAGTTTTGTAACTAGAACATGCTGATGGCAAGAGTGCATTAAAAACAACTTTCCCTATGTTACCTTAACCACTTTGTCACTGACGAATTTCTTCATTGTTCCAACCTAGAGCAAATAGCTAAAATGTTGCTCATTCTTGTCAGAAACACATTAAACTATTATATTAATTTATTTACAGTAAAACTGCACAAGATATTCCTGCAACCAAGTAATCTCCAATCTACTGTATATATCCACAGAGAAACAAAGGCTTTTTCACAAACTTTCAGTCCTTGAAGGTAATTACAAAGTAGTCCTAACATCCTGCTAACAGCAGGAAAATTAATTACTGCCTTGATAATTTCCAAATTAACTGCATGGTCAGTGCAACAAAACGTTATCACTCTAATATCAATCTTCTCATAGGCCAGCAAGAAATAAGCATGCTATAATGCAAGAGTATTAACCACTGGGAAAAATTTATTCTGGATGAGAAGATGCTGAGAAATTACACCTCCTGCAAAGACAGGGAAGAAGGGGAATATGGAAATGCTTCAAGTTATGACTTTTATTACAAAGACTACTTGGAATCCAAACTTAGTGTAGCTTCTGTCACTCTGTCATAGCAGCTTGGAACCTGATGAGAGCAAATTCTCTTGTCAAAGTCTGTTAAGCTAGACAAAAAGATCTTCAATCCCAAAAATTATCTGTGTTCTTAGCTCTGTATCAACTCAGCTGCACTTTAAAGCTTCCCCTCAGATGGTACGTAAGTTTTGAACATGCCAATATTTATTGTCGTTAGAAGAATTTTTTTTCTTACAAGAAAAGATAAAAGTTATAAAACTGAAAAAAATCCCCCCCTCCAGTACCACTTAGATAACTAAACTCTCTAACTTTCAGTTGTACGTTAAAATAAAAAGATAAGTAACAAAAATAGTGATTTTCTAAGTTTTGGGAGTGGCATTTGTTTCTAACAATGACATGTTTTTTTAAATTAAAAAAATATGAATTCCAAAGTTTCTCTAAGCTGCTATTTTGAAACATTTTTAAACCCCTCTATTCTTGACTTGAAAATAAAACAAGAACTGCTAGTCAAATAGCAAATTGTCAGAAAAGCAGCAAAACTCAGTCTGAGCTACTGAGAACATTTCCAATGGAGTTGAAAACAGAAATTTGACTTACAGTCTTTTAAAAACCTGACATATTACTAATCTTTCAATATGTATGCATTAAAGATATAGTCAAAAGACAACAGCAAATCTCAAGAGGCCATTTTGTTTCTGAAGCTGGTGACTCAAGGCTTTATGGGGTGTTTTAGGATGAGTTCAATGTGGAGACCTCAATGACAGCAAGAGATGCGTCACTGAAACAAGTTCAAGAATAGCAGCATTTTAACTGGCAAACAGGAACACCCCACTCATTAGAAAGGTGTAACATACCCTCCTTCCCACATCACCCAACAGATGGAATAGAAAGTACTATTTGAAGCACTGGAAGTGAATTAAGTTATTGCTCCCTACTGTCTACGCTGTCGTTCTAATACTGTAAAAGCTTCTAGACAATTCCTATCATACATCTATCCTTGAAAAAAAAAAAATCCATATGCAGATAATGTTTTAAAAGCTGATAGATGATAATGAGAAATTAATTATCACTAAATATTGCTGGTTATAAACCTAAAGCACCTCAAGTTGTTCATAAAAAGTGGATTTTATGTTTGTTGATGATAAAAACGATCAAAAATTAAAATACGATTCTCCAAATTTGTCATTACTCAATGAAAATACTTTTTTCTTTCTGTATTTGAATATATACACAATTACTAAGATTTGAGCTTGGTTTTGACATCAGAGGAATAGGTATTTTTCAATTTTTGACAAGCTACTCTGTATACCAACCTCTTTCATAAATGCTTTTCCAAGGCGTACCACTTTTGCAAATAAAATGGGATCATGTGAGAGATGAGGACCAAGGTAACAGAGCATGTTGAACACTTCCTTTCTCAAGTCCTCAAAGCTGTCTGCTTGTTTTGGTGCTCTCTTGTTTGGCAAAGGAGCAATTGGTGACCCTTTAGCTCCTTTAGGAACACCAACTCTGAAAAATAAGATGTGCAGCATTTCAGGTGAAGGGAAAATTTTAAGAATGTATCAGTTGAAGTTAGGCTTGTTAGTGAATTCATGCTTATAAATAAATAGTTGTCTTCCCCTATGTAGCAACAGATTTCTACTTCTCAATTTACCTGCGGTACAGAGGTTCAATTGTCACATGTACAAGCTGGCAAAGGGCAACTGCAATAGACTTGTGTGAAGTAGCATAAAACGGAGGCATCTGATCCATAATACTTTGTGCATGCTGCCAATCACCAATTTTTAATAAAGCTTCCAGTAAGCCAAGCTTTTGATTATCAGGAGGCTGCAAGATAACAAACAATTAATCAGAAAGTGTATTCATAATGTCTTGAAAACAGTTGTCTTCAATATTTCTCCTTCAGCTGTAATCCAGGAAAAAAAAAAGCCTAGTATTTCAACTATGTAATAAAAAAACAAAAAAAAAAAGTAAAATAGAATTCAACTAGACTTTTGGAAAATAAGCAAACTTCAAAAGCAACAATAAACCAGTCCACATAGAATCTAACTTATGGATCAAAGAAAAGAAAGTTAAAAGCAAAGTGTACAAAGTTGTCTGACATATGTTCTGATCATGCCCTTTTCAAAATGAGACAATCTTTTGCAGCTTGCTTCTTTACATGACATTTTAAGAACAATGAAAGCATTTAAAAATCCTTTGTGCTCAGTTGTTCTGGATTTAAAAGCAAAAATTCCTCATGCAAAATCAGATTATTAAAGAAACAAAACAAAACCACACACGCACAAAAAAAAAAACCCCAATAACCCTAACAAAAAAAAAACTAAACAGCAAAGCAAACCCAAAACCTTTATGTGTTTCTTAGTTTGCCTCTATCCTAAGATTCATTTTAGCATCTGCTCTATGAGAGCTAATTTTAAGTGCAAGACTACAGAAAGTTTTCCAAATATCCCCTTTTGAAATACAAGCATAAGAGGGAATAGGAGTTTACAATTAAGATCATGCCTTGAAGCACTTTTACATGGGCATGGTATTGATATATTTTATTGTAATAAATTGGTTTTCACAGGTCCCCAAAGTAAAAGGCTGTAAGTAAATGACTAAGAGTAAGGAATAGCAACTGCAAACTACCTGCATATAACTATGAGCCTAAGATGATGTTTACACCAAGTACATGGGGGGCGGTGTGTGTGTGTGAGAGAGAGATTTTACAAATCTAGGACAAAATCTTTAAGCATTTTGGGGAAAAAACTGTAGTTTTATTTAAATCATGCAAACACAGCAGACAAACTGGCAAAAACAAAAATGAATGACAAAGTATATGCTTCCCTGGTTCTATAGTTTGCATGGATTTTTTCATGGTGTTTTTCCTTTTAAAAACTCTATATAACACTGGCAACTATTTTTTTGATAGTTTTGAAAATAGAAAGCAGTCCAGTACACAGTAACACACAGATGAAAGTTTCATAAAAAACAAAGCGCACAGATCTAATCTATATTCACACTGAACTTAGGCAGTTCATGACATTTCAGCCTTTGCTTTGGAAAAATATCTGCACTTCAAAACAAGTTGAGCCTTTGAAAGATTAAAAACATGTATGTGCAATTAGAAATGCATGCACTAATGTTATTTTACCATATAACTACTTCAGGTTCCTTTGGTGCCAAGGATTGTCTTTTTAAGTCAACATACACTATGTTAAAATTTAGAAAAAAGTATAAAATGAAAGAGTTGAAATTCACGTTCAGTACAATAGACTTGTTAAAAGTCTTATTATTACAAAAAAAAAAAACCCAAACCAAAACCAAACTACCAAACAACAAACAAAAAACCAGAAGCCAGTTATTTTAACTGGCCTGTTCATACCAGTTAAAGTTTGATACTGAATGCCAAATGTTTGGTGATTTTGCTCTTCTGAAACAACACTCTCCAAAAGCAAAAGCATGCATGGCACAGAAGTGTCAGCCTGGAACTGCTGTCAAATGTGGTGATGCTGCCGAGTTCTTTGACCTCTCAAGTATCTCTCTATTATTCAGTTCTGCCAAATGCTTCTTGTAAGGTAAAAGTAGACAAAGCATTTGCCAATACTTCATTAATCACATTAGAGGCATGAGACAGTAATAAATTTTAAGCATGTAAAATAAGCATTTTGTGGATTTAAAAGGTAAGTCAGTAAGCGTTAAACACTGTTTTCCTTATCCAGGCATTTATTCCATGGTACTGAATCAAAAATTGTATGTTAAAACTGCATACTCAATACTCAAGTACTCAAATTCAGACTGCCAACAGCTTTCACATGTAGATACTCTACTAATTACTACAAATTGCACAGCTAAGCACATAAATACTAATAGAGAAACAAGCTTCACAAGAAAGAGCACCCATTGCTCAAGCGTGCAGTCACAGAAGCTGTTTTTAAGTACAGCTCCCCATTTTCCTCATCACACAGGCTCAGACTTTGTTATTTGTCACTGTAATCCTTCAGAAAAATGTTGCAGTTTCTGCAGAAGCTTAAAATTCCCTAGTACTTAAATACAAAGCTTAGCTATTAAAAAAAAAGAATCTTAATTCTCCTAACATTACTTGCAATATATACGCTCCCCACGTCCCTGCAAGGGTTCAGTTTTCTGTCAGGACGTGGTGACACAAACAGTTGAGAGAATACCAGGCAGCCTGATCTGACTGCAGAGAGGGTGAGCCAAAGCAATGTGGTATGATCAAAAGGGATGTTGAACTAACGAGTGGGAAGGAGGTCAGAAACTTAAAGCAGCAGATGTGGCTGTAGTTGCGAGCCAGGAAGCAGTGACTACATCAGCTGCCTGAGGGAAGAAAATTAAATTAGATTTTTCAAGCTAGGCAAGAAACATGGAAGGAAGGTCAGAGATGCACAGAATAAGGTGGGGTATAACAAATAACTAGACAAAACAGATTGATACAATGAATCCAGAATTACAGAAAACTTAAGAATAGAAGCTGCCAAGACTGATGGACCCCTTCCACCTCTCCAGTACAACACAAAATGCAAATATCAAGCTTTTATTTTATTCCTTCTTGTTTTAAGTAAGATGTTTGAACCGTTCACAGACACTCACATGAAGATCACAACAGAAGGCTGCTGAGAGATTACATAATTTAGTTTAAGTAAGGCTTGAACACACTGGAACAGATTAGACCTAGGGTAACATGAACAATATGTGAGACAGTAGCATCTTAAAGAGTATCTGTTTACACATAAAAGGATACAGATCTAACAGAAAGCACAGTGGCCAGTTATAATTACAAGTGTTCAATTATAACCTTTATCTACAGTGCAGGATAATTATAGCAGCATTCGTAAGTCTGGTAATTCTTTATGTTCCAGTTCTCAATCAAGAGAAATAAGGAATAAATTCTTACTAATGTTCTTGTTTTTAAGACATCAACTGGGATTATATTATCACAGGTCCCAGAAGACACAAATTCTTAAAGACTGTGAAGTACACAAATGCTGGTACATACTTAGTGGAGTTCATACAACAGAAGGGAGTCAATAAATTAGCTATGAACCAAGAACATTAAACATAGAGAAATCCAGAACAAGCCCCAAACCATGCATTTTTGCACATTCAGTGTAACAGAAACACAATCAGAGGATAGACACAAGCCTTCCGAGAAGTACATACCTATGTTTCAAATAAATATTAAAATGTTTTCATAATTATTACATTTAATTTAATTTTAAAATAAGTTTCTTGATAGCAAACTATTCACACACACAGACACACCTTTTCAGTTTTCTCCTCCTCTTTTTCTTTTTCCTTCTCCTTTTCCTCAGTCTTTTCAGAAGACAAGACAACCATGGTAAGTTTTCTGACAATTTGCTTTGCTTCCACTATCTCTCGCTTGTGTTCCTCAATGATGGTATTATCCCCTGGTAGAAGCTGCAGATAAAAAAACCAAAACAAATCAGAACAAACATTGTATCTGAAAATGCAAGTGACCTGCTGCTACTTTCAATTGCTTGGGCTCAAAGCAGAAGCCTGTGCTCCCTTGTTACTAAATCAGGTAAATGTACTCCCTAGTAGACTTTTTCCTTGCTACCATCAATCCAAGAAGGAAGTACGCTAGAAGTAATGAGAGTTAAACATGTGTAACACCTGCTCCTTCAAAAACAGCTTACATGAAGAGATACCTAATATGGTAAAACCTCAGTGGTCTTATAACTGAGAATGATCAGGGTAAGGAAGATAACCTTACACTTGAAAATTTAATGCTCAGGAAGTAAGACAGAAGAAAAGCCAAACTTCAATTTAATTCTCAAAACCATGCTCAAAATCTAACTGCAAATAAATAACCAAAACTCACTGTAGAGTCATGACCTCTTTGATACAGTAATCTTTTCTTCTATTGTTTTTAATAAGGGAAGACTTTTACTGTCTTTTTCACCTCCCAGTTGACAGTAGAAGGAGGAAAGACTAAAGCAACACCTTCAGAGAAAAGATAGAATTCCTTGATATCATAGAAATTTGGGGATAAAAGAATCCCACTTAGGAAGGTGAAAGGTTTAAAGAGCTACACTTTCCTCATTTGAAAACACAAGTAATCTATTATCATTCATCAAGAAATACCTAATGTGGAATGTCAAGGGGTAAATCATATCATCTGGATACAATACATATATGTGTGTGTGTATATACATATATACACAAACGGAAAACAGTTCTTACAGGCTTGGAAGGGGAAGGGAGTGCAAAGTCGGGGAGAACATTCTCAATATGAACAATAATTCTGACAGCTGCTATTGTATAGGAGCTGCACAATACATATCACTTAAGACTCAACACCTACATACTGTTTTCTTGAAATTCCCATAGCAAGTTAAACTAAATCTGAACTGAAAAGAAGGAAAAAAAAAATGCCCTCCCAAACAGGCAAACACGGACAGAGAGACTGGCAGAGATATTCTGGAATGAAAGTTGATTAAAAATGAGACTGAGAATCAACATGACACGGGTTAACAGTATAAATGAATGCAGGAACCATTCTAGCTGTGAGACTGCCAGAAAACATGCCCATACCTGTACGGGTCTGAGTTGAGATTGCACAGGCCACTGTAATTCCAAGTCTGACAAACACTCCTTAACAAACTAGCATTATTATCACGCATTCCTCCTTCCACACTGATTATTTGAGATGTACTCTCCTACTCTTGCTCCACCTGACACATTTATAGCCAAAACACTCCTGTGAAGCCAGAGCTAGTTATTGACAAATCAGATTGTGACTACGGCTATTAACTGTCACACAAATTAATGGCAGGAACACATTCCAAGATTTCCACAGCTGTAACTAGAGTGCATTTTCTTGATTTCGGTGAATGAGTTAAGAGTCTTAAAATATCTACTGATATTCTGAAATCAAAACTTTGTGTGATAAATGTAACATTCTGTTTACCATCAGTCAAACTGGTAGACTGGTTGGTTGGTAAGACTGTAAGACAGAAAAGGTGAAGTCTTTCTGATTAAATCTGAACATGTTACTCCATTTTTCTCTTCCAACCTAACAAATGGTCAGGATTCTTGTAGATGGAATGAGAGACCTATTCAAGAATATGCAAGAGTTTAAAAAAAACCCTACTATTAAACTAAACAATATTAAGAGCCAATTGTCCTTCCACCTCTTTCAAAAAATGATCTTGTAGAGCAAAACAATCAAAATATCTAGTTCTTCAGAAAAGTTACTCAGTCATTTAAAGCATACTCAGGTACTTGCCTCCTAGCTCCTATTCTACACAGTTAATTCCAAAAAGTGCATCAGCATTCAGAATTCAAAGTGTATTTACAGGGTGGCATTAGAAAATGATGGAAAATAGTAAAAGACATTAAACTTGTAAACACACAGGTACTGCACAGTACATCCTGAATCTGAAGCTTTAGGAATTGGGTAAAAATATCTGGGTTTTTTTGGTTTTTGGGTTTTTTTTTTTTTAAGTTTCTTAGTCTTGACATTTGACAGAGTAGCACTGGCACTTACATGAACATAAAGGTCTTCCAGATCTATGAGATTATGTTGCAAAAGGACAGCAGCAACTCTGTACAAGGAGGAAGGTGTCTCGCCACTTGGATCCTAAAAAGAACAAGATTGCAAATTTAAGTAAAAAAGCAGACGGACCATTGCAGGTCATGAAACAGAGAAGAAACTACTCAATGTTCAGATGAAACACACTAACCCACTGTTCTCCTTGTCATCATGTTATTAAGGTGTCTGTCTCGAAGAATGTTAAGCATTCTCCTCTAAAATACATTAGAGACTTCCACTCGAATAATTAAATTATTGTTTTTAATACTGAAATTTGACAACTTAGAAATTAATTTCTACATAAAAAAGGATCTGCAGCAAAAATCTCCTATCGCTTACTGCAGTTCAACACTAAGAACAACCAGACAACAAATCAAAAATTAAGAATGAAATACATTACCTGATAAAATTTGAATTTGAACCCAAGAATATGGCAAAGAGTTTGAGGTTCACACATGTACATGTAAGACTCTATCAGTGGTACAAAGAAGTCATCGTACTCAGGCCTGCACTCATAGACTTCTAGGATAATATCCAAAACTCTGTTCGGATCAAGGTTAAAACATCCTAGTGGAAAAGAACAGAGTAGAACAGCTTAACATTGCTACATTTCCTCTTTGTTTTATATCTAAAGCACATATACATTAGTTTTTCAAGTTAATTCTTTTAAGTTAAAATTAAGCCTGGATTTATCTACAGCAAAATAATCTATATCACCCATAAATACAGCACTGATCATTTTAACTTATGTTGAATATTGAACTTGGCAAGGACACTTAACAGGACTTTCAATTCAGATTACAGAAAAAATGGGAATTACCACCTCAAGGCAAACATTTAATAAGTAAAAACCCAACCTTATTAATACTGCAACACCAGCAAAAGGCATGGGCTGCTTCCTCTCCTTTTGTGCCGGCATGTATATCTATGCAGTCACACTAATCAGCCATCTAGAAATTATTTTATACCCTAAAAATTGTTCTGGTTTGAGCTGGACCTCAATCCACCTGGTTGTACTGTCCTGTCAATTCAGTATTATTGGTGCCGTTAGGGAGATCAGTTTGTTTATTCTGAGAGGAGGAAAAGCAAGTATATAAATCAGCTTAAGCCAACCTGTAATCATACCTGTATTTTACTATATAAACTTTTCCACCAAAACTCCAGGAGACATGCTCGAGACAGAAATATTACTTATATCAAAAGAATCCACATCTAAACTATTTTCTTCATTGTGCCATGAGATTTATCCAGGCACATCCACTATGCAGATAACGTAATCGCATCAGTCTTTCCTTCCCAAAAGCCATTTCCACTACACCAGGACCTACTGCAAGTCAGTACTTTAAAAGAACTTCCTTTATAGGAAGCCTATTTGCGATTCCTAAAATTCCAGAAGACAGAAAAATATTGTTATAAAATTCCTCAAACTGTGTGTATTTTTTACTGTAATAACTAGCAAAATCATCCCCTTCTCTAGCCCTCTTCTAAAACAACTAGGGATTTGACAGACTTAGGCAAAATCCTGTGATAAATGAAAAATTATCTTTTATAAATCAGTAGCATAGCCTTTTGACCATTACTGATACCACATGAAACAGGCACTGGTGCAAACATCAATATATTGTATAAAACTCTTTATTCAAAAAGGAAACTTAAAACATGGGGAACAACAGATATTTCCTGTTTTCAATGTATTTTGCACTTTCTTTGTGATGCTCTTGTCAAAACTCAGAAATGTGGACAAATCACAATCTGATAAAGGGAGAACATATACTACTACTCATTTTTCTGCAAAAGGAATCACGTGCTCAACTTCTTTAAGACTGAAAGAATATTCATGCATTGAAATGAGTATCTGAAAATAGCAAAAAGCATTACTTTGTTACACCCCAATCTGCCTTCTTAGACATAAGCACATCCTCAACAAATACTGAAATGAAGCAAAAATCACAGCACACATATTTGAGGCTGTACCATAAATTCAGTTTAACTGCACAACATTCCCAAGATTAAGTTTGCCATCAGAATAGGAACTTCCAAATGTAGTAACTCTATATCCAAGGTGATCTACCATTACATGTTGCTATCACACTGCATGTCTGAATGACATATCATTTGATCCACAGGCAATCTCAAACAGTAGTCTATAGTCACACTCTGTAACTGTAAAAACAGTGCCCATATTCCTTCAACAAATTCCTTACCTATTAAAGATTTGATATTTTCAAGAATTAAATCACTAGTGATATTTCCAGATAAGTCTTGCCCCAGTTCTGCAATGAGCTTCGCGTAACCTTCGTTCTCCTCTCTTAACAAATTAAACTTCTGTTGCTTGTAACTGCAAATAAACAGAAATTCAAACCTGTTGTGTAACATGCCCACAGCAAAGCTTATTTATGCTCTTATCGACATGAAATTTGTTATACAAAATGGTAATTTTGAACACGTTTTAAGAACTTGCAATTTACTTGATCTATTGCAAAAATGACAGAATGCAGTAGAATGAATATCTGTAAGGTAGCAAGCAAGCTCCAAACAAATTCAGCGCTTCTTATATTTCAAATGCAGACCATTAAAAAGCAAGATAATGCTTAAACTTGACACTAAAGCTTGTTCTTATACACTATGCTGGAGAACAGCTCTGTAACCGTCTGTGCTTAATGACCTATTCTAGTTTCAAGTGGTGTTTTTTGAGACTGAAACATTGGATGCAGAGACAAAAATCAAACACAGCCTTGAAAATATATCCTGTGTTGCCAAAACTAGTAACTGCATTTGCTTATTTAAGAAAAAAAGCCTATGTTTAAGTGATGCATCAATAATTGATTTTCTTACACTTTGTAAGTTCACATTTGTCACAAATAAAATTAGGTATTTAATCTGCACATACGGAATTGCTGTAGCAAAAGACATAGAAATAGGTGACATTCAAAAAGATTTTACATTTATCAGGAATTTTTAAACGAAGAGGTCTAGAAAGGTTCTTTCTGTCAAATGCAACAAAACAGATTTCTTAAAGAAAATTATTTTATTAAAAGAAACATTACACATACTTAGAAAACAGATTAATTACCGTTGCCCCTCCCACCCCTTCCCCCAAACAACCATTGCCCCCAAACTTACAATAGTTTAGTCTTTATTTTAACAGATTTCTGATTGAACTGTTGAGACTGCTTGATAAGTCCTAATGACTCCAGTGTCTCTGGATCTAAGCGCTCCTTTAGGACAGTGTCAGATACAAGATACTGAAAAACCAAACATATACACCAGATTTGATTACAAAGACCCAGAAGCCATACATTTATTTATCTTAGGCTACATACGCATTTGGACTACAAAAAAAAAAATGAAGTGCAGGTATCATGGTGATATACCATGATACTGAATGCATTCTGCTTCAAACACAGAACTGGACAAAACTAAGAACCTATTTTACAGTGGTACATTCTATATACAAGAGCACCTTGAAGAAACAAGTTCTAGAGCTTCCTTGCTGGTTACAATGGATACAAGGCATAGCATCTAGTGATATTATTACCAAAAACAGTATTTACAAAGCTTACAGCCATTCTCTCATATTCTGGGAGAAAATTCTTACTACTTTATGCTGATTTTTCCCACATATTAAGCTTATTCCATGTGGTTAGGAATGCCACTTCTAAAGACAGAGGAGGTTGCATAAAGGAGTCCAACTCAAAACATACTTTGGAAGCAAAATTTCCATTGACAGAGGGAAAAATGTAAGTTCTCTCAAAACTCTTCAAGGGACAACTATTCTGTATTACTCTACCGTAATGCTCTGAAGATGCATTTTTGAATTATTTGGTAATTTGCTAAAGCATTCCAATAGCCTTCTCCTTTAAAAGAAAAATACATTAAATAAAGCAAGCAAACTTCAAAACTCTGTTTTTTCTTGTCAGATTTTGGCACACACTTCTACCAAAAGATCTTCTATGTGCAACTTACCAAACAGGCTAATACCAGTTGGGTAAAATGATCCCTCTTATTTTTTTCTTCTAAGCAACTTGTTTCAATATCTAAAGGAAGAAAGAAAAAAAGGGGAGGGAAAAATCATTTATGTGAGTTTATAATTTGTAAGAGTTTCTTCATTTTATAGCTATTCTGATAACTATAAATGGTAACACAATGCAAAGCAGCTTGTTTATAACCTGCTAGCCTCTTACCACTTCCCAGCTACTCATCCACTTTGAGGTTCACATTATGGTTTGATGACAATTCTCACAAAACCATAAATCTCATGAAAAGGTAAAACTGAAACCAGAGGAATGCCATAATAATTTTTCTTGCCCCCTCTCTGTTACAATAAGGTTTATGTCTGGCATTAAGAATCAATAATAAGCCCAAAAGAAGACAAATAGGAATCACAAAAGAACTACACGATCCTTGCTTGCCTTAATGTAACATTTTAGTCTCTTTTCCTGTGTCTTCGGAGTAACTACCATTTACTGCCTGGTCTGCAGGTTTTTTTACTAGCTACGATTCTGTCTTTCCATTCTTTTCTTTTGCATTGCCATCTACTGAATGCAATTCATAAATTCACTCCCATGGGAAGACAGGCCAAGGAAGCACACCTGTCTAAAGTAGTTAAAAAGAGCACACCATTACAGGAAGCCAAGAGCTGCAAAAGGAGTGGAAAACTCTATAAAATGCAAGGTAGACATTATAAAAAAAAAACCACAAAAAAAACTACCAGAACACCCCACACACATACCCACAGAAAAATTAGACCCATAAAGAAGACAAAGATCTGAGAAAGAAGGCACAAAACAGACTGAAAACCAATCATATAGCAGCATGGCACCGGAGGCAAGAGACTTGTCAGATCAGTCTGGCCCCTAGCAGACAAGACTCTAGTCAAAGAAGAATCTGCAGGAAAAAAATCAGTCCGTGGAATGCAGATGAATGGATGAAGTGGATAAATCGAATTTCTCATCTGTTGAAACACATTAACTATAAGATGACATTAGAAAAGAAAAAGAAATCCTGATACTAGAAAATACTCGTTAGAGTGGAAAACTTGTTAGAGGAAACTCATTAAAAACAGGCAAAAATCACTGTTACAAGTCCTCTGCCCCAGAGTTTGAAACCTAGCTCCTAAGCTGTACTACTTCTCTGATACTAGCAGAGGCATGACATTTGGCTACATACTAATTCAAAGGAAAGGAGGGGGAAAAAAAAACCCACTACAAAACCAAAAAATAGACAGATACACTAGGTATCAGTTATTCACATAGTTTGAGAGGGAACTAATCTAAGTTTTCCAAGTCATCTTAAAAACCAAAAGGGTATCAGTTTAATACTGCATTTTAAAAACTAATTATTATAAGATATGATAGAAGTACATAGAATGAAACAAAGTCAAAATTAATCATTTAGCTGTTACAGAACCAAGGCTGTACAACAAAAACTTAATTAGGTGCCTCTCTGCACAGGCAGCTACAGCAGAGAAGAGGCCGCACTCCTTCAGTTAACAGAAGGAGCCAGGATCTGCAATGAGCAGGTTATCAAAAGAATTTGTTGCAATTTGTTGAAGAGCCATAGAGACGTAGAACAAGATAAAAACTGCAAGCAGTTAAAACTATGATCTGGAAAAAAGTATGCAGATTAAAATAAAAATCTTAAGAGAAACAGCTTTGGATCAACATTACACCATTAAAATCCAGAAGTTATTACCAGAACATGAAGTATTCATCTTTCAAAGCCTGCTCATTTGGCAGATAGTAGCTTAGGAAATTATGTCATTTGCCATTAGATTTCTGGGCAATTAGTACAAGTTCCATTACACTAAGGGTGACTGTACAGATAAAAATATTTACAGAACACATTCTGTGAACAGAAGACCTACCCACCAGTATGTCTACTTTTATGTTAACTACTTAGAAGAATGGTAACAATGCTAAGTCATTGAATTCATTATCTAAGACGCAACATTTTTACAAGCTCTTAACTATTCTTGGGCAGATCAACCTCCACTGCCTTTAATAGGCCAATGTCTGGAAACTTTTCATTCTTCTTTGTGCTGTTGAAGAAATTATAACTGAGATACAGATACATTGAGGAGGAATCAGTAAGTATTTTGTAAAGGGAAGTTGTGCTTTGCAAGACTGAATGAAATTTCCTGAAGTTGACAAGCAAACACAGATTTCTCCAAATCTGTCACAACAGAAAGGCAGGGAACTCAGCTTACCTAGTATGCAGAACACATCAGCTAGGATGGAAGGCATGTCTTCCCGAAATTCCTAACAAGGAAAGAACCCCGCACTCAGTGAATACAAACTTCAATATGGACACTTTTACGTATAATTTTTATTTCATTACATAAACCACTTTACCATAAAGTAAATTCAGATTAATTAATAATGTATATTGTTACTAATGATATTAATAATTCAGGTTAATTAATAATTAGGAGGGTCAATTTTTTATTAATCTAACATAAATGCTGTACCAATTATTCCTGTGTAATGAAATAACATAATATTTGAAGGTAATTTTAAATAGTATGTTTAAGAGTGGGCACGGACAAAACCCTCTGGTTACTACCTCCATTTCTCTAGGACAATAGAACCCTCTGTCAGAAGAGAAGCACCAGCCTGTACCGTAAACTGGAATTTCTCAGGCACCAAGCAACTGGCAATTTCCTACAGTAACTATAAATCAAATACTATCAAATGCTACCTCAACAGCAAGGTGCACTTCAGCCTCAACCACTGTTAAACCCAATGCAGAAGTCTAAATACCTAAGGTTATCCTAGAATAGATTACTGCAAAAGGGTTGTGTTTTTTCCTTAATGTTCTATATGTGTCAAACCAGCAATCTAAGAACTTAAAAAGAATAGGAAATAATTTTTGGAAGACTTTTTTTAATGTGTTCTTTTTTCATTTTTTTGACAGTTTTGTTTTTGTGGGGGTTTTTTTTTGTTTGGTTTCCTTTTATAAACACCAACATTTGAATAGCTTAGAAGCTTAAAGAAAAATACTCTCTTCCCTACTTTATTTATTCGAAGCACTTTAAGAAAAGCCATTTTCAAACAACAAATCTAACACATTAAAGGCAGTCATGGGACTTCAGATACCTCAACAGTAAAATGGCAGTTGCGCATTGTTACATTGCAAGAAAGATGTGAATTCTAAAAACCAGTAGGTGGCATTACAGACATGCTGCACAAGCAAGTGAAATCTATTCTTTGCATTTATTAAAAGCTTCAGACTTCATATGACTGCAAAAAAATATTTCAAGTGCGGACAAATGACGAAAAAGGACTTGATGTGAGTGACTTTTTAGACACGGAAAAACAAGTCTGTTAAATATTATCCTGCTTGATTTTCATTCAGACTTAAAATTCTGAGAAATTTAGTAAGTGTGCATTTATTATAAATCTATACTTACTATGACATCACCAAGAACATTAGAAGCTTGGTCATGCTTTAAGTTTCCTCTGACAACATGGTATGCAAGCTCATACAAAGCCTGCTGGATATCTGTTGAAAGAAAACATATTATTAAGGAACATATTTGATAATCCTTGGTCAAACTTTTAAAGCAATGTTTGCAATAATGCTGTAAACTTGCAGATACCCCACAAGTAAAGAGGAGATGATTTTCTTGCCAGTAATGGGGACTACTCTACTAATGCTGACAGATTAATTTTGAGTGTCTGTATCTAAGACTTCACACAAGCAGTTAAGAGATGATCCACTTTCCCTAAAGATTTTATGGAATAATAGGGAAATGGGATGAAAAACCACAGCCCTGCACATAATAAATGACTTGACTCTTGGCAGTTGGTTTAACACAGATACCTTTAACTTGCAATTCATGTAAGTGTATTATACATATCAATACATACATAAATACACAGAAAACATTCCAGTACTTTTTCTTAATCGTATCACAGATATACTTTCTAAAACCATTTCTCTAGAAGAAAGTAAAATCTATTTGAAGAAAAAATGCTTAACAAATTCTGTGATCTTTTTCTTAAGGGAAGCCTCCCAAACTGAAGAAGGCTGTTTTATAAAACCTTCTATTAAGCTGAAACACTAAACACCAGTACTGTATTTGAGAAAAAGCCTACATTAAGCATGGTGGTTTAATGGCAAAAAACAGCTACAGTGAACTGGTAAGGAATTGTTCTTAAATAATACACCACTGTGTTGCTGTAATTTTTCATATATGAAAAATAATCAAACCTCATGCTTTCACCCTGCACCTGTACCATGTGATTTGCTAAATTAACAATATTTTCAAGAGGTATATAAGTTACAGATCTTAAGGACTTAAATCAAGTATTCAATGACTTGGTGACTACAGATCATTGTAGATGCCTTCAAGCAAATTTATGTTTCAAATGGCCAGGTTAATTTTACCTATCACAGTGGTTTTGGCAAAGAACACAAATTACTAAAGACTTGAATACAGCAGGATTGGTTTAAACATCAATTCCATGTAAAACAACTCAACTACTTTGAAGGCAAATTCAAGAGGACAGTTTGGTGCAGTACTCAATTTAATAATTTACAATGAACCCAGACCAGACACAAGCACAGCCTCAGACGTGCCTCAGCAACTGGCTCCCTGTGCTGTGGAGCATTTGTTGTGCAGGTACGCTGCCAAATCTGACCTTTCTCCACAAGCTTCTGCTACATAGGGCTGCAATAAATGTCCTTCTGGAACTAAAAGGCAGAAATGCCTGTGGCAGTGCAGTTTTCAGAACTGGATCCAGGCCACACGGTGTCAAACAAATACTTAGCAGTCAGTATTTCTGTACCTCACTCCAGATTATCTGTATTTTCAGGGTTTCTTCTGTCACCAGGATTCAACTATTTCTGCTGTCTACTAATTTCTCTTATACAGACACTGTATCTATCTAGTCATTCACACCAGGTCTTTTAGAAAATGACAGCAAGGACAAAGAGAAAGGTAAGTGCATACAGAAATTGTCAGCCTCTGTCTAGAACAGAGAACATCTGGAGGCCTTTCTTCAAAAACTTTGAGAATAGTGATTTAAAACAGTAACTTCTTACTTAATAATGAAATGCTTTGGTTTATCTTTTCTGCTATTACAATTAATTGTCCATCATGACTATTTTGGCAAGAACCCAAGACACCATCTAAATAGTACAGCACATTTTTGGTCTTAGTAATATGGAAACTTTTCTTCCAACAGATTCTGCAAAGCAAACAAAAATTTAGTTTTTCTTTATACACCGCATTTCCTTTTGAAGTGCAAATTTAAAGACAGCAATACCTTTCACTAAGAAAGGAGAAAAAGACTGTAACTCGGGTACTGTTGTAAAAATTACTTTTTGCAGTATGCAACCACACTTGCATACATTAGTGTTCATACATTTACCTTTTAGAATAAGATCTAGTTGTACGTTGAGTTTATAAAACTAAATTCTATTTTCCTCTGCACAGATGAAATAGTGGAGTACCCCACCGCTGCTCACTGCTCTGAAGCCAAGCCTAGCTGCGTGTGTCTGTCCTGCCTCACCAATTGTAGCATTCACCTCTAGTGTGTGCTCATGACCACCACAGACAAGTGTTCCAAGCAGATACACGCAGAGGTACCATGATCATCTGTTTCCAGCGTTGGGTTTTTTTTTTTTAACTTAATTGAAAACAACTAAAAAATACACACAACTTACCTCTGAAACCCATATTATCATGGCTTCTGTTTTCACTGAGAGTGCGACATAGCTGCACACTGAAATAAAAAGAAGGGGTTTTTTTTTAATAAAAAACCATAAAACCAGATATTATCATACATGCACAAGTGTTTTGGGGCTCTTTTGTTGTTCTGGATAAAATAACTTTAAATTTGGACAGTTTAAATGATTGATTACATTTTAATTTTCATAAAGTAAACAATTCACAGAAGTTATACAGCAAAGAAATACAAAACAGATCTCATGCTATGTATCACATACTTAACAAAAAACCCCACAAACCTCCTCCTAACATTACAAACACAGAAGTGAGAACACTAGGTAATTTTTAGTACCTGAAAGGATGCATAGAAGTGCTAGCGTTAACCTACTGTGCTGTTAATGAATGAGAAAATGCTTCTCACAGAAATTCTGACTATGATCATTTTCAAACCTGGCCTGTAAAAAAATTCTAACATTAAACTACGTGCATTATTTCCCAATGCAATGCTTTATCAATGATAAAACAGAATTTTACCTGATCTAGTCACTAAGAGAATCCACTATAGAATGCAAAGACTTGTCATGTTACGTTGTCTTTAGTCAATGTTGAGGCTCCCTCAATCAAATTAGTCATAGAAAATAAACGCTTAAAGAGCAGGCTTCTCACTACACGGACTGCTTAGAAATGGAAGTGCTACCAAGATTTTTCCCCTCTCCTCTACCACCCTAACATGAGGTTTCAAAGCAGTTTGACATATAAAAGCAATAGTACTTAAAAAAGGTAGTGATTTACCTATAACAGACACCAATGAATATCTTATGAATTTTCTTCACATTTGCAAATTTTCAAGCAAAACTTTCAAGTATTTTTCATCAAAAAGTCTTTCATGTGTAGAAACTGAAGACAATAACAGGGTTACACTGTATTCCTACGTAGGATGGCACAACTATCATTTCCTGAGGGACTATTTTTAAGTGTGTTCTCAAATAAGGCAGGTATGTACAATTATTACAGAGCTTATGAAAAATAATCTGTAAAAAAGGATTCTGCAGCAATCCATTACTCATTCTATTTGCATCCTGTTTAGATTATTATCTCTCTAGCAGGACTAAGCAGCTGTTCCAGCAATCAGAGGTTTATAATTAGCAAAGACAAGGTATATGCACTCTTTAAAGACAACTGGAAACTGAGCATCATACACGATGTGTAACACCACATAAAATGTGTTAACATGCATGCTCAACAAAGCAATGGCTAAGGTGTTCTAAATGCTACTGAAGAGAACGCAATATATTTGAAATAACCAGAACAGAGACATAAAATTAGGGAACAGGGAATTTATTTTATTTTTGATTTTATTTTTTCATGAATGGTAAGTGCACTTTTTTTAAAGAAGTTTTTTTTTTTTTCCCCCAGCTGTCCCCAAATTGTACTAATTCAATCTAAGTCAATTTTCTTAAATTCTAATTACTATTTCTCCATAAAGAAGTCCCCATAAAGAAGTCCCCCTTTAAGCACTCATTTCTAAGCTCTGGATACAAATAACAGTGAAGTTGAACATCCAATTCCAAAAAAATTTATCTACTGAGATGCACACTTTGACCCTTATGTCATAAGGTGGTACCATCAAGCAGACTACCTGAGCTATAACACTGCCTGCTTGGACTGAAGAGTTCACTTAAGCACATCTTAATACAAATTAAGAGCTTTAACCTTTTCCAGCAATACCAAATTAGTACTATCAACTCCACATTACTGTAAGGCACAAATCTATTTGAATAATGTAACAAGAAACCCTATTTAACATCGGTCTGTAAAACAATTTGGATTAAAAAAAAAGCAAACATCTCCTTTTAGTGTAAGTCTACCTCTGGAAAAACTGGTAGTAGAAAAGAATGTGTTGGTATTACTCCTTGGATCTACATTAATAATTGTGCTTATACTCTTTCACACAGGTACTCTCTCCCCAAAGGAGGATGACCTTTTCTGAGGGTGCAGTCCAGCTGAGCTGATTTAATGGCTTGCTGCTGCAGAAATGGACATTCACCAATACTTCTTCCCTTCTTGGCCACACAGCTGTAGCCCTCATGTCAGTTAAATCAAACTGACAAACCTGGCAAAAAACTGGTCAGAAAATAAGTGTTCAGCTTATTTTCAGGAGGTCAGATAAGCACGAGAGGAAAGTGAGCCCTGGTGAATGAAGGCAAGGCAGATGCCCTCCCTTCCAGTACCACCAAGGTGTGAGATTAGTTCATCTAATGTCTCAACTGAAATCAAGACATTTGCACATTCACAAGAGTAAAAATGTCAGTATTTGTAAAACTACTGAACTCAGAAAAAAGCCACAATACTTTCTCATTTAAACAATGTTCAGGACAACAGAAATTTATTAGGCCCTTTTTTCAGTTCAAGAGACCCAAACTGTCTGTTAACTGTTAAAAGTTCATTTGAAATTTTTATTACTCTAATCTTGTAGTTCATTGCTGCAATCTTAGCACTGAGAACTTCCCTACTCTACTAACTCCTAAATCCCTTCATCTGAAGATAAAACTGTGTAATACAGGCAAAATACAATTTACAATACAAAAAAGACAACCTAAAAAGTAAAAATAATTTTTCCAAAAAAAAGTCATGGAATCACTTCTGAAAACACAAAGTTTCAAAATCAAATTTGTTTTGGATGACAATGGGACAGATTTGCTTAAACAAATTCCAAAGCAGCACTGAGCAGCTATCAAAGTAGTTCGCATGGCAGAGCCAGCAACTGAACCTAGGCCACCCAATTCATACACAATGTCCTACCTATGCCTTCAATTACACTCCAACACAGAGTATATGGTAGTAATTACCAAAGTGCATGAGACTGCAAACACTTAAGTATATGCATAATTTAACTCATGTGGGTAGTTCTCTAATTGAGATAAAGAACAATCACTTGCATTTTGCACTCAGGATGGCAAAACTACAACTAAATGCTGCATTCCTGACTCAGTCCTTTTACTTAACACTGACATTCCTCTTGCAAGAAGAGTAACAAACATGTTGGGAGTGCCTGAAAAGATCAAATGTCAAAATTTCACATTCACAGAACGTTAAGCTTCTTCAGTTTATTTTGAGGCTTAACATACTGCATAAACTGCCAGCCAAGTACCTTATTAAAGACCTACTTCCCCACTAAAGGGTCCTCAGAGTGTTTCATCTATCACAGAACAAGGTAAAGAAACTATCAGCTTAGCAGTAAGTGTTTGTCATTGAATGCATATTGTAACCATCCACACGGGCTACAGTCATAAACCAGCATCCTACTGGGGATGGCACTATACAAACAATACAATTTAATACAACAGACAGTGTATGTATATAAACAGATCTGCAAGGAGCCTGGATTGCAGTGTATGTACACAAACAGATCTGCAAGGAGCCTGGATTGCAGCGTATGTACACAAACAGATCTGCAAGGAGCCTGGATTGCTCAGCATAAGCAGTCACTCGCAGATTCCAACTCCATCTCTACACAGCATCTGGCAGGAGCAAAACAAATGCAGGTGATTTAATTGTATTTAAAGAGAGGAGGGTCTGAACAAAACAAAGTGACAGATAAGATGACCACATCCTGACCAATTTATAGTTTTGGCAGCTACGAATACTTGAAACTACCACATAATGTACATTTATGTATCTGTATTAGGTATTATTAAGTATCAGCAGCTGGATTAAATTCGAAGCACGTACAGTCTTGAACTAGGTCTCTGAACCATTTCTAGGAAGTGAATGGTCACTACAGCTCTAAAAAATCCTTACCTCTTAGTTTTTGGTTATGACTTATGACAAACTGATCACATCAACAAAAATAAAGTTCATTGTCTTTCACAGTAAAAGATCAGTCAGTTTACAACTGATTTCATAGCATCATAGAACAGCTTGGGTCAGAAGGGCCCTTAAAGACTACCTTACTCCAACCCCCCCTGCCTTGGGCAGGGACACCTCCCAGTAAACCAGGTTGCTCAAAGCCCCATCCAGCCTGGTCTTGAACACATCCATGGATGGGCATTTACAGCTTCCCTGGGCAACCTGTTCTAGTGTCTCACCGCCCTCACAGTGAAGAGCATTTCCTTACTGGATTTCTTAAAACATCCCTATATTTTCTTTTCCTTATTTATAAATAAATATATATGAACATTTTTCTTTTCCTTTTATTTTTGTCTCCCTTGCCTCCCATCCCAGTAACAGCATTTCCCACAGACTACAATACTACATATTCTTTATGTTTTCAAGCAGAGGCTGAAAACACCACCATACCACTCAGCAAGAAAACATATAGGGATCACCTTAAACATCCATTATTAATCACAGTAGAAGTTGAAATGCCAAATAAGAACAAATCATTTATCTCTCTCAATACAGTTTCAAACTCCTCCAAAACACTGTGGTAGTAAGTAGTATGTAAGTAGTAACTGCCAAAATGCTACTAGATCAGCTCAGGCTGATCTAGTCAGATCATGTAAGCCATTTCACGCTCCAGCAAATATTTTTTTCCGTAAGACGTAATATTTTCTTTCTGCTAATTATGAGTTGGGTCTTTTTTCTGTAATCCTCACTTTTCAACAAAGTTGGTGTTTGTCTCCCTGTGAATAAGCCCATAACAAAACAAACCTCTCCATACAAGAGTGAATGTTCTCTGACTTTATGCATGAGTTTTATTAGACCAGGCTTCCATAGAATAAAAATAATAATTAAAAAAAAATTTAAAAGGCGCCACCTTCTACAATTTTTGCAAATCCTGTATTTGTTAGAAATGTCACTTTTGTCCTTTTGCAGCTTCCTTCCTCTCCCCACTTTTCAAACTTGTTTATCAACAGAATGCATTTGTCTTTCCTTTGAACCACAAACTCAGACTGGAATTGTGGCCTAGACCTAGTTTATATTTCTGGGCATATTTATTCAATTATTTATCTAATACAAAAATAAGATGTATCATTACATTTATTCTCCTTTTACTTTAAATAATGTTTAACAATATTTCAGGTGTTTTATTTCAGAAAAAGAGCATCATAATTTTATTTCTCTCCAGTAAAACAGGAGATAGGAAGTTTTGGGAAAAGAAACACAAAGTTACACACTGAAAATTCCATCCCCCAACCAGTGCTGTTTCTTGAAGTTCTCTAGTTATTGGCTACAGATACTTTCTAGCAGCAGAAGAATCTAACTTCAGACATATTCCACATCCTATCACTGCAAAAACTGACAACTTACCCAGACACAATCATATTTTTTCTGAAATGTATGGCCTCTGTTGCCATTACATGATCAACTATGAAATTTCTGTCCTTGTGCACTCTCCATACAATCTCAGTGATCTTAACAGGGGAAATTACAAAAATAATAATCATATGTGACTACTTCAGGAAAAACTGACTTAAAGACCACTACAGAAAAACTAGCAAGTTCATCTACACGTATATAATGTCACATACAAACAGAATCTGGTTTATTAGAGTCATTTGTGCATTTTTGAAAGTTATCAGTATACATTTATACATTTTATTCTTTGTTATTCATACAGAAGTTTCTAAACATTGAAGTTAAACAAAAAGATCTCTGTGCTTATTGCATAAATATTGCCATAAAAATCTTAAGCAGGAGATTAAAAAAGCAATGCAAACCTCAGCATTGTTTGGGGTCTCCTGAACACTTTTATTATTGTTGGAAATGCAGGTACAGAAGAGATTTTCATTTACCTTGTTTTGTTTACATCAAAACATGTAAATTTAACATGTTAACATGATAATGGTTCTAGCACAATTCAAAGCCCAAAATGCCATGACTATAAAGGTCGGGGGGGACCTTCACTACAAAATGGAGGTTCTGGGGAGAACGGTGTTTCCTGCAGGGAGTCTCTATTCTCTACCTCACTACCTTTTTCTTCACGCCCTGGGAAGATCAATAACATAGCTGCACAACCTTTTAAAACAGATGAACAAAAGAAATAACAAAAACTGTGAATATCAAGCAGCATTTATCAGTGTGATCCCCCAAACACTCATATTTGAAACTGTAGGGGTTGCTTTTCATCAAAACAGGTAACAGAAGCGTAGGGAAGAATAAAAATAAAGACATTTAAAAACATACAATTAGTACACAGGACACCCTTGTCCTGGCTAACATCGTAATATGAAATTAACTAACTGGTGAATAAGCCCCTGAATGAACGTACTCCCAAAACACAGCACAGAGCAGTTAGTGAACCTGACAAGTTGCAATTACTTAAGACAGACACACAGAAGGCCCTGAAAGGGAAAGCTCCAGGCACACCTGGATTGATTTGGGAAGCTGTGACTAGACCCCTCAGCACACAAAGGTTATCTTGTAGAATAAATAGGAACGACTAGTTGATCTTATCTTGTCTGAATCAACGAATACAGCGTTAGTCCCCTCGGAATAGGGACAAAGATGGGAACGGGGACTGAAACCTGGCAGAAAGGGCAACATCGTGGAGACAGCGAAACAAGAGCGCTGCAGGCTCCATATTCGCCCAGGGGGTCGGCTAAAAAGGAGCCCGACACCGGATAAACCGAACCCGGAGGCAGGAAGGGGGCGCTCGGGGCGCGGGCAACGGGCGCCAGCAGAGCTAGGCCCGGCTTCGGGGGACGACTCTCGGCGGAGGTCGTTAACGGCCGACAAAGGAGGCCGAGCCAGAGAGAAGACGGCCTGCGCCCTCCGTCCGACCGGGCTTTCGTCCCTAAGTCCCAGAAGCAAGGACGCAGCACCGAGCGACGTCCTCCCCGCCCGCTCCCATCTCTTCGCCGCCCCCCCCCCCACCATCCTCCCTCGCCCGGGGAGGCCCAGGTCCCTCCCTCCCGCAGGCCCGCGTCCCGCAGCGCCCCATCGCCTCCCCGCATCGAGGCCCCCACACTCACAACTCGTTCTTGCCCCCTTTCTCCCAGTTCTTCACCCACTCGGCGGGGAGCAGCACCGCCATCTTCCCCGTGTGGCGCCGAGAGCCCGGATGGTGGAGCACCGAGCCCGGGTCAGAGGGGACGCAACGGCCCGCGAGGGACGATGGGACGCGGACGCGCCGTACCCTGGGAGACGGCGCGCGCCGCTCTACCGCGCCTGCGCCTTGGCCCCGCCCTCCCGGCCGCGCGCCCAACGGCCGCCGCCCCGCGGTGCAGCGGCCCGCGCGAGGCCTCGGCCCGCGCTGGGCCCTTCCTGGGGTCCGCGGCCGACGGGGCCGCCCCCGGCCCCGCCATCCCCGACAGCCCTTCCATCCCCGCCCCTCGGGCTGCCAGCCCTGGCCCTCAGCCCGAGCACCCCTCGGAAGGGCTGCCCCCTCAGCCGGTCGCCTCGAGTGGGGTTGAAATTCCTGTGGGTTGGAGCTCCGCTAATGTCAGGAGAGATCGGGCCCGCAGCCGATTGTCACGTCACCGGATGCGTAAAATTACTCCACGCGAGGATTTTTGCAAATACAAAAACATAGTTCGGGAAACAGAACAGCTTGAGTGTGTTAGCTGTGTTGAGTGTATATGTGACGATGTGAAATGCCATTAATTACACTTCAACTCAGCAGAAGAGCACTGACAGTTAAGAACAGCTAAAAACTGGTTTGTTAGTTTTCAAATCTTGAGCTCATGCTTCAGATTCTAGCACCACCATTTAAAAAGAGCAACAGTTTTAGTTCTTTTAAAACCAAAAGCCGATTCTGTAATGAGAATAAAGCCCTGCTCTTCCCCAAAACTGCTTTGCATCGCTCTTCCCCAAAAACCACTGCAAAACTGTCAGCCGTGTCTGACTGCAGCTGAAGAGCTGCCATGTAAGCCTGGGAGTGAAGAGGGAGCTCAAACACACAGCACGTGCGTGTCCTCTGTTGGTCCACCACCTCTCTAATAAAGCAAAGCTGAAAACACCTAAACTCTTTTTGGTTGTTGTCTTCCCGTGTAAGTGACTTCTTCCTCTAATTCCCCGTGCCCCAAAACAAGGCAGGGTGTAAGTAGCGTGTAGCTCCTCACAGGTGCGTGAGCAACTGCCACGCGAGCAGCAGAGCTGTCCTTAGACCGACTGACTGACAGAGGCCCAACGCCCCATGCGAGTGTTATTTTAATAAGTTGCTCTTTATCCAGTTCGTAAATTCATCAAATTCTTTTAATAAAAACTGTAAAAAAAGGAAGTGGTTATGTACAGTTATGACAATTCTGAACTGTCTCTAATTCTATGTTGCCCGTTCATGGACATTTTCAACATGACCACACTAATGTAACATCTCCGTGAGGTACTTTTATGAAATAAGATACAGTGTTGAATCCTAAACCTGCAAGTAGACATTTCTTTAACATCATAGTGCATCAGTTATTCTATTACAGTCTCTGATAGAAATTCAGAGTATCAGGGTTACACTGCCCTGCGTTTGAAACTTGATCTTTTTGCAGATGGTGCATCCTCTTGAGCACTGATATAAATACTTATAACAAATAATTATACGGATTTCTTCTGCTTATCATCCCTAATACGTGTGCTCATTATAATAGATGTTATTCATCTCCAAGCTGTTCTCAATTTCCTTCAGCTGCTAATAAGGATCTATGAGTTAAGAAATACTTCATCTGGTCAGGCAGCACATGGTTTTAGTCTTTCCAGACATTCCTCTTCCCTGTCAAGAAGTCTTTATTTCACCTGCCTTCTCAGTCTTGTACATGCTTCCCCCTCTACTGCAGTGGAAGTAATTCCACAGGTAGGATGAAAATAAAGAAAATTAAGAATTTGAACTAAAACCAAATAAAAATTAAAAGATGAGGCCTAAGTGCACTAGTGCCTGTTTCAGTGCTAGGTGGTTTCTCTGGTATGTGCTGTCTTCTCCACCTTTAAGAGAAACACACAGCTTGCAAGCCCTCTGGGTAAAAGTGTTGCTCCATTTTGAAAATAGCCCTGATCAGAAAGTCTGTAGCATTTCAGCAGATCCATATAGCTCCCGACTGAGAGAGGGAATAGTGATGTTTCAATCATTATTCACAGCCAGCCTCTGTGCAAGCTGTATGCTATACACAAAGCTGTTGTTCTTGATCTGAATGTACAGCAATGACCAAAAACAGAGCCAGTACAGGCCCTAAACTCTTCAGAAACACAAGTAGTAAAGAAAGAGACAGATCCTCTGCCTCCAGTACTTAGATTTAAATTAGACACAAACTACGTTTCAGGCCTATAGTATGTAGCATGGTAACAGATAACCTCAGTTTAAAAGGGCCTACTGTATTTATGATGGATTATATTTTTTAAGTTTAGTGAAATTAATATCTTTAAAACAGGCATGTGAATAAGAGGGACAGAAATGCAAGCCTAAGGAATGAAATGAGAAAGTATGGCGGGAGAGGGCAGTAGGTGTGCTTAGAAGATAAGCCTAAGAGATGCATAAACAGAAAACAAGAAGCTAGCAAAAGGTATCAGGAACAAGGATTTATGTCAGTGCAGAGCTGTGCAAAGTTGGAACGTGAACATGTGAAAGTTTGTCTTCAGGATGAGGGTGAAAAGACACTCATGGAGAGACAGAGAAGAATCACTTATGGAGAGATACAGAAGAATAAAGCCAGACAGACACTGCTGGACCAAAAGGTTAGATCCCAATTTTTTTTCAAAGAAACTAAAACACTTGTTTTGTGAAGTATACTGGGAACAGACTGGAACAGGCTGAAGATAAAGGGAGGTATTACGTGCTGTGTGGAAGTATACATGACACAATTTGACAATCTAATTGAGCGTAGCCTAATAATAAATAATCACTATCAAATCTATGAGAAGTTTGTAATTTGCTTGCTATGTTTCTTGCTAGAAGCTGTTGACTTCAATATAAAGGTCATTGCTTATTTGTTTTCAGTGTAGGGAAAGTCATTTCAGGTCAGTATAGCTACTTTTTGTTTGTTTTCATTGTAAGAGAGAGAAGTTTGTTTCTTCCCATGCTAATGCAAACAGGATAGTTATAACAAGCAGTGTTACAATTGTAAATTGCGAAACTCCTACTTCTCTCTGAGTTGGATTTTGTAATTCAACAATGCAACAACATAAGAGAAACAAAATAAAGTATGGTGAACTGAAATGCAGGCTTACATTATTAAATCTGGGTATCAAGTGGACAAGTTACTAGAGATAGAGAAGGGACAAATGTTCAGTGTTGCACCTTCTTGCAAAATACTATTGACTTCATACAGTGCCAACACAGTGCAATGCCCAGTCTTACTGTTTCAAATTCTTTTTTTTGTGTAGTAAATGCCTGTGGTCTAGGTCTGTGAGAGCTGTAGAGGGCCATGTAGCCCCAGTAAGTGGTATTCTACATGACTCACGTTTTAGTTGGCAACCACAGTAATTAATGACACGAGACCAGATTTTAAAGATGCAGGTGGGACCATAAAAAGGTTTTGCAAAAGTGGGTCATGTGCCTGGCTCCCATGGCTTTCAGTGGGTCACTCAGAGCTTCCCAGTTTCAGTATGCTTTCCTCACAAGTGCTCACCTGTAACTTTAAACCTATGAATGTATTTGGATGTCTGAATCTTAGAATATATGCACTTAAAATACCATTAGAGTGTGAAACAGCTTTTAAAGGATGAAAGTTTTAAGTCATTCCTTAGTTTCTAAAGATTCAAAAAGTGAATGTCACTGAGAGGAATTTTAGAAAGCCTGCAAGTGCTGTAGATCCACTGTTCAAGAATGACTCAGTAAAAGAGTATTTTGTTGTTGTAAAGGTTGGGCTAATAATTAAATAGCTTATTAAATACTTAAATAATTGTGGACTAATTAGGCCAGGGATTAAAATACAGTCAACTATTGTCCAACAATTTTACCGAGTCAACATTACTACATTTTCTATATCTTCCATACATTTCATTTGTACTAAATAGTATGGTGAAATTGCAGTGACGGTACAACTTCTACAGTAAATGAAATGCATTAGCTTTGGGCTCTGATATGCTGCAATTCTTTTGTGTGGTAGATACTTTGTAAGTTATTTACAATCCATTGAGAGCCTGTTCTTACAACAATTTATGCTGGTGAGTAATATTACTTGCTGAGGCTTGCACAGACTAGACATGAGTAGTTTTCCTCTCATATAGATGTTTGCAAAGTAATGTCTTGACATATAACTTTTTTTTTTCAAGTGTAAATACATTGATTTGTATCTCAGAATTATTTCTAGTTTTCAGCACATCATTATGCTATCCTCCAAGATATTCTGTTGACGTTTTTAATAAAATAATTAAGAATACTAAATAAGCATAGGAAATGAAACAATTTTCTTGTAAGTCCACATGTAATGAAGTGTTTTCTCAGAAATTATTAGCAGATGAAGGACTATGTATTTCCAATTTCATAGAACTACAACATAACAAAAAAAAAAGGATGAAAAGCATATATAAAAATATAATGAAAAATGAAATATACTTGGGTTTTAGAGAATTATTTGTTCTAGACTCCTTTTGCTTACCATTTTTCCATTAACTTTACTGACACAGTTTAAGATACGTATGAGGGGGGGAAAAATGCAGATATAGATCTTTATAAAGGACCTAAATGAAGTTCTTTAGCACTTGGCTACAATGTGTTTTAGAGATATTTTATCAACTCTCTTGCAGATAGTTTATCTATTACATATTTCTGTTACGTATAAAAAGAAATATCAGCCATTTACATTGTTTATGACTTTTGCACTAACAGAATCATAGAATACTTTTAGGCTGAAAGGGACTTGTGATGGCCACCTGCTTGAAGGGCCTAAAATGTTCAGTCAGGTTGCTCAGCACCTTATCTCAGAGAGCTGTGAATGTTTTCAGGCAGGTGATTTCAGTGTCTCAAAGTAGTATTATCTTGAGTCACACTGGAATTTTCCTTGCTGCAACCTGTGTATACTCTGAGAACAGTCTGATTCCACAATATTTCTATAGCACTATAGAAAGCATTTTGAGACTTATACAAAATAAGGTCTACTTAATAAAGGTCTACAATATATAACTTCTAACACATAGACATGCACATATTTTAGTAAGCTAATACAGGAAAAGCAAAATATATTGAAAATGATATGTACAAATTCTTCTTCAGAATCATGTATTATTGACACAGAGTACTCTTCAGTCCTAGGCTACAGAATCATTTAATTTTGTCTTATCCCTGCTTATGTTGTGGACATCTTTCTTAGGACTATCTGCTGTTAGCTGAATTGTGAGAAATTCCAAAGTTAAAAACTAATATCTATATTTTAGTTCTATAAAACAGCCTTCAGAGTTTATTCTTCATCTTTTTATGAGGCTTTTGTATGCTAGAAAAAGTGTCATGGACATCCTAAGAGTTCTATAAATGAGACAGAGATCCTTGTTAAAAGCTAGGACACCTTTTTGTTTCCTTCTGTTATTTCTAGAGGTTGACATTTACCTTTCTAAATATTTGGCTAAAATAAAATTTTGAGAAGAAGGAAAAATGATGATTGCAAAGGCATGAAATGTCACACTGCAGTCTGAAGTCACCTACTGTGCTTCCTGCCTGAATAAAGAAGCAATCTGAACATTTTGTCCCAACTACATTTTAAAGAAAATGCCTGTGCTGGGCACTATGGTAACAGCTGGATAGCAGCAGGAACTTATTTAGCTTAATGGCAAATATAAGGTTTTCAAGGGTGTAGTATATTATCCAGCAAAAACATAGCTATATAAAAAAAAAAGACAATCAGTGTTAAGTTAATCTTCTAAAAACGTATTTCGTCTTGGCTTTCTAAATAAATGCTACAGACACCAGTTAGGAGAGCTGGAGATGTACAAAAAGAGAAAGAAACCATCCAACAGCTCATTCCCTCTGTATTAACCCACTCCATGAATTCCTGTGACAAGGCACAACTGTATTATCTGCTCAGAGAGGTAAACAATGGCGGGTTTTACTTTTCTTGCATAGACATTTAAGAATGACTGTTTAGAATAAAATGTTATTGATTGGCTTTTATATCATGCCCATGTAAGAATTAATTGTTCTAAATTTTTGATTTTTTTTTTTCTAATCAGCCATTATTTGGTGTTTGTTTCTGTTCTTTTTCTGGGGACGTTTCTTAAGTCATCACATGGAAGAAAAAGGGTACAAAAAAGACAGGCTTCCACATTTTTCAGATGATTTCCATTTGGTAAACACTGTTTAGGCAAGTAAGAATCCTAAACATTAGCTCGTACCAGCTGTTTCTACTCAGCTGGGCAACTGAAACAAGAAACATTCTCATATAGTGATTGTCAAACAGACTTAAAATTTTTGTGGTTTTTTTTTTTTAATGGTGTTTTGTGGTTTTTTTCCATAGCTAAACTCAGTGTCATTTCATCAACCTGAGCTATAAAATGTACCAGACTGAATGAAGATCAGTAGGTGTGGAGGAGCACTCTGTCTGGGAAAGGTTTGCTTGTCGTCAGCTTGCAGAAAACATGGTTGTTTCAGTAAGATTTATTTGCTCTTTGCCTCTCTCACCCACTTTCCAGCACAGGCAAGAGCCAACCATGGATTTAGGTTCCATTTCCAAACTGTTGGCCTGTAAGTCTTCTGGTCAAGGTGTTGGAACAGTTGCATTCATCTTCTTAACATATCTGAAGAGGGCCTACAAGAAAGCTGATGAGGGACTTTTTAGGCTGTGGGGCAGTGATAGGACCAGAAGGAATGGATTAAAACTAGAGAGAGGTCGATTCAGGTTAGACATTAGGAAGAATTTCTTCCCCATGAGGGTGATGAGACACTGGGACAGGGTGCCCAGAGAGGTGGTGGAAGCCCCATCCTTGGAGGTTTTTCAGCCCAGGCTGGATGGGGCTGTGAGCACCCTGCTCTAGTGGGAGGTGTCCCTGCCCATGGCAGGGGGTTGGAACCAGATGATTAAGGTCCCTTCCAACCTGGACAATTCTGTGATTCTGTGTTGGTTCTGTGTGTGTTCATACACCTGCTGGTGAAGAATGGAAGGCAAAAAGACTAATTAAGCTCTTCCACACAGTGTCTGTGAAGAAGGGGCTCTGTTCATTAAAAATGGTGCTGGGAGCAATGCCTGGAGCAATGTGTCTGGATCTGCATTTAGTAGGCAGGAGACATTGTTTACTTGACAATATAGATCACTCCACTTCAATCTGTATTTCTTCCTGATCAGAGTGTAGAGCTCTGAAGAGTGCTGTTTGGCTTTTTTTGATTACATAAACAAGCAAAGACAAAAAGACCCTCAAAAACCTCAGGTTCAGCAATGGCTTTGAACAACACAGAAATCTACAAATACAGGGGAAAAAAAGAATTGTTTCTTTAATCACAGGCTCACCAAATGGCAAAATGTTAGTGCAGAAGTGGAGATCTGCAAGTCAGTTACTGCTGGGATTTGTTTGAAGGATGGAGATGATCTGTTCTAAGGGGTTTGGTCCCAGCCTGTGCTAGAACTGTTGCATAGATGATTCCCCTGTTTGCCTGCTCTGAGGAATGAAAAACTAATAAATAAATTAAGAAACATTTTGTTTTCCAGTACATACACCTTCCTAGCAAGTGCCATATCAAGGTCAGTTATTGGAATATCAAGGTAATATTATGTAAAGTATGAAAATATTAAAAAAAAGATGCATTTTACATGTTTTGTGATCAGAGCAGTGACAGTATCATCAATTTAGAGACCTGCAGAATTACCCGGATCCACTCATGCAGAAAGGCAGAGTAATCTTGTAAAAGCAGGTATTTCTGAACCCACAGCTCATCACTCTCTCCTTTGTCTAATAGCTGGATATTCTTCAGGATGGACACGTATCTTTACACCTTTAGATTACATACATCCCACAGAAAATGGTGCTTGACTTACTGCACTCTGCTGACAAAATCCCTTCGCTACCTTCAGCCCATAATTAGCCGACAGTCATGCATACAAAAGGTCTGGTGTAGCAGATCCATGAGAGCCAGGCAGCCCATGCTGGTGTCTGAGCAGCTCTGCAGCATGTGCTTACAGCTTGTGGGCCTGCCCTTCTCCTCTGGGATGTGCCCAGAGCAGCTCAAGATGACTGGAGCATCTGCAGAGGGTTAGCTGGGTGCTGGTGATGCAGGAAGCACAGGAAGCCCAAGTTTGCAAACAACAGTCACTGTTTATCAGAGGGTGGGCAGTAACTGCAGCTTGCCAGAGCTGATTTGGGTGGCTGTTATTGAAGTTTGCAGGCTTTTACCCCATGGCATATGTGAGAAAACAAATTTGAACACCATAGGTACCTCGTGCTGGTTTATCGTGAGAAGTAATGGTATTAGTGTATTAAGAAAGTATGAAGGTTTGGAGGTAAAACCTAACTGTGTAAGCCAAACTCTTATCAACATGGTTCACACCCGTGTTTGGGTTGCGTACCCGAGATACTCAGATGTTAAAATGAAAGTGTGTCTGCAGTTAATGATAATCGTGTAAGAGAAAACCTGAGCCACCACCTAAATATGGGGTTTGCAGACTGTTAGGAGTCAAAAAACCTGTTTCTGAGACTGTCAATCCTGATCCCAATCTGGAAAGTAGTCTGGTGGTGCTTTGTCCACTGTTTTGGATGCTTTTGTCCTCTCTCTTCCACTGCTGCTTCTCCTTCTGGTACTCATTTTGAGTGAGTCCAAAGGCAAAATATACTTCATTAAACACACCTGCCTTTGACATGAGAAGAATCTTTTTTTCATGTTTTACTTAAGCAGCAGTGTAAAGCATTTAAGAACTACAGAAAAATAGGTACAGCTAAGATTTGGATGGTAATCTTGACTTTCCCCCATATAGAATAATCCTTAGACATCATCAATGGGATGTGGGGAAAATGGATGACCAAAGTGATCCGTTAAGAAGCACTTGTTTTTTAACCTCAGAATTCCTTTTCATTCTTCTCTGCCTCTTTTCTCCCAAGATAACACAAGGAAGCATGCAGGGAATAGGCAAGAATTGACCTGAATGTGGCATTTTTCTTCTTATTATGTGACTGACTTCCATAATCCCTGTGTGCCAGCACTAATATTCCAGCATGAAGGAATTATGAATAGAAAACCAGGTATGTGGTCATATGCCACATGCTTGCTAAGTCCAAAGTCCCAGCTCTAGGTAATTATTTCTTGCATTAATCAGTTCAAACAGAACTAAAATAAATCACTAGTTGCATGTTTACCATGTTCCTCTTCATTTGGCATTTATCTTTGCTCGCCTGCTCAGCGAGTTGTGAAAGAAAGTAAACATTCTGTCTGTCCCTGATTTGACACTGTGTGCAAGCGAACTGAGAAGCAGTTTCAGCTAGGAGGATACCAAGACGTCAAAAGAAGATTGGTTTTTTTACAGGTTTAAATGCTAACTTTTCCACAGGGCATATATGATCAGGTTCAGCACTGCCACCATTACTTGGTGCTGTTAATTTTAATGAGAAGGCATTTTATTGCATTGTGGGGTCAGCAGTGGATTTGGGAGTTATCGGAAAGTTTGTCCTACCTAAGATTTCAGTGTTGGAATTGAAAAGGCTCATCATGTTTTTTCAACCTTTCTTATTTCTGTACTATGATGATGCCTCCAATTACCTCTTACTTCCCTTCGGACTTTTCCACTACCTTCACTAAAATGTAATGAGAATTATGTTTATCACCTGCTTGCAATGAAAGGAAAGGAAAAATGTGTTGTAAGTGATATTGATAAAGAGAATGGGTATCCTGCTCCTTTGGAAGAGAGAATCAGGTTTGATTTTCTGTGGCCCAGCACACAAATGCAAGGCTTTCCTATTCTCATCAAATGACTGCATCTCTTCATCCAATGGTAGCAAGAATACTGGATGTAATTCAAGTGGAAAACACAGTTTTCAGGCATCTGTTGCTTATCAGTTTTTCGATTTTCTGTTGTCATATTAATGAGAAAATGTTCCTAGTTAAGGCACTGTTTTGTCTTTTTTCTGCATTTAATTTTCTTTTTCTGCTGTACCTCTGAAATTTCAGCTCTGGATTGCATTGCTTTTTTCACTCTGCTCATTAAGCTGATAGTAATGGTCTGATTAATGAGTCAATGAAATTAGTAGGAAAGAAAAAATAACATGAATTTCTTAGGAACTATGTCAACAAACACAGTTTCCCTCTCTGACTCATGACCCATTATTGACTAAACAGTTTGTGTCAAAGAGCTGTTTACTAAGTCCATTTTGTATTTATCAGACTCAAACAGCTTGAAATGATTGACATTTTTAACATGATTGTGTAAAGGAAGTTTCAGATATAGGCTTTTAGTATGATCTGAATTTTCAGTTTTATTCAATATTTTATATTGTTGAATCATAGACTCATATAATAATTCACACTGGAAAGGATTTCAGGAGGCAGTTTAAACCAACCTCCTGCAGGGTCAGCCATGAGGTCAGATCAAGTCATCTGAGGTTCTACCCAGTCTGGTCATGAAGCCCTCCAAGGATGGGGACTGCTTGACTATCCTCATTGTTGAAAAGCTTTTGGTTATAGCCACTCAGAACCTCTTGTTTCCATTTATGCACATGGTCCCTTGCCCTTTCACCACACACCACAGCGAAGACCCTGCCTCATTCTTGGTAGACCCCTTGTAAGTACAGGCAGGTTGCTGTTACATCACCCAAAGTCATATCTGCTCCAGGCTGAACAAGCCTTCCCTCTTCCCTTGTCCACCCCTGACCATCCTGATAGTCCAGGAATGCTGACCTCATCCCAGTTGGACAGGGTTTTTAAAGTATTGAGGTCCCTAAAACTGGGTGGAGTATTCTAGATGTGGTCTAATGAGTGCTGAGTGAAGGGGGATGATAACTCTCTTTGATCAGCAGGTCTCATGCTCCACGCTGCTACTGGTCACCTTTGCTGCCAAGGCACACTGCTGGTTCATCTTTACCAAGAACCCCTGGTCCTTTCCCACAGAGCTGATCCCCAGGCGGGTGGTCCTCAGCAGTTATCATTGCAAGAGGCTGTTACTTTCCAGATGAAGGTGTTTGAATTTGTCCTTGTTGAATTTCATGGAGTTTTCTTAATTTAATTTAAATTCTCCACATTACTCCAAAGTATGTATTTAAAGATTTGGAATAGTAATTTTAAAATAAAAATCTTCATTTTCTTGTAATAGAAAATTCAGTAGAATGTACATTAAATTAATCTGAGAAATGTTACCAACTTCTGCCCTAGAAGAATGTTAAAAGATCATCTTTGTATGAAACAATTTGAAACATTTAAAAATCGTCCAATTTGAAAATTGCCCAAGCTATGAAATGTTCTTGTTTCATAAAAAAACCCAAACAAACAAACAAAACAAAACATCCACCCCCAAACACCAAGCAGAAGAAAATGCTTTCACTTAGAGGAGAATCCCCCCTGATCCAGCTACGGGACTGCCCTTAGTCGGACATACACAGAGGTTGGAAGCTTCCCTTTCTTGCCTCCAAGTACTACCCATGGGCCTTTCAGATGAGCTACAGCCAAACCCACCATTCCCAGACACTTCAGATTCTTGAGTTGCTTTCTGCTAACTTTTTTCAATGACATTTTAGGTGAAGAACAGCAGTTTGAATCAACCTTATGTAATAATATATAAGATAAAGTACTTCCCAGATGAGAAGTAACAAGTATGATTCCAGCATGCTGTGCAGCACTGGGCAGGACAGAATGGTGTGAGAACTGTCACCATGTGTGTCATACAGCATCTCCTTTTTCAAGCTCACTGTCTTTTTCTTTACTTATTCATAGCAGAAATTACATGAACTGAAAAAAACACAGTAAGGCACATCATGCAGAAACCACATTGAGCACATGTGTATCTATATTTCTACACAGTAAGATTTTCCATTTCCATTCATTATCATCTCATGAAGTATGTAAATCAGATTGAGAGAGGCATTTCTTTACTTCAGTAAAGGTTCGTTTCATCTCTGTAAAATTTCAGTTGTGAGGGTTTTTTTCCAGTTTATGTGAGAATAAAATACAACACTAAGACAAGGACACTCCAAGTATGGAATTGCTCTGTGGTCAGTTAAGATCTATAATGCAGTGGCTACAAGTCCTTCCACCAAAAAGCAGACAGGAAAGCTCAGCTAGGCCATGTCTAGTAAACTGGATGTTTTGTTTGCTTTAATACAGTTGGCTTAACAACCTTTGGTAACAATTTTGTTCATCCTGTTTCAAATGAAAGAAGAGATACAGCAAATACAAACATTTGTCTAGATCCACTTTGTGTTGACAAAGATACTGCTTGAAATTTTCTTCAGTTTAATTACTTTCTGTAACTCAAGTACCACCACTGTACAATTCTATCTGCAATCAAAAGTACTTAAGTATTACAATTAGTTTTAATGTAGTTGGGTCACCAAAGGCACAGCGTTGGCTTTACAGTATGACTGTACTCTTTGGCTTACAGTTCCACTGACAGATTCAGAACTTTAATCAAACTGAACTTAAAGTCGATTAAACTCAACTCTAGCTTGCTTAGAAAATAAATGTTTTATGAGCATTACTTATTGCTGATGTTGTTTTTGTTTCCATTATGTTTTCCTGTCTTCTGGTTCTTTTAGGTATTGGTGATAGAGCTTTTGGTGTTTGTTTTACCCAAGTTTTTGATTTAGACATCAAAACCTGTAAGTAGGTCACTGTAAAACCGCCTTGTGACCTCTAAAAACAATCTGCTTTGGTTGGAAAAGTATCAAAACCTCAACAGAGCAACGGCCTTTGTGAAAATTGGTAATGAATGTATTAATAATGTGGTCTGACAAGGATTTATAAGATTCAATATTCATGTTCACATTGCAGTGTTAAGGTACAAACCTCTTACTGTATCATGTTCTGCCAAAGATCCTTCAATAAATGATCGGGCTTTGGACTGATGTGAAATGAGTTTAGATTGATGTGACTTTCACTACTGCAATGGAGCTAGTTCTCAGTTAGTGAAATGTGTGGAGTTACCATCTTGACATTTTTAGGCAATCAATTTCTGTCTGGTTCGCACAAATATTGCCTCTAATACTCAAGCCTTTTACAATGGAGATTTTTTTTCTCTCTTAAGGAAATAGGGAATACAAATGAAAAAAGAGAAATGGTGTGTGTATACATTGCAGATGAGACAGAGAGATTTAGACTGCTTATTTGAGGTGTATTCTAAAATTTCAGTCACTTGTGTGTTTGAAGTGATTTGTTTCCATAGCACAAATCTTGAAGCCATCTCTGGTCACATTAAAGAACATCCCTGAAACACTTAAATAACACTTTTGTAATATTTCTCTGACAAATGCCCTGCATTTTCAGTACAGTTTTCTTGGTTAGAAATTACTCCATTTCTTGTTTATATTCTATACAGATACCCTCAAGATTTCAAATTGAGAGAAATGCCAAACCCCTGAGAAACTGGCCCACACATTACCAGTGAGGGACTGGAAAAGTTCTTTATTCTCCTGAAAGAGTGAGGGCCATAGTAACCTTACCAAGTGTCAGAAGAATGGAAACAAGTCTAAGGATAAAATCACTTTTAAGAGCCACTGTCACGTATATATATTTCATTTTTATTTTTGCATTACAACAAGTGTAAGTGTTAGAACTACAGGACTTAGATCATAAGCCAAGCAGATGACCTTGCCTGAAGTTAATCATGGATATAATCACATCTTTGCAGTATCAAATTACAGAAGGTTTATAGCAGTGCAGTCAAATTGTTGTTCTCTCTAAGAGAAATGTTAACAAGAACCTATCTGTAGTAATCTCATTTCTGACAGTTTTCCTTGCTCTCACTGGATTTCAAAAGCCTCAGATCTTTTGAACTATTTTTCCTTTAGTTCATGGAAATCTTTTATTTATTTCTTTTAGGCTCAGCATCAATATTAGGCCTCATCTGTAAATGTTATATTTTACGTAAGTCATTCTTTTTGAACAAAGAGCAAGTGGTATGTAGACTTGCATCCTAAGTTATTGAGTATTATTATTGATTACTAAATATTAATTATTTTTTCCTAATCAATCAAAGGGAGTTTGTTACTATTTCATTACTTGTAGTAATGAAGTTACTGTAGTTACTCATAAGAAGCTTTGAATCAAATTGGGATCTTGGTAGATGCTGGGCAACATAAAGCGAGAAACAATCCTTATCCAAAAGGATTTTCAAGCTAAGCCCTGGAACCTGCAAATATTCTGGCACGTTGCAGAATTAAAAGTACCTGCCACAAATATTTGGAGATACATAATTTGTAGAAAGTCGATACTGATCACATATAATGGGAAAAACAACAAAGTTTGAGAACGTTACTCCAAGTAGCTGACTTTTCTTGAGGATAGATGGTGGCAGGTCCCCTGTGTGAAGCCAGGTATCTTGGCTACATTAAAATTTGTCAGATCAATCATGAGGGCACCTGTGTTTCAAAGAAGAGAAAAAGGTTAATGGAATATTTTCATGTTGCACAACCACTATCTTAGTCTTGAAAACGACTAGATGATTTTGGCTATGACTACCAAAGAAAATAGCCTGAGGTTTCTGTCCAATTTGGAATTCTGGTCCAAATACATGCAATTTATAATAGCTAGTGGAAGCAGAGGCTGAAATAAAAACCAGCCAGTCTCTTAGCAGATTTATTAATAAGTAGCACTACCCGCTTTGCTTTAATATCCCTATGATTTATGAGCAAAGATTAAAAAACAATTATAATACAGCTCAAGCTGTACTGAGAACTATCACCAGTAGGCTTCTCACACCTTCGGAAAGTACTTAGATCATCTTTAGTAGATGATATTTCAATTCCCTTGTGCCAGTTAAGAGAAGTCTATAAATTTCAGAATAAATAACGGCAGTGCCATAGAATCTTTCAGCCAAGCTTGTTCTTAAGCTTGTTCTTATTTAGGTCAAAGTTGAGACTTGATTAGTATCGATCTTGTCAGTTGGCCGGCAACAGCACCACCGGACTGCGCTGGCCCCGAAGGCTGCGGAGCCAAGGCGGTTGGGAGCCCCTCTCCCCGTCACTGCCCTGTGTTTCACGGGTTTACGTCGTAACTTAATTAAGTCGTGGCTGTAATTGCGGGGACAAGGGGTGACGGCAAGAAGACCGCTGGGAGTAGCGCGTTCCAGACCCCCAACCGTCTGGAGAAGATGGTGTGAAATGAAGGGGGTGTTCGAGATGCCGAGGGCGGAGAGGGAGCCTCCGGCCCGGCTAGGCCGGCGGGCGGCCGGGGCGCGGTGGGAGCTGAGGCGCTAAGGAGCCGGAGAAGCGTGAGGAGCCGGAGAAGCGTGAGGAGCCGGAGAAGCGTGAGGAGCCGGGGCGCGGGGCTGAGGGCGCTGAGGGGGCTGCGGCGGCGGGGGAGCGGAGGGAGCGAGGCCGCTCTGCGCTTCCCGCCTCTCGCCGCTACGGGCCGCTCTCCGCCGAGGAACGCCGAGCGCTCTCCCAGCTCCCCCCCAGCCGCCAGGGGGCGCTGCTCCCCTCTCGCCTCCGAGCCGCGAAGCGGGACCGGAGAGGCTGCCGGGAGCCGCCATTTTCTCGGCGTGCGCTGCGAGGGGAGCGGCTTCCGCAGCCGGTGCCGGCGCGGAGCGGGACGCGGCGGGGTGAGTTGTCAGGCGGGCGCGGGCGAGGCTGTCGGTACCGCGGAGCAGGGGGCGGGAAGGGCTCCCCGGCTGCCTGCTCTGGCGGTTCCCGCTGCCCCGGGCAGCTCGGGGGGGCTCCCCTCGCGGGGCGGGGGGCTCGGTCCCTAGCGCTGCCCGCGGCCTTCCGGCCCCTCCCGCGGGCGGTGCCGGGGGTCCCGAGGGCTGGCGTGAGGCCGCTGCCCCCGCTTTCTCCCGGGCGGCGGCGACGGTACCCGGGGCGGTCGCCTCCCGGGGCAGGCGTTGCCATGGGAACGGGGCGCGCTCTCCCCGCCGGCAGCTGCCGGGCCCGTCCCGGCGGGACCTCCTCATGGCTGCCCCGGCTGCCACCTTCCAGGTGCCCAGGCGGCTTTGCCCCGAATAGAGCACTGAATGCCGCCTTCTCTCCACGTGACGAAAAATTCGCAATGCGAACACGCACTTTGGTGGTTGTCTTGGGTTCTTTTGGCCTGTTAGAATATTATCTCCCCTTGCCCACTATTTTTTTTAATAGACTCATCACTCTGTACTCCCTTATTGCTTCTTGTTAATAAAAAAATGTAGTTTTATTCACATTTTCTATGGTAAGAACTTAGTAATTACTAAGAATTCTGCAGGAAGAAGTTCACTTAATCACATTTTTCTCAGCCGTAATTCAAACTTCGCTTCGAGCGGTTCTCTCTTGCACAGCGGCTGTGCGTTCACGCTGACATACTTCCCTAACCTTTAGTGTCTTTGTTTCTGTACTTAGCCCCTCTGATACTCCTGTTTTCCTGACAGAAGCCAGATAAATGGGTGTAGGAACTATTTTTAATCTTGCTCATTTCTGTCCTTTTTAACTGCGATTCATACGCATCTGTTAAGAGTATAAACTTGTTCTTGAAACTGCTGATAGATTGCAGAACTGCTTCCATTATCCCTTCATTGCTACAATTTTATGTTGAGATTTTAGTAATTCATATAGCTAACTGGAAATATTTTGTTGTTTTTCTTAAATGAAGAAGTAAAAACTACAAAATCTTGCAGTAGACTGGTTTAGAAGGAAAACCAACCAACCCCGTAGAAAAAAAACTGCACTGTTTTGTCAGATATTTACTTATCAATTAATCAAACACGCAGTAGCGTGTGCATTAACTTTATCTGCTCTTTATTTACCGTGAAATAAATTGCCATGTAATAGAAAAAACAATAGTGAAGGATTTCCTCTAAGAAAGCAAGGTTTCATGCGGTGGATTTGTTGATTAAGCTTTTACTTGGGTATTTTTCATTTTCCTGATTGCTTCATTTTGCTGTGTACTTTATTGCTTTGCAGTTTTCTTTGTGACCCTTTAAAGAAACACCCAACTACTTCTTTCCTTCAAAAAGTTGCCACCTACAGCATTGCCTAAGCAAGGCAAAGGAACAAGTTAATAATTGTTCTGTAGCTCCTCTAACCTCAGCCTTTGTAACCAGTAGCAAAAGTGAAAGAACTCTGATGAGGTTGTTCCATTGTGGAGTTTGAGTGCTCCTGCAGATATGTGGCAGACTTGCATTTATGATCAGAACAGTGAGAATATGTGTGGTTTTACTTCCATTTTTGAAGTATGAAGCTGGATTTCATTTCAGGCCCCTGTGTGTACCTGTGCCAGTGCTCCTACTACGGCTGTTGCTGTCCTTCCAGGGGCAGTGAGGCAGCTGCAGGAAGTCGAATTGTTTCAGGAAGTCCAATTTATAATCAGATGGAGAACTTCCTAGGGGTGAGAGAAGGCTGGATCACTGAATCTTATTCTGTCTGCTGTTAGAGTGTTTTTCCTTTTCGCTGGCCTCTAGTTTTTAATTCTAGGTTTTTGTTTTGCCCTCTTCAGATCTTCTGGAGCTTCCCCAAAGTTTCAGTAAAACATCTAAATTTCAAACTTTCCCTGACCTGAGACTCTTCAACTTTAGAATATATTTTAATTTGGATTTTTTGGCCAAAGAATAGAATGTTAAAATGTTATTTAGTTTTTAATCATAGATTTGGAGTTGTGCCTTAGTAAACTCTGCTGAAGGTTATGTGAAAAGGAAAATTTTTAACCTTTGTTTTTTTTCTGCCCACAGGAATGTAAATACTGGAATTTGTTCTAAAGACTGGTGGAAAATAGAGATGAAACCGATAGCTGCTTTGATTAATCTATTACTGAGCTGGGGCTGATTGGATATTAATTTTTAGGGAAAAAAATACCGTAAGTACCCATTGCATTTTTTTTGTTTCGGGAGCTAAGTGTACACTCCTTTGCTTTTTGTTTTTCATAGCATGTGCTCTGTCTTATGGAATTCAAATCCAAAATGTTCTGAGAGTGACGATGTAAAGTCAGGCTCCAGAAATAGTGACATTTTTGAATATGAAAAAAAAAGTGGCTGTGTGTGAAGGTTGAAAGTGTGGTGAGACCAAAGGCGTGCTGCGAACCTTGGAGTGAATGTTACTCTATCATATAAAATGTACAGTGAAGCTGCGTGTCTCTTGCAGTTTGTTGTCTTCTCCTTCTATATTTCAGAGAGTCTGTTCTTAAATAGAAAGGTAAGCAGAGTATTTTTGACAGGTGTAACTTTCATATTTCACTTTTGGTCCAATATTATAATTAGAGTTAATCCCCAAGTCGTCCCAATTTCCCGACAAGCTTAAGAGTAGAATTGAAGAGAGATGTGCAAGTTTATAAGATGATTGTGTGTATATATATATGGGGTTGTGTATATACGCACACGTGTGTGTCTATATATATCTATGTAAAAATATGTGTACAAATTCACCTCATTCTTTAATGGCAGAATATTCCTGCTGGTGATACCGGAAAGTATCATGATGCTGTTAAGTGAATGCCAGTAATGCGCGCAGCGGCAGTGGTGTGGTCGGCAGGATTAGCTGGGTGGAAGTGAGCACCCTTACCAGTGGGCGAGACAGGAGGTGCTGGGCTCTCTATTCTTCTGTGGTTTTACAACTTTTCTTTGGAATAGAGAAGATTCAGCTGTTGCTGTAGCTAAAGTTCCATATCATTATGTCCTCTTGACAAAAGCGCCTTCTTTTTTCTTGTTTTTTCCTTAATCTTTTTCTGCAGTTATAAGTTTCAATGAGTTCTAGGAGGATGTAACACTAAAAGCTGGAGCACAGCTCCACATCAGGGAAAGAGATGCATCCCAGGGCACTGCAGGTCTTCCTAGGCAGTTTTTACTATTGCCTATTTTACTTAATATGCCCCCATTGACTGGATATCTTATTTTTTTCTTAACCAAAAAAGCAGTAACTGAACCTTTAGGAGTTGCATTTCTCTAGTGATGCATTTTCTAATAGGAGATTTAAATGTTTATTTATTTAGCTCATCTGCTTCATAGTTGGCAAAAGCAGCTTGTTGCACTTTTAGGAGTCTAGGAACTGCATACTTCATAACCTTCAATACCTGCTGGTAGACTTTCATGGATGAAAGTATGCTTCAGATTTTATTAAATGCAACTTCCAAGCTGCTATCTACTAGAGGGAAGAGTTCTGGAAGTTTAATCTCAATTTCTTGAGTAAGAACTTGAGGCTAAAACAAATTCCTCTTAATAATACAGCAGTTAATGGGTTAAAGGTTCTAAAGTTAAAACATAAAAATTATTTTAAAATGTAGATTTTTCTATCACTTGAATGGTACATCTAAAATATAAGTGTATAATATAAAAATGAAGACTCTTAAAATTAAATCCCCTTCATGAGTAATGTTGAAGTACTGATTTTGAAATGTATTTTCACAGAGAGTTGTGTAAGAAGCCTTTTAGAAGAGGACAATCAGTAGAATAATTAAATAAATGAAGATATTGATAAGGGATATGGAAAAACTGATAGACTGATATTCCAAAGTGCTTGGGGAAATAATGTCAGAAATGTAAAAGTTATTCTTTCCCTGTGATTTGCCTAAAAGAATGCTTAAAGAATCTCAGTAAACTTAAATGGTAGAGTTCAACCAACCCTGTAATTAAAAATGGGCTAGCTAAATCATACACAGACTTCTGCATGATTTAGAGGAGTACAGGGCCTTTCATGAAAAATATTTCATTATATACCTGCTTATGCCATGGATAAAACATTAATCTTACTGCAACTGCAAGAGAAACTTGGGACTGTCAGGATTGCTCCATCCTCCTTTAGAGTTTTGCTTGGGAAGGGGGTTACTTTAAGTTTTGTGTGCTTGATGTTGCCTCTCTTTACATTTAGTCTCTCTTTCCATCTTTCTCGGGATGCTTGGGGGGGTGTTTGGTAGGATTTTTTTCTCTGGGTTTTGTTTTGTGTGTTTTTGGGGTTTTTTGGTATGTTTTGTTGGTTTATTTGGTGGGTTGGTTCCCCACCCTCTCATTTTTAGGTACCGTCATCTGTAGGCAGTTCATTTCAGTGGCAGCAGCTATCAGAATTGAACCTTTGCTTTACACAAGTTTTCCTGTGTGCAAATTAAAAATGCCCTCATGTCTTTCACATTTTGCTTTGCACTAAACACTTCACAAGGTGCAGTAGAGCTAAAATGGTATTCTAGGGATCTTTAGTCTTTCCTCCTCCTCAGTCACTTTGCATAACACTGATTTATACACTCATTAATGGCTTTAATTGACCGTGGTTTATGTTTGACTTCTGACATCTGTAGGACCATGTACTTAGGCTACAGCACGCCAGTTTTTTCTCTAGTGGTTGGTATTTATTCCTTCCTTCTTATATGTTCAGATAAGGTTCTTCTGAAGACATTTTTCTTGCAAGTTCACAGAAACAATTTAGTCTTTTTTTTCTCTGTCCTTGGCAGATGTAAATTTGCCCCACTCTTATCTACTGAGAGCACTGCCATGAATCCATTCTTCTTGTTTATGGCTCTATTCTGTACCCATATGACTTCTTCATGAAGCAAAATACAATATGAAAATCGTTCTCAAAATGGCATATTTCTATTGGCCTGGTTATATGTATTTCTAAGATGGAGAAAGTGTGAAAGCCTTTGTGACTAGAGCTGGGAATTAGGAGGATCTAATAGCCTGCTGTAACCTGGAGCTGCTGACTGGCTTTCTATGATGATGATAAAGCCTGATGGGAAGCTAAGTAGGACCTACTTGAAAAACAGACAAATGAAGCTGAGCTGATGGGTTTATGTAAGCTTTGGCAGGAAATCAGAAGGCATTGTGTAGATACACACCCTCTTCATAAAATAAAATAAAAAAAAACCCCAACTCTGAGCAGAAATTTTTAAAAAGTGGCTATTGATAATCACATCTAAATATACTAAGATTTGTAAACACTGTTTGAATAAATCTTGCATTCCTTGTGGTTTTAATCTTTCTAAGTATGCTTTCTGTTAGCAGCATGCACCTTCCTTGATCTAATTGCAGCTGAGCAGGCATGAAGTGAAATTCAGTGAAGTGACATATGCATAATCTGTGTGTCAGCTGGTACAGTATGTTCTGTTTGATATTTACTTGCTGCACTACTCTCACGTTTCCAAAACTCGGTCAACAATGAACGCTAACACTGCGCTCTCAGTCGGCAGCTCAGGTAGTAAGAAGCTCCCTGTTTAGCTACCTTTTGGTCAGGAACACGAGGCTGTGCAAGTAGATTTCTGACTTGGAGGTTACTGCCATGCTTGTGGGGAAGAATTAAAAATATCTCCTTATAATGCCCATCTGGTTTAGGATTAAGGAAGGAAATAATCACGCCCAGTAAAATCTACTTGAAAGAGAAGAGCAGCTTCCATGCTTTTCCTTTGAAGCGTTTCAGATCTAGGTGATGCCATGATGTCAGATTTTTGTATAAAATTATATCTGTTAATATTTTTTAAGCTGAATTGAACACGTTTGGCTTGCAAAACCACGGTGTACAATTTTGCCTTTTGAATACGTAAACATTTTTGCTATGAATTTTTGTCTTTTATTGTTCTTCTGAAGTGTAATCAACAGACTATGTAAATTGATACTTCATCTTGAAAATGGGAGGTGCCTTGTGACAAATACCTTCTGATGTTTAAAAGCTGGATTAAACTTAGCTCAGCTTCTGGAAGTCTTTCAGGCTAAAATAGGCTTTGTTTACTCACTGCATATGTAAGAAGATACTTAATGCTTCACTAATAGTTAAAATCTTCTGGATTTTCTAAGATGAACTTTAACATTTCTGGATTTCTGGTCCTTCTACTTTAAATTTAATTAAATCTATGCAGAAAGGCATCATTAACTTCCATATGCAGAAAGTATACTCTGAACTCGGGTTTGCTGCTGGTATGTATTGTAAGTGAAGTCTTGTGTACACATCTTAGTTGGCTGCTTTTTATTAACTTAGGTTTCTTTGACATAAACCATTCAAAAATATACCTTCCATTATTTCTCTTCTGCAGTTAATGTTTGTCTGAGTGATATTATCATGCAGGATATTGTTCTAAATCATTACTTCAACTAACAGGGGTAAGGCAACTCTTAAAATACCTGTGTAGAAATACTATTCCTAAGCTAGTTTTAATTTTACACATTGAACAGTGGTTTTTGCCAGCTGTTTGAAACAGAAATAATTAAACTTGAGGTTGCATTTAAACTAGTACTGATGTTGTCTTTAAAGCAGTACTTACACAGGGAAAGAGTTTGCCTCGATGCTTAATAGTGATGTTAATGCCTTTTTTCGTACTGAAATGTAATCCAACTATGTTTAGAGGGGCTGTTGTAAGGAAAGGTCTTCATAATGTGGGTGGAGCACAGTTAAAGCCAGGAGGTATTTGTGAGAGATTTGTCCTGCTTCTGTCCTTGCAGTATTTAGATGTAGTTTTGAGAGGCTTCTAGGATGACTGCACCTTTGCTCCAAAAGGTCAAGATTAAATAATGTGGCTGATTAACATGAAGTAACTGTTTCAGTTACGAGAATTGATCTGTGGTTATTGGACCTGCTGTCAGTATTTACTGTGCTTCTGCTATGTGCTGCTCGTGCTATCGAGAGAGATTGCTTACTGCCAGAGACTCAAAATGTGCCAGATACTCTGATTATCGCCATGCTGAGGACATTTATTTTTATTCTCCATGTTAACAGAAGGAGTATTGAAGTATCCATAACTCTGTAGAAAAACTGTTTGAAAGAATAAGCTGCTAATTTTGTGTAGTTTTGTTAGTTTATTTTTGCCTAGCATTATGAGAATGCAATCAATAAACTGAAAAATAACACCTCAATTAACTGAGTGTCATCTCTATCCTGATTTCTAATATTTCAGTTTAGTCTTTGATCCTCTTCTTTCTCTCTGTGTCTTTGCTCTACTCTGTGTCTCTCTCTTTGCCTTCTCAGTTCCTTAATGTCACCAAAACACACACACATCTTGCCAGGAAATACCAAGAGGATCAACAGAGTACGTGGAGTAAAACTTGAACAGACTCATTTAAGTAATAATTTAAAATGTGTGCCATTATTTATGTCTGTCCTATATGAGACATACCACCTATTTTCAGTTCTGCAGCCTGTATTTTTAAAGGTGGCAAGGTATTTTGGAGGAAGAAAAAATGCACAATTAAACATCGTATGTTTATAGTAGGCACTCTGAAAGTGAAGCCTGCTGTAAAAGAGGTAGGATTTTTGGAATGGGATTAAACTAAAAAGTACATGTTTGCCCATTGCATGAAATAAACATTTTCGTAGTTTTGAGCTAAAAACAAACAAAAGTAACATTGCCAGCTTTCTTAAATTTTCTGCTGTTGGAGGGGGAGAGTTTAATGAAAGAGTCCAGAAAAGTACTGCAAGACCCAGGCTTGCTCATGCAGCTAAGTATGATCATCCCTGGCAGAGGGCACTAGAGAATCTGGGCCTTACTTGAGATTCAGGTTGCTTTGGTAAAATAGCTTCTTTAGCTTGTGAAAAATAATGATTTACTGTAAGCAGTGCATTCCTGTTATAATTAAATTATATATATATATATATGCACAAAAAAGCACAAACCAAGGGTGATCTTTGTGTCTCCAGTAAATTCCTGAGATCTGTCAGGCTTGAACCTTGGTCTGTTTTTACCCATGATTTGACTAAGGACAGGGAGGGCAAATTACAGAGCATGGCTGAGTAGATAGTCTCTAGTTTGCCACAGTTATTTTCTATGCAGCAGATCAAAGAGGGAATATAGAAGGTCTGTTCTGATTTTAAAGTCAATATAAAGAACAAAACCAAATTAATATGTAAAAAAAATTAATAGGAAGAGGGTTTTTTTTGTCCGTTGTTTCTTAACTCGTTTCTATAAAAGTAAAATAGAAATGAAATTATACAGCTATTCATACATTGAAAACTTAGGCATTTGATTTGTTTTTTTCCACATACATTTTGAGAAGGGATCTCTGAAAGATGTGAGGTAGGCTATGTTTGTCACCATGTAGAAAAGCATGCAGATAAGAAAATTAGTATGCATCTAATGGTATTTGAGTAATACAAATTATTTTATGAAGGCAGTTTAATAATAATGATGATAGGCCCCTAAGGTCACTTGAAATCTTTACAGAAACAGTCCTATAGGATTTTAAATAAGATTTTTGAAAGGATATAAACATGAACTTTTAAACTTTGCTATACAAATTGTTTGTTTTCAAAATATGTACGTATATTTTAAAAACACGTACGGCGATAGCTTTCATAGTACTACATGTAATTACTGGGTTGTGGGGTTTTTTGCCCTTCAAAATCAAAACAAGCATATAGGTCAAATTAGTAGGTCAGTCAATTTATTCAGAGGCTATTTTTGAATATGCCAAGCTAAAACAGAAAAGCACAGTACAATTGGTAGTGTCATTACATTAGTCACAGACTCAGAAGAAGAATTAAAGCTGGTGCTCAGTAGTAGTCTTATATCCATGATTACCTGAAGCAAGCATGCTGGGTCTCCAACGTCATGTTTTCTCAACCTGCTTATAGGCTAATTATCTTTGTCATCTTGGCAAAGGATGCAGTGATCCTGCAGTGCATAATAATTTAAATTTTCCCCTCTCCCTTCTGAACTTTATAAAAGGCTTTGTCCTTCCTGTCGGAGTTAAATCTGGTATTACATAAGAAGCTGTTATAATTGTAACATCTGCATTGGCCTAAGTATAATCAATACTAATGCAGGTGTTGAGGAAGCTACATTTTTGCCTGATGAGCTACCTTATAAAAGTGAGGCCTGGAAAGAGATACATTTCAGGATTCATGTAGAAAACAGAGGAGGATGCTTGTTCAAATAAATACATACCATGTTCTTCCTTCTATACGTTTCTTTTTGCCAATTGCCAATCTTGCTTCCTTTCATTAGGGATTTTTTTTTAATTAATTTTGATTTTAATGTTCTGGTGTTTGCCTCTGCATGGCAGAGGAGGCAGGCAAGGGTGAGATGAGAGGGAAGAGGCATTCTTTCAGTACATAAAGGATGGTTAGTTTAGTTTAGGCAGTTTCCATATGGGTATGATCTAGCTTTCTGTCTGTGAAATTAAAACATTTATTCTTTGTTTAGGAAATCTGAAAGGAGAGCCCTGCTTATGAAGAGATGACATGTAATGGCCCAGGTAACTCAGAAGCTTGTGCAACTCCGGACACTGACCAGGAATGGGCGCAGGAACATTACAGACTAGGCACTTTTGTTGAATTTCCCCTTGGCTGTCCAGTTTCAGCATTGGCACTAGCACGAGCTGGCTTTGTTTATACTGGGGAAGGTGACAAAGTGAAGTGCTTCAGTTGCCATACGACTGTTGAAGGATGGACGCCTGGGGATTCTGCGGTTGAGAGACACAAAAGGCTTTCCCCAAATTGCAAATTTATTACTGCACCTACTTTTCTGGAAAATAACGTACGCTCTCTTGCCCAGAACTACCAGCATAGAACTGAAAACGGTTCCAGCAATTCGGCCCTCCCAGGTGCTTTGGATGACCCATCTGATCTGGAAGCAGATTACCTTCTGAGAACTAGGCAGGTTGTGGATATGTCAGATAGTTTGTACCCTAAAAACCCTGCCATGTGCAGTGAAGAGACAAGATTAATGTCTTTTCACAACTGGCCCCTCACTAGCCCGTTGACACCAAAGGAATTAGCTAATGCCGGATTCTATTATACTGGTGTGTGTGATCAAGTGGCATGTTTTTGTTGTGGTGGAAAATTGAAACAGTGGGAACCTAGTGACAGAGCTTGGTCAGAACACAAGAGGCATTTTCCCAGTTGCCTTTTTGTCCTGGGCCGGGATGTTGGAAATGTTCCAAGTGAATCTGTTTCTGCTGAGCTTGGGAGAAGTGGTCTGAACAATACACAGCATCCAAGGAATCCATCTATGGCAAAATATGGACAACGTTTACAGACATTTTTAACTTGGATATATCCTGTTGGCAAGGAGCAACTGGCTGAAGCTGGGTTCTATAGCTTAGGTAAGCCAGCCGGTAAAATGGCTTATGTCTTCTACAAAGAAATTTTGTATGAGTGTCTTGTTATGAGAAAATCAGCATTTTAAAAATTCTAATATGGAATGATTTGCCAGAATGTATTTACCCTGGAAACATCTTTTCATAGTTTTTGTGTGAAATGATATATATCAAGTAATTTTAATAGCAAAGTATAAACTTGGTCAAAAATTCATTTGTAGCAGTAAAACATCAGTGTGTTTTCCTTGCCTGCTAAAGCTCTCATAATATATCTTTCACAATGACAGTTATTGAAGGTAATTTTTTATATTTCTTTTTTTTTTTTTTTAAGTGAAGTGCTGTCCTCCAGATACCTACCTTAGGTCTAAGGAGTGGGCTTGTGGCCAGCCTGTACAGGAGCCTTTAAACAAGACAGTCCAGGTTGTGTGCCATTTTACTTAGGTAACACATCTGCATTATAGAATTCCTTCAGACACCTGAAGTAGCAAATGCTGTTCCTGCCCACCCTAAAGGCTTTATCAAGACGATGACCCCAGTGGAAGAGCTTTTACCCTTGCACATGTAGTGTTTGACTTGGGTAGGACTCCAGTGCCTATGTGCATAGGTTTCCCAATCAGATTGAATTGCACAGTGCCGTTAAAGCTCTTCAGAATTCTTCACTGAGAGATGCTGTACAAGTGCAAAGTGTTGCTATTATTAGGTCACGAAGAAAGGGGGATTGTCTGGGATAATTTCTTGCTCTCATCTTACCTGTCTTCTTTCTTAGTATCTCTCAGGAAAACTTTTTAATCTGACTCCATTTGTTTCACCTTTGATATATTCTTGTATGAGTGGTATATAGGCTATATTTGTACCCAGTAGAACTGGTTTATTGATTTCTTCTTGGATTCCTAAAGGTACCTGGCTTCTCACAGCCCAGTGAGATCTGTATTGTGGAGGTGCACTGAATGGGCACCAGCTTATCAGACCCGAGGGCTGTTCAAGTGACTTCTGTGCAGAGTCCGATTCCTGTGGCCTGAGAATGATTTGGCTCTGTAGGAAAAATATCTCCACACCTCCTCTCACTTCAGTAAACACAGTATCTAAGCAGTTTCTGGCACAGTCTTTGATGACAGTAGGCACAGTGCTGGAACAGAGAGAACACAATTGCCCCTACCATCTCCTCAGTTGGTTGTGCTACTGCCGTGTACAGCCCATTAATCTTTATGGTGAAATGCAGGACAAAAAGTCACGTAAACATCTTTAATGCTGTTTGGTAGACTATGGCAGTGGATGGAGCTATTTGATAGTAGATTATTTTCAGTTTTTGCTTTTTATCTGTATAATCACTTGTTAAAAGGAAATTCAGGAATATTTCATTAACTCATTTTGGTTTGTTTTTTGTTGCTTTTTTAAGCTCAGGTCTCTTCTGAACATTGCTTTATGTGCTCCTTTAAAAAGGAATTCTTCTTAGTTACATTTGTTAATCAAGAATATAATTATTTTTCTTAAGTTTTCAACGAAAAGGTTGTGGTGTTATTCTGCCTACTAGAAGTATGCAACTTTATTGTCACATGTTTCCTCAGGCAATGGTGATCACGTTGTGTGTTTCCACTGTGGTGGAGCACTGGAAGAATGGAAGGAAAATGAAGACCCATGGGATCAACATGCCAAATGGTTTCCTGGGTAAGGTATTATTTACTGTTTTCTTGTGGCATGCCTGAGCCTTATTTACGGGATACTCTGTTTTAATCACAGGGCATACTAATAACAGTGTCAGAAGGTTGACTATAGCTTAACATGTTTAGAATGATGAAAATAACTTAATTTTTTTTTTACATGCCCTCCTCTTCCTTCTCCTTCACTTTTGTCATGTAGGCACCGAAGGAATATCAGATATCTCCTGTGATTTGAATTTTTCCCTTTTGAATAAGTAAAAAGACTTCAGTGATTTTTTTTTTCCTTGGGCTTCTTATTTTTGTTGTTCCATCTATTTTACCTTCTGTAGTCCTGCTATTGTATGTATAATCATCAACATAAGCATTGTTATATTGGAGGCCTCAAAACAGGACGTTGACCTAATGTCTTAACTGAGGTAGGAGGGAGTTCTTCTGAAGTGAATAGGAAAGAGAACTAAATCTCCAGAGGCTGAGGGCACAATTCAGCTCATCAGAAGTGATCAGTCTGAAAGGTTGCCCTGAACACAAGTTCCTTCTGGATAACTTTTAAGTCAGTGTTTGTACGTCAGCTTGTTTGTAGGAATTGTTAAAGGGAACAGAAGATTTCTGTGCCTGGACTTTGCTGACGTCTGGGCTAGCAGAATCCTGAGGTTTTGAGAATATATATCTGATTTTTCCCCCAATATCCAAGCACTATATATTATTGGTATTTTAATAGCTTCATGCATGCTGAAGTTTGTAAGTTTTGTCAGGATATAAAAAGATTAAACTTCTGTCCTGTTGCAAACAAACCTGAAAAGCCAGTAGTGGTCTTGAATTCAAAACATACTTCTGCGTAACTTTAAAGGACCGAGGATTCCAGACCCAGAAAGATTGCCAATTTTGGTTAAAATCTGTCTTGCACAGGTGGAGAAAAGCTGTCCAAGTACAAAGTCTTAGTTACTTGTGTAACATTGATAAAATCAATGTCTTTTATGTGTTAGCCACCAAATTTGTCTTCTGTGGTAAATGGCTCTCTGGAAGCTGAAAGTTGTTGGTATTTCTGCAGTAGCTGACCCTTGTTTTCCATAGTGGCACAGGCAGCTTTTAATCGTTAGTCTCTACCACTTGAAAGAGATGCCACTCCAAGTTTTTGTCTTGGTGCAGTGAATGGTTAAGATGCATTTTCTGGCTACGTTTCACTCCTACTCATATGGGCTTCGTTTTGGTTGAGTTTGCTTAAATTGTCAGATTTGATTATTTCCTCTCAGATCATTAACTCTTACGTGGAGTTTTGGTTTGCGTGTCAGCTTGTGCAGCAGCGCGCGCGCCTCGCAGCGTTGCTGGCCGTGTCCATGGACAGAACACCATCACACTGAAGTAACTGCTGAAGCTAGAGAAACATTGTCGAGGAGTTTTGGCATTCCCCACATCTTCTGGTAGGGGAGATCTCTGCCCAGTGACTAGGACTGGTTGGAAAATAGTGAAAACAAGCACATAAGGCACCTGTCTGACCAGTTACTGCTGTTCTTTGATTGCAGAAGACTAAAAGAACCAACATTTTATTATAATGTTTGGTTTTCATTGGAGTCTTTGCTTTTATAAACCTGTGGCATCAGCTGTCATGGCCAACAAGTTTTAGGTTTCTGTTTCACTGAAAATGTGAAAAGGGTAAGTAGTGATGTAACTGAGATGTTTTTAGAAATATTTAAATGACATTACTGATTTTGACTGAACATTTGGACACATCAAAAGCAAGCATTCCCCATGATGTAGCAAATGTACCAGTGCTTTTCAAAGTTACGTAGTCAATTTTTGTTTGCTGCTTATGCAGTTTTATTTTAACTAAATATTTTCATTTATAGGTGCAGCTTTGTGAGAAATGAAAAGGGGATAGAATTTATAAATAATGTTCACTTACGAGACGGATGTAGGGATTCAACAGTAAGTGTCTTGCTTGTTAATCAAAGATCATTTTGCCAAAACAGTCTTAACGTAATTTTCATAGGAGGTTGCTCTTTTAATTATCTGTGTATCATTTAGTCCTGCTGCTGCTTCTTTCATTGGCAGACAGTAAAAGACATCTAAATGTGTTTTGGTTCTGTCATTGAGGGTTTATAGATCTCACAGTTCTCCTTAACTGGGTTATGGACCACACTGTAAGGCATCTTGTATTTGTGGTATATTTGGTGCTGAACAAGTACTGAGGATTTTTTTATAACTTGAGAACCTAAGGTTTATGATTAATAATTTCCTTGGTCAAGTGTAGTAATGTTTCTTGTTGGTAGAGCACTGTTAAACTTGTATGCAGTCACTACAAAGTAAAACTGATGTTACTTCAGAATTCTTTGGTAGACTAAGAATCATGTATATATGATTATAGCAAAGATAGGTTAAAATGAACATGTAAAAGAATGTGAAAGGCATAACAAAACACTGATCCCTTTTCAGTTGTTCAGAGTGGATTTAATAGGTTTAGTCCATAAAATAACTGCGATCAAATAGGGATTTTCTGTCTTGTAACTGTATAGGCTTTCTTCTACCTACTCCAGAATTGTAATTTTGTCTGTTTGTATTTCACTTTCAGACAGAAGCTGCTGAAGGGACAATACTTGTTGAAGGTATCTGTTTAAAAATAAACAAACCCGCAACCTCCCGTATTTTGGAATATCCATATTTGCATTTATAGTCAAGTAAATGGTTAATTTTAAAAACAACCCTATTACATTTTGAAATAAAGCATGACAGGCAAATTGTTGGATGATACTCTCCCATTGCTTCTAAAGAACTGTGGAATGAATTTTATTTCTCTTGAGGGAAATCTCATCATGGTTGGCTAAATGTTGTAAAGTGAAGATTGTAAACCATGAAAGAAGTATGTATAGGAGGCAATCTTACTTTTATAGCTACTAAGTATGCAGCACGTATTGAATTAGTAGTGCTGTGGGATGAATGTTAAAGAATACTGAACTGAAACAATCATTGTTGCTTTTCATGAGGCAGGAAGAGTTGGGCTGTTAAATGGCAAGGACTGGGAAGCTGAGAAGGCTTAAATAGCCTGTTATTTGTTCCAGCGTTACACATTCCTGCGATGTTTTTCACAAGTACCGAGCAATAAAAAGACAAGGCCATTAAATGGGTAGTAGGAAGACAGCAGCTTCATCCCAGGGAGTGATAACTGTTGCTAGTAAAGACACACAGTCTATTTTAGAAATCTCTCACTGCTCAGATATGAAAGTGAAAACTAGGTCAAAAATTTTGCTCTGAACACTCTTTTTAAGTAAAGAAGAAATTAGTAATTTACATTTCATAGAAGAACTGGCAATAAGACATAGTCCTAACAAATGTATTCAAAAAATTACATTGAAAAGAGGGAGGGAGAGGTCCAACAGGCTGAAGAATGGTTTCCCAAGTGTTGTGTTTTCATGGGTAGACTTGCTTACTGATTGTGCTCTATGTTGCTTTTGTAGATTCCGAATATTTCTTGCTTTCTCTTAACATATTTATGGTATTTTTTTCTTTCCTGACCTGAATTAAAATTAATATAATGTTACCAGATACTTCTGTATCTGTTTTGCTTTGGAAAATTGGATGAATTTCAGTTAACATTCAGTTATGAAATTTGTGATATTTTGTACAATATTTTATTTAAGATGTTGAAGTAATTAATTTGAATAACAAATCTAGGAGGATTGCTGTATTGTAAATAGATGAAGAAAAACTGGGAGAGCTAGGATGGAAGACATCTCAAATCCTCAGTTTTGGGTGTTTTAACAATGCAGTTTTTACGACTAATAAAATTCTCAAACTGAAAATACAGTTCCTTTGGCTAGATATTTGCAAAGGTGTCTGGAGTAGTATAGTGAATACTGTCTGATAATCAGATTCATCCTTGTTAAACTGTTGTTTTGTTTTTGTTTTTTTAATTTCTTGTTTTAGATGATCTCTTACAGAATCCTTTGGTACAAAGTGCCATAGACATGGGTTTCAGTTTGTCTGAGATTAGGAACACCATGGAAAAGAGATTGCACATGTCTGGAGAAACTCACACATCTGTTGAGGATCTGGTAGCAGACTTAAGTGCTCAGAAAGAAAATGCAAGGGAAGAACCACCAAATGCAATCCCAGTTGAGAAAGATGAGCTTATTCAATTACAAAACCTCTGTGTGTACTTTCATATCAGCTCTTTATTCTGTGAAATATATCTTAATGGTTATCTATTTATTGTATCCTCTGATTCAAGTCTTAATCTAAGGTGAAGTTACAGTATTGTGACTTAAAATTTGACAGATTTATTTCTGGACAGAAAAAAAAGCTGAACAAAGAGGGTGTTAAAATATTTGAGCGTAGCAGCGTTCATAAATATCTATAAAATTAATATTATTACCTCAAAAGTGTGTAATACTGAAATAACAGTCTAGCATCCTTCTGGCAAAAGTTATCCATGTTAACTAAAAAGCCAAAATTATTGCAGAAATGACATTTAAAAATAAAAGCAAGATGTTCGGACTCTGGTGGCAAAATTAAAGAGACACAGCAACATACGTTCAAATATTCAGTATACTCAAAGTGAAAAAGTCCTCGTAGGGGATTATTTCTTTTTCTGTATAAAGTTTTGCATAGGATAGAAGCAGTTTTCTTCTTGGCCATTAAGAAAAAGTGTACTTCTAGATGATGTTTCTTTTCAGTTGTGTTCCACCTATGCTGGCACGTGCAGGTTGTGCTCAGAAAGCCACTGTGGTACGCTCTGCAAATAGACCAAACCCAGTATCTAACTCAGGAGATTTATAGTTCAAGACAAGCACATGGGTGAATTCATAAGGAAGGAGAAGACCATCTATCTGATTGGGATAGTAGGCAGAGATCTTAACCAGTCCACTAGTTTAATAAGATTTTTAATGGACATTACTGGGGAAAAAGAACTTGTAATGAAGATGAATATTATTTTTGTGGTTGGCTGTGCAGAGCTTCCCTCAAGTGGCAGGGGAAAGTGTTTGAAGTTTGCATTTTCAAATGGGTCATACTGGAATAACAAAAGAGCTCATGTACAATGCAAAATTGATTCTTTCTGTATTACAAATTTTTAAGCTTTTGAATTATGGGCATTTAAAAAACTGGAGGCAGGGAAGGAAATCACATCCTTGTTCTTTTCACTGAGAAAACTCTCCGGGGGGGACGAAAGGGGGAGGGAATCCAAATTATTTGACCAGTATCAGCCTTTCTTTCACGTTCTGTACAAGTTTTAGGAAATTTGTCAATGGGAGGTCTGTGGAAAGAATGGCTTTTGATTGCAATATGCATATCCTAAGTTCTATAGAAATTTGAAGCTCTTGCAGATATAGATAGCTGAATTCCCTGCTTGCATTGGCCTGGGAGATACAGTGGGATGGCAGGGTGGGAAGGGGATTCCATGCTACAGCTTGGTTTCCTGTCCCTTTATTTTTTCCTTTTAAAAAGTGTGACCTTTTAAATCATATGAAGAAAACCTTGTCCTTGTGTGTAAAGAAGAAAAGAAAAATATATATTCAGTGGTATTGTGTATGTTAACTTCTTTTTATGTGTTTATTTTCCTTAGATCTCAGTACTGAAGAGAAGTTGAGACGCTTGCAGGAAGAAAAGCTTTGTAAAATCTGTATGGCTAAGGACATATCAATCGCCCTCATTCCCTGCGGTCACCTCGTTGCCTGTAAGGATTGTGCTGAAGTATTTAACGAGTGCCCTCTGTGTCGTAAAAATATTATGAAAAGACAGGAGATTTTTATGTATTAGGGAATTCTATAGCACTGTGGATATCAGTGTTTCCTGATTTACTGTTTTAAATATGTGAAAAGTAATGTAAAAAATGCCTTTAATTTCAGGATGTAATCATTTGGCACTATTTAGATTTTTCTGCTGTCCAACGCTATATACATTTTAACTTCTTAAAAATTATTTTCCTTAAGTGAATTTTTTGTATGTAAAAACCAATACTGAAAAGCAAATTATATATATATCTGTAATTTCAATTCATAGACTTGATTTGGGAAAGCTAAAGTAGTGCAGATTTACGTTACCATTCCTTCGATTGACTTTGGTAGGACTCTGTACGACTAAAGTTTATGCAAATACAGTTGTATAAAGAGGCTGGCCTATATAAAATTTGTAAATAAGTCAATTTAAATTGTTATATAACTGTATATTATATCTGAGATTTTTAGCTTCTCAAAAACATCATGTAAATTGAAAATGTTATTTCTGTAACTTTCATTGTGACGTAGTTCAGAGAATAGTCACAAACCTGCTGCTGCGGTATTTTACTTTGTTTGCTATTGCTACTTTGTAAGTTTGCCTGTTTTGATATACAATTGCTGTCTCCCCATTTATTTTTTCTGGTCTAGATGTATAAATTGGCTTTGGTAAACTGGTTTTAGCCATCAGTTTTTCACAAAAAATCCTTCTGTATATAAAATGTACATTAATTCCTTAAAAGAGAACTCAGTAGAAATGAAGGGGATTTTACATACCTTGTACCCTTCATGAAAGAGCGGTCTCATTTTAGAATTGCCTCCCTATACAAAAATTGTTCAGTGTGTGATTTTTTTTTTTAACTCATTTATCTGCTAATACTTCGCAGTGCTTCTGTTTGGGTTTTTTTTTTTTCTACAAGAGAAGATTAAGCTGCCAGCATGAAAATGCTTTTTAATTTTTTTTTTTGTAATTCATCAGGAATGTTAGAGGCTTTCATTTTTGTTCTTGACAGTTTGCAGCATTTCTCACTATTCTAGTGAGAGTCACCTTAAAATACTTAAACTATTCCTTACTGCATTTATCCTCAGTTCTCCAGTTAAAAAAGTATCATGGGTTTTTATTTTAAGTACAGCTGGTTTCACTCAATTATTTTATGTATATTTTTATCTTTGAACCCTGAACACTAAGATACAGAATATAGAATACACAGATTTTAGTTTTTCACATGACAAAAGTTTGAAATCCAATACACAGGAATTTAATTTCTACTTTTCTAGTTTATTAAATAAGTGCTGTGATTATATGCTGCTGTCATTTTACCAATATTTAAAACAAAGTGCAACCCAGTTCTTCGATCAGCATATTTGATTCTTGTATTAGGGGAAAAAAAGACTAATCCTAACAGAAGTTTGCTTTCTGTTGCTTTTTTTGTTACTAATTTAGCCTGAATATTATCAAGGATAACAAATCTATTTTAATTGGAGAGGAAATAAAATGTATTGTTTGTATAAATTAAATATCATTAATTATAACATTAAAATACGTTGGTTTTGCCATTTTTTGTAATAAATTAGAATTTGGTTCTTAGGGATACATGATGACTAGGAGTTCATAACGAATTCAGCACAGAAAGGTTTTGTGTCTTTCTGAAGGGTTTAGTGTTTCAGATAATTGAGAGAATTCACACACATGAGGATTTTTCAGGACAGATACAGACTGGCAATTCTCTCATGCTCGTTTCTAGCACCCAGTTTCACTTACAGGGTGGGTTTTCAGTACTTTTCAAGGGAAATTAAAGGAGCGAGGGGTGTTTGCCTATGAGTTGGTGTATCTTGCCTGAAATAGCCTGTTAATGTGGCAAACCATGTTAGGCTGACTTGCTTAAGCAGATGGTTTGTTACCTAATCTTGACCTAAGTCATGTGAGGGAGACTAGCTGGGTGAGCTGGATCCAACTTCCAGGCTGCAGAACTTGGCATACAGCTCCACAAAGCCCTGTCTGGGAAAGAAGTTGACCAAATTTTACTTCCAACTGTTGCAAAACTAAATCCCAGTAAGGAGATGATTTTTGATGTACCTGTAGTATGTAAACTGTCCAAGAAGATCCTGGAAGTAGGAAACAAATAGTAACTCCTAATCTGAAATGGAGAGCAAACATGTTGTCCAAGTAATGTGCAAGCAAATAGCATAAATGCTTCATGTTACAGCTTGTAAACTTTTCAAAGGTATACTGTATCCCTTACTGTAAGTTTTGAGTAATGTTAAAAAGACAGAGCTATAAAAGCAATTAAAAAATTTTAATCACTTAGAAACATGAAAGTGTTAAAGGCCTGTTAGCAAGATGACAACTGCTCCGTAGGTTTAGGTTTTTAAAAAAAACCACACTATAATCAGAGTTCTATTCAGACTGGATGTGAAAAAATAATTAGCACAGTCATCAAATTTTGACAGTTTAAATTGGGAAGATGGTTGTTTTTCAATTTACATTGATTTTCAGTTTCTTAAAGAAACAGAGAAGTAATTCTGGGGACACAGATACTGGGCTGAGTGTTTAAAGAGACAGAACTGAAGGATGCAAATAAAGAGAATGGCAGCACGAGTGCTTTGAAAAGGAGATTAGTAGCAGGGTGAAGATGCCTTGGGAGTTGATTTTTATAAAAGAGGTACCTGGAATGAAGAGCTGTGGAACAGATCCAAATATCAGGATGTAGTAACTTTCTTCTAGTAGCTTCTATGTAAAAATCTTTCTCATTTCCATTTTTTGTGCAACAGCAAAACAATTTGCTGCTCTAGATAGGTGGGGGATTTACAAGGGTTTTTAGTAATTGGAACTGTTTAGAAAACATGGAAATTGCATGCCAGATTTAGGAACAGAAGGCTAAATAAGGAAACCCCATAGGTTCAGGGGATTTGTTACACATTGAGGTTTTTTCTCGCTGCAGTGAGCTGACTTACTCTACTGGTCACTGCAGCTTGTATCTGCAGATGCTTATCTACCCGTACTTTAATTTATTTTGGAGTTTGTGCTCACAGTGCACTACAAAAAGTTTTTCAGTTATTATAGATTCTTCTTAATTGGTATGTAAACCCTTCTGTTAATATTGCCTGGCTAGCGTTGACCACATGCTCCAGTGTTTCTTTGTGTTAGCTGCGTGTGCAGCCTGAAGCTCCAAGACAAAGTTTGACAAAGTTTCCAAAGCATTGTTAAGGTAAAACATAGGTTTTTAAAGTTAGTCTTTATGCTTGTTTTCTTTGAAATTAACAAAAATCTAAATACAATGGGTTGTTAGAAATGAATTCTAACTGCTTGGGAGGTCGATGCAAACACCTGATTACTATGTTCATGTGAAGCTTCAAGCTGAAGTGTTGTGTACTAGGATTAAATGTTACAAGGAGCAGTGACATTTACTGCGGTGGTATTAACTACTCGGAAGATAATCTCTTCTGCCTTTTAAGGTGTGCAAGTTCTAGTGTATGATGTATAAGGCCTACCTGGATGGAAAGTCAGCTCCTTCATAGAGCAAAAGAGGAGCTGGAGGGTTTTCTGACTTGCAGCATTTTTCTGCAGCAGTGTGTGAGCAGTGAGTTGTTATACAGTTCTTTTTTTACTCTCTGCTTTGTGCATGATTGACTCCTAGCAGCAAGAAGGTTAGATGCCAAAGAGTGAGCTAGAGGAGCACCTCCACTGCTGCCCGAGAGGCTTTTCATTGCTTGTCCTGTGCAGAATGGATGGATGGATCAGCCTTGGCTCTTGAACATGCTTTGTGAAGGATGATGGTAATCTTTTCCATGTAGTCAAATGGGAAGAGCCAGTCTAGTGAGATCATCTTTATTCCTCATGAAAAAGGTTTGAACACTTTCCCTCTTAGAATTGTGTGTGTGTTTTACATGCATAAGTTTTACTCAGTAGCTTGGAAATTTGATCAAGAAGATCCTTCCTCCTCCTCCTTGCCTATGACATGCCTTTGAAATGATTCAGGTGTTTCAAAGTATCTTGCCATCTTTGCAAATGCCACTGTGTCACGTTGCTTCAAGACATGTACTGACACCGCTGTGCAGCAATTAGTGTGCCATAATTATAATGTGGCTTTGTATGAGGTGGCACATGACCTGTGATAATATAAAGCACCTTTGCTAAAATCCAGATTTGATCTTTAATTTTTTTCTTAACCAGGAATTCCTATTAAGAAATACTGACATCAACACTACAGTAAAACTACGAGCATTAATACAAAAGAACTTGCCTTTTCCTAGGACAGGAAAGAAGACAATATATGCTTAGTTATAAATGGCTTGGATAAACAAAACCCCAGGGAAAATCTGGGGGAAAATGGTATTAAATACATCGTACGTAATATTTCAAGGTAGGTGAAAACTACTTGTATAATTATTAAATTACAGTTTTATAGCCTGGGTAGCTGTTGCTGATGGCTGAGATAAAGTGCTTGGTAAGTTAAAATAGCTGGAAATGTATTGGAGAGATACTTGAGTTAGGGCTTTACTCTTAGATTGAAAAATGGCATTTACTATCAAAAAATGAAAAACACTCTTGCAAAGATTCCCACTGTGAAAAGATCTAGGAGAATCATTACGATAATTGCTGAGAGCCAAGTTCAGTAGAAATGCATATGGTCACCTGCAAATGTTGGAGAATAAATTAACTTCCAGAAATTGCCAAGGAAAAGAGCATTTAAATGTATTCCTGTTTTGTGTCTTTTTGATCTTAAGAAGTTAGATCTTGCTGTAAAACTCTTGGCACAATTTTTCTTAAGTAATTTAGTTTTGCAGGAGAAGAGAGTCATCACTTAAGCTAAATAGTTAATATTCTAAATTCAAGCTTTTCAAAAGTGAGTGTCAAGCCACAGTAGCCTCTTCCTTTTAACTCTTGTGTGACTGAGAAAGGCTTCTGAGTCTGGGACTGACTTTACCTCCCTTTCCTCCATAATAAATGCCTATGATGTTACTGGAGTCAGTATGGGAGCTCTGTTGGTAGGGTACAAACCACCATAAAAATAACTGTTGTGTCAAATGTCTCTTTTGGTGTTTTACAAAATAGAATGTACCAAAAGTAACTTTGACTCCTATCTGCATCATAATTTAGCCTTTTTAAACCTTTGCTGGGTTCAGATCTTGAACCAGGGGTACAGAGAAGGGAGGCAAGGACACACCCTGGGGGGAGCAGGGCCAGGCATTGTTCTCCTCATCACTTACAGTGAGCGTCCCAGGAGTGCCCTTTGCCGTGGAGGGGAAACACTTTGGTCACAGATGCTGGCACTGAGGCTTTGCAGGACTTCTACAATCATGCTAAAGGAAGTCACAGTCAAAAAGAATTATTTTTATCTTAACGGTTTTGAACACCTGTGCAAACCACCAAGATGTCACACTGTTGTATTCCTTGCTACTTTTTATGCATTGTGCCACTTAAAAAAATTCTAAATCATAGCTAAGGATGCAATCACACTTTGCTTTGCTTCTGCCTCCCACTGTGTCAGGAGTCCAGCCAGCAAGAGTGTCCTTGAGCCCCAGACATGATCGAAAGGAGAAGGGACTTCCCAGAAGCACTGTCTGAAAGAAACCCTGAAGTTGGCTGATGATGAAATCGAAACCGAAGGACAGGGCTACATGTAGGATCTTGGGAATGCAGGAGGTCAGCCCCAGAAAACAATGCAAGCTTATTACAGGAAAGAGTGATCTGTTCCTTGACCTTACCTGTCATGTAACAACCCCCCACTGCACATACTCCTGTAACCCTCCAAGTTCTAGCCTTTGGTAGTTTGTTGGGAGAAGATGCAGGTAAACCAATCTATTGCCATCATCCAAACGGTTTTTGCCTGAAAATCCAGAAGACAGTTGTTGTCCCACACATTTGATGGGGGATTTTCTTCAACTCTTATAAACATCAGTGTACTTGACTTCATTGATTATAATAGTTCTGCTCCATGGCCTTGGTCAGAGGTTGAGCTGAATAATGTTTCTGTCCCAGTTCCACTCTAAACTCATCTAACCACAAGCCAGCCTCCTTCCTCCCCTTTTCAGTCTCAGGGTGGCTAGGCAACCTGGCCAGCTGAGAGCTACTCTCTGTTCCTGATGGGTGAGTTGCCCTGCACATCAGGAGTATGATGCAGTTTCACTGTTTTGTTGTTTAGCTGTTGCTTAGCTCAAGCTGCTTCCCCGCCTCAGCATGAGTTGCTGTTTGGCCTGCTTGACCTTATTTCAGTTCTTGCCTACTTCTCAGCCCGGCCCTTTTTCTGTCACACAGTCTGTTCTTTCCTGCCTTTAGTGCCCTGCCACTTAACCAGCTTACCCAGTTTGAAACATGTTTCTCTGGTTCCTGTGCTTCTTCCACGCACTTTGTCACTGATGCTGTCATGGTGCCTGACTCATAAAATGGTCCTTGATTCATGATTCCACTGCTGAACTTTGCTACTGGACACGAGTATGTCTTGGTCTTGTCACCCAAAACCTCCCTACATCTGGAAGCTGGATCATGTCCCATATCCAAGAGAGATGGTCTGAATGATAACACTTAGTCTTTCCTGTGCATAAGGTGAGGTGATACCTTAAGTGAAAGCAACTTCTCTTGACTGAAGCTAGGAGAAGGGCTTTTCGTTATTTCCTGCCAATAACTGGTGTGCCCTTTACACAGTTTAGTGATGAAAACATTAACACTTGGCTAAGGGATTTTTATCTCAAAGAACAAGATATAACACGAGCACTTGACTTCATATGGGGGAACAAGCACAGGGCTTTGGGTAACAAGTGGGACAGAGGACTGAATAAAACTGCTGATAATACAATTATCAGGAAGGCATTTGTGACTTATTGTGGTTCTACAGTTGAAAATGAAGGAGAATTAAAACTGCCTTGCTTTTTAGTGATACAGGACAAACTGTGATCCTTTACAGGTCTGAGAGCACAGTAGGCAGAAACTTACTGAGTCAGAGAAATTTCAGAGTTGAGTTAGGTGTTCTGGAAAGACCTGGCGAGAAATAGGGGCATACAAGGGAGACTTACATGAAACACAAAAGAAAGAAATTATTCACAGAACAGAAAAAGGCCTAAGGAGTCACTGATGTGCAATCTTTCTCCTGCAAATTACAGGAAAGTAACCCACTTTTTTGTCTTTATTTTTGTTTCTTATATAATAGCTCATCTCCAAAAGTATTTAGAGCAGATCTCCCTAGAGTGACTAAGCCAGTTTCAAAAATCTGGGGGGAAAAAAAAGAGTCTGCTTGGAAAGACTGTTTTCCCCCTCTGTGCCCAGCTAAACAGATAAAAATATGGCTGGAATTTATATAATACAGGCCATCAAAGTTACCACCTCACCTTGGAATGAATCCAGTACACAAATTCTGTTTTGTTTTCCAATTCTTGTAAACAAATCCTTTTAAAAAAAATTAAAATGAATGGTAAAGGACTGTGGCTTTTTTTTCTTTCTTTTTATTTAATTTTTTTTAATAGAAAAGAGGAAATGGAATTGCAGAGGGGGTTCCTATTCCACTACCCTCAAAGAAAAGGAAGCAGCATGAGCATGAATGTCCTGCCTGGGAGAATAAATCAGCCATCTGGCAGCTTGAGTTTGTTCTGATCTTCTCTAGTGGTGAACCTTTGGCCATTAATTCAGACGTGGAATTGGTATCTGCCCTCTCCTTGCTCAGTTTCTGAACTGGGTGACTGATCAAGAGCTTTCTTTGGATCACGCATAAGAGTCCCTGTTGTAAAGTCTTTGTTAAACCCTCTCTGAACCGCGCTCGCTACCAGAAATGGTGGACTTTGACACTCTTGCAGAGTAGTTTTTAGGAGAAAGATGACATAGTCCTGTAGCATACTTTTCTCCTACAGTTTTCCACAGAACTTTTCTATTAGATATAAATCCTTTCTCTGAAGGTCAGGTTTTCAAATCTATTTCCTTTTCATGCTTGCGTAACACTTTTTAAAAAAATTTTTCTCTTACATTTTTTCATTGAAGTGGAAAGGATGCTAGAGTGCTAAAACTATACAGAACCTTCAGGATGCTCTTTGATTTCTTCACAAAGCCGAACAGATGGTAGAAACCCATTCTGGAATTGTTAGCTTAGAAGAGCTGTGGTAGCAGAGGAACTGCTCTTCATCTTGTCTTCCCTGGTGAACCAACTGGAAGGCTCCATCCCCAAAGCATGATCAGTTCATGGGGACAACACAGAAGATAAGCTCTTCAGAGAGATGGTTTTGTCCCCCATAGAGACAACAAATACAACGGTTAACAACTTGTTCCACTTCTCTGCCCTCTATGTTCCCACCCATCATTTGAGAGGTTGTTGCATTTCCTCCTTAGATGTGTGCTATATAAACTGGTTTGTGGTGGTTATTTGCGTGATGCCAGTGCTGTGTTAGGAATCCTCCCAGGGCACAGCTGGTTTAAGAAATTCCTATCTTCTCCTCACTGGAGCATAGCAAAAACATTCCTGGTGCCTATAGGAGCGCACCACACCTTCAGTTGTGCTGACTGAATTGCTTATGTAGTTGTGCTCCAAATAGCATCAGAGAAATGATCCGATTTGGGGAGAAACCAAATTCAAACCTGTCCCTTTAGAAAACAAATGGCCCTGCCCCCCTTCTCTGATCAGGCAACGGTTTTGCTTAGGCAGCGGCCATGCGAACAGCTGAATGGAACAACTGGGAGGGAGGAAATGAACTGGAGAGTGTAAAATCCTCTTCTGGCAGGCTCTGTGACCAACCGTTCATAATGTGCTGCTGCACCTGGAGTCTGGTCTCCAGAGTGTTTCCACGTTTTGTTGTCCCGAGTTTAAAAAAGCCAGTTCTGTCCTGAGTGTGTCAGGACACCCAGAAGTGTTACGAATCTGGGTTTCCAAGGCTGGAGTCAGCTTTGGAAACGGGCCGAACTCTCTGCCGCGGCACGGGCAGCGCTCACACGCTCATTCCTTCGACAACGCACCCTAAAAACTGTCACATTTTCTTCTGTTAAACACCTTTACCTAAAAATCCCAGCGCTAAGGTCAAGTGTTTTCAGAACAGACCAGACATCTGACGCATGTGCTAATACGTGGATTTTATGCACAGCTGACTCAGAAGCTGCCTCGGTGCTGTGCTTCTGCCAACTCTTGCAGCAGACTGCTATAATCTCTCAAAGTTTTGGATCCGAGTTGTAATATAAGTAGCCCTTTTGTCTCTGAAGCAGAGAATACATGACTGGAATTCCATGTGCAGGCAAAATGTTAGTTTTGGAAGTGTGTAGTTTATTTTAATAGAAAAGTTGTCTATCTGGCAGGTCTCAGAAGTTGTTTTTGTAAGGGGAAGGCACAAACGGATCCAACTCTTTTGTATCTATTTATTTTTCTGTGTAATTTAACAACCATATATATCACGAACAAGTCGAAAATGTATTTGAGGTTTGGTGTGTTGGTTTTGTTGTTTTTCTTTTTTTAAACAGATTACCTTTTATTCACCATTCTTCTACAATTACCAGACAGACATTAACAGATTCACATTAAAGATCAAGCATCTGTAGCTGTAACTGAAACCTTGACCATAGTTTTATGCCCAGGCATTCAGGATACTATTTTAAAGTGTTCCCTAAAAGGGAATCTTTCTTCCCGTTTTCTTACTTTTTCCCCAGCCTACACAGGAGGTGAAGAAAAATCCGAGACTTGAGTTTAAGCTATAGAATAGAATTATTTTGTGTCTGCCGACAGATTATATCTAGAATTGCGAGGTGACAACTACTCGTGTTACACCAGGATTTTTTATTTTAAACACTCCTTATCTGATTACAGTTTCTATTCTAAGTGTCATTTGTTCTGCAGTGCCTCATTTGGGTTTTGAAAAGACTGGAACTGATGTGATGAACTCTTCAAGTGTCCTGCCTTTGTTAGGCAGGTGAGCAGAGTACTCAGCTTAGTACCTGCTTAGTTATGCTAACGCTCTCCCCAAAATTAAAAATAGACTAACAGAAGAGGATGATTAGAGACTAATTACTGGGACAAAACTCCTCTTGTGCTGACTGATCTAACTATAAGCGTCTATGCAACTATGCAGCATGAGTAATGTGCTTGGCATTACACAATACAGAGGAAAAAAAAAATGTAGAAGGAACTACTGGATCGTCTGTTTAGAAAAATAAGCACCACAATTTTTTTTTTTTCTGGTTACTGCTTCAATGTGATCATTTCAGTTGCCGTGAACCTTCACGCAGGGAGAAAAAAAAAAGACTCACACTCAGAGCCTAGGATCAAATGCCAATTTAAACTGGGAACGCGCTTAGTGATGGGCAAGGAGCAGAAAACGTTTCAGGAGAACGCTCCTAACCGCAAGGAATACCACCAGTGCCAGCAAAACATTGCCTCTGCTCCTATCGCCACGCAAGCTTGGAGCTCTCCAGATAAGGCACCCTGAGGCATCCATCAGGGCAGCTGCACATTTATCTTCCGAACCGGAGGGCTCCGTGGCACAGGGCTTTGGTTTCTGAATGAGGGCAGATCAGCTGCAGCTTCGGGCAGCTCGCGGTGGCTTGGCACCGGCGGAGACGCCGGCCGGGGGCCCAGGCACTCGGGGGGAGCCGAGAGCCCCGCGGCGCAGCTCCTCTGCCCCCCCGCCTCGGAGCGCCGTCGGGCCGCGGCGCTGGCCGGCGAGGAAAGACGGCGAGCGGTTAGCGTGTGACTTCCAGAAAGGGCGACCTTTGCCTCAGCCCGGCCGCTGTCCTCCAGCGGCTCTGGGAATGCAGCGCCAAAGGCCACCAGGCCCCGCGCTCGCCCGAGGCCGGCCGCGTCCCCCCAGCTCCCCTTGGGCCGAGCCCAGCCGAAGCTCCTTTTTAGGTCGTCCCCGTGCTTCGGTTACCCGATCCTGCCCTGAGCGCCATGCCGGCAGCTGGGCCCGCTCGGCCGGCAGCGCAAGGAGGGGGCCGGGCCCCGCCGCGCCTCAGGCGGCCCCGCTGCCGCCGCCACCTCGGCCGGGTCGGGGCGGGCGCGCCCGCGGCAGCGGGGG
>JANVCC010000073.1:5661235-5755863 GCA_025345505.1 Todiramphus chloris collaris | reverse complement strand
GCGGGCGGGCGGCGCGCGCAGGCGCGGCACCTTGTTTACCCCGCTCGGCGAGGCCCCGCCGCGCGCGGCCGGCAGGTGTCGCCCCACGCCCAGGAGAGCGGGGCTCGCTGGGTGGCCGCCAGGTGGCGCCTGCGCCCTCCATTCGCTCGCGAGCCGCCGAGCAGCGAACACCCCAAACAATCCCCAGCGCCGCCGCCAAATTAAATAACCTGCCCGCGCCCCGCGCCCTCCCCAGACCCCCCCCTCCGCAGCCAAGTCTCCGAGCCGAGCCGGGCCGGGCCGGGCGCGCAACCGGCAGCCGGGCCGGGGATATAGGAGCGGAGCTACGAGCCTCGGGCCTCCTCGCTGCCTACGCCGACACTGGGCAAGGTAAGTTAGAAAATGGCGGCGAAGCTTCTGGAAGTTTGGAGGGGGAACTCGGAATCGCGGTGCGTGGCTGCGGAGAGAGGCCGGGACGGGGCCCGCGGCCCCCGGGCCTGCGAGGACGGCGCGGGGCGCTAGGCCGGCTGGCCACAGGGACTCCGCGCAGCCAAGATGGAGGACGGCGGGGCCGAGCCGCGAAAACACTCCAGCCCCCCGCTTCCCCACCCCCCCTTCCCAGCGCGCCTCGGCGGGGAGGGGGGACGCGAGCGGGAGCGCGAGCGAGAGAGCGAGAGGGCGCCGAAAGCGGCCCCCGTTGCCCGCCCGGAGCCCCCCGTTCCTCCTCGCAAGAGCCGGCCGCGGGCAGGCTGGGCCCAGTGCTCGGCGAGCTAAAATGGAGAACCACCTTCTTCTCCTCCCCCCTTCTCCCGAGCCGAGCAGGGGCTGCTGGCAAGATGGAGGACTCGGGCATTGTGTGTGTGGGGTGTGTGTGCGTGGGCAAGCCGGGCCGGGCCGCTTGGGGGGTGGGGAGTGAGGAGAAGGGGGGTCGGAGCCGCTGCGGACGGAGCGGGCCGCGCTGGGGGAGGGGGGGGGGAAGAGCGCTGGGCCGCGCGGCGCGCAGAAAATGGTGGGGCGCCTACCGGTGCCCCGGGCTGGAGTGCCGGAGGAGGCCGGGGAGAGGGGACTCCCACCCCTGACAGCGCTCCCTCTCCTTCCCGCCGCCGAGCAGCTGAGCTCTTCCTGCTAGCTCGCTCCCGGTGCTTCCCCGCGGAGGGAAGTGCCGAGGGATCGGCGTTTCTTGCCTCCGTGTCTCTTCTCTAGCTCGGCCGAGCCGTGGCAACTCCGGCCGCCTCTTCCCGAGTGACTGGGCTGGAGGGCTGTTGAGAGCGAGTTCTCTCGGCCCGAGTGAGGACGTGTGGACTGACCTGAGCTTTTTCCCCCCGCCTCCCTTCGGTGCCTCCTCCGAAAGAGCTGGCGACCACCCCCCAGTCCCCCAGCGCCTAGCTTGGTAAAGGCCTTTGTGGGGCGAGTTTTCCCCTCCGAGTGACTTTGGGCGAGCTCTTCTTTGGGCTGCCCGCTAAGAAGAAGAGTTGTGGCAGTTTCCGTTCGGCTTTATTTTTTTTTTTGTGTGTGTGTGTGTAAAGAAAGGGCACTTGCCAACTTGTGCTGGGGACGCCCGATGCCGGGAGCCGCGTGTTGCAGGAACCCCGCTGGGCTCTCGCCGGCCCGGGTGGGGGAGGGGGGGAGGAGGAGGAGGAGGAAGAAGAATGCTTCTTACTGGGGGGTTTTGGCGCCACTTTTGTTTTAGATAGTGCTCCTCTGCCCCCTCCTCCTCGGCACGCACTGAACTGAGCTGAACCTTGCCCAGGTAGGAAGCGAGAGCTTTCCTGGTGTTTTCTCTTTTTCTGGGCGGTTATTTTATTTACACTGATTAAAAAAAAAAATCTATATTTCGCTGCTAACGTGGTTAGGGACGTGGAGGGACAGGGAAGGAAGGAGTGAGCGGCGGAGGAGATGATAGCGGTGGGAGATGGCTGGGCTGAGAGGCCCTGGCTTTTCAGGTGTTCCTTCTCCCCCTGCCTGGGCGCATCCCCGGTGCTTGGCTGCGCTGGCGTTGGGAGCAGCACCTTCGCCTCCTCCATGCCTTCCCCTCCCGCTGTATCGCTGTATACTCCGCCCCTCCGTATAATCCGCGGAACCCGGGGAGATCCGGGCCCGCCCGCCCTCAAATTTTTTTTTTTTTTAATTTTTTATTTCGTTTCTTCTCATTCTCGAGACCGGGGAGTGAAGCTGCTCTGCTCCCTCTTTCGCCGCTTTCTGTTTATTTATTGTACTGCCCCGGCTCGTGCTGTTATTGTCTTCCCACGGGATGCCGTGTTCGGAGTTAACACAAACTTTCGATAACCGCCGAGTCCGATGCTGTAGCTACTGTATTTGTGGGGTTTTATTGGTGGGGTTTTTTTTTTTAAATTAGTTTTTGGCAGCGCGTATAACACTGGTGCCCCCCGCTTCCCCCCGCCGAGCTGGTAAGTGCTCTCTTCCCGTGTGCTCCCCGGAGCCACACCCTGGCGTGTCCGGTCTCATTAGGCGCCTTATCCGCCGCCGTGACCCCGCGTTTTCCCTCGCCTCGCCTCCCCCGGGAGGAACGCGGGTGCCGGCCGGCCGCCCGCAGCGGGAGCGCCCGGAGGTAACCCGGGGCCGCCGAGATTGCGCTGCCCCCCGTTGCCGTCTCCCTCGGTGGGGTGAGGAGGGGCCATGTCAGCGCGGCGGTTCGTGCCGGGGGCGGGGAGTCGGGTTACCGAAGTGCGTCACACGCGGCCCCGCCGGGGCCTGCTCCGCCGCCGCTCCGGGCCGGCGCCGCCTCGCCCGCCCGCCCTCCTCCCGCCGCCGCCCTCCTCCCGCCGCCGCCCATTGGCCAGCGCCCGGGCGGGAGGCGGCGGCTTCCTCCCGCGCCCCGCGGCGGGCAGGGCGGCCGGGCCCCGCAGCCGCGCTCGGCGGGGGTTGCGGGGTGGGGGGTGTCTCATCTACCGCCGGAGAAGCGGGGGTCCCGCGGCTGGCGCTGCCCGGGGCGTGTTCGCAGCGCGGCTGTTCCGGAAAGCTGGCGACAGCGCAAAGGTCACCTCGTGTGAATTGCGTCCACGTCTCCTCAGTTCTGTTGGGTTTTGTTAAAAGGGAAGGGGAGGAAAACGCCTTTTGGATCGCTTCCCTCGAATTGATTGTACGAGCGTTTTTATGGTGTCTGCCAGTTTTGCTCAATCCCGTTTTAAATGATTACAGACTAGAGTTCCTAGAATTTCCTACAGTGAGACGTTCTCCGAGCATAGGTCTCGCTGTTAACTCTTGGCAGTTCAGTCTCGATTTGTGATTACTTCTTCCTCGTTTATAACGCTTGCCCATTTGTAACAACTTTCTCCACTTTTCATACTGTCTTTCCCCATGATCATTATTTATTCAGGTATTGTTATTCCTTGAGTGTTTATGTGCTACTGAACCGTCCAGGACTTAGAAAATATCCGTGTGCAGACTACTTGGTTATGTGCAGGTATAAATACATACCACGAGTGGTTGTGCAATCGACAGACATTAATCTCTGTCTTCTTGGTATTACTTCTTCATTATCCCTAGCTTTTAATTTTGTGGCTGAATCACAATGCCACAGACCTTGTATGGGGCTCTTTGCTGCCTAATAATGTTTCATTTCCCTAATAACCATGATTACGTTTTCATTGCGAAATGAAGATAGATGTGAGAAGACAGCCGCCATACTTTTGACGTAAACCTTCCATCTTTTTGCTGTTTTCAGCACTGGAGCTGAATGTAGTGGAATCCCTGTACCTTTCTGATTAATTAAAGACATAAGAAAGCTTTAAAGTTACATAAAGGAGAAAAACAAGAATTAATTCTTATGTCTAACAGATAGATCTTGCTGCTTAACTGATTGGACTCATGTGGGTCCTTCTTAGCAAAACCAGTGTCGTTTTGCAGTGTCTCCAGGTAGGGTTTACGCAACCTGTGAGAAATCCCGTGAATTTTGGTCGCTGTTTGTATTGAATTAACTGTGGTAAACTTAACATTGGGTATTGGTAACTGTAAAACAAACAGACAAACAAAGACCAGACACAGGATGGGGGGATGGGAGGGACTCTCTAATCTTCCTATAAAATTTCCTAGCACTGGGGTATCTCCCAAGTTACGTACTTGGGCCACATTTACAGTTTTGGAGCTTTTTCATCCATTTACAGTTCTAAGAAGGCAATACCAAGTGAAGTCAATAAGCAGTGCAAGGGTTTGTTTGTTAAAACTTGTACTTAAGAAGACTAATTAAAATTTATGTACAGATCTTTTCTCTTAGAGGTAAAGTCTTAATGTTTTGCAACCAAAAGCTGAAATTATTAGCTTGAGCAAGTTGGTTCAAATCAATGATGCTGCAATGTTTTAATGTTTTTTTTTTTTAAACGGGTTTTGTAAAATGACAAAAATATTGGTAGGTTCATAGCTTATTAAAATATTTGGTTTTAAAATGCACTGTGTTACATGAAGAGCATTTCAGTTTTACAATAGGAGTATTTAATTAGCTAGCTGTTAATTTAACTCAAATTAATATATTGCATTCCAGCTTTATGCGTTCAAGTATTTAAAGGCATAAATGTGTGGAATGAAATAATTTCTGCTTGGAAGGAGTGTAAATAGAATTGTCTGTCAAATACACTCTTTTGTTTCAGTATGACTTCTCAACAGCAACTGAATTATTTTCTAGAAAAAGTAATATAGGTGGTTTTTCTTGAATATTATATGCAACTACAGTCTCCTGTAGAAAATAGCTGCAGGCAACAAACCACTTGAAAGTGTGTGCTCTTGGTGGTGGGAGCAACTACATTAGACTTAGTCAAATCATGAAATAATGTTAGCACACCAGAGCATTATGAACTTTTTAAAATTAGATTGCTCTTTGTCACTTATGGTTCAATTTTAGAGTGATTTGAGAGCCCTCATTTGTCATTTTCATTTGTGGTGTTACTGTCTTGATTGTTTTGCTGCCGGCAAATATTATAGGAGAGATTAGGTTTTCTGGAACTTCTGTGCCAGCATAAACAAGCTGTATGTTTTACAGAAACCTTAAACACTTTGGTTGCTCATCTTCACCAAATGAACCCCTAAAAGTAAGCAACTATTTGTGTTGGTTACTTGCGCTTCCTTGCTGTGTTACTGGGATGCTGTGTTTTGTCACATGATGTGAGGTTTTGAACTCGGCATGATCTCCCTACAGCGGTGACCATTTCTTCTTTGATTAATTTGTAAACTTGGGAGAATATTGTAGGTGTGAATTTCCAAGCTGTTGACTTTTGTGGTAGTTGTGAAATCTTATTTTTTTGAGGGCGCACGTGTACGTGTGTGAGGAATTAAGAAAACATACTGGGAAAGGAATGGGTTGACTCTGTCTCTGTCAGCTAGATGGTCGAATTTCCAAGAGCTTCATCTGCTTCAGTAATTGCCTTGTAATGGAAAGACGTGATTGATAGCAGCCATCAGCATATCGGTTTAATATTCTTAAATAAGCTCTGTTCACTTTCTCAGTATCACTTAAAACATTCACATTCTGAAAACCTTGGCTTCTTATGTGAGGCTCATTGATGAAGAATAGAGAATGAAGTGATAACTTAGTCCTTGGGAAACTGTGGTGTATAAGGAGTTTGGAGTATTAGGTTGGAAAATAGGAAGCTTATACACAATGTATCTGTAAAGGAATGGAAAGAGATGTCTTCCATGTGCATCACCAAAAATCAAATGGTGATGTATAGGCTTACTGCATTGGTTTAGATTCAACACCATCCAGTATAAGATCTCCTCCACTTTTAAAGTCAAATGGTAAGTAAAAATGGGAGTTCTTCATGGCTCCATAGCTCTTCTGTTACTGGCCCTGGCAGTCATGCGGTTTGATCTGCCCTGGTCCTCTTCTTGCCTCCTGACACTTCCATCCTGTGGGCCATGGACAGAGGTGGAGCTAAATGCCAGATCAACTGTCCGGGTGAAGACACTGGAGTCCTTCTTGCAAGAAAGGAGTTTATCGTGTGTTGAGTTTGTTGCTATAGTCTGTTCAGGTATGGGCTCCTGGAGCAAAGTCTGTGTCTGAGGGCTGCTGCACTGGCTGTCCCTGCACCCCAGAGGGTGCTGGGGGGTGCGGCCCTTGGGGGACAGCTAGGCCTGACCGAGGTCTGTAAAGTAGGAGGACTTGGGATGTTTTTGGTTGGGTTAAGGAAGTTTTGGAGGTAGAACCTTCTGGTAACCTTTGCTGTATTACATCAGCATAACTAGAAGCCCTTGCTCTAGCATTTATTTTTTTCTAAAAGACTGCTTTCTGGAGTAAAGCAGTTAAACTCTTCTACCATTTTGTGAACAGATTTCATGATTGAACATTAGTCCACTGACTTCCATTGGCTTTTTATATTAGAATTAAAAAAATCTGCTTTCAAAAAGTTGTGTCTTTGTGTTTTAAGGGTAAGCCTTGAATTCCTACGTGACTGAATAAGGTCAGATATTTACTTAGAGTGATACAGTAAAAACTTCTGTTCTGAGAGTTGGAGATTAAAAATATGCTTTTCATTTTATGTTGGTTTAATTAGAGTTTATTTTTCTCTTAAGTTCTTTCATGTTGCAGTTCATAAGAATCTGGTCAAAGTGGATTTTTATTTATTTAATCCCCCCCCCCCCCCCCCCAGTAAATAAAAGGTAAGGGAAACTTTGAAGGTGGCCCTCAGATCACCACAGAGAAATGTAGGGATAATGCTGACTTGTTCGATTTGGGAAACTGGAGGGGCTGCTGTATGACTGGCTTCTGTCTTGAGGAAGATGTGTCACTATTCAGGTATCAACAAAAGAACTGTGTTTTTTTCTCTTGATCCTCTGAGTTTGATGGCTGGGATCACTAAGACTAGACTAGAGTCCTAAATGTGATGGGTTATACCACTGCAGTATTTCTCAGTGTACTCTATCCCTTTTTAGTGTCTCTATCTCCAAGTGTTGCACTATTAATAAAATATCAGATATGTGACATCTTGGGTAGTCAGGAAGGGGAAGCAAGATGTTTCTTTTCTTTCATCTCTCAAACACTTTCCCTCAACTGATCAAATCCAAGGAGAGACCTGGCACCCAATTTTTTAGATAGGCATGTGGAAAATTTGATCCCCCCAAGGTATCCCCTTGGCTTTTATGTGAGTTTTTCCTCACCTTTACTGGCTATGGAGTTGCATGGAGGAGCACAGGCACAGTCTGTCTTTAAGCTGCTTTATCTGAATTTCAGTCAGAAATGAAGGATGTACAGGACTGCATTTGTATGCAGTTTCCTCTTGTCTTGTGCCTTCAGAAGGAAATTAAGTTAGCTGTCATATAACTGCTTTATCCAGGTACATGCTTTATGTCCAGGTATGTACTTTATTGTGTAATCTGTAGGTGTTCTTGATGATGTAAGTAGCTACAACTTCCTGCTCTGGAGGGCTTATTTTTGTAAAAGAATATCAGCCAGAAGAGCGAGTAGATCCAAGAACATAGGTGCATATATTGTGGGGGGTAAATTGTGATCTGTGATGGAGAAGTTAATTGCAATACCCTCCCAAACCCAAGTATCTAGAGATGATAGCATGTGACTTTGTTGTTTTAAGTAGATGAAGGTTTTATTTTGTTATGGCTCAGAATCTGATGGCTTATTAGTCCTGCCCTTACAGGACTGTTTGTGCATTTTACTTTAGGTTTTCTATTTTAGTAAAGGTTAGTCTTTGGTTTAGAGTGAGGGAAGAATATTTGTTTTCTACAGAAGTTTTTTGTTAGCACTTCTGCATAGTTCCTGGAGAGGAAAGCATTTTTGCATCTGTTCTCATTGTCCTGGGATTTACAGGGTAAGCCAATGACTTTTGGTTATATTTTGGAAAAGGTGGTGAACGGTGCATGTTGTTGTCATGTTACACATATGTCTGCAGTGCTCTGGATTGGTAAGAGTTATAGCTGGAGTCCAAATTTCAAGTGTTTTCTCTTAGCAAAGTAATGAAAAGAAATCTAATATACTGTCATTTCAGACAGTGCAAAACATTTCTGAACCTACTGATCACTTAAAAAAGAAACAACAAACCTTAGGAATGAATGTTTTATTTAGCTGGGATTGCATTCCAAAATTGGCTTCGAGTTGCTACCAGGGTTTGGTGAAATGCTGTTCAACTTCTGGCCAGTGAGTGAGCTTTAGGTGATCTGCAGGACAAGTAACCTTACCTTCAGGCTTCCTCCGAGTTTCTCCCTTTCTCCAGTAGCACCCCACTCCCACTAAGTGACAGGCATCATTTAGTGTAAACACTTATCAATTTGATGCTTCAAAGATGTGAGGATGTAGGACATGTAGTTACATAGCAAAGAGGGCCTAATGCAGTTATTTTTTTGTTGCTTAATACATGTGATCTGCCTAGAAAGATGATTATTTTTGATTTGGAGGTAATGTTGCTTTTTTTGATTATGGCTGAATTGCATTTCTTTTTACATAAGATTTCAGTTTAAGTTTTATGAAATAATATCTTCTTGTAGCATCTCATCTGGGGAAAAAGGATTGATTTTTACTCTGTTTGCAAATAAAAAATAAACTGGTCAGGATAAGGCTTTTTTGTCTTTCATGCAATTACGTGTTACTCCTCTAGGTAAAATTCCCAGTTCATCCCTTAAGAAGGATCAGCTCTGGAAATTTGGACCATATCAATTCTTAGTAAGCAGAGGATATGCAGATAATATAATTGGCTGATTTTATTTGTCGGTGTAATCTTCCAGCAGGGAGTGTTCAATATGAGAAGAGTTTGTATGGGGTAGGAGGTATGAATATTGAGGATCTGCTTGTTTTTAAAATGTTACTTTTATTATGTTACTATGGGCAATAGAATATACAGATACTGAAGGTATTAAAAAAAACCCCACAATGTAAATAGTAAATATCAGGAACACAGTTTTGTAATTCATGTAGCATGTGTTTGAAGTGTCTTAATTTTTAATTTGAAGGTGATTTTACATGGCATGTGTCCTGGAATAAGGTATTTTCTTATAGTTCTAGATATAGGGGCCAACTAAGTTGAGTAATAAGGTACATCCTGACCAGTGGCAGGATTTTTCATTTCACTTCTGGTCTTCTTAAAAACAACAAACTGATTAATTATCATGGTATTTTTTTTCCATGGGAGAAAATGATGGTATTTCCATGGGGAAATGATGATGATGATGATATTATTATTACGATATTATTATTGTTGTTGTTGTTTTATTTAACGGGAATGACCAGTGGCTGCAGTCTACATATGGCAATGCTATTCTTGTGATAGACAAATGTGAAATAGAATTTATATGGCCCATCATATCATGATTTAGAGTCAAGAATACTATTTAAATGTAGTTGAAAAGGAAAGACTGTGGTATTTGTAATTTAAGATTAGTAACAAAAATATTTTAAAAAACCTGTTATTTTGTACTATTTTTGGATAGGAACTGTGTTCCTAAAGGGAAGTTCCAGTTTGGTGTGCTGCCATACACTGTTTTATTTTTATCATTGCTTTATGCACCTATTTGAAAATGATATCCAAAATACTTTTCTTCTAGCTCTCCATAATAAAGCTTTTCATTGTGAATGGGAAGTTGCGCCCTAAAAGTGATGCCACAATGAAGAAAATATCTGCTCCAGATCACAGCATTGTGTAGGAGGCAAAGGACCTATGGATGTCTAGTCTAACCTCCTGCTTAAAGCATGTCCAGTTAGACCAGGTTGCTCAGGAGTTCAAGTTCTACAGATCTCAGAGGATGGAATTTCCACAATCTCTTTGGCAACCTATTATGGTATTCTTATTGAAAGGTCCTTTTTCATTTTGGGTCTTAAAACGATCTTAAATACCTATGGAGATTCATGCCCTTACATCAGCATATGTTTGGAAAGTATTCTTTGATGATGGAGGCTTGGGAAGCTAATGACCTGGTTTAGAGCTGATTGGTGGCTTTTATTGGGAATTATTGAATGAGAGAGAGGGGTGAATGGCTACAGAATGACCTTTCAGTGCCTACTTTCCTCTTCCCTGTGGTTGCATTTGCTATCTTTATTTCTCCTGCTGTTCATGCCCAGGGTTCACTAGTGTGGCTGTGACAAGGTCTTGCAAATAAAGCTTCCTTTCCTCAGCATTTACCTATTCACTTAAGTGTCATTCATGCACCCATGAAAAAAGTTCTTGTATTTCTCATATTTAAGCAGAGATATTTTTATTCCTTTTCATAAGTATTATTTCTAGAAATCTACAGTTCATTTGAAACTATGGTAACCAGAAAGGAAAGCTGCAGAAATCTGTCTCTTGCATTTGTGGTATAGGTCTATCGTTACTTGCCTAATGAACGCTTGGCTAAAAACAAAAAACAAAACATTGAAATTGGCTTTTGCATATTGATTTGCCAAACATAGAGCTGGTTTATTGAGGCATATACTTCAGTGATAATGGGAAAATGTTGTGTCGCTTTTGTTGTCAATATGCCATGTTTAGGCTGCTCTTGTTTTATTAAGTGGGCTTCCAGTCGACTTAGTTTTGAAAATGCAGCTTATCAAAGTGACGCATTTATATCGGTACTGGTTTTAATTCTTAAAATCTTTAAGGCTTAAAAAGTGTTGCTGATGTAGCAATGTTTGTATGCTATATTACTGCTCTACCGTAAAAGAGAACAGATTTTGTAAACTAGAAGACCTGTGGCTTAGCAGTTGAAAAATAATCAGAAAAATCAGCCTTTAGGCGTTTTATTTCTCTTGCTGCATTGTGTTGTCTTTCTGGTTATACTGCTCAATTTTTATTCAGTGATGCAATGGTTTTATGAAAGTTGTGTACTTAGAGTGTATTTGTGCCTCAGAGCAGTAGTCGCTGCTAAGCAAAAATTTTCAAAGGTGGCAAGACACACTTTGTATGCATCAGTATGATAAAAAACGTCAAAAACATTTTTAGAAACTTTCAGTAACACTGTGGATAGAAGAAAATACATTAAGTCATCTTCTTCATACACAGTAGGTCAGGCATTAAGATTCTTCATATTCACCCAGAAGTGTGGTAACAATCTCCTGTAAAACTGAACTATTAAGTTTTTCCCTTTTGTGCCAAGGGAGTATAAACTATAAGTGTACCTTGCATTCAGAACTGGTTAGGGAAGTTGTGTTTACAGAGGATTTATGCATTCTTGTATAATCCTACGATTGGTCTCCTGCTGTCGTCTGCTAGTTTTCTACCTGATCTTACTCTTAAAAACCATTTGGGTGATAGGCCAGGCCCAAAAGTAATCCTGTAATCTTTGCAGTGATCTCTGTTTGGTGGTGGTTTTGTTTTGTTCCTGAGATGTTACATATTCTTGTCATGGATCAGTTAGAACTCTGCAAGCAGATTCAGGACTGCTGTTGATGTGCAATAATTTAGGCAGGCAGGATGATCATATACATTCTTCTTAGGGTTTCAGTCTATGTGCTGGGTAGAAGTTATGCAGGTGTTACTTGGAATGTGGTGCAAGGGGTAAGAGAAGATGCAGGCACCTTCCTAGAAGAGTTTCCCCCCCCTCAAGCTTTTTCTTCCAGCCTTAGCATGGTTAATCAGATGCTGTTGTCAAAACCCTGCTAGACCTCCTCCTTCAGTTGGATGCTTACCAGCCTGTTGTGGTTAGATCTTATTATGAGCCTTTGCACTCTTGAGTTTTCCGTGGTTTATGGAAGCTGCAGTGCTGGCTCTACACAAGTGTCTGTCTTTGGCCTTTTTACAGAACAAGGGCTATCCTCTGCAATGATCTTTAGTCCCATCCCTCCCAACTCACCTATCTCCTAGCTTCTGAGGGTTTTTTTGGGCCATGCTGAGGGCTACAGGCCTCATCTCCAGGAATACCTGATAATTAAACCAGACATACCCCTTTTTAAGTCTCATAAAATATTAAAAATTGTCTTTCAGAGATACTGAGAAATAGTCCAAACAACACCCGAACAGACAGGCTGCCTTTCCTCTGTACCTCGCTTTAGGCTCAGTTCAGAGTGTTTGCTTTTCTTCTGCTCCTGGGATAAAACTTAGAGTGTTTTGTACTTTGTGGAATCTTCTGATTTTTTTTTTCCAGCTACCTGATATGTCTTCTGTCTTACTTGGGTGTTTGGGAACAGCTTTACTGTTGGTTGATCAGAAGCTATTGTATAGCGACTCATTACTTAATCACCATTTTAGAATTTAGGTCTGGGGTAACTGGTCTGCTCTAGGCAGAAGCTATGATTTGTTGAAAATAAGCTTCTATGTGAATAATCAGACTGACAGCTACACTGCAGGCTGAGATTTTTTTGCTTTGTGATGTTGTTTGGTGAGAAATACTAGATAACTGGAAAGCCACAGGTACAAAATTGTAGGAGTTTTGTAGATAGTTTCAGTTTGTACAGGGGATTATAGAGATGTGGGTTGTTTGGAATCCCTTTCTATAAGCCATATTGGATCAGAAATTACTTTTTTTGGTGTTGAACTTGTAGAAGGCAACGAGCATGGCGAGCAGGCATTGGTTTTCTCCAGTTTTGCAGGTGTTCCTTAGAAGGACTGTTGTGAGTATAGTTGCAATTGCTGGAGCACTCTCAGTTTCTCCTTATTGCTGTTGAAATGTTTCTGTGGGACTTCCCTGCTTGGAGGCATGCCAAAGTGAGTGTGTGGGAAGACTTAATACTTGCTACTTACATAGCATTTTGTATGTTCAAAGTCTTCTGCAAATATTAACTAATCTTTATTTAACGTTTGAGCCTGCTTTCTGTCAGTATAAATCAGTAACAGCCAGTTATGACCACTGCTTTTTTTGATGTCAAAAGAATGAAATGCTGTAACTAGTGTAGTTAAGAATAATCTTTATCATCTTATTAACATACCATTTTTGTCACTCTACCCTTATGCTTTAGTGTGATGCAGAAAAAAAAGTTATGAATAGAGTATAGTGCTACTCTTCAGGAGGTCCCTGCGTTGTAGGATGCTGACTGCTGGAAATAATGGCATTTTGTGTGTACTATTTCAAGCTTTTCTGTGCTAGTTTTTTTGTTTCTGCTATATTAAGGGTTTTTCTTTCCAGTGTGGGGAGCCATAGCATATTCATAAGTAATGCCCTCAAATAATGCTCATTCTGAGCTTGCTTCTTAAGAAATGTCTGTCATTCATCTTAAAACATAGGTGTTTAAAATTCTTTTAGTTACTGTATACCTGTAGTAAGTAAGGTTTTGCCTATTTGTGTTCTGCCATGGTAAATGGTAGTTTTCACTTCACTGATTAAATATAACCAGTATGACAGATTCATTAAGCTGTTAGTGTTTTGATTACAGTAAAGTTCTCACTACAGTAAAAACCAAAGTGGTTATATCCTATACCCTGCTGAAAAAATGACAATAACGTTGGGTTTTGTCTATGCTGATTGTCTGTAAATGGGTAATGTGTTGTATGGAAGTGTTTTGCTGCAGCAGTATCTGAAAAATCAGCATATGGATTTAAAACAGGCTTGTAATTCCTAAAAATGACCCTTTGAGGAGCAGTTTTAACAATGTAGTTGTGTTAGCCCTATTGCTCAGTTTTTGTACTCTCTTTTTCTTTTGAAGAGATTGTAAAATACTCTTCAGATAGTTTACAACTGTAATATGCGTGAATTTGTAGATTTGTTTCTTTGGAAATTGTTTTGGATATGTTTTCATGTTAAGCATCCTTTTAAAGAGAGGCTTCAGCTGTTCTGACTTAACAGTCAAGATTTTGTCCTTCCACCTACTCCTTAGGGAGCTAAACACGAAAGTTTTCAGGAACAGGTCTATGCAGTAAATTGCAATCTGGAAACAGCATGGACTAGAGGACTGAGATCAGAGCCATCTGACTATAGGTGGGGTACTGTGCTAAAACAGCTCTTGTTTTCTGTACCACGAGTGGTCTGAATACTTTTCTGTGGCATTGTGTGGCACACTTAAGAGAACATTAAGGAAAAAGAAGTGGTGGATAGAGCATATTGATTTTAAAAGTTAGCAGAGTCGAAGGAGAAATTCCCTAAATTAACGTTAAAAAACCCCAACCCTACAAAAACAAACAAACCACAAAAACCCCCCCAAAACAACTCACAACCAAAAAAACCCCCAAAGAAACAACAGCAAAAAACCCCAAAACACACACACCAAAACCCAACAATCTGACAGTAATGTGTAGTCTCTGGTAATAGTTTGCAGAATGTTGAGAACGAAATTTTTGTTAGTTTGTAAGCACGTTGGAGCTGTGACTTGAAACACATGAAAAGCTGACTGTAAATTTAAGAATCCATAGATAAAAAACCAGAAGGTCTGATATTTTGCTTCCTGTTACGTTTTGTCTTTGACCAGACAGTTCACCAATTTAAGATTTGTTGTTCTGTATTACTTTGCCGTTGAGTTTTAGTTAATGTTTTTTGTTTGTTTGATCATTAGCTTCAGAAATTAAATGTCTTTGGGACTTGTGACCTTCAGTAAGTGTCCGAAACATAGCTAGATTTTTAAGAAAAGTCTTGTACACAAACTAATAGAATGCGTAAGTATCCCTTATGCAGGCCTAGCACTATTCCAAGAATTGTTATGACAGTAGAACTGAATAAAACTGTATTTTTATTAGATTATAGTCTGACAAAATGTTAGTTAAAGCAACTCAGGTGAGAACACCATACAAGTTTGGTTTTTGGTGATAGGATGATTTTTAGAAGCTACAGAGATCAGTGAGGAAAATAATTACAACTAGTTCTCGTCACATGCTGTTGGAGTGTTAAACTACTCCATGGTGAGTGTGGTCTGTGTTGAATAAAGCTAGTCCCGGCTTAATATGGAGTAATGGCAGGTTCTAATCATGTCTGATATGCTAAAGAAACACTGAAATAGCAATGGATTATAGAACCTAAATGAGACCAGTCTTGGCTGTACTTGGTAAAATGAGCAGTCTTTGTTCAGCAGGGATGTAACATCTTTCCATTTCTGTCACACCTCTGCTGCTTTCATTGCCATTTTATATAGGGTTTAGGCAAAGGTGATTAACTATTGGCTCGTCAGAACATTTATTCAGACACCACAAAACAGAATGAGTTATGAATTTTTGTTAATGTTGGAAAAGCAGTACGTTGGGGACAGGCTTTTATGTTTCATAACTGGCCAAGTAATGCTTGGTGCTGCCATTTGGGTGTTCTGCGAAGTATGTATCATAGTGCTATAGCCAGAGAAGAGAAGATAGATTTGGGTCAGTATGTGGCAACTTTTAAATAAGTTGTTGTCCATCCTGTTGCGGTAGGCTACATCTCTTTTTTCTCTTTGACATAATTCGACAATCTATCATGGCTGCTGCAGTGTCTCACTGATCTTGCAGAGAGACGTTTTCTTTTACCAGCTACAGGACTCTCTTGTTGAGCCAGCTCAATTTACTAAACTGTTGGTAAGCTAATTCATTCAAAAATAAATTAATAGATTGTTGCTCAACAATCTGAGCAAGTGCCCCTGACTATGAGATATGGGCAGAGGTAAATGCAGGGAGAAGGGGACAGCAGTATGATTCTTTTACTAACCCGTGGATATTATTGTATAATTAAACTACTGTGGTCATTGTTTGCAGTTTGATTCATTATTTAGCAAAGAAGAGGATAGATGTAGTTTATGCAATCTGTTCAAATTGGTATAAAATATGCTCTCTGTTCATACTGAAAAGAACACTGGAAAAAAGTATTGAAATTACTAGTACTTGGCCAAATTGTTGCCATTGAACAGCTTCCTTTTCTAAAGGTGAATGACAGCTGCAGAAGGCTTATAGAAATTAAGGTTATGAAATATGGAAGTAAGTGGAGCTAGTGGAAATGCTTAAATTGTAAAATGGGATTTTATATAATCTGTGTGTAATGCATTTTATATTGCAGTTTTCATTAATAATAGTGTACAGCCTTTGACTGCTGTAAAGCACAATGGTTTTAAATATATCCCAGTGTTTAGGATTTGGTAGTTTATGCACAGAAGACTTAGCAATAACATTTAGAGTTGAAGAGTGTGTGTTGCAGGTTGTACGCTGGGGCTTGTGTATCCTCAGAGTAGAACGGTCTAGAGTGTTAGAAATGTGGGGTATCTGTTTTCTCAGCCTGCTAAAATTTTACCATATTGTTACTTCTATTTATGTGGTTCTCCAGAGCCAGTAATCTAGGAATAGATTATACTCCAAATAAAATGGAGGAAGGTTCTGCAGTTTATTCAGGAAACGCATAGATGATGGGATTAATCAGTTAGACATGTCAAACAGTCTAAGATGCATGTTGCCATAAAAGTACTACTATTTTGGGTGTCATACAAGATATTAACTTGTGCAGTTGTCATGTTGAGAAGTGATATAGCATAGCAGAACAGTTAATATAATTTTATGATAAGAAAAAAACAAAAAATTGCCCTTTCAAAAAGGTTACTTGAAAAATACATTTCACCAGTATTTCTACTAGATCCTCAAATGTGGAGACAACCATTTCTAAGGAGTGCCTTTCTATGGATATAAGGAGAGGAAAACAAGTTGTTTAGTTTGAGAGAAATAGAAATTACCAAGAAACAGAATTGTCAGAAATGATAAGGAAAAAACTTGTTTTGAATATTTAAATGATACAGTATAATGACAAATCAGCCTTGGAGGAAATGCAAACATAAGGTAGTAAGGAGTGTCTTCAAGCAAAACGTAGTAGAAGGTTGTCAGTAACATGATTGGAAATAGCATTTTGCATTCCTGTTGGGTATATACTACAGTGTGTTCATTTGTTATAGTCTACATTGTTTTTGCTGGACCAATACTGTGTCTTTCTTTACTTGTGGAGATGCTTTGTCCTGCTATGTAAGTTAAGGTTGGTTTTCCTTTCAAAATTCTCACTGTATTTTAACTTTAGAGTAATAGTGATGTTTGAGGCAATATGCTCTGTGCCTTATTTCCCATTTCTTCTCATGTCTCCTTTTCCTCATTCATGGCTCACCCCCCAGATGTTCTTTTCAACTGGTGCTTGATAAAGTAAGGACTTCTGTTGTCTGTAATACTGGTTTTAGTATAACTTCAGTTAGCTAATGTTTCTGTAATTTACAAAATACTAATATTTTGATGCCCATCCTTGTGAAAAAGGCCTGGCAGCACTCTTTAAGAGTCAGGGAATCAAACATGCCATAGCTACGTTAGCGAAGTGCTAACTTAGTCTGCCAGTTTGTAAAATCAGCCTTTAATTCTCAAGCAGGTTTCATGATGAATCACATATCTTATGTCCAGGACAGATCTGGCATTACGTGCTTGTGCAGAATTACCAGAAATGTAACTGTGTGCCTCAGTCTAATATATGTCAAGTTTTCATGACTTGGTGGTCTGGTTTTGCTTTGTCCAAATATTAACAATGGTATCACTGTGAAAGGACTCTTTCAGTGTACTTCTATATCCTGTTGGCACGAAGGCAGATGTTTGTGCAGAAACCTGGAAGATGGTGTGATTTAAGTTCACAATGCAGTTCTTGACTGTTCTGTAAATTAGATCTACCTCTGGTGACTTCATTTTAGAACCAAAAGGTTATTTATTCTGAAAATGCCAGAGACGTACTTAGAATAAACTGGATTATTCTTCTCCCAAGCGCTGCTCCTTGAGGACTGGGTATGATGACAGTATAGGTGGATGTACCTGTTGGTGTGCATTATCTACCTGTGTTGCTTTACTGGATACAAAATGAAATTTCTAAGTGTAATTACTGGTGAAGTTTCTAATAACTGTGAATTAGTACTAAAATATGAAACCTCTTCATTGAGAGTCTAATTAAAATAAAGGTACACGGTACTGCAGAAAAGTCAGTACTAATGATTTTGCTTAATAAATAGTAAATTATTTCGTAGGTTAATTACTGTCCATTTCATAATGGCTGAAATAAATCTTCTAATTTGGTAGCAGTTACCTGCCTAAAGTAAATTTGTATTCATGCCATTTTAATTTGTTTCCTCCTTCTCCCTCATTCCTGCCCCCACGTATTTAGATTTATGAATAGCATCTGTCTTTTGACACTGTTAACTCCTCTGTCTTTTGGAATTCTCTGAAAGACATGGTAGTGCTGCCCTATTTAATTGCATTAAAAAGAAAATAAATCTTTTCCTTACATTGATGTTTGCTTAATTCTTCCAGTGAGGTAAGTGGCCTCAGCATAGCAAGGAGAAACAGGGGAGTTGTCAGTAATGGAGATGTAGGCTAATGGGTCCACATTAACAGCTACCGCTGACAAGGCACAGGAAACTCCATCGGGACCTTGTGAACAAGCCTGCTGAACAGAAGAGAGCCTAGGGAGGACTAGGGGGCACGCTGGTTTTTAGGGACTGCTTGTATGTATGGAACTAGATTAGGTCACTTAGTATTACTTGGGGCAAACAAATGGAAAGGGACAAATAAAATGTTTTCCCAATTTTTCTGTCATTATTTAGTTTTGCAAAAGCTTTCCTTTTATTAATTCTTTTTTTTGGGGAGGATTTCATTGTTTTTGTTTTAATTTTATATTTTCTGTTCTTAATTTTAATTTTTTCTCATTTACTTTTGTTTCTTAATTTGGAATATGTTGTTAGGCTTCAGTGGATTTCCCTACCCACAGAAATGTGAAGGCCCAAAATCAACTTAGTCATAAATTCCAGTTCATTATGCAGTTCTTGGACTAAAATTCTGATTTGCTCTTGTGTGTACTGATGGAGAGGACAAAAGCAAAGCATTTTTTTACCTCTCTCAGGAAAGGTTTCCATATTGGACCAATCAACTGTAATTGAAATGATTAATTACTTTGGAGTGAGAAGTACAGTATTGTATTCTTGAATAACTGTCTCTAAGATTTTGTAGCATAATCCTCTTTTTAATGTATACTTGCTCTAATCTAACTTGGATGTGCAATACTGTGTGCTACATAAACTGCGCTTAGAGAAGTAGAAGTGACTGTTGAAGGTCACAGGTAAATTGGTGAGCAGGTGCGTTGCTGAGTTCTTGAGGGAAGTGGTTTGTTAGCATTAAGTTAGATGAGTCTTGTAGCTCCTGAACTAGTGCATTTCTTTTATACAATATACCTAGTTTAAAGGTTATTTTAAAACTTGTATCCCTCTAAGAAGTCTTCTAATTTATTGGCAGTAGCATTTGCTCTGGAATTGTTCTGGAAACTATACTAGTGCCCAGTCACAGGGGGATGGATTACTAAAGCATGTTAGATTCAGGTAGGTGGCCTGTAGAAAAAAGTTTTGAATTCCACAGTATTCTTAGCCACTTAGCAGCTTGAATTGTAAAAAAAAAAAAATAATCGTTTTACTTGTCTTACAGCTTTGCTTGAGAACACCATGGCTTTTTCAGAGAAAAATGTAAAACTTGACTTGGCTGAAGAGTAACTGTTAGGGTAATAGTCAGTGTTAAGCAGTAAGTTTGGTCTAGTTAAAAGGTTTGGGGTTTTTTTTTAATAAGTATTGGTTACATATTTGTAAATATTTCTGGTAGGCTACTTTTTTTTTTTTTAACATACACACACTCTGCAAATGGATTTCACTCAACATAATTTGTTTTGTAGCATTAGAACCATGACAGAGCTTTTCTTACTAACCATTGATAAGTCAGCTGATGGGGTACTCTGTAGACTTGTACTTTGACTGCCTATACTCCATGTGCTTGTAGGATTTTTAGTTCGTTAGAGAAGAACTGTGGAAGCCTTTCAGAAGTTCCAAGCAATTGCCACAGGTTAAAGTGAGACTTAACACTTTTTGTGAAAATCTGTAGCCTGTGGTTTCTGTCTGAGCAGGAGGGGGTTTGTAAAAGACTGTAGGAAGGCTGCCCTGTGTTACAGGCGTGGATAGGTTGATTGTTAGGGATGCAACATGCTGTCTGTTAATACCGCAGAAGGTTTTGAGAACTAGATCTCATCTGTTATGATGCATTGTCCTTTTTCTTTCTCCCCACATAATAAAGTACAGGCAGCAATGGACCAGACATGCCTGAAATGTTGTCCATTATAACTTGGCTGGGGGAAGTCCAGGAAGATGAGTCCTAGTTCTCCCCCCGCCCCCAGCTTTGTAGTTTGCTTTGGGCTTTGAGTGTTCATTATTCTTTCTGTTTTCAAGTTTTATTGGAAAACCAGTAACCTGTATCCAATGTAATTAAAAAAAAAAAAAAGTGTAAAACTTTGTGAAAGGTTTGGCTGGAAATTATCACAATATTTTCAGCCTTTCATATAATGCTGGTCTTCATGAGTGTTTTTATGTCTGTATTAAAAATACTTCCTTACCAGTATTTCCTGTGGAAGAGGAAAGGATTTGATAATTGTGCCTTAAATGTTTTGAATTACAAATTCTCTTCACTCATGACATGAGTGCACATGCATCCCACCTTTCATGTAATTGTGGGGACTAGAATATTGCAGTATTTTTTGTTGGCTTTTTAATTGCTAAGGTTAACACAAGTCATGTGGTCTTCCACTTTTTTCCTTTCTCACTGGCAGTGTGGGATGATTGTTACCTGCCTGTGCATAGCTAGATACGGGTTATTGATGCTGCTTTAATCAACCCTAAGCAGTTTCTAGGGAACATCTTGAGGACATATTGTTTCCTTGGGGATTTATTGCATTTGCAGCATCACACCTCTGATCCCGCTGCGTACAGAATATGATTATCAGCCATTAGTGCTGAATACTTAAACATGGTCACTACATATCATTTCTCTTCTCACTTGTGATTTCTGTCCCGCTCATTACTCAGGATCTTTCCTAGTGTGTTAAGTTTTTGTTGGCTTCTTCCGTGTGCTGTAGGTTTTGTTTTCTCTTGTACTCATAAGTCCAGTATAAGTTCTGTCTAGTTGTTAGTCTTGCTAACAGAAATGTTGCTAGATTTTTGTAGAAAACTTAATTTTTTAAACTCCCCCCCCCCCTTTTTTTTTTTTCTAGGAAAGATAAAAGCTCCTTCCTTCCCCACCCACCCCCCTTCCCTAGTGACCAGTCAGTCTCTTAAAAGATGTTTTAAGTTAGGGGCTTTAGATTGTTTCTTCCCCATTTAGTCTTATGTGCTCTGGAGCATTGAAAAGTTACATCCAGAATTCCGGGGTTTTGCCTTCATGTTGCCTAGATAAGGACTATTAACACACATAGCATCTCATATTGCACATGAGAGGCGGTGAGATACCAGAGAACATCAAATGGTAGTTCAACCCCAATGGTTAAAATATATCTATTTCTTTAACTATTTGTTTGTTCCTTCTAGCATGCACCCATATTGTCATACTTCATCTACATTATACTGCTGTGCAGGAGATGGGCGTGTTTTAAACCATTGCTGCTTATATAAAATGAGATTGACTTATGTATAAATAACAAATATTTATTTTGTTATTATAGCGTAAATTTTGGGAATGGTACCTATCCAAACTTAAATTTGACTCTTTTGTTGCAGGATAGGGATTCATTACAGTGCAGGAACTGTGATGTGTTAATTGGCGAGAGATTTGGTTTAAACAGGCAGCCGGGGCACTTCTTTGTCTTCTCTCCCTTGACAAATACTAACTTCCATTTTGAACAAGAATATTGCTTTGGTAAAGGGGATCCATTTAATGGCATCATTTTATGCTAGTGCTTGAGGGTTGTAAATATTGCAGTCTGGGAAATACTTAAACAGCAGTTTCCAGCTCAAGAAATCTCTTGTGTTTCTCTAAGGAGTCACCTCCTATGTAAAGTGAATTGCTTGATGAGTACTTCACTTTCTTCAGGATTATTGTAGGAGGTGAAAACATCTTGGTAATCTGCTTCTGGAAATAATGCCGGACAGTTGTCTTCTTTTCTGAAAAATGGGCTTTTCCCTTCTGTTTAAACTGAAGCAGATTGGTTCTTGGGCAAGTCAGGTGAAGATATGTAGGTATTACAATTCTCAATTTATACTATACAATTTTTCACCTATCAAGAGTAAAAACAACTATAATTTTCTCCTTAATGTGCTGTCCTGGTGGGGTTTGAGGAACTAACTGTGATTGTAGTTCTACATTGTGTATACTTGTGCCATAACACAGAATCTAAGACAGAAATATTGAAATGTAAAGAATGGTAAAACCTTCCTTGCTGTGGAGTGTAACTTATAGTCTGTAATCACCGTACAGTTAATAACATCATTATATGGTCTGATAGAGAAGGGCATACAATTATTTTGCTTAGGAAAAAGAGATTAATATTTGTATACGCTACAGAGAAACCCACTGACGTTCTGTTAGGCCTAGAATTGGTAAGGTATCCTTTGTGGCTTGGCTTTTTTGTAGTCAGCATAAAATACCAGAATTGTTTCCTTAACTGTGACATAGGTATTGAAGAGTTCTATGCATGTATTTGTGAGAAAGCTGTGGGAACAACAAGTTTGGGTTACTTTATTTTTTTTCTATATCGCTACTTACAGGGTGAAAAAGCTTCTTAAAAGTTGTCACTGGTAGTATGCATTTACTGTAAATTCAATGCCAAGACTTAATAACCTTCATTTTTAACACTTACTATGCTTCCTTATTTTTATTAATACACATGGGTCTTAATTTGAGTTAATTCCCTGGAAGACCTGTGCAGAGCTCTGTAAACTGAGTGATCTCTCTGGTTCCTGTAAAGCTTTTTTAATTTCTCAGATGGTGTTTCCATTTTATCATTTTATTTTGCGGTTGAAACAGCTGTGGCTTTGCCATTCCTGTGCTGTAGTCCTTCAAACGCTCTAGCTGTGTTCTTAGACCTCTCACTAGTTAAGTGTGCAAGTAGCTAATTGCTGCTTGTTCTGTGGTCCATCATCAGTCTTCTCTGATCTTTGAAAGGTTCTGTGCTGCTGTCTGGCTCCTTCTCTGATGGTTTACTGTTCCTTCCCTGTAGCTAGGACTCGCAGAAGAGGAATTTTACTCGTTTGTGGCCTAGCAAGTGTATCAGCTGCAAGAAGTGCTTACGTACCTTCCTTCTGCCTTGTTTTCTTAGTGGGCTGTGTCTTATACCAGATTCTGCAGTTCTAGAGTAGGTTTTATGCTTAGCATATAAAGTTTAAAGTTAATTCACATAGTAATAAAATTTATGTTCTGTAATTAATTTTTTTGGCAGGCATCTGTTTCACAGTAATGAATTGGTAGCACTTCCTAAACTGTCTGTTGACTGCCTAGAGAATTGTAGGAAAGATGGCATTTAAAAATGTTTCTCACCACTGAAAGAAGTGGGCAGCTTTATATTAACCCAACCTTTCTCAGAAAAACTTTCAATGGAAGTGTGTGTGTGTGTATATATATATACACAGAAACAATACAAAGGTGTATTCCCCCCCTTTTACCTCTGTATTTAAAGGGTAGTTACTTTCTCTGAATCTCAAAAAGACTCTGAAATTAAAATTAATATGCTCAGGGTAGAGATAGTTGTTTCTTTAAAAAAAACCAAAAAAAGCCAAACACAAAACCCCAACCAAAAGCAACCAACCAAAAAGCCCAGCTTGACATGGTGTTATCTATTATCACTATTATCTCTTCATCTCTTAACAGCAGTTGAAAACCGTGGCTTTGATTGCAGGTTCATTTTAGGTTGCTTGCAAGACTATTTAATGATCTAGGATTTTCATACCCTTGGGCAAGATTATAGTAAGTGGAGGTCAAGCTGAACAACTGCCAGACCTAATTTACACTCGGATAAAAATGTTCTTGTCTAACAATTAGATTGAATGTTATTACCTCTTTCCCTAACTTCTGCTAAAATTTGGTTTTCATTGTTTCAAGACCAAGGAAGTCTGGTGCCAAGAAAACATCCTCTGAATGGAATATTTGTCACCTTTTGTATTGATGAAATTGCACAGGATCAGGCTTACATATTAATGGCCCCTAGCATGCTTGTTGTGGAGGGGGTTAGGAAACGTAGTCCAAATAAAATGTTTGCATAATATATAAACACTTCTTAGTATGATGTCCACAAGAAAGAAGCAATCAGTGATGCTAAAACAGGGGGAAGAAAGAAATTCTTGAAAAGATGCAACCCCTTTGATTATTTATATTTGAGTCTTCCAAGACTGATAGAAGTATGTTTCAGTAGGATTATTATAGTTGCTTTTTCAGAGCAATTGATTTATTAGTAACCTGTTTTGCAACCTTTGTACAGTTCATGACAGAGTTTTTTCATATAGGTTAGGTGAGGAATCAAACCTTGCTCTGAAACATTAAGACTGATTCCACTTAGTTGTATATAGGCAAACCCAAAGTAAAGGAAGCTGGTAAATGAACTTTTGTCAAAGCATTGTGTTATCGTAACTAAACACGTGTAGCTGTTTTGTCAGGTGATGTTAACTTCCAGTGACATGACTGTACAACAAATTAATTTAAATTTTAGGAAGAACTGGTTGCAGACCGATTTGAAACTAGATATTCTACTTGTAATCCTGATTAGCCATACAACAGCATGAGAATCCTGTACTGACTGTGCTCGAAGAGCAATTCTAAGCATTCATTGTCTTCTCAAGTAAGCAAAACACAAAGTTACCTGTTTGCATTAGTAAGAGATTACTATAAAATAGTTTATTTCTGATCCACTGTTCTTATGAAATCAGTGCCTGGGACGTTAAAATCATAACTTGAAAAAAATTGCTACTTGATGATACTTAAGTTTAAGAGGTTGGTTTTTTGTATAAAGGTATTTTGCATGTGCATGAATCCTAATTCACTTACTTAATTTTTAGTCTGCTCCTATTTCCCATAATGATTAGCCAGCCCTGTGATAACAAAATATATGTAATTGCATATTTAAATCTATATTTTATATTTCTTTAGTAGACCTTGGTTCTGGTAGCTGTGAAACTTGCTCTAAGTAGTAAATGATTTTCCAGAATCATTGGTGAAAAACTGGTTTTGGCATTAGGTGTCAAGATTTCATGGTAGAATCCTGCATTGTAATCACAAGCTATTGGTAAAAATAATGTGAGGACAAAATCTGTTAGCCATAAATAAGAGCAGAGTCTGCTGAGTTCAACACAGGAGTAATAAGTAATTACATAATTGATGGCTTAACTACTTAAGTCAAAGAAACACTGCTTGAATATGTAGGTAGGATGGCTGAATAACTTAATGGAAGAAATTCAACTAGATGTAATGTTTTATTTCAAAAATTTGTTTGTGATTAAGTATAGAAAAAGTATATTGATGTATTTCAGCACTGCATCACTGCAGTGTAATATGGAGTAGGAAGATCAAAGCAATCTGGAAGAGGTATTGCCTGTTTTTAAAAACCTCTCTTCTTCTGTCCAAGTGTTTAAAATAGTTGGAATTACTACTTACTGACTTACATCAGGGAAAGTAGAGCAGGTCTGAGAAAGCCCTGTACGCTGAACAGTTTGTGTTCTCAACTGCAGAGTTACCCATTTCTGATTGAAGTATGGAGAGATGGGAGGTATGTGTTTGATACTGAACAGAGGAAGAGGAACCTGTGCCAAGAGTAGGAATCTCCTCATCTGCTGGAGGTATTAGTAGATGATTGGTACCTTGGTGTCCTAGAAATCTGCTAGTTTCATGCGATTCCAAGAGTATGGGGCAGTTCTGAATTCAGGTAACTGATGCTGTAGGGTGCACCCTGTTCCAGAATGCCTCTCTTGGAGTGGGGGAAGGGGGAGGAATCATAGCACATGTAGCTTGTTTAAGAGACATCTGGCACTACTGCTGATTCCCCCCCCCCCCCCCCCCCCTTTTTTTTTTTTCCTTCCTTCATTTAAAAAGAAAATACAGGAAAAAGAGGATGAAAGAAACTGCCTTATCTCAACAGCTTCTGCTGTGTTCCTGAGCTAATAAGTGTGATAGTTGTAGTTAAAAAAACTATTTTCTGTGTATTGAACATTGCTCAAGTAAAACGCTGCAAAGTGTGATACTTGCATAATGCAGCCAGTAAACTTTCAACAAAACATAAATTTAGTTGTAGGGTATAACTGCCTTTTGAAGGAGAAAGGAACTACTGCCTTTGTTGAGTAACTTCATCATGTAAATAAACAAATTTAGAGTTTGTGTGATGGGGTTTTTTTGTGGTTCCCCCCCCATTAAATGAAGATACCTGAGGTTTAATTTTGGTGATTTAACAAGCTGTACGTTTCATATTGCAGATCTGTTTGGAATGGATGCTCTTGTATCCCCATGGTGCCTAATGCATGGCATTTGAGAGACTTAGGAAGGAAGATAATTTCAAAGACACATATCTCCCTAACCTTTCCTGTAGAGTATTTTACACACATCAACAGTTTCTCAGTATTTGTCAGTTTACTTAGTAAGATTAGTTTGGTCTCGAAAAAAAATCTGCTTTTGATACTTTTTCTTCATACTAGCTTTCTGCTAAAGCTCTCCCAGCTGGCACAGTTTGTTACCTGCCACAAGTAAGCAATTGCAGAGCTGAAAGAAGTTATTGATTTGAATAATGCCAATGTGTTTGTAGTGTTCTTAGGACGCGTGCAAGTGACCACGTCGGTTTCCTCTGTAAGTTTAATGAGTGTCAATAGCTAACCCTAGGTCTCCATACATGAGGCTTCACACCAGTCATCTCTCCCACAAAATTCATTTAAGAGAGCTCTGTTTCAGGATGATTTTTATATAGACGTAGTGATGATAATATATATGTGTGTGTATATATCTATATCTGTCTGTTCTTGTTTTAATCTGGTATTGAATTCGTTAATGGATTATTAGCATTCTGCATTGTGGATATATTCAGTTCTCTAAATTGTGTGGGGGAAAGCCATGCATATCACCACTGCTGTTTCATACAAAATTAGTATTCAGTGCTGCAGACCTCTGAACAAACCAATTGGGATTTTAGCCCAACTGTTATGAGGGAGAACAAGAACAAAATGTTGGGTACTAAAAATCTTCAAGTTACGACCGAGGATGTATGGAGCACAGATGTTCTGAGGTTGGCAGAATTGCAGAGGTAACTTTTTAATGAAAGATAACAAGGTTTCTATCTTTATTCCTTCTGTTTGGAGGTAAAGCCAACTTCTGCATACATGAGTAGTTGCTTGAATTTTATTTTGTAAGGATGATTATTGTGATTGATTGTTGAAAGAGCCATAATCCAATTACAAAAGGCTTAGGTTTTAGCTGTCGTACTCCTTGGTTTAGATGCGGCACAATATTTATTCCTTTTTCTCTTAAATATTCCTTTTCTTTTCTGATGGCACTGTTTTTCATTTGAGACAGGGAAGGATAGACGACTGTCCTTGGCTGTTTACACAAACAGCAAGATAATGGCAGGTTTTGGAGCTTCACTATAAATAGTTTCCTAGTGCTGTTGTGAGGCTGGTAATGGCAGTAGTCACCCGAGTGAAAGGATTCCTGGAGAGCGCGGTGCTGCCGTGGGGTGCAGAGCAGTGGCTTTCCCGCAGGTGGCCCGGAGGGAAGCTGAGAAAGTGATGCCCTTTTTGTACTGTTAACCAAAAAAAACCCCCAAACTTGGGCTGGTGCAGGGGAAGAAGGCAGAATGGAATGTGGTGTGAAGCATTCTTACACATCAGCCACCACCATTCTCTGCCCTTTTTAAAAAAAGAAATTATTTTGAGATGCACTTAAGATTAATGCAGTTTGACTTGTACTTTTTTTTCTATTTGTTTCTGTACTGGACTTAGTCTCTTCAGTTACTGTCTGGAAGCAATTCTGCCATTTTTTATGTAGTGTGAAGCTTCAGCTAATAAACTCTGTTAGCTCTCAGCTGACAAAACGCAGAACCAAGTGGGTTCTCCCTTCTTATCTTAGAAGGTTTGGGATCACAGTGCAGATGAGTGCAGTGGGCTCTTCAAAGGAATATCCAAAGTGTGCTGTGACCTGGGCTGATAGGAACTGAATCTGGGAGACGTGCTTGAGAGATTATACTTCCTACTCTTCAGTAGTTTTATTTTATGGGGTTTTCCCTTCAGTCATCTAATATTGACTGTATGTTACAGTAGCAGCTGATGATACTGCAATATGTGCCATGTAGTTCCCCCTCCAGAATTTATGGTCAAACGTAGTTCCTAGAAATGCCCAAGGAAAAGTTTGGGCTCAAAGCCCTACTGACCTGGACTTTTCAAGGGGGGAAAAAAACCTATATGGTAGGAGGGGAAGCTGAAGCTCCTGTAAAGTGAGGCAAGCTCACCTTGATCAGTGGAAGAGCAAAAAAAAAAAACCAACTTGCAAGATTGGATACCTTTTTGCTTGGAAAACCCCATCTCTGCCATGTGTTCCAAAGTAATTCATTGCTGTTGGCTGCACATTTGAACAATGCAACTTCTGTTCTGGGCTTCTACTGTGTAGCTGGTTACCTGCTTGCTGCAGATGGTGCACGTGCATCTTCATCCCTAGCTTTTACATGAGCAAATATTCTGAGGAGATGTGCAGAGGACTCTGTTTCTAAAAAATCAGTGTGAAGGGGCATATTGATACATCCCGTAGTTTAGTTTAGGGCTTTTAGGAAGCTAAGAGGTGTGCTTGCCTTGTGTCATAAATGAACTGCTGCTCCTCTTTTGGTTTGTTTAAGCAGGCATATGTGGCATGTTGGTTTGGGGTTTTTGTTTGTTTGGTTCTTTTTTTTTTTTTTTCTTTTTAAATCTTGGTTGTCATCCGACTTGGCTTTTATTCTTCCTAAGAGCCTCATTTTCCACACAGTCAGACTGTAACATCTGGAAGTCATCTCTTCTTTGGCAGGGAAAGATGTGACAGACACAATGAGGTGTAACTTCTACTTTTGCTATCTTACCTTTGCCTTTTTCAAAAGATATCCAAAACCAAACCATTTTAAAGATGTATGGGAGTATCTGGTGTGTTTTCACAAAGCTCAGGAATACTATTGGGCACAATAATTACTTAGTAATACAGCTATTTTTCACTTTTACTAAGGGTAGTAGTACAGTTAATTTTTCAGTGTTTCATAATGCTTATATCCAGTGTTTTAAACCCACATTTGATTGAACACAGAATTACTAAATAGCAATATAAAACAATGATATGATTCAAACCGTAACAGTATATCTATATTTCAAAATAGTATTTCACTTACTGCATTAAAGATACTGATACTATTAATGGCTCTTTAATGAGTAATCCTGTGACTGTGAAGCACTGTAGCAAGCTTTTTTTCCTTCCATAATAGTTGTTCCACATATTTATTTAATAAAAAGAGCAAAAGTCCAAAAAAATACTTTTTTTTAATGAGAGGGGGACTATGATGGTGAGGTTGAGGTTGGCTTTCCAGATCTCTAAACTTGGGGTAAAGCCTCAACCTTCACTTTAGATTGTAGCCTGACTTTTTTTCATATGCCTTTTAAAAGGAAAAAGATGCCTGTTTTAAGCTTTTGCTTTCACAGCATTACATTGTGAAAACAGATTTAGCTTTTGGTTTACTGATGTGTGCATTACCTCTGGGGACTTCTTTTCCATGTGCTTGGCTGTTGCCTGGCTAGTTGTCTGCTCAGGTTCTGGCAGTCACCATCAGCTCTTAGCTGGGCTTCTCTGAAGGCTGGTATGAACCAAATGGTTATACAGGCATATGTGCAGCCAGCTGTGTACTGGAAACGTGTGTGAAAAAGGAGTAAGGAGAATGCTTTGGGAAGATGGCATCTGAGACTGGACAGGAGCCTGATGGATTTGCAGGTAGAACATGCTCTGTCCCTGGATGTGTGGCTGGCAGGTTAGGTGCTTAGCTGCAGGGCTGCCTCTCCCCTCGGCAGGTAGCCAGGTGTAGGAGTTGGCACCTCGGTGCGGGATCTGAGCCTCATGCCTGCTTTGCCCCACCGGAGCCACAGGTCAGCAGGCTCTTGCCGGTGGCTCCTCCCAAGGGAAGGGCAGGAATATCAGTGGGAACTATGCAAGAACTGCAGTTTGCCACTTCCCTTCGATGCACCTTGTCCTGTCTTGCAGCAGAGCTCTGCCCCTGCTGTGGATGCACGGACGTTGGCAAAGCTCATCGTTGGCTTCATTGTCAGTGGTGTGGAGTTCAGCTGCCTCTGACACTGCATCTACAAGAGGAATTGATTGCATAGGCTAATCCAATGGAGAGCTAATCGTGGGCGATGGGAATGGTTTTGTTTCCATAATGTGCTTGCTGCTAGTTCATTTCAGTGCTAGAAGGGAGCAGAAACTTTCCAGTGTGTTTGGGGAGTGGGAAGCAAAACCCAGCAGCAAGCAGCAGCCCACAGTGTCAGAAAAGCATATTCTGACATGGTTCTTGCCTGCTTAAGCAACAGACTTATTGCATGCCCTAAAGAACAAATATACAAACTGAATAAAGAGCAGGCCAGGGAATAAAAAATGTTACTGTGATGGCATAATATCAACAGCCACCATAAAACTCCTTTATTTATTTTTAAATGAGGCGAAAGAAATACATGGATGAAAGTGATGTGGGAGTGGGTGTAAGAGCTGGAAGTTCAGGAAAAAAAATACTGTGAAGTAAGATGCTGAAAAGATAAAACCTGTATAAATTAGGTCATTTAGGTTCCTTGTTGGAGTGTTAACTGCTCAGTGATTTTGGCACCACAGGCTGTTACTGTGCACACAGACCATGTATTTGTCTGTTGGTAAGCATGGGAGAATATAGATTGATGATGTCTGGTTCAGGTCTTCTTGTAAAGGAATTACAAGACTCGTTTATTAAGCAAACAGCACAAAAATAACCACACTTCTAAAGGTATTAATTGCATTACTGTTCACTTTAGTCTTGATTATGTTCTCATAATATGATCAAAACTGCTGATACAGTTATAGCTAAATCATGTTAAAGTACAGTTGTTACAGTACAGAATGCTACTTGAAGTATGTTTTCTGTATTTTACTCAAATTACAGAATTGCTTTAAAGCTTTTTGGCAGATGAAATATTAGGTTGTGTAATATTAGTAGAAGTAACGCAGTCTTTCAGGGCTCTAGGCAATGTTGTACAACTTGCCCGAAATCTCTCTTAAAAATCCATTTTTGAAGATGAATGCAAAGGTGGTATTAAGAAACATGCTTATTTGGGGGGAAAACCCACAAAGCACCAAACCCCATTTTATAAACCAGAAATGTATACATATTCTAGTCTTGAAGAAAAGGGGCACAGTGTAGTTGATAACAACCTTCTCTTCTGGAATAGTTAAGGGAAAATATTCGGCATACTTCTGATTCTGTGTTTAAACTTTATCTGACTAGCATTTTAACTGTTCCTGCTGCATAATTGGTTCTGAAGCATCAGCATCTCTCATTCATGGACAGATAAATAATTCAGGATGAACTTTAGCCACACACTTCAGCGTCACAATTTCAGAAATTCTAATTTTCTGAATTAAGAAAGTGAGGTCCTTGATGTTAGAGGGGATTAACTGAATTACAGGGAAAAATCAGTAAGTCTCCAAACAGCTATCCCACATTTCCAAAACCTTTGTTCTGGCCAGATAGCCATTTTTGAACTTTGCATCTCTTGCCTTCCCAGATAAGTAACTGCTTTACCTTATAAAACTTAAGACAACAGACAAACCAAAAGCCACCTACCTCAAATATTTTGCTGTGAGCTTGTTGTGTAAATGAAGTAACTGAAGTATTACTTAAGTGTATGAAACACAAGCTTCTGGGACAGATCTTGTGATTATCATCATCTTCCTCTTTTTTTTTTTTTTGTGTTGGGTGTGAGTGGTGATCAGCAGCTGCTGATCACATACATGTTCTTGTGTGAATTGTGCTGATGAATTTTGACAACTTTTTCCAGATCTCAATATTAATCACAACCGTACCTAAAATACTTATTCATGTATTAGGGAGAAATGTCCTAGAATTTAAATCTGTTTTTCAACAGACACATTTGAGTTCTTCATGGTGTTTCATACGTAGCTTGTGCTTTTATCAATCATATTATTTTAAAAAGAAACTCTTTTTACCATAATGTTGACAACTCTAAACATATAATTATCCTTCCTGGACTACTATTGTTGTTGCAGTATTTTTTTGGTTCATTATCACTTTCCTAAGCAAAATTTAAATTGCAAGATAGAATAAAGGGATGCATTATGTCCTCATCAACATGCATTTTGAAGTTCTGCTTGCATTTGAAAACTAAATCCTGAGACTAGTCTTACTACAGCTGTATGCATTTTTGCTGTTGGAAGACTCATTGAATCAAAGGTGTATGTGTATTTATTTCAGAAAAGACACAGGAATCTTCTAGTGACTTTTATGTAATCTAAATATACACCTAAAGGAAATGTTCTACAATATTATTGCAGTTATAGCAATCTATTATAAAGTTTATTGCACAGAAATAACTAGGTCAACCTCTGGATGACCTGTCTTTTGGAGTTTCTTCAGTTAGCTTTAGGCTAGAGCTCCACCTTGTGATCTTTCAGCAGGATACATTTTCTTTTTATATTTAATAATTTAATTATCATCTCATATAGTTGAGTGACTTCAGAAAGTTTTCGTAGACTTGAGAGATTTCAGTATCTGCCTGGGAAAACGGAAGTTAGAATTTTGTGAACATGCAAAAAAGAAACTGAAGAAGACCTTTTAAGTTTAGATTTAATTTACTAAAGCAGTCTCCTTATTAGAGTACATTTAACAGATAACTTAGACTTTGACTATTTTGAATGCTATCTGCAAGAATTTCTTTTCTCTTTTCAAACTGCACTGTAATGAACTTTGTGTAGTTTAAAAGTCCTGATAGGATGTTTATATATTGACCCTTTTCCTTTCTCATTGACTTCCCAAACCGGGTGCTTTGAATGAGTCATCAAGTATGCGCATGAAGATGATGTGGCTGGCAGTAGTCTTGGGATTTCCAGAAGGCATCTACGGAGATCAGGGATAATGGGGAAAAGACCAGTGCCAGTTTTTGCTCATTCTGAAACAAAAGTACATCAAGTAAAATTGTGAAGAGAGAAATTCAAAGCAAAAACCATACCTCTTGGTAGTATGGAGTTCGGCTGTAGGTCTTCTGGTGCAGAATACCAGTGCTGCTGAATATTGAGCTCAGAAAGTAATTGGAAATGTTAATGAAAACAATATTGATAAGGAATTATAAAATACAGTGACAGTCTCTGTGGCTGGAAAAAATCCCAAAGTTATTTTTGGATGCCAGCAGGGTATTTGGGGAAAATATGGCTAATAAGAACAAAGCAAGTATATTTTTTCCCTGGACAGCTTCTTTTGGCCACTGCCAGAGGGGTTATGCTGGGCTAGGTTGACTATGATTGTTGAGAATCAAAAGCCTGTGTCATATTCTGGATGTATGTAAATCTGTTAAAATGACCCTGTGCTAGGACACATGCAATGTTGGGTGTGTGGTGGGTTTTTGTGGTGGGTTTTTTCTTTTTTCGTCAGTAGAGTCTTGAGCTTGATTCTGGAGCTCGCTTCCACTCTTATGTAAGTCTCATATTCTTGCAAGGCATTCATCTGTAGCTGCTGTTCAGTTTATAGTTACACTCACGAGGGCCAAGTTTCTTCTTCAAGAAAAACAATTCTTGAAATGTGAATCTCAGTAGCTTAATGCTTCAGCATCTAGCAGGAACTTGCTGGATTTTTCCTATTTTATGAGGTGATTCTGACCAAAAATGCCATGTGTTCTTTCATGGTTTGTTGTTTGTATTAAGGTGAATGGTTCTTAAAAGACATTACATTGGGTATAAACTGCAGCCAGCTAGATTTGTCAAGTGATTTATTTGACTTGTTTAATGCAGAGAATATATACGTCAATTGTTCATCTATCCTCTTTCATTGTGTATTTACTAGTATTTTTTCTTTAAACATTTCTGTGATTCTTATAATGAACTTTATTGAGAATTTTTGCAAAATTTGATAGGACTTGCTTTTCATAAAGGGAGTTAATGTGTTAATTCTGAGAACAAGTGGTTAACTTGCTTTGTTTCTCAGTACTTAGGAATTTTATGGAATAGCTAATGTTAGTATTCTAAACAGGTAGTATTAGTGAGGCGCAATATAAAATTTGCATGTAAACATCCTGACTGTCACTTCTGTGGATGTGTTGCTTCTCAACATCAAAAAATGTAAACTAGGAACAGTCAAATACCATGTTGATAGGCAGGTTGAACTTGAAGCTGAGAAGGTTTGATTTTTGAAGTTAGCATCTTTGCACTGGCACTGAATCACAGGTATGCCCCCAGAAGGACTTGTGTCTGGGTTTCTTCTCATTATTTTTTTTTTTTTCCCCCCTGTTTATTCTTTTCTCCCTTATCCCCCTTTACTGAGGTACACCTCTGAGGAGGTGCTATCCTGATGACCGGAACACAGAAGTGTGCTGTGGTATTTTTCCAAGCTCAAGTTGCAGACAGGAACCAGAGCAAATATTATTTGTAAACAAACAAAACACCAACAAAACTCTACCAAACCCAACTCAAACATATATGTATAAAAATAGCTGTAGACCATTTTGATATGCCACCAACTGAGCATACAGTCTTGCATACAACCTGGATTGTATAATAGCTTCTTTCCACCAAAGGAGGAGTTCTCCTCTTCCATCCCCAGTTCACGGCTACGCAGTCTTGGTCTTTCCTATGCTGTTGAACCAGTTTAACTTGATACTCTAGGGGGGAAAAAAAGAAAAAAAAAAAATCTTGAGGTGTATTTTGTCCATTTATTGGGGTATTGAATGAGGTGACTCTGAAAGGCAGAGCCTGCAAAGATGGGGCTGGGGACGGGTTGTTATACTGCCTGCGAGTGATCATTTGCTGGAGTGTATAAACAGAACAGGAGAGGATGTAATGCACTGGCCATGTGCTACTGTGGTTTTAGAGAAGGGAAGAATGGAGTGACAAAGGTTGCTGCTGTTCTGCAGCAGCGATATTTTTGAAGCTTTTTATCTTCTACTGTGTTCTGGATGGAACATGCTGTAGTAGTTGTGGACTGTCTTGAGATTCACCAGCTGATCTTGAACCTCCTTTCTTTTTGCCACTATTTCTTGACAGTTTCCATTCTGGTTCTCTGCTTTTATGTAATTGCAAAAAATGTGAAGAAAGAGAAGATGATAAGTTCAGGATTTATGGTTTCTCCTGGCTCTCTAGATTCTGGAAGCTGCAGTGGCCCCTAGCATTCAGAATAAGGAGTTGCAGGAAAACAAGTGAATGGCCTCTATCTACATGCTCGATTGATATGCAGTCTCTGAAGCATAGCTACCAGACAGTAAGCAGCATGTGCTTAGCATGCCAAAATTTAATCTTTCCCTCAAATACCTAATCACTCCAGCAAGCTGTAGAGTCAGCAGACTTCTCTGAATGTTTTCTCCTTGCTGTTGTATCTGTAAAATAACTGAACATTTTACTTCCTTAATTTAACTGCATATGAGTTAGCTTGGGGCAGACTGTTAACATGGGAAACCTTAGTCTGTATTACTGTTAGATCTTACATTTATAAAGTATCCAGTGAGTTTTTGTCCCCTTAAATACAGGAAAATTAGATAAACAACAAAATTTATGAATAGGTGGCAAGATTATAACTTGACAACCATGTAGTTCACTATCTTGCATTTTCTTGATAAAATGCTATGTTGTTTTTCATGTTTCTCTTTTTAACATGGATAGTATTATCTTCCTTGATAGTTTTAATGTCAAAGGTGGTGTAAGTCTGGTTTATCAGCTCTGGAAGATGGGGAGTTGTGAAACAGCTGGCTGTAGCAACTTGGTATAAGAGCTTACCTTTCTGGAAAACATCATGGAAGTTTAGAAATTGGAGATATGAATTTGGTATATAGAATGTCCTTAACTGCAGACATACTGTGCTTTAGATGTAACATGAAATATGGCTTTGGTTTGGTTAACCAGAAATACTCCAGTGTTGCTAAGTCTGGGAGCTGCAGGACATAGTATTACAGTTCAAACTTATATCTAGTATAGATCTAGAAATAAAAGCTACTACTTTCAAGGTGCTAATGAAAGCCATTTCGTTTTGATCATCCTATTCTGAATTTCCCCCTCCTCCTGCCAATTGTTTCTGCATTTGATTTTACTGTGATGCTTTTAATATTTGTGGAGATACTTTGTAGTAAGATCATGGGAAGAGTCAGAATGTAAAATCTTTAAACAGGAAAAAGCTTAGTTGAAAATGGGATGATACGATCTAACTTTTCTGTTTCCAACTTTTTTACCCCTTCATATGTGGAAAAATATTAACTGTATTTATTTTTTAATTTTATTATAGAAGTTGTCCACTACAAAGGAAGACAGAAAAGTAAGCTTGTACTTCAGACTGCTTTTTGAATATCTTTCTAATACAGTGGTGTTCCAGAAGATGATAAAGAAATGATAGCAGCTCCAGAAATACCAACTGATTTTACTCTCCTTCAGTAAGTGTTTTAAGAATTTATAGTTTCATTTTTAAACATACTCAGTAGTTGGGGTTTTTTTTGGGAAAGAAAATGGGGTTCTAGACTTTTTTTCCTATTGAGGTGTTGATAAAGTACTGTTTTGTGGTGGGTTTTTTTGTTGTTTTTGTTTTGGGGGTTTGTTTTTTTTTTGCGTATTTAGCAGTAACTAAAGTATTTTATAAGTAGAAGTGCTTAGTGATTTTAAATCAGTTTTTAAACTTTGCTAGTAAGAAGCTGTTAATGACAGACACCCTTTTGTTCATGTGATGTGTATTTCTCAGGATTTTGTCTTTCAAAATGAACTGCTTGATTAAGACACTCTTTCATTAGAAATGCTAAAAAAAGTTTCCTTCATTAAAGCCTCTTTATAGAGAGAGAGGAAGCAGTTGAGGTATTTGCCCTTAATAACTGGGCCAGGTCATCTCAGATTTAAACTGTCTAATGCTAAATGCTTTAGTTACAACCAAAGTCTTAGCTTCCCTCAGGCATCAGTTCTTTGGTGTTTTGGACATCATTTTACTACCTCTCTGGTCTTCCTGTAGTTTTAAAGAAACAGACACTTGAAGTTCCAAGATTTAAATTCAGATATAGATTAAATTTTTGGACAGAGAAATAAAGCGATCATTTTAAACAGACCAGAAGAATCCAGTTCTCACCTCACAATTGTATTAATGATGTTGGTTGTGTGGCTTTGTTGGTGTGGTTTGTAGTTTGTTATTTTTGTGCCCCCCACCCATCCACCCCCCCTTTAATGAGTAATAAAGGTAAATGGGAATATAGTTTAATACAGAATTAACTGGGTTTACAACTTTTCAATGTTTTTTACTCTGGTACAGTTCATTGCTTAGTGAAATGGTTGGAATTTGTGTACTATTCTTTCCTGTGAAAATAAAAACACCTAGGAAGTGTTGAAGAAAAAATAACTCTCAACTTTCTCTTTCATTCTCCCCCCTCAAGTGGAGACTTTCCCTGTCCCTGTCAGAGTACGCAGTCAACAAAACCAGAAAGAGCAAAATACATGTTAAAAGGCAAAAAAACTCTTATCAGATGCTCTCAATAGTGAGATACCTTATGTTACTGGATTATTTTAGAATGTTATAAATAGGAATGGGTCTCTTGTGCCCCCTGGGCATCTTTGTGATTGCATTGTTAATTGAATCAGGAAGAGTGTATTAGAATCTTGTAATAGCAGCTGGAATTCACCATACTGCACATATGTGTTAAAAACAGATCTAGAAACATAATTTAACTTGTATTCTAAAGGAAATGTAGAGATACAGGATGTATAAGCTAACCATTTTCTTCTAATAAGTGAGGTGATTTTCACACACCAGACAACATACGTGCACCCCTGCCCCCCATCAATATTGGCAGTAAAGGATTTGTACGTCACTGCAGCCTGGTTGAGTTATTTAGGAAATAAATAAATTACACAAGTTCTTAATAACATCTGCTTCCCTTACAAGCCTAAAAAGAATGACAGGTTATCTTACTGATGGAGGAACATCACCTAAACTTCTCTTTTGTACCTTTCAGCACAAGTGTGTACCTCTTAACTTGTGAGTTTCTAATAGCATGAAGAGATCTGCTGAGACACTTTTGTTTACAGGGAAGATGGTGGTTTCTTCCCCCCCCCCCCTTTTTTTTCCCCTGTCATCTTATGTTTTGTTTAAGTATCTCTGGCAAATTATTTGTAGTGCTCTTTTGTTTGGAGGAGGCAGGGTAGGGTGTGAGTGTAAGGACATGCTCTGATCTGTTTCTCAGCAGTAGATTTTAACAGTGAAACTGCATTTTTCTCCTGTTTGAGTTGGTTTACTGGACTGAGAGCATAAAGTGACTTTATATTTAAGAATGTTCCTGATGAAATGTGTAAATGGTTTGCCTTTTATCCTTGCAGGGAGTCTGAAACACACTTCTCTTCTGATACAGACTTTGAGGACATTGAAGGAAAAAACCAAAAACAAGGCAAAGGAAAAGTATGTACATTTTAGAGGGATACTGAAACCATTCTACTCCTAGAAATTGAAGAATTTAGCACTTTGAAGCTGAATGAGCTAGGAATGTTTTCTGAAAGTGCAAGTGTCCTGTGAAGAGTTCATATTTATATTTGCATTGAAGTGCTTAATCTTGAGCATTTGCATGAGATTTCTTTAGTGCTGTGAAGGCATAAGGAAGGTGGGGGAAGAGAAAGATTAGCTTTGATTTGATTAGTCTCTCTGCATGTGTTCCATTCTATACTTAAATTTGGTGCTATTACAGTCTCTCTTGGTTGGTGTCATTAATTCTGTCTCTGTTCTAATTTTTAAAGTGAAGAGAAGCCAATAATTTAATTAAAGGCCTTTTCCTATAGGTCTTGCCCCCTCACTGGCTTTGCACCCAGCACATGTGGCTCCTTCGGTGCTGTGGCCCAGGCTGACCTGGGCTGTGACCACCTTGCCAAGCACCCACGTACCTGTACCGGTACCAAGTGCCCAGTTATTTACAGGTGCATCATACACTGGCACTAATAGCATTTTTAGGTGCTAGAAGATTTGAAATGAGTAAAGGAGAAAACGGAACCTGTAGAATTCTCATTGGTCTTTGCATCAGTCAGGATCAGTATTATCATTAACTTTGGATTTTAAATCCTGAAAACAAAAGGCCTTGTGTATGGTTGTCATGGTATGAATAGTAATTTGAGTTTTTTAATATTACTACATAACACCCCCTGTGCATGTGTGTCATTGCAGACCTGTAAAAAAGGAAAGAAAGGGCCAGCAGAGAAGGGAAAAAGTGGAAACGGAGGAGGGAAACCTGGTGGTCCGAATCGGATGAATGGACATCACCAACAGAATGGTGTGGAAAACATGATGCTGTTTGAAGTAGTTAAAATGGGCAAGAGTGCTATGCAGGTAAGACTTGGGATATTCTCTCTTGACTTGGATGAATATACAATTTAAACATAACTGTATTTTCCTGTGCATAAAATATTTAATAAAATTAAGCCTGGAGTTTTTTTTTGTTCCTTAACTTGTAGTTTTTAGTATCAGGTTTTTTTGTTGTGGTTTTTTTTCTTAAGAAAAGGTGTTTTTGCATTGTTAAGGTTTGAATCCGAAGGAATTGATTTTTCATTTTGGAATGTCAGGCATAAAAAAACCCACATATATAATTAAGGAATTCAAATTAGGATTCAAAGTGAATTTTTAGTATCCTGAACGAAGAAAGGTTCTGTTAGATCGCATCACTTGAAAGATTGTTGTGTTGGTTTTTTGGGGGTTTGGTTTGGTTTTTTGGTGGGCTGTAGCTAACTACAAATGTAGTATATGCCTATAGTTGTCATGGAATTTAACAAGAAATCTGTAGTTTGTAGATGCTCCCAGAGTTTAGATTATCTGAAAAGAAACCATTTCTTCTCTTGTTACTCTGGGTGAGGTGTCAGCAGCTGCAACTTAAGGGCTATTATTTAAATTTCCCCTAAGTTGACTTGTATGAAATTTGGGTCAGGAAATTTTAACCTGTTAGAAGCCTTGGTATTAGGCACTGTCTCCACTGCATTCAGTGATAGCCTGAAGTCAGTCTGCCAAGAAATTTGGCACTTTTTTTACCCCTTTTTTCTTCTAAATTAAGTTAAATCAGTAAAGCTTTTGCTCTCTCCAGTGGAGAAAGAGTTAATGTGTAAGCCTATCAGCCATGAAGCCTTCTGCTGACTCACTCATGTGACTTCTCAGCAGCCTGGAAGACAGACTATGTTTGGGATTGAAAATCTAGAGTTTACAGCTTCTGTGATAGGCACGCGGAGAGCTGGGTCTGGATGCAGGCCCCTCAAGATTTGCAGGCTTCTGCATTAGAGCTGGGAACCTTGAAGCCTGAATTCCTTGGCAGAAATTCAGTTCAGACTTTGAAAACAAGAACAGACTACTTTGATGTATTCACACAGAGAAATTCTGATACTTCCGTCATTTGTTTTGTTCTGCAGTATTTCAGAGTGGGTACAAAAACTATACTTTTCTGACTGTTGCTGTGTGCACTGCATTTTCAGACAGTTGTCAGCAGCTGTATCTTCGTGATGTTCTAACTCTTTAAAATGATACACAGTCAAAATCTTTAACATTCCAAGGGCAAAATGAACCTTTGCGAGGCCTCATTACTCTGGTCAATTGATACCTGGGTAACAGAGAGAATATTAGGGTTTTCTTGGTCAAAATTTAGGAAGAAAAGTATTTCTGAAGTCAAGTTCACTTCAGCACTCAGTATAAAAAGTTTTCTCCATGGCCCTCAGGCACATACTTCCCTGAGAAGATTCTGATAATTTACACTTTAGTTTATCTTCTGAGTTAGTGTCTGTTCTCTGGCAAAAACAGATGGTTCATCCACTGAGACAAAATGTTTTGAGAACCTCCTGTTTTGCTGAAGGTTCTTTAAAAATAAATAAATTCTGAAAACAAGGTTGCCTAACTGAAGCATTTGTCCTGTTCCTAGCATTATCATCTTCTTCCACAGTGACCTTCCTCATAGGCCTAATTTCAGATGTTTCCTAGTTTGTTTTTCCCCCTTCCTCACAGATCAATCAAGGCAGTACTAGTTTGGCAATTTTGCTCCTACTGGGAAGACTATGACAGTTCAACTTCGAGTTGTGTATTCTTTTTGTCTTGCTGACAAAAGTTGTCCATCAGACTATAAACCATCTTTAATTGCATCACTGTTCAGAAAATTTTCTGGATGGCAGTACATTTTATTTGTCCCACAGCATTACGAGTGTGAGCACTGAGAGGAGAACAGATGGGAGGCATTGGAGATGCTGTGTAGTCCAGTTGTCTTTTGGAGGTCCTGAGCTATTCCATTATTTCTCTTTATTTAGAATGTCTCTAGATTTTAGGGCAGGGTATGAAAATATTAAAAAAAATTAAAGTGGAGAGCTTGATACTAAAGTGAGTCTCTTGTGCCTGTGTCAATAAATACATCAGATGATGTATGTTTTATGGCCTCTGCAGCAGACTGTGCTATACATGCAGATGGTTTAAATGTAATTACATGTAAATTCTGTTTTCTCAAAACCATTGCTACAGGTTTCCTATTAACTTGCCTCCCTTTAAGGTTTTTAGTGAAATGCACTTGTTTCTATTTGGTTTAGTGAATAGAGTAGGGAATGCGTGCGAGGTAGGGCACTGCTGTTCATCCTGTTACGGCTGGTGCGTGTGGAGCACAGAGCAGTAAAGGGGCAACATTTTTCAAGAGTATAGGGAGCTGTAGCTGTTGGAACTGATTAACTAAGTAGTATATTTAGAGAAGTGTCTAGTTTAAGGGGAGGAAAAAAAAATCTCCTTCTGTAAAAGATACAAATTATTTTTGCGTTCTTGCTAAAAAAAAAACCCGACTGTAGGTATATATTGTGTTGCTGTGCTTTATATTTAGGTGTCAAGTTTGTACTTGTGTATGTTTACAGAATAAAGATGAGTTATTTTCTTGAAAACTGGTATGGCAAATTCAAACTTTTTGTTCTGTATTAATCAAACTAGAGTTCTAGTTATTTATGGAAGGAAGAAGAATCCCTGGAAAGCAGTTAAATGACTGTCTTCAATTTTTGAAAACTAAAAAATGCCTTTCTACTTGTTTCTTTTCAGTCTGTAGTGGATGACTGGATAGAGTCCTACAAACATGACAGAGATATAGCACTTCTTGATCTCATTAACTTCTTTATTCAGTGTTCAGGCTGCAAAGGTAAGATGTTTATGCATCCATTTAATTCATACTATACTGGGATTCTCTTTCTTTGCTTTTACACCGCATATACTGGAGGACTGCTCCATCCCTGCTGCTAGTTCAAGTTATTAGGTTCTTGTAGTTAGACTTGTGTTTCTGAAGGTGGGAGCAGGAGCTTTAGATGTATTATGATGTATTTAAAAATGTAGATAAGCCTTTTGTATTCACACCAGAAAGAATGCAATACTGGTACTTAGCACTTAATTTCATCTTCTGCTCCTCCTTGCTTTCATTTTTTAAACATTTTGCTTTTTTTAACACGAATACTTTGTTCAGTCTTGGAATTCTAGTTTGGATTTATCTGCTTCTTACAGTTAAGTGTTTTAAGATTGTTTTCATAGCCTTTGTACAGATACTTGATTGAAAAGATAGTATGGACAGCTTCAGGGTAGCCTGTCTACAGTAAGATGGTATTTCATATTTTATTTTCCTCTTTATTTTCTGTTTTTCTTTCCATGTCCTCCATCCTTTTTTTCCCCCTCATCTCCTTCTGAAGAGAAGGTAACTTACCCTGCAGTATCACTGCTCTTTATGGAGTAGGACTGGATGTAATTTGTTCTCCTCAAGCGTTTCTCTGTCCTGATAAACTTTTAACGTGCGTAAATCTCCAGAAAGCTAACAGCATTCCTCAGAGGTTATCCGTGCTTTCAAGAGCAGTGACCTTTTGATTATTGTTACCAGATAAAACTACAGAATCTTTTAATGCTTTCTGAGATGATCCTTGTCATGAATTTTGCAGTATAGTTGCAGTAAACTTTAGGAGATCTATTTGGTTTTTATATCACCATTTACACTTGAGCAACTTGAGGCTAAGACGAATAGAAATTGCATGAAATCACTGTGTTTATTACAGTGCAGAAGATAGTAAGTAGCAATAGAACTGTTGAAAATTATCTTGTACTGTTTAGAATCTTGAGTTCTGAAAGGTCAATTTAGATTAGCGTGGTCTCTCAGCTGATGACAAAGTTTGGCACTAGTGTCTTTCACTTACAAGTACGAGTGAGTAAGTAAATTCTATAGGTGTGTGTAAATAGACACCCCCACAGCCCCTCTCCCCCCAAACACACTTTTAAGAAAGAATAGTAATAAAACCCCTATATAGAGAAGAAAAAGTGTTGGTGCCAAGCACTTGTTATACACAGATGCTAAGGTAAAAGATGCGTAACTTCTTAAAAAAATACACCTATAATCAGTCTCCAGGCTAGCTGAAAATTGATGATTTTTACATTGTAGCAGGTGTGTCATCTGCTATCTGCCTCTTTCATATTGTAAGTGCCTAATAATCTGATATCTAAATTGTAGGAGTTGTTACAGCAGAGATGTTCCGACACATGCAGAATTCTGAAATAATCCGAAAAATGACTGAGGAATTTGATGAGGTAACTTAATGAAGTGCTGATAATGTATTATTAGTTTTTGATACATTTTTTTGTTTAATTTTACCTATTCTAACCTTCCTGGATCATGTTGCTATAGGTTTCTTTGAAGCGTAAGGTCAGCTGCCTAAATGACAGGACATTTATGAATGACAATCTTGAGCTCCCTTATTTCACAGAACTTGTAAGAATAGGAAATAGAGCTCTAAATGTATAGAACTTGTTTTATTAATGGTCTAAGAAATCAATATTGGCTTGCAGCTTTTGAATAATGGTAACTCCTACTGCTGTGGGTCTGTGTAGGATGCTTCTCTCTTCCTGCTGTGTCTGTAAGGCCTTTAAGTCTTTTAACTTGTAAAATAGTTGCTAAATTTAGTTCTGTGCATTAATCTGCAGTTCTTGGGGATTTCAGTTGGGTTATTCTTCAATTGAAAACGAATGCTTTGCCTTTATGGGGATTATAACTGCCTTTAATTTGTCAACTACTTTCTGTTGCACGAGTGTTGGGATAAAGGAGGTGCATTTGGTTTTGTTTGTTGTTTTGTTTTTGTTTTGGGGTGTGTTTGGGAGGTTGGGGATGTATTTTTGCACGGTATTCCTTTCACTTTGTATTCCAGAGAACTTAAGCATAGTTTTAAAACCTCCTCCCAAAACCTGTCTAATATGGATATAATTTCCCCTCCAGTCCATAGCACACATCAGGAACATTTAATAGAGGGAAAATGTAGTAATGTGTTTGTTTAACAGGATTTTAGTATTCCATAGAATTATAGTAATCAAATTGGTTTTGTTTATATCTATCTATATATATCAATCACTATGTTACCCTTATTCTTTCTTGTAGCAGAAGTTTAATGAACATGGTTTCTAATCCCTTTTCACAGATACTTTTTTTTCAATTTGTAATGTTGTTCAACCTTTTGAAGAAGTTGATCACAGAAGCACTGGCAATAAAGGATTTATTCCTCCCTGCTCCCCTCCCACCCCTGACCTGTCATTTTAACAGTATTTGTAAAGTTTCCTATATTGGGAGAGGGGTGCACACTTGTTATTTCTAGGTGTTTTAGTAGGTCACTTTATGACTTAAGAAATTTTCAGAGTGATATGCAAGCATCACTCTCTAAACTTCATAATGGTCCTGAACTGAATGTTCTAAATTTGAAAACTTTATGTGATGGTTCTTTTTGTTCTAGTGTAACCTCAGGCAGACTTGTAAGAGGTATGAGAGGTCTCTTTTCTTTTCTTCCTAGGGACTAGGACAGAAAGAAGAAATTAGTGGTTGTTTCAATATATCTGGCTAAGTGTATTTTTTAATGGTAGGACTTGTAGAATGCTGTCTCTGTGTGGAACAAGCTTGAGCTGCAAAGCTGAGGCATATTTGTGGAATCCCATTCCTCTAGCATCGGGGGTTTTTGGTTCAAAGTTGTACCCATCTCCTAATCTTAATTTTAATAAAATATATTTTAAGATGTTTGAAAAAGTTTCCTGTTCCTTTTTTTTTCCAATAGGATAGTGGAGATTATCCATTAACTATGGCTGGTCCCCAGTGGAAGAAGTTCAAGTCCAGTTTTTGTGAGTTCATTGGAGTACTCGTCCGACAATGTCAATATAGCATCATATATGATGAATATATGATGGATACTGTCATTTCACTCCTTACGGGGCTGTCAGACTCCCAAGTCAGAGCATTTCGGCACACTAGCACACTGGCAGGTCAGTGAATTCTGTGTATCTGTGTATTGCTTCTATTTTATGTTTGGTATGGCAAAGGAAAGAATTGTTCTGGTTGAACTTTGGAAATTTGACACATTCTACTTGTTTTGTGATGTGATACGATTTTCTCCTAAAGCAACTTGTTTAGGTAGAGCTTTCGTGTCTTGTCTAGTGGGTTTCCTCTACTGAAAACCACAGCATTCTTTACCATTTGTCTAGTAATTAATTTTTCTTAGCTTTAAATCTAGTAGAAAAAGTGAATACAAGACAACTTTTCAGTTGATTCTACAAGTTTGTCTTTGGTCATAAAAAGGGGGTAGATACATATTTATTTATTTATAAAACCTCAAATGCAGTTGAACCTATTTATGCTTTGCACTAAGTCAAACAGGAGTCCTATTTCAGATTGGATGCAATTTTTACTACAAATTAAAATTGTGCTGTATATCGAGGCCATGGCAGAACGTGATTGAAAGCAGCATTTTCATTCCTTGCTTTAGAAATCGTTTTAAATAATGCTTCATTGGTGATACAGTCAATAAATTTCTGTATGATTTTAAGTAATTGTGCCTTTTTACATGATTTTGTTTCAATCCTGTTACACTGTGAAGAAATCCCTTAAGTTAAGTAATGCAGTGTTTTAAATAAATAAACACATCATTACATGGACAAAGGATGAGCTTCTTGGGTCTCGGGTGTCACAGTGCAGCAGTCCACTTACATCAGGCTTATTGTAGCAATCTGAGACTGTACAAGGTGCATTTAGACTGCATGTGGAACTGAGTTTTTGCCACACAGGAAATAGACCTTACAGTTCACCAACATAGAGCTTGCTTCAGTTCTGACTGTGATCAACTGTTGTATGTCATTGATCACCTCTCCTGAATATACACACTGCACATCCAGCTGCTGCTGTGAGACTGCCCCTAGCCAAGGCCTTTATTATGGAGGGAGGAACAAAACTTACATACTTGTTTCTTCTGTCTCATCAACTTGACCGTTCCTACTGTATGACTAATAGAAGCTTTAGTTTTAAAACCCAAGTTTTTACAGCTTTTTTGAGTTGTGCCTGAATCTAAGCTGCGGAAGTTGCCCTGTTGCACGTTGATTTCTGTCACACAAAATAATTATCAGTAGTCTGTTTGCATTTGTTCACATCAGAAGTTGATTCTCTTGATTTTGTTGATTTTGTGTAATTACTTGAGCATTTCATATGAGATGACAATTTCTATTCTTGAAGATTTTGTTATATATGGGGTAGAGACAGCAAACAAAATCCCTGTATCCATATTTACTGTTGTCTGCAGTAATTTTGGTTTCTATGATTAGCTCAGACTTGTTCTTTTCATCTTAATATCCTTGGAGATCACAGTGTGTGACAGCATTTTGATATATCTGCATGTCTTTAAGCCTTACTTATCAACCTTATGCTAGTGATACATGTTTAATGATGTTCTGTGTATGCTCTGCCAATGCAAGCTCTTTAATGTCTTGTTGTTACAAAAGTTCAAGAGGAAAGCAAGTATTTTGTTGACCACCTTGTGGTTTCTGGAATAGGTATATTTGCACCCTTTTAAACAAGGTTGATCAGAAATAAAAGCAAGCAGAAAGTCCACCCAAGTATATTTTACGTTTTGGTCAGTTCTCTGGTTTCTAACTGGCTAATGTCCTGTCTCTGCTTCTGCAAACATTCCTTGTATGTTTGAGGCTGAATGACTTGGTATTATCAGTCTACTTACTGATTCTAATAACAGAATCCTTCTTAATATTTCTTGGGTTACTTTGTAAGTCTTAGATTAACCATTCATTTTTTCGAGGCCAGCACATCCTATATTTCAATTCATCAATGTTTATAGTATTAGAAAGCTGACAGAAAGAAAAGAACAAAATACCAGTTTCATCTATTGTGTTGATAAGTAATGATGCCGTGCTTAGTAAAATACAGCAAAAGTTGGCTTATCAAGTAATTTATACTGACCATATTTTCATAAATGCAGAAAGGGTTGACAGGAGGAGGTATCAGGATTTGTATTGCTTTTCTTAGATCAGGTAACCTTTTAAATAATCCTTATTCTTTTCACTTTTTTTGTAGCCATGAAGCTGATGACTGCTTTAGTGAACGTGGCATTAAATCTTAGTATTAACATGGACAATACACAGCGGCAGTATGAAGCAGAACGAAACAAAATAATTGGGAAACGAGCTAACGACAGGCTGGAACTCTTACTACAGAAAAGGAAGGAGGTTAGTGCAGCTGTCTGTAGCAGGTGTGGCTAGCATGAGTGATGTTAAATGACAATTAATTATTAATCTTCTCCTGTAATTTGTTGTGGGCTGGTTGGTTTGTTTGTTTTGCAAATGAAGTTACTACCACCTCTGTTTCGTTCTTTAAGATGTTCATGTGAAAGATGCTTCTTAGTGTCTGATCTTCTGTAAGAAGACACAAATGTAGGCTCTTAAAAATGTTTCAGGTAGTGCTGTCTTAGTAAAGTTAGCAACTTTCTACTCCTCATATTCCTTGACTAGTTTCGTAAACTGAGCTCAAATATGTAACAAAAATTACCAGACATTGACTGTTTTGACTTCTAGAGAAGAACCTACCATCCTGGGGCAAAATACTGCTCTTAGGATATCAGTACTGATCTCAGCAGAAATTGTGTTTGAAGGCTTTTGATAAGGGTTTTTCTTCTACAGAAAACACTTTTAAAATTGAAAACACTATCTACTTCTAGCTTCCTTTTTGTGTAAAGGACTTGCTGATACATTGCTGACAGTCTTGGTGAAAGCCCTAATTCATCTACGTTTAACTTTGTTATTTTGAGGGGGAACTGTTGGTGTTGGGGGGGGTGTTTTGGGGGTTTTGTTTTTTTTTTTCTTGTTTGTATGCTTGGGGTGTGTTTATTTGTTGTTTTGGGTTTTTTTTTATGTTTGTGTTTTGGTTTTTGTTTTTTTTAAGGGTGGGGGTTTTTTAATACATTTTTTAAAGAAAAAATCTCATGATCAAAGGAAACCTCTCACCTTTGCTCTTCAGCTTTTGTACTGTTACCTGTTCATATTTTTACTTTCATAACAATTCAGATAAAATAACAGCTTGCTTCTGTTCTGTCAATGATCTTGCAGTTTGAGGTTGATCTCTTAAACACCCATTAAATGTAGTTGGGCTAGATGCATATGCAGGACCAGTCCTATTGTAAGTAATGTGTACAGAAAAGGCAGTGATGCAGGAATCAAGACTTTCCCCAGTCTCAATTGATCTTATGTATATTGGCTTTTAGAATTTCTTACCAGCTTTTCCAGTTTTGGTTTTCATTTTCTGTTTTTCTTGTCCTAAATGAAAGTAGGCTGCCAAGTAACATTCAGTTGTTTGTTTGATTTCAGGTTTTGTTTCATTTATAACTCAGACTTATCCAGTACTAAAGCTCACTTTTATTCATTGATTCTTCCTGCTTGTGTTTTGTTGTAATATTTTGATCTATGCTTGTCTGCTGACAATATTTAGTTAGTCAGTTAAACCATTTAACTGACTTTCTTGCACTTTCAAAGCAAATATCAATATTTCTGTGGTTTAATGTATCATTTTTTGACTCATTTGCCTGTCTTGCTCTTGTTACTTGGGGAGTGAATTTGTTTCCTTCATTACTTTTCAGCTTCACAGTCTTAAACTGTTTCTTTCTGCAATACCTTACTCAGTTTCTGCATCCCCCCCCCAAGTAATAGATGAGGAGGAAAGAGGTTGTTTGAAACAGAGTGTATGCTGCTCACGTTGACATTTGCCAAGTTCTTCATCTGTATATTATCTTTGTAGATTAAAAAAATCTTCGTCACACAGAAAAGACTCCTCGTAATTCAGTTCACATGATTTGGGTGTTATTCTAATAGTACGTGTCTAAAAAACCATAGATTTAGTTTAAAGAGTTATGAGAAAATTAAATCAGGTTTTCACTGAAGATGGAGCTTGCAGAAGCCTAAGGTGTCTTGGTTACAGCTGAAGAACAGTTTTCCAGTGGTCAGAATAACTAAAATTTGTATGCTGTGATAGGCGCAGTTCTTAAATAATAGCATGTTGGACTGTGAAATGGATTTGTGAATGTTTCAGGAAAGGATTTAATGGCCACACTTGCAAATGATAATTTAATTCAGTTTGCCCACCATCAGCTCCTGCTGATCTGACTGTAAAAATGCTGCTCACTGTTTATGTACTCTATTCATTCTTTCAGCTTCAGGAAAATCAGGATGAAATAGAAAACATGATGAATGCAATATTTAAAGGTGTTTTTGTGCATAGATACCGGTAAGTTCCTCTTAGTAAGTAATTTGTAGCTTCGTTAATTTATTTTGGAAGCTGGTAACGAGGTAGTTCTAATTAGTCATCTGATCCTTTTGCCCCACTTCTCTCCACAGAGATGCAATTGCTGAAATAAGAGCTATCTGTATTGAAGAGATTGGAATATGGATGAAGATGTACAGCGACGCCTTTCTCAATGATAGCTACTTAAAATATGTAGGGTGGACTATGCATGATAAGGTAAGCTGCACTGAGGAGAAGGAACTGAGTCAGGAAGCATCACTCTGGTTTTTTTGTTGTTGATCTTGCCAGACTGACTTCTGAACTCCTTACTGTTTTAATCAGTCACTGCTTTTTTTATCGCTCCGGAGCACTGGCATTTCAACATATGTGTAAAATAGACTTGAATCTTTTGAATGGTTTTAGAGAGTATTTATAGATTTTTAAGGAAGTGTTATTTGTAAGGAAATAACTTTCTGTTTATTGCTGATACAGACTTCTACTTTATAATACTTAACTATTTAAAATTAATGCATTTCACATGGAATAATCCAGCCACACAGCCTAACACTTTCTCTGTTTTGTCAAGTTAAGAAACTTTCAGCATTCTCAGCTAGCTGTAAAAAGCAGGGGAAAAGTCCCCTTTTGTGCTGATGAGTGCCTCAAGCTGGTACTTACCAGCTAGAGATTATTCTTTGCTTGGGAGTAGTCAACAGATACAGTTCACAAATAGCTCTTGATTTATTGCTGAGTCAGCGCACTGCCTCATTTCTTGCGTTGGAGATGTCAAAGTACTGAATGTGAAGTGAAACAAATGAGGAGTGCTTACTCATGCTGTGTTGTTCGTGGGTTTGGTATAAATAACCGAATAACCTCTGGTAGGTGGGTGATAAGAAACTGTGAAGTCAGTTGTCCTAGACTTCGTGAAATCGTATCTGTACATTAAACCATGTTCTCTTGTACTTCAGGAGGAGTATTTCTCTGTATCTGCTTGGTAATTCTGATCTAACAAGAGATGCTCATTAATGATACAGTTTTAATTTCAGTGAAAGGAATCACAATCTTACACAGAAGTATGTTGAGCACTTAGAATACATCTTTAAAGAATGAAAGAAGTGTATTTTGACTTAGAGATGCTGACTGCAATAAAGCACTGGGGGTTTTTATTCGTTTCGTTGTCTTCTTACAAACGAGGGCATATTATGTCATGAACAAGGTTATTGATATTATACCATGACAATATTTAATCTGTCTTTGAATTAATTCAGACTGCAGAAGAAACTTGTGTGATTTTAAGAGTACATCTGTATCTTATACTTGACTTTTAATCCAGTTCTTAATTTTATTTTAGCAAGGGGAAGTAAGACTCAAATGCCTAACTGCTTTGCAAGGGCTTTACTATAATAAAGAGCTTAATTCCAAATTGGAACTCTTCACCAGTCGGTTCAAGGTTAGTGTTACTTCATATCTTTAAGTGCATATGGTTTTATTTATTTATTTATTTAAAGTTGCATTACACATCTTTCCTCTTTAAAAATACTTTCTTTTGTGTTCTTAGGATAGAATTGTGTCTATGACTCTTGACAAAGAATATGATGTTGCAGTCCAAGCAATAAAATTACTCACTCTTGTTTTACAGTAAGTACATGAATATCTACTTACCTGACCTACAAGAAATTTGAAGACTTAAAAGTATTTCTCAGACCTATGGGTGACAGCAGCAGCTTGGCAGAATTCATCTAATCTAAAGTCTACAGAAATATCTGTGTGTTTTACACTCGAACAAATTGGAATTTAAAAATTAATCTGGCTAGAACAGTGCTGTGGCTTATCTTCCACAGTTAAGTGAGTGTAAAGGCTAGAAGCTTACAATTCAGCATCCCTAATTTGAAGCTATCATGAAATATTTCAACTGAATAAACACAGGATGTATTTGGAACATCGCACAGTAGAAATTTTGAGCACAGCCTCCTACCAAATGCTCACACTTCATCAGTAATTTTTGTTTAGGAAGACTTTGGAATTATACTATCTTGTTTTGGATTTTAGGACAATAAATTGAAGGAAAACTGCTTTTGCATTTCCGTCTCCTTCATTAAAGTTCATACTCTATTGACTGCCATTTTTTTTTGTTTTTCTTCTTCCCATCTCCACCCCTAGGAGTAGTGAAGAAGTTCTGACTGCAGAAGACTGTGAAAATGTCTACCATCTGGTTTATTCAGCTCACCGGCCAGTAGCAGTTGCCGCAGGGGAATTTCTTTATAAAAAGTAAGATGGAGAAGTTACAGTTAATGTCTTGTTCCTGTAGATTTTAGTCTGTGCTTTAATACTATGGTTCTCGTTAGTTCTAATTAAGAAAAGGAAAAAATGAGTTATGAAGTGGCCATAAGAAATTACTTACAAGAATATGCGACACTACTGCAGTTTTTGAACTGTTGTAGTTTTTTCCGAATGGGAAATAGAGTAAGTTTGAAGGCTGTGCTTTAGAGGCTTGAACCTACAGAGAATATAGCAAAAATACAATAATAAATTTAAAATAAAAGCATTCCTCTATCTCCTTGTATTCTGTGAAACATGAGAATAACTCTCACATAGCTTGGTACCTAAAACTTGTGCTTGCATCATAATGAATATTTTCCCATTTGTAGTTGTGTTGTCATCGATCATTGCTGGAGTTTGTAAAGTATTTTGTTATGATTCTACATGGCACTGGAAACAGTCAGTAGAGTACCAGCTCAGCGTATGTGAAATTGTTACAATTATAATTGCTCCAAATTGCGTCCTTTCAAAATAAAGCGTGGAGCCAAGTGGCAAAGTATTAAGTGTCTGTAAAAACTACCTTTATGTGACTTCACCCTGGTAAAGGCAGTGAAGAAGAAACTTGTCCTGAAATAATTCTTCTTTTAGGCTTTTCAGCCGCAGAGATCCTGAAGATGATGGAATACTTAAAAGGAGGGGAAGACAAAGTCCAAATGCTAACCTTGTGAAGACATTAGTGTTTTTCTTTTTGGAAAGTGAAGTAAGTTAAGTTTCAGGGATATCATGGGTTTTGTGGTGTGTGGGGGTGTTTTTTTTTGTGTGTGTGTCCTTGGTTTGTTTGTTTTGGGTTTTTAAATTAATTTTACTTATTATTTTTTGGTTGGGGTTTGTACGTGTTTTAAATGAATCTTTATTTTTTTTAAAACGTAGTTTAATTTTTTGTTTTTCTCTTCCCCACTCATTGGTCAATAACCATGAGTTTGTCCTGGTTTTTCTATTATTTGAGCAACCTGGGGGGTCGTAAGACTCTTCTTTGTGGTTGTATTTATTAGGAGAATCCACCCACTGTACAGTGTTGAAACAGCTGTGAGCTCTATTATTTGACAAATATTATTTGGTCATTCTTCATGCTAATATATAGGTGGCAGGAAACTGTGCTTTAGGAGCTTTCTAAGGGGAGGGTGGGGAGTGGAAATCCAAACAAACAAAACCCTTCCCCAACCACACTTCCCCCCCCCCCCCCTTCCAAGTTCTGTCAGGTCTTGTAGCACTGCTCTTTGTAGCAGTTGCTCTAGATTCATCTTCTTAAGTTAAGATCAGCTATTGGGGATGAGAGGCTTCTCTTCAACCGAGAGGCTGCAAAACTTTCTCTGGTTTTCTGGAGCCAAGTGAGAAAAGTACTGTGTTGTTATAACAAGTTCTTCAGTGAACTTTATTGCTGATAAAAATCAATCTGTTCTCCTTTTAGTTGCACGAACATGCTGCTTATCTTGTGGACAGCATGTGGGACTGCGCTACAGACCTCTTGAAGGACTGGGAATGTATGAACAGTCTTCTGTTGGAGGAGCCTCTAAACGGAGAAGAACGTAAGGGATTTTTGTAGACCTTTCTTTATATTGATACGCAGTTTCTGTTAGTCTTGATTAACAAGGAAAAAAGATGTTTGCATTTATGAATCCCCAAATGTTCTCTGTTTTTCCATGAATATAACAAATCACTACTACCAGTTATAAAATGTGAGGAAGAGTAGGAAGTGATCACTTCTGGTATGAAAGTGAGACACGGAAAAACTATGGTGGGAAGAGGGAGAAGAGAGACGGAATAAGCATGCAGTGTCCAGATGCCCTTTTGTTTTCACAGGTTCAGGCTGCACTTCTGGCTTTAGAGAATCTTAAGTTGCTTGTGAAACTGGTTCATTTATTGAGTATTAAAGCTACCCTGTGGAAAAATGGCATCATTTCTTTAGTCGTGGTAAAACCAAAGCCACTGGCATAATTCTGCAATTCATCATTCCTAGTGAATGGACCACTGAAAAGTGAAAAGGAATTAAAATTATTATAAAACTTGGTACTTGTTTCATCCTGTCCTGTGACTCATCCAGTGATATTCCCTCATTTTAAAATATTTTCTTGTGGTGTTGTGGAAGGTGCTTATCTTTTCTATCCCCTGTGACACCCCTACCTCTGCAAATGAGCTGTTTGGCCTAAATGCTTATCTGGGGTACATAAAGAAGAGTGTGACCAGCAGGTTTGAGGGAGGCTCTCCTCCCCGTCTACTCTGCACTAATGAGACCACTTCTGGAGTGTTGTGTTCAGTTCTGGTCTCCCCAGCTCAAGAGGGACAGGGAAATACTAGAGAGAGTCCAACAGAGAGCTACAAAGATGATGAGGGGACTGGAACATCTCTCTGATGAGGAAAGGCTGAGAGGCCTGGAGCCATTTAGCCTGGAGAAGAGAAGCCTGAGAGGGGAATCTTACTAATGTTTACAAATATCTGAAGGGTGGGTGTCAAGCAGAAGGGACCAGTCTGTTTTCAGTTGTGCTCTGTGGTAGGACAAGAGGTAATGGTAACAAGGGGAAACACGGGAAGTTCCACCTCAACATGAGGAAAAACTTCTTCACTGTGAGAATGACAGAGCCTGGAACAGGCTGCCCCGAGAGGCTGTGAAGTCTCCTTCTCTGGAGACTTTCAGGACCTGCCTGGATCTGTTCCTGTGTGGCCTGCCCTCGGTGACCCTGCTCTGGCAGGGGGTTTGGACTCGATGATCTGCAGAGATCCCTTCCAACCCCTACTGTTCTATAATTCTTTTCCTCAAAAAAATACCCTAACAAAAATCCAAAACCAAACAAGCATATTTTGAGCCTTAGATACTAATACATCTGGAAAATTAATAAAGAAGCTGTGTACTAATTTCTGTTTCTTAAATTTCAGCTTTAACAGACAGACAGGAAAGCGCACTGATTGAAATAATGCTTTGTACAATTCGGCAAGCAGCTGAATGTCATCCTCCCGTGGGAAGAGGAACAGGAAAAAGGGTAGGAAGCAATGAGCTGCTCCTCTAGAGATGTGGGAATGGCCATGGGGGGTGGCATGGGAAGAAGGAAAAGGCTGTTGCTGCTGAGTGGACTGAATTCAGAAATTGAGCTTTGGTCTCCGCAGCCTCCAGTATCCGATTACCCTGACTAATTACTCGTTCTGGACTTTGCTACGTTTTTAATACTACTACCTAACTACTGAGTTTGGTTTTGCTATTAAAGGTAATAGAAAATTGGTTTTCAAAGAAGTATTGGTTGGAAAGGAGAACAAAAATCAATGTTTGGGAAAGCTAAAACTATTTTCAATTTGAAAGATCAGAACAAGGGAAGGGAATGTACCTTACAGTCGAAGGACAGCCCATGAGTTGGCTTTTCTCTGATATATGGAGTTTAGGCAGCCCTCTTACTGGGCCATGAATCAGGGAGAATTGTTTCAAGACTGCTTCAGCTTTTGGTAAGAAACCCATTTGGGTACAGATTGAAAACTTATATGAAGATCAGACTGACACATGGATTGAGTAAATGCTATTAAACATTGTAAGTAAACTGAAAGGTTTGCTGTCCTTTCATTATCAAGAAAAGCAGGGAATTTTGTTTCAGGGTAAGTAAACCTTTTATTCTAGATAGTCATTTCTGTTTCCAGTGTAATTTCAGTAGCATTAGGTGAATTTGAATTGAATTTTGAGTTGGTTTAGCGGGGTTTTTTTGGAGGTGTTTTTTTTTTTGTTTGGCTGGGTTTTTTGTTGTTGGTGTTTTTTATTTGTCTATTTTTATTTTAATTGCTATGTTACATTGATATTAGAAGGACTGTGTACCTAATTGTCATTTCTTTAATGATGATGAGAAACTTGTAGCTGTAAAATCCTCACAATGCCAATATTTTAGGTGCTGACAGCAAAGGAAAAGAAAACCCAGTTGGATGACAGGACAAAAATTACTGAACTTTTTGCAGTGGCACTTCCTCAGTTGCTAGCAAAGGTAGGTTTTATTCCAGTTCTTGCTGAAGGGCTGTTGTTGAAATGTTAATAAGTCTAGTTTCTGTAGTTAACTGCATGGCTTGCAGAAGTCTTCCTTTTTTGCTTTGGGTTTTTTTTGTAGTTTTTTTTCTCTTTTTTTTTTAGCTAGTCTTTATTAATACTTGATTGTTCTGTAATGAATTGTGTTTCCCAAGACTTTTTAAATTAAACTTGTTTTCCTTGTCAATTTTACAGTATTCTGTGGATGCAGAAAAAGTTACCAACTTACTGCAGTTGCCACAGTACTTCGACTTGGAAATCTATACAACAGGGCGGTTAGAAAAGGTAAAGTAACATTAAATAACACAAAAGGAGAAAAACCAGAATTTAGACTTAGTCACCGGAATCTGGGTTTGTGGCAGACTTCATGTATAACCCTTACTGAGAATAAGGCCTGAGCTCCACAGTTGTGACTGGCCTCTGTTCTTAGACATACTGGAAGTTTGAGTGTTCTAAGGCCTCTGTGGTGACTTTTAACAGAGAATCTTGATATTAAATCAATATCAATCTGTGTGGGAGCATTTACTGTTGGATGATGGTCATGTTTGAGGTATGCTGCCCAACAGACAAAGCCTGTAGAAATCGTATCATTGAAACTAGTAAACCACCATCTTAATTGCATGAAAGAGGAGAAAACCACCAAATCACAAATTATGTAGTTACTGCTCTCATTTTACCTGCTCTGGTGATGAAGTTGCTGTAAGCTCTTCTCATCTGTATTTTCTCCTTCTCAGATACTCTTCTTTTGCTGTATTGTGGAACAAGTAGCTGGAAATCATTAGGGTCAAAAAAGTAATGAAATGTGTACTTGACAGCATAGCTGAGCAGCAGTGAGCAACTCAGGTTGAGGGAAGGTGTTAGGAACCACTGAAGTTGGTTTCAGTGCTTGACACTTGAGTGTTAATGAAAGTAAATCTTCAAATATGCAGCTCTTAAGACCGTGTATAAATGTTTTTGTGAGTGGGAGATAAATGCTTTTGTGTTGTTCGGTTGTCATTGCAAATTCAAGTTCTAGGTAAAACCATACTGACAGTTGTAAATTTTTAATGACTTTAAGCTGTGTTGAATCTTTAGCCTTTGACAAGCTTCTACTCAGTCTTTGCTAAATAGATTGTGAATTTACTCAGAAGCTTTCTGGAAGTGTTTTGTGTTCAGTGTTCTAATTACAAACGTAAGAAATGGAATTTGTCTTTCAAAATTCCTTAAGGTTTATTAGAAGTACATATGTGTCTGTGTATGTATGTGTGGGGGTGTGTGTGTATATATATATATGAATACATATTTTGTTCTATGTCTTGTCTTCCTTGTAGCATTTGGATGCCTTACTGCGACAAATCCGGGACATTGTGGAGAAGCACACAGACATAGATGTTTTGGAAGCATGTTCAAAAACATACCACGCTCTCTGTAATGAAGAATTCACAATCTTTAATAGGGTTGATATTGCAAGGAGTCAGTTAATAGATGAATTGGCAGACAAGTTTAATCGACTGCTTGAAGATTTCCTGCAAGAGGTATTTTAATGTGCAAGATCAACTTCTCCTGCCTTTTGTAATTATTTCTAGCACATCTTTCTGCAAGTCAGTGAGTTAGGAATGGGAATGTCCCTCTGACTTTCAGAACTGTGTAGTCAACCACAACAGTACAACAGTGTCATTGCTGTGATTATGTGAACTCAGACCATTCTTGTATTAGGACAGCGAGTCTTTGATTTTAATCTCACTTTGTCAAATGTCTCTTGGGAATGTGAGAAGTTTTAGATAAAGGATTAAATTACGTAAGCTTTTCACCTTTAGGTTTTGAAGCTTGTGTTTTAGAGATATGAAGCACTGTAATTCCACTAGGATTCTCCTCAGATGTACTAGTATTGCTAGTCTTGCCTGTGATTGCATGTTGCTGTTTAAGTTTAATAGCAAAATCTCTAGAAAACACTCCCCCTCCCTTCCTGAGTGCAAGCAGATGCATTAATAGCTTAAAAATCACTTCCCACACTAAGCTAATCTGGGGAGTGAGTATTTTCTGAGAGTATTTAACTTCACTATGTGGGATCTCTGACATTCAGACAAAACTTGTTTCTCCTGCTCGGCTGTGATACAGAGCATGGGAAGTGTCTTTTTGATGACTCGTAGAATGAAGTCACTTCTCTGATGCAGATTTATTTTATCAAGCTTTACTCCTGTTCCTCTTGCTTATCAACCTGAACTAGGACTCCACTCTAGAAGCCGTAGGCATAGCTGGACAGTGTAAGAAACGTGCCTACTGATCTTGTTGGTTTTCCCCCTTTGTGAGAAAATGAGTGTGAGGTAAAGCAAGGAAATGGGACGCCAGAGAGTTGGCTTGAAGGAAAAAGGCAGTACTCTGGTATTGCCATTTAAGTGTTGAAATCCATAGTGCTTTACTGAGGTTGTGCAACTACACAGCAGTAAACCGTGTTGGACTTGCAGTTTTTCTGATATGCTGAAGAAGAGTTTCTGTGACCTTAGACAGTTGTATGTTCTTAAATAGATACTTCTTGGACTCTTTCCTTTTTACTCCCCAATCAAATTTGTCACAACTTCTGGGAAAATTAGAACAAAACACTTCCCTTACCTCTCTCAGACTATTTTCTGTGATTAAAGTAAGATTGAAGTACTGACCTGTGGCCCATCTCGTCCAGTATCTATTGTCTGACAGTGGCCTCTGCTGGATTCTTCAGAGAAAATTGAAGCACCTACACAGTACATTGTATTCTGCTAGCCTAAGACTTTTTTTCCTCTCCATCTCCCTCCTCCCCTATTTCTTCTGCTGACTAAATGTGTACTCCTGCCTAAAGAGTTTGAAAGAATCCGACTCTTTAACTCTTCCAAAAGCAAATGGGTCATTCATTGATGAATAATTTTGATGCAGCCCCCCCACCCCTGGGAGTGAGATGGACACACACACACACACACAGTTTTGGGTGGTTTGTTTTTGTTTGGTTGGGTTTTTTTTGGTTGGGGTTGTGTGGTTGGTTGGTTGTTTTAAATCTTGCTAAGTTCCCTGGTTTTCTTAGCATACATTGCTTGGGATGTCTTACTGTATGATTATTAAATAGGGGGAGGAACCTGATGAAGATGATGCCTATCAAGTCTTGTCAACACTGAAGAGAATCACTGCTTTTCACAAGTAAGTAGGCTTCTGCAAATAACTGTTAGGGGTGGTTGTTGTGGGGGTTGGTTATGATTGTTCCTTTCTAATTTGATGTCTCAACTTTTTAATGCAACTTGGAGGTTTTTCTTTACTTCACCTGCATTGTTGAGTTGTGCAGAACGTGATGCATTTTGAACGTCTGAAGAAGTACATTAAAGTGCTTTGGGGTTGGGTTTTTTGGTTGGGTTTTTAGTATTTTTTGGTGGTTTTTTTTTCAGTTGTAGTTGGGGTTGGTTTTGTTGGCGCCTGGTGTGGGGGGGGGTATTTGTGGCTTTATTTGTGTTTAGATCAGTTAAGCATGTTGTTAACATCAAATTGCAGAAATGGTGTTGATTAAATTAACATCTTTGCTTCATTTCTAATGCTTCCAGTGCTCATGACCTATCAAGATGGGACTTGTTTGGCTGCAACTACAAGTTATTGAAAACTGGCATTGAAAATGGAGACATGCCAGAACAGGTCTGTAGTTAAAATAGGTTCTTTTAGGTACAACAATAAATAGCTTTTGTTGCTGTCTTTTAATGGCCTTTGTCATCTAATGTGGTTTCTTTCCTTTTGATTTCAGATTGTTATTCATGCACTGCAGTGTACTCATTATGTAATCCTTTGGCAGCTAGCAAAAGTCACTGAAAGCAGTTCCACAAAGGTATACCATTTGTTTCATTGTGTTAGTAAACATTTGTACACATCTGCAGTGTCATTAAGTGGGAGCTCTGATGGAATTAATTAAGACCTAAGGGTTTTTTTTAACAGTACCTGCCTGTATCTACTTTTCTAATAAGTGTCAAAATTCATAACTTTAGTAATAGATTGCTTGACTTCTTAACCTAGTATTTAAATTGTTATGGGTTTCTTATTTACATATCAATATTGCATTTAATTTGACAGAATTTTAAATTAATTGTAGTAAATAAGTTCAATATCTATTAGCCTGGCACAGTGACAGTGCTGAGGGAGAGCAGAATACCAGTTAGAAACCACATTATAGTCACTGCTGTTAAGTGGTGGGTTTGAATTTGGTTGTGAACTGAAGTGAGAAGTCAGTGAGATACAAGAGCCTGCACACCATCGTAGTGTTCTACTGCTCAGTACGTCGCACTTTGCTCTTCAGAAGTCCTTTAAAGGTGTTGTTAAATAAAGACATGAAAAGATTAATAAGTTAAACTGCAGACTTTCTCAGGGAGTACTAGGAGGGCCTGTTCTAGCTCTATCTATAGTAATCTTGAAGGGCAGAGCTCTGGCAAATGTCATCTTTCTAATTTCACTTCTTGAAAAATCTTGGAGGAGGGATTAAGGTTTCTTGTATCTGCTGGGCAGCATTGCTTGCAGAGGGTGATTAAGGGGTTTGCTGTGTCAACTGCCAAATGAAAGATTGTTCTTGAAAGGCTAGACGGTTTAGAATAGGGTTCATAAGTGCTGAAACATTTTGAGGATTTCTTTAACGGGGTGGGGGGGGAGAGGTTATAATCAAATGTACTTTTTTTTTCTGGAAGTTTTCTACAGACCTGTAGGAGGACTACACTTTATGGTCTTTCAGTGGAAACTTACACTGGACTTGCAGTTGTTATTGGAGTTACTGATAACACGTTCTTTATGACAGAGGTGAAATAAGTGAAGTCTTCAGGGTTTTTTGAACACTTTGATTGCCATACTTTCCAGTTAATTTAAGAAGTATTAAGCATATGTCATAATTTACTAGGGAAGAAACAAAGATAACTCTCAACATTAATAATTTATAGTCAATAAATTGTGATAAATCTGTTAGTCAAATAAATTAATATGAGGATGTATACTTTTTTTTCCATTTATTTTAGGGAGTGGTTGTATGAGCTTCTGGTAGTTACAGGAGTGGAGAAGCATGCTCTGGAACTTGTAATAATGGTTTTTGAAACAGAAACATCTTTTTGAGATCCTGGTGGTTTTTTCCACACACGCACACACATTTCCCCCCCCCCCCCCCCATCAACTTGAGACCTCATTAGTCCAATGAGTAATTGTGTCCTTATTGATTCAGTAATCGCAACCTGAAGGTGTGTTCAATAAATGTGAACTTCTTCAGTGCTGTTGTAGCTAGTTTACCATCCTAGGTTTTAATGGGGTTTTTTAACATTTCCAAAACAAAAAACATATGGACCAGATATGAAGTGGATACACAGATTGAAAAACACTTATGTGAGGGGAGGATTTGAAGGCTTTGTTTACTTACTCTTTCAAGGGTACACAGCAGTCTGAGGTTTTTGTAATAGCGATTAAAGCTTTGTCACATGCCTGACAGCAAAAACGGTGCTAAACACTGAAAAGTTAGATTAGAAATGAAGATCAACTTACCTATGTTGCAGTAAAACATAATTTTGTAATGCTTTCAGGGGGAATAAAAAGAACTTCTTTGAAAAGCTGTCCTTTATTGAGACTGTTTTTTGCTCCTGTATAATAAAAATCAGTAAATTAAAGCTTCGTAGATTTAACTTCTATACCACAACTATTTTACTGTATTTAACTGTTTGTACCAAATATACCAGGTGTGTACAGGAGTCCCATTGACTTCTATGCAATGCCAGTGGAATGTAACAGCAAAGAACTTGAAGCACAGAACTAGAAGCAATGGAAATACGCTGTGCCTGAAGATTTTTTTGCTGTTGTTCTGCGACAAAATAACCTGTTAACTGTGTGCTGTTTGTGAGCAGGTTCACTTAAATATGGGAATTAGCTTCGTAATACAGGTTGCTAGAATAAAACTATATAAATAGTTCTGTTTTTATTAAAATTTAAACAAATGATTCTGTGTAAAAGAAAGGAAATATTCCCACGTGTACTTCTCTTAACATTAGTGTAGTAATCTGAATGGTAAATGTGGAGAGAAAATGTTTTATGGAGTGAAGGTGTTCTGAAATTAATATATTAAACTCATAGTCAAGAAGCAGCTATTGCTGTTGTGATCCCTCTTGAGATTAAATGACAGGTTGTACCAATGTGTTCCCTGCTTTCTTGAAGGGGAGACTGGTTTTGGTTTAGACTGCATGTATAGTTGTTAAACTTATCCTGGGGGTAGTTCTGCTTTATCTGGACCAATGCTGTTCACGCGGTTGGTCTTTTGCAATATGACTTCCCTCTTTCTACATGGGATAGAACCTTCACCTGCACACACCAACTAGACTGCATATGTGGGTGGTATTTGTACTAATTAGCTACTTGATTTGCACAATAATCTACCCTTCTGGAAGTTACTGTTACTGTAACACTTAAACACCACACCATTTTCTTTCCCAGTGGAAGAGGGGAAGAAAACCCTAACTCTCATCTGACATTTTACTTTATCCCCAAGCAGTGAGTTAAAAATGAAATAATGCCATGTAACCATGTCTGGTTTTAGTTCTAAACAGCCACCTAAAATCTGTCTTTCTCAGTTGAAAATACAAATATTTTAAGGAGAAAATAGAAAATGCTTTATGCTCTGGGTTGGGAAGGGGGAGATTGGTGGGTTTTAGGCATTTGGTTTGTTGGTTTTTTTCATTACTTTTTTTTTTTTTTAAATAACTTTGCTATTTTCATTCCAATTTCCAATTCTTTTTGCAGTAGACAGGATGACAAAATAGAGGAAAGTGCTACTTCCTATTTTGATCTCTAATAGTCATTATGAAATAATGAGTTGATTTGAATGTTAGGACTATGTGTGAGGTCTGTGTGAGGTCTGTGGCGGATAGCTCTGAGAAATGCATGCACTAAAAGTGACTATGACATTGAAAAAGCAAAACTATTTTATTAAATCCCTCTCTTTAAAGGAGGATCTTCTACGTTTAAAGAAGCAGATGAGAGTGTTCTGTCAAATCTGTCAACACTACCTGACCAATGTAAACACTGCTGTCAAGGAACAGGTTAGTGGCTGTCATTTATCCCTGTGGTCTTTGAAAAGATCCTCTTGCTAACACTTGCAGCGCTTGGGTATGAATGCGGTGTGTCTGTCATGTTTGAGCTCGATGCCATTGGAGTGTGAATGCATACTGCACTTGCACGCTTGCCCTTCTTTATGTCATTTAGGTAGGACTTCAAAATCAATTAAAACTAGGGATTTTAGACAGCATAAACTTTTATTCAAAGGGGTTCTTTGTTTCTGTTTGAGCTGGTGCACTGTGGAAGCCTTCTGGCTTTTAAGTTAGGTGGGAGAGTTTAATTTCAAAGTTCTTGCTTACACGTGGTAACAATACACACCTCCAATGGAGCTGGTTGTGGATTCATAGACTGAGAGCTGAAGAGCTAGGGACAGCTATTTACAAGAGAGAAGTTACTTATTTTTAGTTCTATCTTAGAATGCTTATATGTTCTGACATTTGTACTATGATACGAATGTGCCCGTCCACCCAAGAACTGGGGAAACAACTTTCCCTCTCTGGCTGTAAACCTGTGAGGACGTAGAGGGGCAACATCCCTTCACCGTGGTGCTGCATACAGAACATATTCCTCAGTTCCTCAGAGTGTGAGGAGAAGAACAGTGTGTACTTAATGTAACTGTGTTTGTGTGTGTGTTTCATACATGAACATGTATGCACTGTAACCTAGGGTATTTTATTGCTGGCAAGTGGTATTTCTTTTTTGTGGTCACCCTTAGGTATGCTGGTACACGAGTCGGTTGTTAACAGTACTGCTAGAGATATTTGGAAATCATTCTAGCAAACACTTGGAAGCCTCAACAATAATATTCTGTTTGGAAAAAGTGTGAGCAGTTTGCATTTTACCAGTTCTATAGTCAGTCCCTCATATAGTTGCCCTTTGTCAGGGAGAGTTCTTGATGGAACTAAGTTCAGGGATATTTCAGGCATAACATGTAGGTATTTAATCTGTGCAAGTAGAGCCTGACATTATCAGGCAGGAGACAAAATTTCTGACTTCTTTCAAGAAAAACGTAGGTGTGATGGTTTTGGGGTTGTTTTTATTTTACTTCCATTAAAAAAAAAAAAAATTAAAAAATGGAGACATCATCTTGGGGAAAGTACTTGTCCTGAGTTGTGAGGATAGCAGGGTCAAAGGAAAAGGTTAAACTGTAGGGACTGAGTCTCTTCGGTTTCTGGTCAAATAGTTCTCTATCCCAGGACACTCACTGGAGTTTCAGGTTGCAGGGAAGAGCAAAAATTACTATGGGGGAAAGAATTAAACTATCTTCTGAATATACTTTTAAATTAAATAAGAAGGTAGGAGCACTTCTGCTGCTGGAGGTGGTAGTGACCTTGTTGAGCTTGAAATTGAAAATGTGTTCCACTGAGTCACACAACTGCAGCTTCCAAAACTCTCACTGTAACAAGAATATTCCTGGAACTGAATAGGCAGATTCTGTGTCGGAGAGCTATCTGTTGTCAAAATCAAAAGGTGTAGGGTGTGAAAGTACAAGTAACAGAAATTACTGAAGCTTTGAGTAGGTCTCCTCAAAAAGGCTGTGTAAATCCTGACTGAAGCGTATGCTGTAGAAACTAGAACTGCCTCGGTCACATAGGGTACAATAGCTGTGGTTCCTCTATCCTCCTCTAATCTTGTGAAAGGGCACAGGGGACTTCAGAGGAGCATATGTATTTTTGTGACTAGGAAATGAGTAATATTTGCTTTGAGGAGTGTGAGAACAGATCTGTTCATTAAAATGGAAGTACTTAAGAGATTAGAGTCAAAGAGATGAGGTGCAGCAGTAAGCAGTGTCTTGCCTTCGTCTGCTAGTTTGAAGAATGTCAGCCTGAGTACTGATACATTTGAACTTTCTAGGGAGGCAGAGTACAGACATATTTAAATATGTAGTCAGATGCACAATTTAGCCAGCAAAATGAAGAGGCGGTTGCTTTTTTGGAAGCAAGACTTCCTTTAGGATTTAAAGGGATAGAATGACCTCAGCTGTTAGAAATTTTACAAATGTAATCTAAACATTTTAAAACAAAGAAAGAAAAAAAGAGGCTGTATTATGGTTGGTGTCCACGAAGTGACTTAATGTAGTATCTGTCAGGCAGATAGTAGTAGTTGGGTGGTTTCAGGCTTGTCATGTTTTAATCTCACAATGTTTTGATGCTTAGTTGGTTTCATCTGTGCACTGCTTGTATTTGGAGACTCAATCTTCGTACAGCAACCTCCTTCAGGAAGGAAGTACATAATTCTAAATACCATCCAGTTGCCAAGCAAGTATTTACTAAGGTTTCTTTTTAATAGGCTTTCACAATTCTGTGTGATGTGTTGATGATCTTCAGTCATCAGATTATGACAGGAGGACGTGACATGTTGGAGCCACTTGTTTACACTCCTGATTCTTCATTGCAGTCTGAACTACTCAGTTTTATTTTAGATCATGTGTTCATTGATCAGGATGATGATAATAATAGTGCAGGTTTGTACAAAACTTATATTTCCTTTTGTATTATTTCCCTTCTAATGGAAATATTTGCCTGTGCTTGGGATGGGGGTGGGTGAAGAGTGTGTGTGTTTGTTTGTGGTGTGGGGTTTGGTTTTTTTTTTTTGTTGGTTGCTTTTTGGTTTTTTCGTTGTTTTTGTTTGTTTTTGTTGTTTTTATTTTCCCCTTCTTCCCCTGGCATCGAGGGATGTGCATGGGCACAGAGGTAGGTTTGTCTTTTAAATGTCAGCAGCTGATGAAAGCATTTTTTGTTTTGGGGACATGCAGGATAATCATGGTAAATGTTTGGTTCAACAGGCATGAATATATATGTCTCTGTCAGGACAAAAGACTTGTCAGTGGGCAATGAAGTGCTCTGCTGTCAGAACTGAGATTTCATTTTTCAGAATCATGACTGTTAGCCCATATCACTTTATATATAAAATGCTATATATAATGTGAAGTATTTAAACATGACAGCTTTTATGTTCTGAACTCCTTCTAGACGGACAGCAGGACGATGAAGCTAGCAAAATCGAAGCATTGCACAAAAGAAGAAATCTACTTGCAGCTTTCTGTAAGCTCATTGTATATACTGTGGTGGAGATGAATACAGCAGCAGACATATTCAAGCAATATATGAAGGTAAATCTGGAGACTAGTAACAATACTTCACAGTATTACCAGAATAGAGTAACTGTGGATTTTTCAATGACTATTTTTTAACCTTACAAGATAACAGATTCAAAATGTGAAGAATTCAAAGGTCCAGAGTTGGTACTTGTAGGCCTTTAAAAAATCTTTTTCTCAAAGAATGAGGAAAAATAACAGAATAGTTTCACAGTTCCAATATATTTGTAGCAGGGAGGGAGGAAGGAAACCTGGTGATTATTTTTACATTGTTTTTAGTAACTTACATTCTTCCCCTGATTGATGGCATATTTTTAATTCAGTTAACAGTTTAGCAGCCTGTTGAGAATCTTCTCCAAAAGGTTAACTCCATGATGTCTATACTCATCAAATAATTTCAGCTTAAACTTCTGTAGAAAAGTAGAGTGTGAAGTTTTGTGACTTCCAGTCGTGCTGCACGTGTCCTATCCCCCAAGATCTTCACATCTGTTTGCATCTTATTTAAATCCAAAACTCCCTTCTTGGCTCCTGAGATTCACAGCTGCACAATAATATGAGTTCTCATTTTGTGAACATGGAGCTTTGCTCCTTAGTGATTACCTGGAAAAAACCTAAAAATTGTGCAGCCTGCTTTTGTCTGAGTGCCCTACATATATTTTGAATCTGTAAATAACTATTTGGGTCTTTATTAAAGCTGAAATACTTAAAAGTGAACAGGCAGTTGTCTTTATTGGAAGAATTATCGTTATGAAGCTATCCATAAGTGCTTCCTTTCAGCAAATAAAATAAAGACTCCTCACCAGAGTTACAGGAGTTACTAAAAAGATTAGATTCTAATCTTGTACCCCGAAGGGCTGAACACGTGTTAGCAAATGTGTCATGGCCTTGAAGATAAATAGGTCATTCTGCCTCTAAAGGAGTACTAATGACAAGAATGAAAAGAAGTGGAGATACTCTTTCTGATTTGAGGAGTTTTTAACCATTTTGGAGTTTTCCAGGATATCGTTCTGATGATGTAATTATGAACGTGTCAGGTTTTTTTTCCTGTTGAAAGTGTTTACGTTTTCTTTTGAACAGCAAATCCTAAGTGGTGCTTTGGGAACTATTTAGTAGTTGTGATGTTTTCAAATAAAGTTGAAAGTTAACCTTTTTTTTTTATTATTGTTATTTTTCCCTAGTATTACAATGACTATGGTGACATTATTAAAGAAACAATGAGTAAAACAAGACAGATAGACAAAATCCAGTGTGCTAAAACGCTTATTCTTAGCTTGCAGCAGGTAAGAAGGATTTACAATATTTCTAATACATGAAATTCCATACTGTAGAACACATCCTGTTGTTTAATAGCTAGTGAGAGGTATTAATGAAGAAATTGTTATGGAAGGTAGGGATAAATAAGTCTGAAATGAAACACATTTTCTGCAACTATTTGAAAAACTGCCAGAAGTCTTCCTGTACTTCCAAGTACTGTGCTATGAAAAGTGTATGTGAGAGGCTGATAAACTCAGTCAATGTTACACCTTTTTAACTCTTAAAAAGTAGTCTGAGCCACATTCTCAGAAACATGTTGTGAAACTGCTTTACTTATTCATGAACAGATAAAGAAGGGAAAACACTTCCTGCCTGTATGGTGAGGTTTTGTGTTTTTGTTTGTGTTCAGTTTTTGTTTTGCCTTGAGGTTTTTTGTTGGTTTTGGGGTGGGTTTTGGTGTTTCCTTTCTTTTTTTTTTCTTTAAACTTCAGAGAAGTAATGTGAAGTTTTAGTAATTCATTATTTCTTGATGTTTGGTAGGGACTTCACCTATCTTTGAAATTAAAACAGGGTTTAATGCTCTCTTCAGTAAATGAGCTTGTTTGTGTGGAGACCTGATGAATTCAGTCGAGGTCAGAGGCAGATTCATCTGCACACATGAACCATCTGCATGAATCTTATTTACAGGATCAGAATAATAAAGCTGTATTTCTGCAAACCACTATAATCCACATAGACCTCTGCTGTTGTTGAAAGGAAAAAACAATCCCCAATTTGTCCTCTCTCTCCCCACACTTTTTTTTTTGACTAGAGGTCATAGAGTCATATAGCGGATATAGATCTAGATACTGATCCTGGTTGAGAACTAACCAGAAAAAGTCCTTCATGAAGTCCCTAAGCTGGTTTATCTGTATGGTTATTGCCAGTACAAGGGAGGATGAGATGAGGCCTCTCCTCCTCATAGCAGAATGACTTCAAGTAGATGGTGGAACTGCAACATAAAATATGCAGCTAAATGCTCCTACAGTTTTTGCTGACTTTCCACCAGAGTTCACACATTTTTGTGATTCTGGGCGAGTTCTATCCTAGTAAGGATAGAATTTTCTGTTTCATGAATTAGCTAGCTACTTATATATTAAAGGGCAGACAGAGGAAGTGAATGTAGTAAGTGCAATTACACACATAACAGGGAGGCAGTTACACAACCCTGAAGAATAAGAAGTATTACAAAACAAACAGTGGAGAAAAAAAAAAAAAAAAAACCTCCTGAAATTAAATATGTAACTAGCATTTTTTCCAGGAAAACTTCCTTAAAAAGAAATAAACCAGAGAAATAATACTAGAAGTGTGGATAAAGGGAGTAACTAAGTTGCAGTGAGCTACACCGACAAAGAAGTGTGCAGCTATGGGCCAAAACGTATCTATAAATGAAAAGATAATGTTCATAGCCCTAGTAAGTCTGAGAAAAAATAACACCAAAGTTATTTTTAACTCTAGAACACCTTATTTAGGGAAGTGCTGAAGTCTGTCATCCAACATATTTAGAGTTTGATGGGTACTTGGGCAGTCTGCATTTCAGGGACTAACCCTGAATTGCAGACTTTTCAAGAGTAGTTTTAATGTTGCTTTCCTAAACCTCCATGTTTGTCTTTTGGGGTTGTTGAATGAAAAAGGAAAGGGGAAAAAAAGAAGTTGTAAACCACATTTTTACTGAGCTTAGCTCTGTTTCTATTAGTCCAAAGTTTGTTATAATCTTTTAACAAATGAAAATATCCCTTCTCATTTCATGCAGCTTTTCAATGAAATGATTCAAGAAAATGGTTACAATTTTGACAGATCATCACCAGCATTCAGTGGCATAAAGGAACTTGCTCGACGTTTTGCTTTAACATTTGGACTGGATCAGTTGAAAACAAGAGAAGCTATTGCTATGTTACACAAGTAATTGTGTGCTTTGTATTACTTCCCTTTTTGTAAACAGTTCTTGACTAACTTTAAAATATCTCTTCAGTCTTTCAAAATGTTATTTATAATACAAAACACATCAGCACTAGAGATGATACATGTAGCCCATTTATAAATTAGGAGATGGCTGGAGATCTGTCCCTGAATTAAACCCAGATTTTAAATAATGATGTTCTTCAGCTTCATTGTATAACCCTGTAATTGGTAGCAATGTTGATGCTGATCACGAAAAGACATTTTTAATGTCTTGTCTGTAACAGTAAAACTGATTCACTTCATTGTCAGTGGTGTTGGCCTCATGCAGAAAACTTGAAATGCCAGGTAGAAACCTCATGACAGAAAGAATGCATCCAGATTCAAGTTATGAACAGTCTTAGTTACCTCCCCCCTTTTATCCCCCCCCCCCCCCCCCCCCGGAATATAAAACTTTTGAATTACTACTTTCTTCATGTAGATGAAAGGTGTTCAGTTTTGATAGGTCCCAGTGCTGAGAACTTTTTGTTTAGTTTGTGCTTGTCACGGTTTAGGGTCAGGGCAGCCCCTTAAACCTATAACAGACGCTCTCTGTTAACCCCCCTCCCTCCCCAAAGGGGAAGAGAAAGGGAATAAGGGAGAGAGACTTAGCGATTAGAAAAGGAAACTAGAACAGCTTTAATGAAAAGGAAATTAATAATTATAAAAATGGAATATATACAAATCTATACAAAACCAGTATGGAACCCAACCCCCTGATGGTAATAACATCACCGCAGAATGGACAGAGTCCTCCTTGGGTGCTCCGAGGAAGGAACCAAAAGAGGACCTGAGCCAAGCCAAGCAAAAGCTAGCAAAGCAGTCCAAGAGGGGAGAGAAGAGCCCAGAGACCCTTCAGGTCCCTCAGCTCTAGACCAAATATGGTGTATATGGGATGGAATACCTCCTGGTCAGTTTAGAGTCACCCGTCCTGTCCGCTCCTCCCTGCAGGTGCAGCCTTCCACCTTCTGCACCCCCAGTGTGGTACACAAGACCCAGCAGTGGCCTTGGTCTGCATACCAATCCTTGGTAGTAACTCTAAACATGAGGTGTTATCACTGCTAGAAGCAGACACTGCCTGTGAAAACAGGCTGCTAACTTCAGAAAGTGCAGTTAATTAAAAAAAAACCAAGCTGAAAAGTAAAATTACTGAACAGAATTAGTTCTGTTTTCACTCAAACCAGGACAGTGCTTTATGTGACTTAATTTTCAACTCTTTCTTAGGGATGGCATAGAATTTGCTTTTAAGGAGCCTAATCCACAAGGTGAGAGCCACCCACCATTAAACTTGGCATTTCTTGATATTCTGAGTGAGTTCTCCTCCAAACTTCTCAGACAAGACAAAAGAACAGTGTAAGTATTTTCTTAATATTATTAATATTTGTAGTGATAACCATAAAGACATGCATCTGAATGGATTTATTAATATGTATTTGCCTTATGTGGAGTCTTTTGCATATCAAGATAATTTTACACTTTTAAATTGTATTTATCCTTGGTATTCTCATTTTATGGTGGATGAGCAGAAATAATATTCCAGATTTGCTGTTGTCAGGCCTTTTTGTTAACTATGTGAGCAGCATTGGATGTTCATTTCTGTAGTGATCTTGACATGTTAACATCTTGTTACAGGTATTTTGCATCTTTGTAATTATTTTTTCCATTTAAAGGTATGTTTACTTGGAGAAGTTTATGACCTTTCAGATGTCTTTACGGAGAGAAGATGTGTGGCTTCCTCTCATGTCCTACAGAAACTCTTTATTAGCTGGTGGGGATGATGATACTATGTCAGTGATTAGTGGAATTAGTAGTCGAGGATCTACAGTAAGAAATAAGAAGACAAAGCCAGCAACAGGGAAACGGAAAGTACCCGAAGGTAGAACTTTTCCTCATGTTAAAATTTACTAGATATTCATACAAAGTACACATGTTGATGCCTGTTTGTTAGCTGCAGTGAATTGGGATGCTTTAATGTAGCTTTTTTGAAGCAAGATCACCTACGTGCATTTGTGTGTCTTGGTGGGGAAACTCTTCATTTGAAGAATCTGAGTAACACACTGATTCACAAGGAAATAAAGGCACTACACTGCATTAAGTCACAGAATATAAAAGTATTTTAAATACTTTAGCCAGTGGTTATAAATCTTTTGGAGCACGTGTAAGTCTTTGTTGCAAAAGGTGAAGAAATTGATTCACAGAAAGTACATGCATTTAATTGATGTTTAACCATTCAATTTTTGACTAGTTTGAAAACATTTTCTGATGTCCTGTGTTTCCTTCCAGCTGAAGAAAGCAGCAGTAGTGACAGTATGTGGCTGAACAGGGAGCAGACAATGCACACGCCCGTCATGATGCAGACACCTCAGCTTACTTCCACGATAATGAGGGAGCCCAAGAGATTGCGACCTGAAGAGAATTACATGGGTGTCTATCCTATGCAGCCTGAACACCACCAAGCTCCACTCGATTACAAGTACGTACACGAGTAGGTCTGCTTTGTGTTAGTGTTCATACACAAAACCAGTTCATGTTTAAAATAGAATAATGGTCTTTTTAAGCACGCAAGTAACGTGGATGTTGGCTCAAAGGCAACAGGAAGAAGCCGCGCGACAACAACAGGAGAGGGCAGCGATGAACTACGTCAAGCTGAGATCCAACTTGCAGCACGCTATGTGAGTGAGAGTAAAATGATTCTCTGGTGGTCTGGGGAGGGGATGGTTTATTAAATTCAGTGGCAACTCGTCTATTTTTTAAGAGGGATATATACTGTAGCTCTCGAGTAGTGTCTTCTGTGCCTTAGAATTCTCAGTTGCCTTAGCAAAGCAGTGGTCGGAATGCATGGTGATGCATTTCACAGTCTAGATCTGTTTGATTTTATGCTGAAACTTTATTTTTTTAACTAAAATTCTAGAAAAATTAGATAGTAGTGAGCCTTGTAATGAAGGGAATTGGTTGTTGAACTGAATGGTGTCTGGCAGATACATATAATCAGTGCAACATGGAAAATATCTGCTTTATGTATTCCTAACTGCAGAATCATTTTTTAGAAACGGAATGTTAAAAATGAGTTTTAAAACAGGTGTTCAGTGTGTGAAGCAGAAAGTTTCTGCTCAGTTGAATTCTACAATTTCTTTCTCCTTTGGCTTCTGAGTTGTAAGTTCAGAGGTCAACTGCTTTCTTATTTTTAAAAAAGTATTTCTTTTAAAGAAATGGTCAGGTTTCAGCTTTTCTGGGATCGATACAGATGGTGTCAGTTTAGGTCAGACAGAAACATTGTGAGGAATCCTGTAGTAGCAGTTTTAGTAGAACTTCCAACCCAGACACGCAAAAACCTCGCAAAGTCCTCCGTATTATGAATGAAGACAAAGTTTACTGTTTCTTAAATGATTGCTGTCCTTCAGGGATCATACATTCTCACTGTAGTGTCATATACTTCATTTTGATTCAACATGTGTGCATTTTTACATGCACTCTAATGAAATTATGCTCCAAAGCTAGTTTAGGTGAGGATGGGAAGACTAGTTTTAGAAGTTCTCTACTTCAACAATCACTGAGTAGTGCTACAGAAGATCAGTAAAAGCTGTCAACTAAAACCATGGACAGATAGCAAGGAGCTTTACATCTTTACCCTGTTACTTTTTCATTCTTCACTACTATGTAACATTCTCATTTTAGTTGGTTGGTTTTGGGATCTTTTTAATGTAGCGACACCAATTAGTATAATTAGAATTGCTCCTTACTTTTTCATAAGGCCTGATGTTGTGAGGAAAGAGGATGGAGGACTGTGTGGGAATGTCTGAAACTGGATTTAGGCATCCACTTTATCACAAAGACGTTCCTTCTTGCCTTGTCTTAATGCAAGGGCAGTTTTTCTTTTGGTGGCAAAACTTGGGCTCTGTCTTACTTGAGCATAAATATATGTGTGGAAATCTCTGAATTGGGTGTGGTTTTGATCTGCTTATCAATTCCTGCAGCCTCTCAGAACACCCATTTAGAGATGTACCACAAAGTTCCATGAGCTGATCTTTTTTAGTCATTCTCCCTCACTTTCTTAGTATTTTCTAGCTGGTTAAATACCAGCTTTCTTTAATAGTAGTTACACATTTATTTAATTACTTAATTTCTGTCTAATAGAATTGTCTTTTATTAGCAGTTCCTTTATGACCATTAGGTTTTTTTAATATTCAGATAAAACATAATGTGATTTAGGCTAAACATATGCTTTTTCTTTTCATTTCAGTCGACGTGGTACAAGTCTAATGGAAGATGATGAAGAGCCAATTGTTGAAGATGTGATGATGTCATCAGAAGGGCGGATTGAAGATCTCAATGAAGGCATGGATTTTGACACCATGGACATAGACCTAGTAAGACAGTCGCTTGTCTTTTTAGTGGATTTTGGGTTTATATTTCTGCTTTTAAAGTAGGATATTTGAATCACATTTTCCTTTTGGTGAAACAGAACAATAATTCTTGTTGGTCTCTGTTTTCTTAAATGTATTGTCCACATCTGTTCAAAGTGCCATGCAGAAAGCAAGAGCACTTCCTGTAACGATAATGTGAGAGATGAACATTTATCCACTGAAAATTCTTACCCCCTTGAGAGTTTAGCTTCATTTATTACACTTGTAAAGTGTTTTTTTCCCCTGAAATTACAGTTAACATCTATCTTTGTTTGCTTTCTAAAGCCACCATCAAAGAACAGGAGAGAAAGAACGGAACTAAAACCAGATTTCTTTGACCCCGCTTCAATCATGGATGAATCGGTAGGTTAACTTACATAAGAGGAAAATAACATAAAATCAGTCTTAAGGTTACGATACTCTTGTACTGCAAATTTAAGTGGAAAGAATGCAATCTAGGTTGCCTGCATTAGGCTATTTTGGCAGACTGGTACAGTCAGTGAAATTTTATGCTGTAATTCAGCTTCTAAGTTAGTCAGTCAGTTCTGAGGTAGTCAATGTTCTTTGCCAGTTTATAGGGTTTTTTTGTTCTTAATACTTTATACGTAGTTATGTAAAAATCAAAAGCCTTTGAAAATGAGAACAAAACACATCTATTATGGAAAAGACCCTTGCAGAGGTTGGTAGCAACGTGCTTTACAAAAAAAAAAAAAAGTTAGAAAAATTGTGCATACACAATATTAAAGGCAAGCTTCCTGTTGTGATGAGCTTAGTTGAGCGACTCTGATGTCATTACCAATTGTCAGCATTGGATGGTTTGTGGGTTTGTTTTATTTTGGTTTGTTTTTTTAGTTTTAATTGGCATATTAACTTTTGTGCTTTAAGTAAGACAATGGAGAAAATAAGAGATAATACCTGTTTATAGAGATGAGAGGTATTTTTTCTTTTCCATATAAAGTTTTAGGTCCAAAACATCCGAAGTCTGTAGTTTCTGCTTGCAGTTGCCCTTTTTTCCGACTTGATAGATCTGCAGTCTCTATTCTCTTTTAAAAATCTGCATGAGGGATTCCTTCTGTCTTGAACCACTTGTAATGTATGCAGCCATTTTTGACCTTGTGTAGCTGGTACAAAATTACACTGGAAATAACAAGCTGCAGCAAGCCAGCAGAGGACAGTACAACAAGGCTTCCTGGGAATCTTGGACAGCTTGGTGGAATTTGGAAGACGGTTATGTATTTTTTTACAGTATTGTTGCAGCGTGAACCTGTTCTTGTTATGGGAGAAAGAAATCTTAAATAACTGTTTGAAATGCAAATCCATATCTTTTGTACCAGTAGGCCTTTGCTTTGGTAGTAATGAATCAGATTAGGTTGTGCATCTGGCTGTTGTGTGTTCTGTTCTTGAAGTAACACCAAGAAAGTAAATCACCTGTTTTCTGACGTTCTGTTTTAAAATAGTTCTTCCTCTCCCTTTCTTGATTTTTAATTGATTGAGCTGTGAAAATACCAGTCATTTTTTATTCTGACAATACTGAAAATTTGGTCTCCCTACAGGTGCATGTCACTGATTTTGGAAACCTTTTCAGTGTTTCAGTTTCTAAAACTAATTAGGGATAGCTGTAGTAGGTTGGTTTCCTGTTAGCTAGGTTTTCTCCCTGTTACTCTTCCTTATCCCGCATCCCACAGGAGCCCAGGGTTTGTTGGGCTCTCCTTAGCTGCACTGGCTGCCCATCACCACACGATGGCAGCCGCTACCAGTGTCACGGCCCTGCAAGCTCTTAAAGCCCGTTGGAGATGGCCTGCCTCCATGTGCCAGCAGAAGGAGCTGCCTCCTGCCCCTCTGCAAGGAGGGAGCAGCGGTGCGCTGGAGTGAGCTGGTACGGTCGAGAGGACACCATGTAGCAAACGTTTCTCCCAGGCAGGATGCAGCAAGGGTGGTGATCCTGGAAGCAGAACTGCAGAAAACAGCTGCTCTTTAGCATAAACCCCACCTAGATGAATTGAACTCCCTAAATGGGGAAAGCTCTGCTAGCAGTTGAGAAGACAACATGAATCCATATTAAACCAGAACTGAATTTATCAGTCAGTATTTTCACTGTAAAAAAACCCACCAATTTAATAAATGCAAAACCCCATGTCTGAATAAAGTTAATTTGCTTTATTCATGTAATTTATTTCAGAGGTCCATTAATCCTGGAGTTGTTGCACTTGTTTTTAATCCACCTAGACATAATAAAGCTGTTGAATTTATTCAGATGCGCTTGATTTATGATCACAGTTTTAGTCTGTCTTCTCATTTTTTGATGTGTCCAGTTATTGCTGGCACCAGAGACAGTTGTGTCTTAGTGTGCAGTATTGTATGATGCACCTACAGTAAATTTAATACCAAGCAGAGTAAAAATTGGTTTGTAAACAAATGAATGTGAACAGCAGTGTCAAGGTTCAGGAAAATTAAGTCTGATCGGTTTTGGATGGTGGTTGGTTGTTTTTTTGTGTGTGTGTGTGTTTTGTTTGTTTGGGTTTGGTTGGTTTGTTGTTTCTTGGGGGTTTTTGGGCATATCAGTGGTGATACCTACTTGTATTGGCATAGAAGACTACATGGCTTGCTCCCACATGGGAAATGGAAACGGATTCTTTGTTTCAGGAAAGCTTTTTCTTCACTTAATCACACAGTCTCCTGAAGGACAGTATTTTGATTTTTACTTGATTATTGCTTGATTGTTATCACTGTCTTCCTGACAGAGTTGATGTATTTAATAGGAAATATTAAGCTCGTGTCCTGACTAGCTGCTGCAAGGTGACCTGTTGTTTGTATGAACACAGACACAGCAGCAGCCAGTGTGCAGAGTGTCTTGTTTCTGGCTTAGTTGTTGGAAACTACACACTTAATTTCAAGTTATGGCCTATAGAATGCCATTGTCAAACAGTCTTAAGTTAGGCAACTAACTAAAAATTATTGGGCAGTTACGACCTAACATAATTAAAGCACAGTCTTTAACACATTCCTGCTGTATCTAGTTAATTTTAAGTGTGGGAAAACTGTTTTCTAAAGAAAGGTGCCCTTCTTATATTATTACATAAATCAGAAGTGTGGTGAATCTGGTTTGGAAGAAAAATAAACTTATAATGCCTTAACATACCTTGGAGTGTCTTAATCTTAAATCATATACTAATTGCTTTGTTTTTGTTAAATGTGTAGTAGACTACAAATTGACACCATTTCTAACTTTTTTTTTAGGTTCTTGGGGTGTCAATGTTTTAATACCAGAGCAGCAAATAAATCAGTGGTGAAGTCATTTTCTAAGTGGAAGAGGAAGTTTTTCAATACAAAATTGTGGTAGATACAGTGAAATTCTGAACAGATTTTTCTCTAAGGAGAATGACATGCTTTCAAGATCAAGTGCATTGAAGGGGCAGTTTTGTTTGCCTGAAAAAAAAAAGAAATGTAAAGGACAAGTAAACAATTTGAGGATAAGCTACACCTTTTTGTTGGGGAAAAAAATAATCAATATTTAATTTATGTGCTATCAGTTTATTTACGGATCATGAGAAGTATTCCCTCCAAGTTTTGATCTAACAGTCTGAGAGGTGTTCGCTACAGATTTGAGCCCCTCTCTATACATTCGCTGGCTATACTAAATAATCATGAGCTCTGCTGGATTGCTGTTTACATCCATGAACTGAAATAATAGATGGATTGGTTTTCTTACAGTGATAGAACCAGAAGAGTGTCAGTATTTTAAATTAAATGCAAACTTCAGCAACAGAAGGTTTGTATTAATTAATCATGGGAAGAAAAAACCAAAACCAACGATAAAGCAGAATGTTAACAGCTTTTTAATCTAAACCAGACTTTTATTCCAAAAGCTTCATGCTAGCCTTCTCAGAAAGGTCCATAAACTATGAACTACCAGAAAGTAACAGATCTCAGTCATGCTTGCCCATTACCAACCCTGAAAGTTTGCTTGTCCTTTAAGAAAAATGTAATGTTGTGAAATTCCTTCCAGTAGTGCCACTGTATTTTGTCTCCAAATAAAAGAAGCTTATTGTAGTATGTTTGCAGAAAAATTCTAAACAAAAATTATACAGCTTATTAGAGTGTGGGAATAGGGATCTAAATTTTAAATAAAATTATATATATATATAAATTGGTGCTGATTTTATAATTGCGCAGTTTGTTTAGTTTTTTCTTACTTTTAAATTCCAACTTAAAATTATGAGGTTTCAGAAATATATTGAAAGTTTAACAATGTTTAAAAATAGAAGAGCATGAGAATTCATGCTTTAAAAATGATTTTTAAATTTGTATTTTATATTGTTTTATCTATCTGTCTTTGCAAGCAGTCTTCAGGTTAAAGATACTTCTAACAGGTTACAGTACATTTCCTCTGTATGTAAATTAGATTGGATAATAGAAATTCATAAACAACCCATAATATTCTTTGAAAGCTAAGCTTTAAACTTCATTTTGTGTCCATTCACAAATAAATTAAATTTGGTCTAAAACAGAAAGTGGATCTACACCATTTTGACATAGACTCATTTTGCAAGGCTTAGGCAGCTAGACATCATTTTAAAGGAAATATTAACTTATATTACATATGTATATTTTTTGTCAGTTTTCTCTCAGTTCTTGAGGTATATTATTTTAATCATTCCATGCCTTAATATGCTTGCAATACCAGAATCTCCCCACATGGGTGAATACAAAAAGGCTTCCTGTTTTTAGACTCAGAAATTAAACATTCGGCTGTGGTAGCCAAAAACCATAGATTATCTAAAGGATCATGATAAAATATAATTATTTTACTAAGTCATGGGGTAACAACAAACTCAAAACTAGATCTGCCTAACTCATTTTACATAAATAAATACTCTCATGTCTAAAAGTACTGCCTATATTGTTTTTCACACCACTGCATTTAATAGAACTGCTGAGAGGACTGTATATATGATTTTAAACTTAAGTTGATTTTTCTTACTCTTGAAGGAGTGTTTCTTTGTGAAAGCAGTTCTTACAGCTTTGTTTTCAACCAGCTAAAAATGTTTTATATATTTACCTTAACCTGTTGTCCTCCACATTCTATTGTCCTAATTGTACTGTTTTCTGATTTGTATTTATGTCTTGAGACAGTAACTTTTTGAATAAAAATAAACCTACAGTATGTTGTATGTTTGATCTTTTTAAATCGGGGTTAGGGGAGGACAGTGAAGAAAGGGGTATGAGTAATGCAAATGTTATGTTTATAGAAATCAAAATCTTTTTCCATGTCTTTTAAGTGTTTGTCTCAGAGTTGGGATAATGTATGAAAAACTGCACTGTTTTATATTTGTAATAAATTGTACAAGTTTTTAAAATGTGAATAAAGCACTAATTGGGTAATAATTTAAACTAGAAAAGTTAATGCAATCATGATTGTTTTAAATATGCTTTAATTTGGGATAAAGTTGTTAAAAGAATTAGTGTAAATACAGAGTGAGCTTTTCAAGAGGTTAGTACCTGCAAATAAAATTTTTAAAATTTGTATAGAACTTTTACATGTCAAGAAATCAATGGTTAATTATTTTTGTGTTCTGTTTTTTAAAGCTGTATCAATAGCCTTTCTGTTGGTTTCTTTTCCCGATTGACTTGGATCTGACATTTTTCAGAATGCTTTTGATTTGGACATTGCAGATCCTGTATATAGTCCAACTGAAATACCACTGAAAGTCTAGGCTACTCTCCATTCTTACATCTGTCATACACCTGATGAACATTCTAAGCTTAAGTGGCAAAGACAGCAAGGAAACAAGGGGGGAAAAAACCTTAAAACGTCTCTTCCCCTCCCACTCCCCTCTCCTCAGCTACTGAGCAGCTCTGGCTGTGCAGTGAAAACTCCTTTCTCTTACAAATTCTTTTGAAAGGAGTCATTTAAAAGAAATAAAAAAATCTTAGAGCTAATACTTCTAATCCTTGCTAATGTAACTTTGGATGGTTTCTTAAATTATTATTACTACTACAAATGTTTATTCCTGTCTCTAAATCCTGCTGTAAGTTCAATAGTATCTTGTGGAAAATGGTTTTAGTAGTTTATAAGTTCATAACACAAGAAAAATACCTTCACTATACAATGTAAAGTCTGTTCAAGTTATACCATTTTGGTACAGAAGCCTGTAAATGAAAGAAATCTGAGTTTCTGAAGAGATATGTGATAAAAAAAAAAACAAATGTAGAAAACAACAACCAACTCAGAGAAAATAAAGCCTGTCCTCTAGTTCACCACAGAGGCCGCAGGGACGATACTGGCACAGGATGAAATTCAAAGGAATAGTCTTCACATATTCTGTAAAAAATATTTCTTGATATTAAACAACCAAAGACAATACGTAAGAAGTTAGTGATTGCTGTTGTTTGTTTTGTTTGTGGTGTTTTTTGTGGTGGTTTGGTTTTTTTTTTTAATCCCCTTTGGATGGTGTGGTGCTGATTCCAGTAGCTTGTTAGAACCAGTAAATCCCAGTCTTCTTTACTCATTAGGACTAAAGAACTGCCTCTTCAGCATCCCCTCCTCTCTGTTTTCCTGATGCTTGACACACACGCTTCCTTCTGGGGGTGTCAGGATACCAGTACTGTTACCTAACTTCCTGCCCACGAAGAGTCTACTGTGTTTTTGGAGATTATTTGATTGACAAGAGTGTTTTGCTGCTTTTTAACTTGCAGCTATCTTATCACCTTTCAAATAGCCTGTTGAATGTCCTGGGCTTGTTCATTCTCTAAAGCATTTCTCCAAATTGTCCATTTGTGCTTCAGAATTCTTTTAATAAACCACTTAAGTGGTAAAAACATGCTCATTCCTACTTAACAGCTTTAATTTCTTCAATCAGTTTATGATACTGAAATGAAGTGTATGCCGTTCCACCATTTTTTCACGATCCTAAGAAATCTCCAGTGTTGTTTCTTTTCTGATGTTTATTGGCACATGAACCGCACCATATATTTGCCGGAGGTGAGTGATGACACATACTTAGAAAACAAGGTAAGGTAGGACAATACTACTCTATAATAATAGCATTTTAAAAGTTACAATCCAGTGTCAATAGTGCCTGTCATTTTCCTCAGGTCTCCTGTATCCCTTCTTCATGTTTCTGTGCTTTCTTGAGTGTATTTCTTTGACTAAACCTTAATTGTCATATTTCTTTTCAAAGTTTTTAACAGCTAGACTTGGAGTCATTACAGATTTTGTAAATGAGTGCTTTAGAGATTCAGTTGCTTTTTTTTGGGATTGGTGGTGGTTGCTTTTTTTTTTTTTTTTCCTTCCCCTTTGGTAGTTACTGCTGGATTTTATAAATACAAGTCAGAATGGCAGTGGAGGAGTGGTAAGAAGCTATAACCATGGCCAGAAATGCCTCCAAAGCACATTAAAGCAGTTGGATGGCCATCTGACAGAACCCCGTGTGAAAACCTCCCGGAGGATACGTACAGTTCTTTGTAACGTAATCATCCTTCCCAAACTGACCGTGTAACTTGTGGTCAGCTTTCCTGAGCAGTTTTTGATTGCAGAAGAAGAGGAACGGCCATCATCTTTTGTCTGTATGAACTGTTCTTGCAAGGAAAAAGCTGAAGTTAGTGGTTTCAAACACAACACTTGTGTTTGGCTGATGAGAGCCTGAATTCTGCACTTTTAGAAAAGCCATTTAAAAAACATAATTACAGTAAACTATAATCAAAATAATAAAACCTCTCGGGGCCCTAGAACATCTCAAATTAGGAAGGGGATGCAAAGTTGGTAGTTACTTCATGAAGGCCCTCAATACAAGATCTTGGAGAATTGGGTCAACTCATCTGATGACAGTTTTCTTGCATGGTGCAGTGGGTAGTGACAGGTCCAGTCAATGCAAACAGCAGCCCTTTGTCTCAAATTTAGTAGGCTGTGGGCATACCTAGAATGTTTTCTTGAACAAGCACCCACTGTCCCGTGTATTTCCATTCTTTAAGAATGCATTTGAGAGAGGCTTTTTTTATTACCCCCTGCCCCCTATACCAATATGATACCGTTGGCCCGATTTCAGCAGGGTTGTGGTGTCCTTGTGCCTATTTAGCCCTTCTCTAGACCACTCATTCAATACACAACCTTAAAACTCTTTCTTTCATACATGTCTCTGAGTATTGCCCCAACAGCTGTCAGCAGGCACAGGGAGATAGCCAGTTATCCCTGGGAGCACTGTGCTGTAGCTGATGCACACAGGTAATGGTTTGGGTTGGCTCAGGCTATGGTGCGTGTGTGATGGGGCTTCATTTCCCCCTGCTGACCTCGCGCTGCTCAGACAGAGCATTTCATCCAATCATAGAACTGTCAGGGTTGGAAGGGACCTTAAAGATCATCCAGTTCCAACCCCCCTGCCATGGGCAGGGACACCTCCCACTAGAGCAGGTTGCTCAGAGCCCCAGCCAGCCTGGGCTGAAACACTTCCAAGGATGGGGCTTCCACCACCTCTCTGGGCACCCTGTCCCAGTGTCTCACCACCCTCATGGGGAAGAAATTCTTCCTATTGTCTAACCTGAATCGACCTCTCTCTAGTTTTAATCCATTCCCTCTGGTCCTATCACTGCCCGACGCCTAAAAAGTCCCTCCCCAGCTTTTTTGTAGCCCCCTTCAGATACTGGAAGGCCACAATAAGGTCTCCCCAGAGCCTTCTCCAGACTGAACAACCCCAACTCTCTGTCTGTCCTCATAGGAGAGGTGCTCCTATTTATCTGAGTGCTTCAGCCTTTTGAGTCCGGTGCTGGCAGCTCCAGGTGAATGCTGGTGCTTGCCACACCTCATGGCCATTCCAGGAAGCCAGGCAGTTTGCAGTTGCTTCTTGAAGAGCAGTTAAACCACAGTTCTTGAGTGACGTACGTACAGATCTCTTATTATTTTAACATGCTCTTTTCACAGGTTTATATTCCGTTTTCTTCTTTTTAGACTGCTGAACTCCACCAAATGCAAAAGGAAAAAAGCAAACCACATCCACTTGTTTTTCGTATCGTGCACAAAAGCACTTAGAAGACGTGGCATATCTTCTATTTGGCCTGCTCTTTGTATTCTTCATCTCAAAATACCGAGCTGTCTTTACACAACTGTTCTTACATACCAACTGACAAAAACCTGTCTTTTCATTATTTCTGTTGCTAGCTTATAATCTTCTGAATCTTGAAAAGCAGATTTTTGGGGCATTTTTTTTTTTTTTTTAACTGAAGTGTCTTCCATTATGGCTGGGAATTGAAGCGCTCTGCGAATCCCTGCGTGGATTAGGGAAGTGGCTTTGTCAGGGAAAACACTATCTTGTCATTTCCATCCTTCTTGATGCTGTTGTGGTTTAAGGGCACATTGTGTAAATGCTTCTAAGTGACAGATTTGAACTATCAGTAGCTTTTCCTCGTTCAGGAACTTTTCTTGCTCGTATCAATAGCTTGTACTTTGTGAAAGCAGCTTGGTGAAGTTCCACAAAGCTAAAAGGAACAGATGTTCTATTTCAGGTTGCTTTCATTACAAATTCTCTCTCTTTTCTTCCTTTTTTTTCTTCTTTTCCTCCACATCCTTACAACACTTCATCTTCCGCTTCAGAACGACTTTGAACTTGTGTAGATCTTTAGCTCACCTGGGTTGGATGGGTAGGTCTGACAGAAGGATGTGGCACCCCGTAGAACACAGATTCTGCCGAGGGTGCGATTTCAGCTCTTTGCCTTGTGTTCCTTTTCCTGGGATTTGTGTGGAGCTAACCAAAGGGAACAGGTTGGTTGTTAGTTTTGGTACGCTACTGATGTGTCACGGACTCTGGCAGATACAGTTATTTTTAATCCACATTTAAACACATTTTTTTGTGGGTTTAGTTCAGAAGTGTTCACATGCTGTTCCTTTAATTCACAGCATCAGATTCAGGTCACTTGATCCATTATTAAAGTTCAAAAGACGTGTCTTTTAGACTCCTCTTAAATTGCTACCCACAAGGAAAGCCAGATTTCCTTTCCATTTTATTTGCTGTTCATCTCTTCCTCATTTACCAGAGAGGAATGATGTGTGGAGTGGTCCATAGAACCAGAGCACATCGCTCAGTGATGCACTCACAGATGTGCTAACGTGGCAGGGTGGGTCTTGCAGGCAGGTGCCGACTCTTGTACGAAAGGTGAACGTGCACAGATCACGGCACCGGGCCTAACGTGGATCTGGGGAACGTGGGGCTCTCGCCAGCCAACATCCTGGGCACTGCCTGACAGCTTGGACACAATGGGGTTCCTCCTGCTCTTCTGGCTGTGCTATCAGAGGTGGATAGTGCCTGTTTCCTCTCTGAAGGGGCAGTTAATGTCACCAAGCTGCAGCAGCCTTGCTAGTCCCGTAAGCCAGAATCAGCCACCTTCTGACTCCACCAAAAAGAATACCCCAAAGTGTTACCTTTGCTGTCCAGTTCATTTTAAATTGATTAGCGTGGGCAGCATGAGCTGGGCAAATGTAGTCAGGTCTCACCTGCCCGGGGAGTGAGATCATTCATTTTTTTTATCAGAAAAATGCTGGCGAAATAAGCCAGCTTGGCTTTCAGACCTTTGTACTCTAGGAGCAAGAAGATTTGATGCATCAGCATAAAACACACCTCTTACACCTGGGGGAGAGAAGGCAGGTATGTATCGAAGTAATGCTCACGGTACAGCTGTACAAAGAGTTCTACTTTCAAAGAACGATGCTAGCAATCACACAAAGTAAAGCTCCAGTTAGTAATGGCATGCAGCTCAAATCAGTGTTGTATTTTCCAAGTGATGCTTTGCAGCTTTTGCAAAAGTCAATTTAAGTATTAATTCTGTTTTCATTCTAGTACCGTAGCATTTAGGGGTGAGATTTCCCTGACTTTATATGAGAATCATATCTGGATAGATACTTTGTGGTAACTTATTGAATTTGGCCTCCTTTGATTTCTTCAAACATTGTGTGGTTTTTTTAGTTACTTCTGGTGTTACTATCCCTCACTGAGATTCAGGTATTTTTTACTGCAGACTCTTCCAAAATACATGAAACTTTTTTAGTTCTTTGGTCCCTATTGTCTCTTCTTCCCCTGTTTGCAGAGCCAAAGCTTTTTAATGCTGTTTCAATATAACTTTTGACCCCAAACCGATTACTGAGTGACGTTACCCTTTCTATTAGCAGACAGACTTCTAAGACAGCCACAAGTCTCCAACCAAAGTGAGGAAATGTTGCGAGTGTTTCTTCGTAACATCCCAACTGTCATTAAAGCAAGAGAATACTTATTACGCCATCCAACCTGGTTATAAATTTGAGCAGGATTGTAATCATAAAAGTACTGCTTGCAGAGGATCTGTAGAGATCATCTGGTCCAGCATCCCATCCAACCCCTCCAGCCGGGCAGGATGCTGGGAAGAAACCGAAGATGGTCTTTCATCTGCTTAAGCCAGGACCAAGCAATTTTGGTATTCAGCTGCCTCTCGGCAGGCATTTCCAGAATTACGAGGCAAATATATTTTACTGTACATCATATTAATATATCACTACTTGAGGGAGTCTTTAATATTCCGTGTACGCCTCTTTAGTCACTTGATCTGCATGAGCAGAGATTTAGCAGAAGGAGAAGTGATGGCATGGAGAGGTGAGGGACCTCCCTGGCTCCCAGCAGGCTGACGACTGTGGGAAGATTTCAGTGTGCTGAAACGATCCCTTTCCTTTCAAACACTTCCAGTTAAGCCTCACACTTGGTGTAAACTCCCAAGTCCAGCACCTTAGCAGAGCAGGGTGTAAAAGAGGTGGTGTGATGTGGTATCTCTCTGTGCGGACACGGCCAGGGTGTTTCTTTGGGCTGGGATTGAGCTGATCCCCCCGACAGGAATGTCACTGCTGTGTCCTGTCTGCAGCCTGGAATAAGGTCTGGTTGGTGGGGGATTTTTTTTCCCCTCTCGTTTATTTTCCTGGCCCTTTGTACCTGCAGATCAAACTGTACATCTCTAGCAGAACATACAAATCAGCTAAGCTGTTCTCCTTGCTTCACAGTAACAAAAAATAACCCTTTTTGCAGAGGAAAGGTCATGATAAGCCACTTCAGGGTGAAGATAAAACTGGTTAACAAGACTTCATAGAGAAGAAGAATAGCGATGAAGAAAATAACCTTCCTCATAATCTCTTCAGGGTTTGGATTGTGAGAGCAGGGCCGAGCCTGCTCCGCCATCTCTCCCAGATTGTGCGTGGGCTTCATCTTTCCCCCCCATCACTTGAGCCCTGGGAGCTGTTGGAGAGCACTGGGAAGGGGGGGGTGTGTGTGTGTAGGTGTCCGACTGCTCCCAGGAGCACTGTTTGCCATACAAAGTGCTTAATGTTCTTCTCCCCTGAAGCAGCTCTGCCGTGTGTTCCTTCATGAACGAAATGGCGAGTACTTTCGGAGCTGAAAGGACTTAATTGCTAGATGAAAATGGGTTGAATTCTCTTGTCTTGGAGGAGAACATTAAATTACAGGAGCATCTAAAAGAAAGAAAGGAGCCGGCAGAGTAGAAAAAATAAAATGGGAGGTGTTTAAGTTGGTTTAGTGGCTGAGAGATTTGAGAACAGATTGTACTTTTCAGTACTGTCAGGATATGTTCAGGTGTCCAGGTTTACATGTGTCATGGAAAATCTGTTCCAAGCGTTGGAGCGTCGCTCTGGTGAATCCTGCTGTCCTTCCTGCTGGAGAAGAGACCAGGTAAGTGCTGGGGGGGCTCATGGGGAGAGGACTTCATCGTTCTTCCGCGTGGCCTGAAATTTGTGGAAGTGAATACTTTTTGTCCAAGCTTAAGTGCAACATAAATGTAGCTAAATTTATTCTAGAGCCCAAAATAGCCCGGAAGTGTAAGTGGTGGCACATTATGCTGTGCACATGCTCTTTATCTCCCCTTAGACATCCTCCAGTTGCCTGATAGGTGCCTGTGCTTCCACAGCATAAAGTGATCTGCTTCAGCAGCACAGTCATCCTGATGGCTTTCAAGAAACATGTGGCCAACAGAAGGGCTCCCTTAAGAGACCTGAACCACAGTATGAATTCCACACTGTCACTGTCTTGCTTTCAGGGGGAATATTTGGGCTTGCTTATCACACCCATTACTATGCCTTGGTGGGGTTTGAGTGCTGTCGACGCTGGTTCTTCCATTGCTGTTCAGGGACCACTCTCTTCTCTGTTTCTCCTGTAGGGCCATTCTCAAGACAATCCTCAGTTAGAACAAGAAGTCCTAACCATCGTGGGGTGGTCTCTAGTTGGGGCTTTGGAAAGAGGTTCTTTCTGAATCGGGAAAAAAAGGAGCTGTGCATCCATCTCTCTTGGACTGTGTTGTTCCTCCTAGTGTCTCACTGTGTCCTCTCAGTGGCCCTCCAGCTAGAAAGTAAAATAAATTCTGAGCTTGTTCAGTAGGAATTAGGGATGGAAATTCCACAGAAGCCAGTCATCTGCTCTTTCCATATTCTCCCCAAATTTTCTTTAGGTCACTCTTCTGAATGGCTTTGTCATGGCCTCAAAAGTGTTTCATCCTGGAAAATGCTGATTGATACCCCCCCACACACACACCTTTCATGGTTGCCTGACTCAGCAGCAGGGTGGATGCAGTGGTGTGTTGAGGGAGCACCCATCCTCAAAGCAGCAGATGCTGTAAAGGCAATACCAGTAAAGCATAAAAGCAGTAACTTGAGAAACCACATGGCTACTGCTGTATAATAGATGATGACACGATCTACAGGTATATCATTTCATCAAGAGCAGTTAACCAGTTATTTCCAAGCTTTGTTATAAAATTAGTGCTCTCCTCCGCTCTCTTACTGCCTTAATTCAACCTTTCTCCTAAAATTGTTCATTTCTTAACTTATTAGGCACTTGCATGGTTAATTCTTAAATATGTTCTTGGTGTAGTGAAAGACAAAAAAAAAACCCCAAAACCCCTCACGATTTTTATTTAAAATGTGGGTAGTTTTAAACTGGAATTTATTTCACTTCACACATTCAGCTCCTGAGCTGATGTCAGGACCCAGGTAATGCCAACGGCTGCACCAATTAGAACCAATCAGTGTCGTTTAAAAGGGAATTTAGGATCTATCAAATTGGACATGCTTTCCACTGAATAATTAATGTTTCTGTCTCCACCCTCTCTCAGTGGTACTCAAAATCTCCTTGCTGCTGTAGATGGATTTGTTTTAAGCCAGGCTAAAACTCTGCAAGCTCTTCTTCCAATCAGCGAGGCATCGTTACAGCGATAAAAAATTTTAGAGGAAGAGGGAGCAAACCCCTCTTCTTTCTTGAGGAATGACCATAAAGCCTTGGATGACTGCAGATTTTTTTTCTGTCCATTTTACACTTCATGTAACGGGCACCGTGAGCCTGCTTTCTGTTTTACTGCATCTCTTCAGTGCTGCTGGGTTGTGGCCGTGGGAGCTGGGCTGGTGGCTCAGCATCTGTGTGCTCCTCAGGGCCAGTGCTGAGGAGGTGGGTCTGGGCTGAGGAGCCGTGGAGGAGAGAGCGACCAGTTTACTGGAGATGGACCAGCAGTGGCTGGCAAGCTGTAGCAGCACAGGAATGTGTCTACTTTTCATCAGCAAGGGAAACTGGGGCCCAGGAAGACTGCTGTGCCCCAAGAGTGACAACTGTACCAGTGGGTCCCCACACTGAGGGTGTTTGAAGGGTTTTCAAGCTGCTCCTCATTACCCTCCTTGAAATGTTTCATGAGACAGTGGTAGTGCTCTAGGGAGGGCTTGTGTTGGAACCTTTCTGTGCAAGATAATTCCTCATCACCTCATTACATCAAATCCAGAGATGGAGAGGCTTCTGCTTCTTTAAAGAGATGTTTCTTACAGCAGGACACCAAAGGTTCTGTAGTGCTCGGGGTGCAGCAGAGGTGGAGATGCTGGAGGGAGAGGGGAGGTTTAAACTTCTCCTGAGAATGCTTTCATGGGCTGTCTTGATAGGACCACAGATCTGGTGCTGCCCCATCTTGCACTGGATAGAGTGGTTCTTCATGGGAACTGCTGGCATGAGTATCTGGAGACTCACGTGGGGAAAGGGTCAGATGCTTGCTCAGCACACGACGTCGGTCGGATGCTTGATATGCTCCAAAGTGGAATTTTAGCAGAACTGGGATCCTCTGTCACTGCAACTGCCCAACAGAAGGCTGAGCTGCAGGGACTGCTGAGCAGGTGTCCGACTCACAGCCGTTTTCTCTGGTGCCAGGACGGTGTCTCCAGCCATTGGACACATTTGCTGGAATTGTTTTAGTATTTTGTAGTACTGGTGTAGTCTGTGGTTCTCTGCAAGGCTGATGGAAGCCACACAGAGCCTCTCACCTAAATTGTCATTTCCTAATCATCTCATTCAGTGGATCACAAAAGATCACTGTCTATAAATGTTAACAGTTTATGTGCAAGTTAGAAATCAGTCTTCCTCTTGAGCAAGTGCTGCACGTGGACATCAATAGTGCAGCATCTCGCAGCTGAGCAGAGCACAGACGTTCTAAATTTGGGCTTTATTTCACAACAGCCAGGTACATTCATACACAAGCAGTGTCATGGTGGGAGGAGATGCTGTAGCCTCCTGCTAGCAGCTTCCCAGCTTCTGGGAGCTCACTCAGCCCGGAGCGATGTGCCAAAGCTGCACAACCTCACGACAGATGGACAAGAAATGGGGTAAGAGAAGAGGGACAGTACCAGATTCACCTCCAATTGGCTTGGTTCTTTTTAAATCCTTAGACTCCTCTTTGGTGTTTTCCTGCAGCACAGCAGAGCTCTGTGTTCATCTTGCACCCACAAATGAAGGTGGGGAGTGCTAGAGGCATCATCCTGAAAGCCAACGAGACACAAAGTGTGACATCGTGGGGTCAGCGGTGGGCTGGGCTGTGCACTTGCAGTGAGCTGGAATCTCTTGTGCCTAGGAGGATGGATCTGGAAGTGGAGAAGAGGTGGTCTGGGAACTAAATGAGATACAGGTTAGAAAAATAAGACCCACAGCATAGGAGGAGCAAAACCAAGGGAAATGTGTTAATACTGGTCATCTGGCAATTAGGTGGACTTGTGCATGTCCCAGGAAAAGAAGCCATTGAGGAAAATAGACTTGCCAGCAAGTGAGGAGATGTGATTGAGGCTGGTGCTGCTCTATAAACGCTGGGCTTTGAAGGAAACTGTAGTGTTGGGTGGAAAATCTGAAGTCACTACTGGAAGGGAAGAGGAAGTTGCAGAACCACACAGAAGGCAAAAAGCTCTACAGAAACCTGAGCATTGGCGCTGAGCCAGCGGGAGCCCTGCTCAGGTAGGTGAAGGCAGGAAAGGCAGCTCCTGCCTGCACAGGAATGGGCCCCTTTGGCTGGGACAGCCCCCACAGGAAGGGGGAAAAAAGTGTGAAATTTTATTTATTTATTCATTTTAAATTTTATTGTGGAAAAAAAAGCTTCCTTCTTGCTATAGGATTCTGCAGCCTTTCAGGCACCTGAGTAAATATTTGTTCCGGTGAGCTGCTCACCAGAGCTGCATCTCTGTGATCAAACTGAAGTGGTTTGAGCTGGGTCACTGATAAAAATTAGATATTTACATCTCTGTTTCAAACTGTGTTCAAAGCACTGGGCACAAGAGACGGCACTCGAGCGATCGCTGCGTTTCATCACTTGGCACGTGACTTACAACTGTCTGATGCTTTTACTCCAGATCTTCAAACAAGCCCAGAACTCACCTGGGGATGGGTGTTTAAAAGTGCATCACCTAATTCAAGTACAAAGAAGATGAATGGTCTTATGTGGTCAGTTGTTCAGGTGCTTAAGTCAAAGCATTATGTCTTTGAAAAGCCAGATACCTGTTCATCTTCAATCAGAGCTGCTGCCTCCTGTTCTTGCTTGGGTTTTTGTTGGGGTTTTACTTTTTTACCTGCTTTATTTAATTTTTAATATCTAGCAGCTCATATGGCTTCACTCCACCCTTAAATGCTAGGGGAGAAATCATGTGCAACCTCGCTGGCTGGTGAGAACATCCCGGGGAAGCAACGTGATTTGTGTTTGTGTGTGAGCAGTGACAAAATTGAAGTGTAAATAAGGGCTCGGGCTGGATAAATCTGACTCTGTACGAGGTAAATGCTGCTCGGTGGTAAATCCCTGTGTCTGCTGTCTCGGAGCAGGTGGCAGGAGGCTGTCCCTGCTCTGCTCTGCCAATGGAAGCCTGTGCCTGAGGACAACAATCCCAAAGCAAGAGGTGCAGGGCTACTGGGACAGCCCCATGGTCCCTCCCCGGTGGCCTCTGTTTCTCTGCTGGCAATGGGAAGGGTGCTGAAATTGCCCCAAGGAGACCTGCAATAGGGACCCCTCACCTTAGGAAATGGACCCAGACCTCATTTCAGCTTATGGTGGGTGACTGGCCTGCAGGCCAGATGCTGGGGGAATGGGCTCACAGGGGGGAAGGAAGGGCTCCTGCCCCAGCTGCCACCAGCTCCCCCAGCAGCTGTGTTTGAGGAGAACCAGCTTTTAATCCAGGAAGGGACTTCTCTGGGGAAGCAGAAGGGCCAGCTCCAAAAAGGAGAGATCAAACACTGGGAAGAGGTTTGGCCTTAGTGCTGCTGAGGGCAGTTGCCAGAGAAAAAGCATCTTCACGGAAGGCCCCAGCGATAGCAGCGTGAGACATCTGCAGGGCTGTAGCCCCCTGTTCCCTGCCAGGACATTTTGGGGTGGCTGGGCCATGTAAGATATTTTAGGTGCTGTGCAGCATCAGTTACCATCAAAGCTCAGAGAGGAACAAGAGGTGTCTGGGCACAGCAGCAGCAATCCTGAGCCCTTGCCCAGAACAGCACACCAGTAGTGCCATCCTTCCCCCAGACTGTTTACTTTCTGAAGGTGTTTGCAAGCACTGAAGTCTATTATTAGCATCTTTAACTTATTCATGTTTGGAGAGCAAGCATGGCAGAGGGAAAAAAATAGTTCATCTCTTCTTAATCCCTCTGTTTATTTCCCCCCATCCCAAGCCTGACCTTCCCATGGAAGCTGCAGCTAGTTCTGGTGGACAGCCCTGACCCTAAATCTTCACAGCACCATGTCTACGTGTCTTTTAAATCCCTCCAGGGATGGTGGCTCCAGCAGTGCCCTGGGCAGCCTGGGCCAGGACTCGACAGCCCTTTCTGTGAAAAAATTCTTCCTAATATGCAACCTAAACCTCCCCCAGCACAACTTGAGGCTGTTTCTTCTTGTCCTATTGCTTGTTACTTGGGAGAAGAGACCGACCCCTCCCTGGCTCCAACCTCCTGTCAGGGAGTTGTAGAGAACCAGAAGGTCTCCCCTCAGCCTCCCCCTTTCCAGGATGAACAACCTCAATTTCTGCAGCCACTCCTCATAGGAATTTCATTTGTCTTCTTTTAGATTTCCATCCCGTGAGGAACTTAGCAGGATTCCCACTGCCCAGTCTATTGCTGGTGGGGCTGTGCTGGGGCTGTGGTGCTTGGCAGTGCCTCTGCCCACCTCCCCTCTCCCGTCCCCATGGAACAGGAGCTGTTTCAGCTGGGCTCCAGAAGGGGCAAAAATGACGTTTTTCTGTATGTCACAAAGTGGCTCTCACTCTGCTGAACTCTCACCAGGCAGGCAGCCAGGGATACGTCCTTCACGCTTCCTGGGGAAGTCCCATGTGCGTTTGGACTGGGTGTGAGCTTCAGGAAGGGTCTGGTTTGCCCAGGCTTTGTGGCAGGGCTTGAAGCTTTTGGCCTTGCTGAGAAATTAAAGGTGGTGACAGAAGCCCCTTTTGAGAAGATTGTTTTTATTATTTAAGTAAAAAAGGGAGGTAACGTGCAGTAATGGACCTGCTCGAGTGGCTCCAGAGCAGGGCCATGAAGATGATCAGAGGACTGGAACACTTCTCCTGTGAGGCCAGGCTGAGAGTTCAGGTTGTTCAGCCTGGAGAAGGCTCCGGGGAGACCTTATAGCAGCATTCCAGTACCTAAATAGAACCTACAAGAAAGATGGGGAGGGCTCTTTATCAGGGAGTATAGTTATAGGGTGAGGGGTTATGGGTTTAAGCCAAAAGAGGGTAGATTGATACTAGATATAAGGAAGAAACTCTTCACTGTGAAGGTGATGAGATGCTGGAACAGGTTGCCCAGAGAATTTGTGGATGTCCCACCCCTAGGAGTGTTCAAGGCCAGGTTGGATGGGGCTTTGAGCAACCTGGTCTGGTGGGAGGTGTCCCTGCCCATGGCAGGGGCTTTGAACTAGGTGATCTTTAAGGTCCCTTCCAACCCATTCTATGATAATGCAGTATCGTTCAACTTAGTTTATAGTATGGAGGAAAAGTTATAAAATCCATAATCTTGCATTCACCTCAAGCTAAGAGCCCAGGCTCCCACCCATCCCGAAGCCACCAGGAACATGTAGAGCCATCTCCTCTGTGCTTTGGGTCACCCATGGCGCACAGGTGCTGGGGGGAAAGAGGAGTGCTGTGCCTGCTTTCCCTGGGGATAGAGCCATGGCTTGGTGGAACTGCAGGAGACTTTGCAGCGTGAATCCAAATAAATGGAAAAGGTGGAAGAAAGGAGCTGGACAAGCCACATCTGGAGGCAATACCCAGTGTAGGGTCTTCTGCCCCCCCCCCCCCCCCGTGCACTGCTAAACACCAGGGGAGCTTTGTGCAGGCTGAAGAGGAGGACCCAGCAGTGCCAGGTGGAAGGATCTGTGCGATGTGGACGCGGGTGGCAACGGAAATACTTCCATTGATTTCCAGAGGCTCAATCAAGGCTGAAAACCATGTGTGTTAAGATGAGTTTCGTTCATCGTAGCGTTGCATTGATTTGTCCTGTCCTGGCATCGCTCCGTGCAGGAGCAGGATGTGTCCCCACGGGGCCACTTGCAAGATCAGATCTATACCATGCGCAGTTGGGGAGTAACTTATCTGTGAAATTGGCTGTCTAAAGGACAGCTGGCTTTGCCACTACACTTTCTGGCTGTATGTATTTTCCTGATAAAAAGAAAAAAGCTTCATCCACCCTTCCTAGCAGTGGCTAGTGCAAATTTAATTTGATATATGTAACTTGAGGACCTTTTGGCAGCAGTAAGACCAGAGCTCAGGAGCTTTGGAAAACTATTAACTAGCTGTGCTTAACAAGGGTTAAAACATACCTCATTTTCTTTCCCCCGGGTGAGGGTTGGACCTTTCCTTCTCTCTCCCCTGAGTGCTGCTGGGGCTTCTGGGCAGGTGGAGGAAGGCACCGATGCCTTCCACTGCACACCGCTGATGAAATGAAATGGAAATGGGGTTTTCCTCTGAAAGATCAGGGGCCTCAGCTGCTCCTTCCTGCAGGAAAAGGGGTTTGTGCTGAGGGGGTGGCAAAGGCCACCAAATCCTGGCTGTAGGATCCAAGTGGAGACAACCTGTGATGTTTTCCCACAAAATAAAGAAGCAGGACCAAGGGCCAGCTGCTGCCTGTGTCTGACAGCACTTAGCTAACCCCATGGTGAACCCCTAGCAACTTGCTCGGATTGCTTGGGGTTTATAGGAGGAGATCAGTATAAACTGTTAGCGTGGAGCAGCAGCCAGAGGCATGGCTCATCTTAAGACAGGTTGTTTCCACTGCTTAAACCAAGCAGCTAAACCACAGCAAAGATAAAACCTTCTAGTTGGGGGTTTACATGAGAAAGTGGGGCAGTCATGTGTTTTTTATGGTCTGTTTTATTTATGTGTTTGTGGCTCGTGTATGAAATGGGAGTCCTTACATCATGCCTGCTTCCCTCTCTGGTTTACCCAGCTCTTCCTGCTGGTACCATCTACTGCTGCTGCTCTAGAAGGAGTAGAGCTGTTCTTCCCTGCATTAACGTGACCACCTTTCAGTGGTTTGGTGGTACAGGGTCAGAGGGTTTGCCCCATTGCACTTGTTGTGTTTCTCTTTCACATGCTCTTACGGGAGGTAAATGCCAGAAGTCGAAACTAAACTGTAAAGCATGTTTTTAAAAACAACATGAAGAAGAAACAATCCTGACTGAAAAGCGGGCTTCATGATGTCTCACCCTGGGCTTGTCCCTCCTGGTTTTGAGGCAGATAAACCAGGCTTTACTGGGCTTCAACCCAGGATGGAGGCTAACCTGAACCCTTTGTTTCTAACCAAGCATGGAGGCACCCTTGGCACTCAGGGAGATGTTCAAGTGAGGTAAGTGACTGAGTGGGAGTCCTGCAGTAGTGGCCACACAAGGGATAGAGCATCCACCAGCCACTCTAGAGATGGAGCATCCTCCAGCCACTCTAGAGATGGA
>JANVCC010000073.1:5488068-5661225 GCA_025345505.1 Todiramphus chloris collaris | reverse complement strand
GATGGAGCATCCTCCAGCCACTCTAGTGATGGAGCATCCGACAGCCACCATCATGAGAGCAGGAATGGAGGGGGTGATGTGTGTGATAAGGATAGTATGGCAGGGTGCTATTTCATACAGCAACCCCATCATATTTCCACCTCCACACACACCACTGACCCCCACCACCCCCACTGGGAGCTGCCAGCATCCTGGGCTGTGTGTGGTCCTGCTCTGCCAGTGCTGGGTGAGTGGCATGGTGAGGGGCAGTGGCAATAAGTAGGAGGGGTCTGTGGGAAAAACCATGGATAAAATAGCTGATGGTGGAAAATCCCTCAGTCTAAGAGGATGAGGAGGAGCTCAGGCTCATGAGATGTACTTCTCTGCACAGTCTTCTGGAGCTACACATCACACTGGGGGCAGCACTTGGAGCTGCTCCTTGGCTCTATTGACATCCCAGCCTGACCCATTGCACCATCTCACAGCTTTCTCCTCTCTACCCTGCCTGTGACTGCCCCTTCCCTGAAATCTCTGCCCCTCTTCATCTCTGTACAGCTCTGAGTGAGACCATTCCCAGACAGTGGCTGAGCAGACACTGGGATGCTCCAGGGCAGAGCTGCGCTCACTTCTGATGTTTTGTAAGGCTCTTTCTTGTTCCTTAAATCTGCTCAAGAATTTGGCTTTGTGGTGCACAAGTGATGTCCTGAGTAGGAACACGTGGTGTCAGCACTGGCTCCTCGTTGCCTTCCCTCCCTCTCCTGCACCCAGGAGCGTGGTGTAAGTGGGCAGCAGATGGGTATGGGAGCCTGGCCATGAGTGTGTCACAGCCACACAGTAAGCACCGTGTGCTGCGTTCTTCAGCAGCTCCCCTTGGCCTTTGCAGAGGATGAGCAGGTTGGGTTTATCAGCTGGATTTTTTCTGGCTGTGGCTTCTCAATGCCACTGCCCAGGCACCAGCCAGGTTCCCCACCACAGTGGTGGTGGCCCCTTCGCCCTCACGTGCCAGTGCTGCGGCATTAGTCACAGCCAAGACTTTCTTTTAGCTGACTTGAACAGAGCTGCTGTGCTTGTGCCTCTGCCTGGGAGGTAGAATCGTGTCCATGGGGGTTAGCAGGTCCCACCTCCTTTCTCCTACTCTTTTGGCCTGGGTCATTCAAGGCCGCTGGAGCAGGGCTGGGTTTCCAGCCAATCCCAAGGCTGAGCCTGGGCTCCATCCTAAAGCCTGTGTTCCCTCATCTCCTCTTTAATATTGATGTCCAGACTGCAGAGCTTGCAAATACTTCCAATCGATAAAATAGTTTGACAAAACCAATCAATAAAGCGTTATAAAAAGCAGTGGAAGATGGAGGAGAGATCTATGGGCTGTAAAGCACGGCTGCTGCACGCAGTCTCTGGCCAAGGCGAGGGGATTGCTGCCATTTCCCCACATTCTCCTGTTCCCATGGGCCGAGGAGTAGGAGCAGTTAACATCTCCAGCTGCTGCGATGGGGTATGAAGAGGTATGGTAATGGCACCAGGGGGGCATCTGGGCTCTTCTCTAAGAACTAAAATGCTTGGCAAAATCTCTTGGTCGTGGGCTCAGAACGATGGCAGAACCTGCGCAGAGGCTCACGGCCTCCAAAGCCCCCTTGCACCCCTCAGCACCCTCCTGCCTGGGTGGGCTGGGGGTGGAGAGGACATCACGGAGCTTGCTGGTGGTGGTCTGAGGGTCAGTTCTTCTCGGATAGGAGGGAGAGGAGCTGAGGTGGGCGAGCGTCACTGGCACAGCTGGGTACTGCGCCTGGGACGGGCAGCCAAGCCAGCCTGATGCCGCATCGAGCACTGGGCTGCAGAAAACCCAGGTGATGTCTGAGGGCAAACACACCAAGCCGTTCCTCGGGGGCTGGCTACCCTCCCACCCACGTGAAAGTGGCAAACAAAACCGTGAAGCCCCAAGGCAGGGACGGGCAGAGCTCTCTGCAGAGCCCGTTCTGTCGCTGCACCCACCCACCCACTTTATTTTCCTTTTCATTGAAGCCCAGGAAACATAAACTGTGACGGTTCTGCAAGGAGGAACTGATACCACAGATTGTTTCCTCAGCAAAGCAATTGCTACACATCTGTATCTTCAGCGGTCGGTGCGTGGCACTGCCCAGGCTGGGTCCTGCTGGGTGCCCTGGGCTGCTCAGACCCAGCTCAGTTGGACCCAGCCTTTTCCCTGGGCATCACTAAAGTCTCTAGGCAGTGGGAGAGCCTCGCCTCGCTCGGGGTTCCCCCTGCATCAAAGCTGCTGGTGTTAGATACACGTATTTCTGTCAGCGATGCAGAGCTGGCAGTGCCCAGCTCTACAGGAGCCTTTCCCTGTCACCTGCACTCATCTTGATTTCAGAGCACTCGGTGGTACCTGGAGTATTTAGCAGCACTCCAGCTCTGGCTAATGGTTATAGATGCACGGAAGATAGAGAGATTAGCAGCTCAGCTGTCTGATTAATATGTAAATGTACCCAGTTATGTGTGAGTGCTCTTAATGAAGTAACTCACACTTCTGCCTCCATATATCAAAGGTGATTGATGGAAAAAGCACTTTAGGTGGCTGCTGGGAAGTGTAAAAGTTGTTTTTGTCTATATCTTTTCTTGAAAAAAAAAAAAATCAAAAAAAATCTGTAGACCTAGAGATTTCCTAAGGGAGAAAAAACAACCCAGTCTGAATTTAATCTAAACTAATCCAAATTGTTGGCCATGCTCCTGCAGTATCTGTAAATTCTCAGATAGGAACAATCCATCAGGATCTTGTATAACAATCCACACGCTATCTTAAATAAACCTTCTCTTTGGCTGGAGCTTGCAGCTGACACCCACTGTAAATTATTTGATGACGCTTTATCCGAAGGGCTGGAGGCTGAACGGGATGTGCAGGAGGCCCCAGATCAGTGGGAGATGTCCCTGCACTGCCACTTCCACCCGGCTCACGAGGGTCTCCCCATCCCTGGAAGAACCACCCCCTGAAAGCTCAGACCTGCAGCCCGGGGTGCCGGTGGCCGTGCTCGGGGCGGGGGCTGGCACCCCTGGCGTGTGCCCCCGTCCCGTACCCCGTGGCTCAGGCGGGTGAAGCCGACAGCTCCCGGAGCACAGGGGCCCCTCTGGCTGGCAGCCCCATTCACCTGCCTCTTCCTGGTGGGTAGGACAGCCCTGGAAACACCCCCCTGAGTCCCAGCAGGCTTTCGTACCCCTGGAAAGCACTGGGCACATTTCAAGCTCCCTCCCTGCAAAATAAAGGCCATCCTGCTGAAAGTGGTGACGGGACGGAGGGGAAGTTCCGCAGCGGTAGTAAAATTGGTGTGATGCCACAAGCGAAGCGCTGCGTGACGGCAGCTCCCCGTGACCGGGGCTGTAACGTGCTCGGCCGCTCTGAGATCTCACACAGATAAAATGTGCACAGAGTTGTCAGAGGAGTTTAAAATATTCAGCTCTCCTTTGCTGCACCCATCCCGCTGCCGTGGGACCCGCGGGTGCTCAGAGCACACACTGGTTTCCCCCCCTCTCCAGAGCCAGGCTGGGTGGCAGCCCTGCTCAGTAACCCTGCTCAGTACCCAGCCTATCCTGCAACCTGTCTGGTTTTGCTGCCTCCTTGTCGAGGAGTCTCATCACTTCCTGAGGCTGTAATTGCCTTGTCCAAAATTTTCCATGCTGCTAGCCAGGTATTTTGGGGGTTAGTTTTAAAGAGTGAGACTTTGTCCAAGAGTGGGGATCAGAGCAGCGTGAAGTTTCCTTATTAAGAATATTTGCTGACGTTCTCTCCGCAAGCAGAAACGTTGTTCTTGGTCAGTGCACGAGGGGAGAGGCAAGGCAGAAAGGCGGCCGGTCTCGGTGGCGCCAGCAACACCACAAACCACTGTACCCAGGGCTGGTTTCAGCCCCGGAGAGCAGGATTTGGGACACAGGTCCCCTTGTCCTGGCTCGCAGGAGAGCTCTGTGGCATCTGTGAGGGCAGCAGGGTGACCTGCAGCTGCAGCCAGGGCAGGTTGGTGCTCACAGGTGCCAGTCCCTGACCCTGCCCAAATGTGTGGGCATTTCTCTCTAAATAATTGCTATTGCTGGATCTGGAGTTTTTTATACTATTGTTTTTACTAGCGATCGTTCTCACAAGTTTTTCACCTAAATGCAGCAACCTGGACGCACACTCTGGAATTGAAATGTTTCTTTTCATTTTCTCCCTGTTCGTCTGATGCAGGAGAATCAGCTCCTTGTAAACACTGGCATAGATAATGGTTTATTGTATTCTGGATGACAAATTGGTTTAAGATAATTATTAGGCTGATGTTTAAAGCTTTCAATGCAAATCAATGCAATTAAACATGAAACGATACTTCATAATTCATACAGAGAAAGATCTTTGTGGCTAATGTTTCAGAAGAAAACGTTATATGAGAACTGTTCAGTCCCTGTTACACCGGTGTCCAGCTAATGGGTGCCGTTGTTTCTCTCCCTTGATGTCTCGTGGGTTCTCCTGGTTGTTCTCTTTTGCTCACTGTTTCAGTAGTACAATGCAGCTATTCCTGCAGTGTTCCCTAAGGCCTCTGCCAGGAATCCCATCCTCCTGAGGATGAGGTGTATGCAAGTGCCCCCACTGCAGGAGAAGGGGTGTCCCAGGCCAGCCCGGAGTGGGCAAAACTGGCAGCGCAGCCACCACGTGAGAGGGTCCCCAGCACTGACTCAACATGCTGAGGGACTGAGATACCCTTCTCCTGTTTCTCCATGGCAGTAGAAAGAGCTGGTGGCTTCAGCATCTTACTCTGTACTTCATTATCCTCCTGATAGCAGTTCCCTGTGCTGCCTTCTCCTTCCAGCCTTCCATGAAAGGTAAGTGGGAGAGCAATGGTCCTTTGGGTTGTGTTCCCTGAGAGCTGGTCTATTCTTCATCTGGAAGATGTTTAAGGGTTCACAAAGTGCAGAGTAGCCAAAAAATGTTGATGTCTCAGACAGAATGGGTAAAAACATAGTGGAAGATACAGCCCTCCTTTGAAAGAGGGGGGAGATGAAGAAAGGAAAAAAAAGCAGCAGCAACTTGTCCTCCAAATAAAAAGGTAGAATTGAAAATGCAGACTTTATAAACACTATTTATAAACACTGTTAAATTTCCTTATGCTCTGCCGAGAGGTGAAGGTAGGCTGTAGAGGTAGGACAAAGTATCTAAACCACCTGCAGTCACTCCTGTGTCACGATGGTAAGGAAATACAGGGGGCTTCAGCTTCCATGGGTGAGATGAGTCCAGCATGGTTCTGAACAACCCTGACTTTGAGGCAGGGACGGGTTCTTGTGCTGATCGTACCCAGCGTAGGAAAGCTTGCGTGCCACAGGCGGGGGATTTATTTTAAATACAACATCTGTTAGTGTTACCCTTGGTCAGACCAAGTAGTTTTATTCGAATGTTGTTTGAGCAAAACCTTGTAGTTTGGTTGTTGTGACTTTAAAACATTGTGCAACGTTGTGTGGTTTTGTTGGGGTTTTGTAATATTTTTAAAAACTTGGGGTTTTTTTCTGCAAAAAAAAAAGGGAAGTAAAGTCATGAAAAGTTAGCTGCTTGTTTGCATTGTAAGGAGCTGTCTCTGGGAGCTCAGCCAATGATTTAAATGGTTATTTGGAAGATGGGAGTTAAATGCTGCTTTACTGCAGTATATTTTTATTTCTAAATATTAGGGTTTTTTCTTAGGCTATCATCTGTGATAAAAAAAAAATCATTGATATCAGGGAAAATCCTAAGGTGTGCTAGCATCTTACTTAATTTGTAACTGGAAAAAATTTAGTTCATTAAAATGTTAATAACTGACCATAAGTTTTTTCAGCACATAACCTCTGAGTGTTAGTAGTAGATGAGCTCTGGTTTCCCCTGGGTATCAGCGCTCGCCGTGATCCCAGCTAAGCCTCCACAGTCAGCAGCAGGAGGAGGTTCTCTGAGTTGAGCTGGGATGACAGTGGCTGGTGGGCTCAGGCTGTCCTGGAAGGATGACAGTCTGGGTTCTGACTTTTATGTCAAAATTATTGATAGATTTTTACTCAATGACTCTTTGGTAGTGTTGAAACAGAAATAGTGTAGAGTGAACCTTAGGAACTTGTTGATCACTCCTTTATTAGAGAGATATTAGTGAGACCTAATATATATATAACTATATGGATGTAGTATATTCACTTTGCTGGCATGTAACAGGTTACTCATGTATTTATAATTACTAACAGCACAGGTCTCAGATCCTGCTGGGTGGAGAGTAACCAAAGTTTCTGCAGTTTGATCCTGTCTTAGGACTTCAAATACTTTGATCCTGCATTACAAAAACAAGCTTCAAGTGGTTCAGGAGCCATCCAGTATTTCAAAGCCGCACTTCTTAATTTGACAGTCCTTTAAAACTTGGCTGTGAAGCAGAGCCACGGGTGGAAATCCCTGGGAGTGGGGAGAGCAGCCTGGCACAGGGGTCCCAGCCCCTGCTCAGGCTCCTTTGCTACCTCAATAGTGACAAATCTGGCAGATCCACCTGGGACAGCAAAGTTGTCGCTGTAGGAGGGACACTGGCTGACTATAAACTCTGTGTGTTCCAAAAGCAGTGAAAATTTAAGGAAGGATGTATACTGGCAATGGTCTTTGATCTGTGTTTAAAGGGCAGAAATGAAACCCTACAGCTCCAGTGGACATAAACCACCTGGAAACTTGTATCTGTCAGAAGAGGTATAGTGCAGGGTATTCTCCTTTTCCACTCTTTCTCCCTGGCCTTGGACACGGGACTAACGCTTCTCATGAGCTTTTGGGAGACTACAAGGAAAGGGGGAAAAAAAGAAAAAAGACGAGGAAAATGTCAGGTAAAACTGGAAGAAGCAGCATGTAATGGATGTATTTGCATATCATTTTGTGTTTGTGAGAACAAGCATAACCCACTTATAGAAGGATGACATCAAGGCCTACCCTGTCAGCAAATCAGTTTTAAGACCCTTAAGGGGTTTTTTTGGGTTTTGTTGGGTTTTTTTTTACAAAATAATGTCTCTGCAGGTATTTTCCTTTCTAATGTAAGCCCACCCAATCTGCTTACTGGGATTTCTGGGCTGAAATTTAGCATAGCTTTGTTCTCTCTGTCATGCCAAAAGCCAGATAAATAAGCATAGTCTCATTAAGTGGGACTGGAAGCTGTGGGGTTAAGAGATAATGACAAGAAATGTGCCTGAACTGGGGCTGCAGGAAGTGGCCAGACACAGACAGCTTCGCAGAGTGGGTCCAGTCTTTAATCATCTGGTTTAGCTGCCCAGGTTGCTGGCAAGCCCCCCACACTGGGAGAAACCAGTCCCCAACCCCTTCTCTTCAAACATTCCCTTGTCTAATTCTGGCTCCGAGTCTCTTCCGTGTTCAAGGAAATGGATTTTCCTTTCATATGCGAAGGAAAATGATACAAGCAGAGCTCAGCAATTTTCAGAATCCTTGGAGAAGGAAAGGCATTTATTTGGTCAGGTACCAGCTGAACTGCAGGAAGGCCGTTGCTAATGCAGAAAAGGCACTCGGTACATGCAGAAATATTGAATACACATGCCATGTTTGGGGAAAGCAGTGTCTTCTTTGGTCAGACGGGACGGAGGTTCCCAGGGTGACCCCGCGCGTGCAGCACAGCTCGGGGCACCGCTGCATTGCCTGCCCAGTGATACTGGTCACCAGTGAACTGGTCGTAGCAATTTCCAGTGGCACTCGGGTTGTCACGGTTGGGTGGCAATGGAAGGAAGCTGCTGCTGTGCCAGGATTTGGAAACCAGCTGGGGACAGCCCAGCTTGACACCAGTCCTGGACAAAGATCTAACGGCACGTGCAAGGGTACGACTAATGAAGCGGGGAGAGTTATTCCATCACTGCAGGGTTACAGAAAAGGGCTTGAGGTCTTTTAAATGAGATTGCAAATTAGGCTGCTAAAGGTAATTATGGTGGTGTAAGTTGCAGAGATATTTGATTCTTCAAAGCTATTGATTAAGGAATTAGAAACGTATAAAATTAATATAGTATATGGCGAGTAGATTTCAAGGCAGTGGGTTTACAAGCCTTACAACAACAGCTGCAGACAGGGGAGCAAGAGGGTTTGCATCAGCCCAGCTCTGGTGGGGCTCAGGTCTTGCTCTTTCAGAATTTAACATGTTTGCCTGTGGTTTTTGGGGGAAAACGGAACATTCATAGATGACATTAAGCCAGAAGAAAGGTGAAGAATGAAGTAGTAAGTCACCAGGGCTGAGCATCTGGGCTTTGTAGCTTGGCACAAATAAACAGTGTTTGTTTTCTAATAAGGTCAAACATCAACCCGTGCATCCTGGAAGCCAGGAGCCAGGCTGTGTTTGCAGGGCAGAGATTTCTGCCCATACAAGCAGGGAGCCAGGGAATGGCTGAGAGATTATGGTGAATTGAAGCTCCTTGTCCAGCACTGTTGCCTTAAGGCAGAGGGATAATTCTGGTGGGATAAAGAGGGTAATTGCTGCACTGGGAAGGAGATGCCATTGTCTCTGTGCTGGATGACACATAAATATTTCTGAAGTGTGCCTATTTCTGGTCTCAAGAAAACCGCTGCTGCAGTGGAAGGTCCTGAGAGGAGGTGGGAGAACATCATGGGAAGTGGTTCCTGCCTGGCAGAGAGGGATGGAGCTGTGCAGCCGCCGTCCTGGCCAGCTCACCGTGGGGCTGGCTGAGCGGGGTGTGGGGTGCCTGGCACAGCCAGTGTCCTGGGCCATGCCCAACCGAGCCAAAACCCCCTTCCAGAGATGGAAACACAGCCTTGGTGAATGCTGCCAGAGGTAGAAGTTGGTCCTGTCATAGCCAGCTGAAGTGCGGAGCAAGGAGGGGTGTCCCGGTGAGCGGAGTCACCTGGCTGGAGCGCGTCACCGGAGCTGGTTACGAGGGTCCTTCCTGACTTGGTGAACGATGCTGCATATTTCAAACAATCCCTGGTGGATTCAGAGTGCTGCAGCTCAGCCCGGAGGAGCATCGTGTCCCTAAAGCCCCAAGCTGCTCGCTCCCGCTCCGTCCCCATGGCTGTGTGTGCCTTCAAGCGTTAGGAATATTTAAAAATCATCCCTTTTGCTCAGGGGAAAGGTAGTACAGCAAACAACTGCCACATTCCCCGAGAGATCAATAACACCCTGCAGGAAGCTAAATTGTCCTTTATTAATCTGATGAATTAGCCCGATACAGGAAGGAAAAGATCAACAGCATGGAAAATAAATGCATGCCCTGAAGCAAAGCTTGTCAGCTATGGAAATAGAAGTGTCTTTCCTTTTATCCATAACAAATAATCTTAAAAGTTAGGCTAGGAGTGGCTTCTGAGGTTTATCAGTGCTGCGTGGATAGCGAAACTCGGTCCTCTCTTTGAAGAACAATTAGACAATCACACAGAGACAAGCAGGTATCCCGCTGTGCTGCGGGATTACAAACCTTGAACGTCTTCCTCCTCATACTTTAAGAGGGCCTGATCCAGCAGAGTGCTTATGTACATGTTTCAGCATCAGAGTCATTCAGGGGAGCTCAGCTTTAGCCTTGCAGAATCAAGATCCTGGAAAAAGGCAAAATGAGATGGTATCAGATTTCCGTCTTGTGTGGAAGAGGGCAAAAAAAGAGTTTTGTTAATAAGGAATAAAAACGAACATCTCTGAGCAGCTACATTGGAGAGGTAGTCCTGGCCCCGTGTTTTTTCCCTGCCTTCATGGGATCAATCTGCACACTACCAAGAATTTTTGTGGCTTTCTCTTTGAAAATGGCATCATTAAGCCATTCCTTATAAAATGTGGTCACCTTTTTGAAAGTCTCTACGTTGCCTTCAGTTGCATTTAAGTTTACCAAATTGGAGCTGGCAGTTTGGTGATTTTTGAAGGAAACTATTCAGTTTGCCAGTGCTGAGAGCCTCCTGCTCTGACCTGTGCCCCAGTTCTCTTTTTCTTTCGGGAGCACGGCACAGCATCACCCAACCAGACTGTGCCTGGGCCAGAGCAGCCCAAACCCAGCAGCTCTGCAGCAAGGAACTAGTGCAGGTTCTTGTGGCCCAAGGAGAGTTTTGCTTCCTGCAGCTACATCAGCTCTGCAGCACTTGCAGGAGCTTTTGCACATCTGCTAACTTCTTAGTAAAATATGCATGAATTCTTATGCCAGAGACAGATGTCAACTCTCACATCATTTAGAGTTTTCACGAGAATAATAATCCCATTTTTGTATTGAAAAAAAATCAGAGTTTCTAGCTTAAACTGTCAGAAAAGGCTTGCAAAAAGAAAATTAAGACAGATTTAGGATTTGAGGGCATGTCAGAAGTTGAAAATGGTTGGACATGGTAACCTGCAATGATGGATATGGCTTTAAAAGTCACTCTGGGAGATCTTCAGGCAGAGCAAATAGCATGGATCTCAGTGTGTTCTCCTTAAGGAGTTAAGGGCCACATTTTCCCCAGTGAATTCTAGAGCCTGAGTCAAACTGAGATATCGGGGCTGTTAATTTAACCTTTCCAACTGAGGTGGGTTTTTCATGTGGTAGAAGATACAGATACACAAAGAGTCCATCGCAGGCATTGTGTCTGTGCAAGCCACAGCATATTAGCACAGAGCAAAAAGAGCAAGGGAATTCTGCAGGTGCAGAGCCCAATTCAAGTGATGAACAACCTCCAGTGCCAACACTTTGCTCATTTCCCATTCCTATGGGCAAATATGATTTTTTTTTTTTTGAACCTTTAATCTACAGTGCTGAATAAAGTTATGTAAATCTGGCACAATGAGGAAGGCTTTTAAGCCGTGATAGGTATATCATGGTCCTCTCCCATTCCGTGAAATTGCTTTACAGCCAGGCCATAATCACAATGACAGACATGCTTGATTGAGTTTTGTCTCTCTGTTAATCTATGGAGTCATTTGCGGGTGAAAATGAAGAGCTGTGTGTATCTGTGAAACTGGGGATGCACTGAAAAATTATCCTTTTAATACTGAGCGTGGAGATTCCTCTGTGTTATTATAGGAGTGCATTTTAGGATTAGAGTCTTTGGAAGCTTCTCATTATAACTGTGATTTATTTTTAGTGTTTTTTTCCCCCCATAAAGTAGTATTGGAGATTAAGGAGCATATATTTCAGGTGATAGTGAAAAACTGCAGATTAAGGCCAGGTACTGAGAATGTGAGTGCATGAGAGATGGTGAAGATGACTCATTTCTTTAATGCACGGGGTGAAAGCTAAACTGAAAGGGTGAACAGATGAAAGGCAGAGCACAAGTGGTGTTTTATTGTCAGATCCTGAAAAAATGTCATTTCAGGCTCTCTGGGGAATTCTGCCTGAGCTGTCCCGTTCTGAGTACAATTTGTTGTGCGTGAAAGAAACCAATGACTAGAGGATGGGTGGCCTTTCACAGCGGGACGAGGAGGAGAGCAACACTTTCCAGGCAGGGTCTGACTCGCAATAGCAGGTACCAAAGGAGCCAGGAAGGCTGATTGTCTCCTTTGCTGGTGAGAATGAGCCAAGGAGAGGTATGACAAAGTGAGGAGAGGTTACCTTCAGTCTACAGTAGTGGAAGGTCTTGGTGGGACTCACCACGTCCTAGAGCGGTGTGTGAGGTTAAATCCACCCCTTGCAGCACTGGAAGGGCTTTTGTCCCCCTGGTTTTGCACAATGGGACATCTGCACGCTGCTGACAGAGCCTTGTGCAGCTGCAGTCATCCTGTGCAGCCCTTGAGGGTTCATGTTGCCTCTGTGAAATGGAGATAACAGCCCTCCTTATCTACAAAGTTCCTTTCCGATATCAAGATGATTAAGCACACGCATTTGTAAAATGTGCCCCAGTACCTCTTATTATTGAAGACAACGATGACTGGGAGCCCCGAGTCAAAGTGAAAAATCACAATACAAGGTGAGGCAGTGGTGAGACAGTGACTCCCCAGTCACCAAGCCTTCTGCCAGTTCTTGCTGCCAGGGATGTTTCTCATCCTTGCCAACAGCCAGGTAGCCCTGGTCGCAGATGGGGAAAAGGGTTGGTGGGTGCTTCTTGCCTACTTGCGATGACATGAGTTGGTCCCCTCACCTGAGAAGGGGTGTCCCCTGGCCATGGCGTGCCGTGTGGAGCTGCACCAGCAGCAGATGGTGGGAAGTCAAGATGGGGAGGGGGTTGCTGAAGGTGCCTCTGCCCTCCTCAGGTGGACCTGGTCAGATTTTCCTCTCTCACTTTGAGAAAGAAGTGGAAGAGAAGACAAAGTGAAGAAAAGAGCACCTTGACGTATTGACTCATTTTTATGCCCAAAGTCTGTGTCCTCAGGCTTCCAACTAGCTCCCCTCATCTGTACCCAATTACATGCCCAGTGAGATGGTGACTAATAGAACATCTGATCATATTTCTGTGAAAATAAATGGCAAGCCTTCCTATGTGCAGGACCAAGCTTCTGTGAGAAAAATGCTTCTTGTGAACAAAGGCAATGGGAGAAAAAAAAAAAAAATCTTAAAAATCCTTTGCGGTTTTCAGCTTTTAAATTTAGCCATCCAGAGATTCCAATCTAAGTGGAAAATTGTAACCTTTGCTGAAGAGCATGATTCTGCTCAGTGGGAGGTGGCAGGGTGCTCCAGATCTCATGGGCTTGAACCCAGAGGCAGGTTTGGTTTTAGGTCTCATGTTGACTAAGTTCTCCTCTCTCGTTTAGAGAGAGGGTAGTGTTACTGTTAGGGAGGATATTCAGATGATCGTTGCCTTGGGCTCTCCAGAAAAATTGCCACATTTTACACTAAGGGCAACCTTCTTCACATAGTACAGCTCTGCAATTAATTGTCTTGACACATGATTAGTACCTGGGGGCAAGGACGGATCGTTCTGTTGATTGGGCAGGGATGCGTTATTAATTGTATAAACTGGCTCATAGTCAAAGGACACAAACCAGTGGCTGCAGTTATTGCCACGGTGGAACTGGTATTTGAATGAGAGCAGGAGATTTGTGGCAGGGCAACGCTCCTTTGCCATCGCAGTGTTACTGAGATTCTCTCGCTGCAGCTCGTAAGAAATTAGTCTCTAAACCTGATTCTCCTGCAACGCCAGATCGCTTGGTATCTCTGGCAGCGTGCTGGACCCTCTCTTTTGCTCCTGTTTATTTGTGGCATCTGGCCTGGCTGATGCACAGGCAGCATCTCCCTGGCTAGCAGGGAGCAGTTGGGACGTTTGTGCTCAGAAAGTTGCACTGCCTGACCTTGACTCATTCTGAAATGACGTGACGTCCCGTTTAGAGATTTAGTTCTGCTTTCTGTCAAGAAGTCATTCTGAAAGGAAATAAGTTCATGAAGATTGAGAGATTTAGCAGAAGTAAAAAAACCCAGAGAAAATAATAATAATAATAGTATCGTGTCACTTATTCTAGCTGCATCCCATGTAGGTGAAGAGATTTTATAGCTATTGTTACACTGTGCAGGATCTCTTCTTAGTATTAATTACCAGACAATATAATAGAATTCAAGCCTTACGTCCTTCACTGAAATGGATCCTAAAGTGTTTCACTGCTGGTTACAGGCTGCACATACCAATGCGGACACTTTGGAGAGCACACTCGGGCATACAGGAGGAAGGAACTATGGCACTTCAGAGGTGATCACAGCACCCACAGAGTCCTGAATCTGTACAGGGGAAGCTGCCAGGTGGAGGCCCAAGAGAAGTCAAAAGTCCCAGGGTGGGAGGAATCCGTGAGTTGTGATACAGCAGGAAGATGGGGACGAATATTAAGATTCTTTTTTTTCAGGCAGATACTATTAGTTGTGCCTCGCAGCACGTGCAGCATCTCTGTTAACCAGGAGGCATTTCCACGCACTGCATTTTATTCCTATTCATTCTCTGTTTCCAGGCTGTGCAGGCTCTTGCACACTTTCATTTACCTGTTGGGTGAGCAGCTCACATGCTAGTTTCTAAACCCATCTGACATCTCCTCAGCTCGTGGTGGTGGCGGCGATTCTCTGGCGATGCCCACGGTGAGGAGGACTTGGGATGGCTTTGGGAATCCCATCCTGCTGGGTGTTCCCTGAGACCCACCCCATGGGTGCCCAGCCACCTCACGAACTGGCTGCCTGGGTGCAGCTTCACACCGGGCTGCCAGAATTCCTCATCTCGACAGCATCGCCCTCCGCTCTCATTACATTCCAACTAGAAATTGTACGTACCAGCTTTTCAGAGTGACACTTGAAGGGAAATGTAAGTTATGTTACATGCTGTTATGAAATGCCTCGGGCTTCAGCAATCTTTTTTCCTGCCAGCATTGATTCATTAAGCAGCATGGGGAAGTATAACAGTGGCTGGTATCAGGTTATATCCTCCCTTGTGAACCAGACTCTAGTTTTTCTTCTTCATTTTTATTTCCAGTGTTTTGCATTGTTGTAATGAAGAACAACTGGTACAGGGCAAAAAGCATCTACTGAATTTTAGCTTTTTGGCTCGTGCTTTTTTACAAGGCCTGTGTGTTTCACTAGTGGGAGTTTTATATATTTGAAATTCAAAACCAAAGACTTGATCTAAAAATTATTTTAATTTACTTGGGGTGTCAGACTGAGAATCAACTTCTCAAGTTTAAGCACATTCAAGAGTAGCAGGCCATTGACTCTCATAAGGTGCAGAGATGTCCATGGCCTTAGGAAGCTTACCTATAAGACAAGGCAGGAAAAATAGAAAGATAAGCCAGATAAAGAAAGAAAACGGACAAAAAGAAATAGATAACAATATGCTCCCATCTGACTGGAGAAAAACCCAATTTCAAATGACAGGAGCAACCTAGTTTTGGTTTAGCTGAAAGCAAGGCTCGGTGCTTTCAGAGATGGTCCTGTGCTGTCTTCTGCAGAACGCGCTAAACGTTTGTGGCACCTGGTTTTCACAGGGTCTAAGCTCTGCACCCCGTGTCGTGTGGACATGCAACACTTTGTTTTCTCAGTTGATCATCTTTGCACTTGTGTCAAACCTCATAACGACAGAATTGAAAATAAACTAATGCAAACCACACCGTGTAAAAGGCAAGGTGTGGGAGCTGCTTCCTGGGGACCACTCAGCGCACGCAGTGGGGAATGGGCAGGCAATCACAGGGCACAGCTGGAATAGTGCCTGGCCCTCTGCTCAGGTGGGTTTTTATGGCTTGCTGAGTGGTCCTGTCAGCCAGTTGTTCAGAATTCCCTTGGTTTCTGGGTTCTGCTCTCCGTTACGCTCATGGTGATGGCACAAGGGGAGAAGTGACTGAAAAGCTCACCTTCCCAGGATCTCCAGTGTGTCTCACTCCTGTGCAGCTCCACGGCACAAACACTATCACTAAAGCCTTTTTATTTTTTTTGAAGCTAGGTCTTGGGAAGCTCTGCATAGGTGGCATGTTGCAGGACTCTTGTTTACAGGTTATTGCTCCTGTGGTCAAGGTGCTGCAGTCACGTGGTGTTGCCCTGGGCACCTCTTGGTGCCCCAGGCAAATGCCAACCGCCTGGCAGCAATGGGCCCTCTGCTCTCGGGGCTTGCAGGAGAGCTGCCTGTGTGCAGCCACCCTTGTGAGGTGGGTGCCAAAGGGGTCAGAGCTGCAGGACAACCCTGATGCCAAGCTCAGCCACCCACAGTGGGGTAGGGAGCTCAAGAACGCAGGACTCAGTGGGGAGGGAGAGGAGAAACAGTGGAGAGGAGAAGGATGGTGTTCCCCTGCCTACATTGACTATGATCTTTCTCTCTGCAGAAGACTTGTTTCTACAGCCATTGCGTGTGACTCCTTCCTTCAGCTGAAGCCCCACGTCCGACCCCAGGGTGCCTCTTGATGAGCTGCTTGGCTTGCACAGCTCATAGCAGAGCCTCACAAGTGAAACCCAGCAGCCCCAGTGTCGCCACTGGCATGGAGGAACCTGAGCTGGCTATGGATTCACCCCATAACACTTCTTTCCCTGTCCTGTCAGAAATGAGCCCTCCTGCCCTGCTTCTACTCACATCCTGAATTTTAAAGCATCCCCAAGTACTAATGACTTCAGAGATGTTCCTGAAAAATAAACCCTTAGAAGAATAAAACTTCAGTAACAGTGATATACTCGTCTGTAATAAAGGTCAAGTGCCCTGTTAACCAAATACTTTGTTTCTTAATTCAATTTAAAGCCTGCTATGACAAATTTGCTCTTTTGAAGTGGACAAAAAAAACTATTTTCAACTGATGATGTGTATTTTAAATTCACTTTTAAATTATTGTCTTAAGACACCCTAATGCCAAAGAAAAGATGTGTGGGTGCTCAGTGCAAGGCTAGGGCTGACACAGTCTTCAATGTGAATTTATTACTCCTTTCACCTATTATGTTATCACCCCTCACACATTTTATTATTGTTAATAGTTAATTTGTGTCGGAATATTTATTATTGCTCTGGCCCTCAGAAGGATGCCAGGGCTCTGGAGCTCAAAGGGAGCGCTGACAAACTCCTCACGCTCCAGTTGCAAGCTGAAGGCGCTGAGCCAGCGGCAGCTGAGAGCCGTGGCTGTGTGAGCTCCATGGAGGCAGAGGTGAGCTTTGCATCTGCATTTAAAACACCCCTGAAATCAGAATAGAAAGAAAACCCCGAGGACTGGAGGTTTTCCCCCTGTTGGAATTTCCTGCCGTGTCTCCGGTGTTCTGGGTGCGTATGACCTCTTCTTTTATTAGGTTTTGTGGTAGGCAGTAATTTCTGAATCATTTTCTAGCTCAAACAAAGGTTGAACTTTTGAAGCAAATGTACATGACACGACCTTTATATCTCTTAGTCACTGTCAGGCTTCGCTGAGTGCTCTGCACCTTGACATTCAGTAAAGCAATAAAGAAATGAAATGTATGAACGTAACCTTTATAAAAATAGTTAAAATGATAGTTTAATTTTTAATCTCCCACTATGGTGTTAAAATAAGCTCAATAAACTTTGGCAGTAAATTAAATTCGGAAGGAACTCAAATAACATTAAGGCCATGATAGTCAGCAAATTATGTCCTGAACTGCTACTTTAAAAAGCCAAACCCAACGTGTTTAGGGTGGGACTGTTGACCTTTCCAATTTTTGGATAATTGGGCCACTATTCAATTTCTGATAGTTGATCTGGAACCTTAGGTCCTTTCTTCTTGCATATCCTGCCCAGGCAATCAAGAGGACATTGTAGGTGAACATCTCTCAGCAGCCAGAGCAGGTGAGTCTTATATGTTCAAGCTGCAGCATTGTGTTTAATTTCATCTTTATAGAAGACCTGCACAAAACAAAAAAGGGACAAAGGGCTATTTGAGAGGAAGATGAAGAAATTAAACAAAGAATTATTTAAACAGGATTATAAACCTGTTTGACAGTAAAAAAAAGTAATTTCTTGGTCTTCATATAAATTGACATTGTTTACTGGGTGATCATTACAGATCAGGCTGTGACATCAGGCTGAGCTTTTGAGTCTGGAGTACCTGTTGCAAACTGAAAATGCTGTAGGCTCACATATACAAATAGGTGCTGGAAATGAGTGCTGTGTAATGATTAAAACCCACGTATGAGGCACAAGTTATTTAGAAATGCATATACGACCATATGAATATACATACAGATGCAACAAGATGTGTTGCATCTTACATAGAGGGTTCTGAAACTGTTTCACAAACACCTATTTCTCAGAACTGTTTTACCCTACATGTGTTCCTTCTGCAGCTCGTGGTGATAACAGCAGCCTTCATCCATTGACCTGGGTGCGGTTTTGATCTCTGCTTTGTCTAACTGAACAAAACGTGCTCAGGAAGGTGAGGGACATGTGCCCAGCATTGGCTTGGTTGGTTGTTTTAATCCACGAGAAGTACCGATGTTCCGCTTGTTCTCCTGCAAAGATAAATCCTTGTCCTGTAGAGCCAGCCTTCAATTGCCTGTAGTGTTCAGACAGAGGTTGGACAGAGAGCATAAAAGTACTTTAAGCAACAGGTAGGACCAGAGAAAACAACAGTACCCTGGCTCTGCTCATCCTCTCTTGCATCCGTGCCTGCTCAGCCTGACTGCAGTATGTCCCAGTGGCAGGGGACACGTTGCCTGTCGTGGGGGAAGTGCCAGGGAAGCTAAATACAGGGAGAAAATAAAGTAATGCCACCACCTCAGACCAGGAGCTATTACTAGAGGACTGACTATTCCTTACAGCTGTCTGGAGGTTTCTGTTTCTTTGAAGCTGAGGACAGCACAGTGAAGGTGTGGGAGGTAATGTTCAGCGAGGGGAAGGGAGACAGAGGAAAAGCAGAGTTTGTACTAACAGGGAAAATGAGCTGAAGGGAAGGAAACAAATCTTACCTCCAGGCAGTAAAAAGGTGGATGCACATTATATACTAGTGGGTGCTATTTTCTGGAGAAATGGTTCTATCTACTAGCAGGTGACCTGGATTGCAGCACTAAAGGCTTATTATGTTGTTCCCTATGCTGCTCTAGGCTTGGGTAATTTCACATTTTCTCTATAAAGAAATAATCTTCTGAATGAGTTTTACTGTATAATTCTCAGTGAATGTAATTTAAAAAGGCTTCAGTAAAACAGCTCTTTACCCCTTGAAGGAAACTGAGAAATAAGAGGTCAAAAATTAGTGATCTCGTTTCATGTTATTAGAGTTCTCCCAATCAAGGCAGCAGTGAATATAGTGCATTAATAGAGCACCAACTGTGTAGAACAAATGGGTTATGATATTTTTTTTTTATGGTGGTACTATAAATACTTTGTCCCTATATACCTTTGCCATTAAAAGTGAAGAATGACATTTAAACACGTGTAAAGAAAGCACATAATCTTATCTCCATAAAAGTTACTTTCACCTTCTTACGACTAATTAGGAACACGGGGACCTTTCTTTAAGTGTCAGTCCTTTCTTCTTGAAGATCAAGGCAGACGAGTGTGTTACAGATGCTGAATCGGAAGGGGTTTCACGCCTACGATGATATTGTTCCTACTTTGACCTTAGTCAAACTGGGGGCATTTACACACTCTGACAAAAGAAAGACACGACTCATTCAACGGGGCACAACTGGTAAGAAAGGAGTGGGCTAAAAATGCGATACTCCATGGAGTAATCTGACCTCAAGTGCCTAGAAGTTAAGAGAAACATTTCCACTGGCTTGTAGCCAGGACGTGGGGGAAGAGCCAGGCAGGGGAAAAGCACGTGTCTTGCTGGTTTTCTTTTCTTTTTCATCACTGTCCCTTTTCCCTGTTAAATGAAACACACTATCTGGAATTATCTCATTTCTCGTACTTTTATTTGCTTTTCCTTTTTCCACTCATTACTTCTTCAGTTGTATTTCAGATAAATCTGTAAGTAAAAAAATTCAGATAAATCTGTTCAGATAAATCTAGAGTAAAAAAGTTAGATTTACACCTCTGAAATTTTTGTAAAAGCAGAGGAAATCTTGGAAAAGTTATGAAAAAAGAAGTGATGATGCCCTAAAATCTGCCAGGATTAATCTGCTGCCTATTAGAACAGATGGGTGAAAATATTGCAGGAAGAACAGTAAAGAAGGAGTTTCGACAACACAAAAAGGCATTTTATGAAATGGTTATGTAAAAATGAATTAAATTAAAATAAAATCAGAATTGTATTTTGCTTTAAAATTCACACTACAAATATCTTGGTGGGAGAAAAGCCCCTTATGTTTGATGGAGAGCTCTCCAAGGTAGGAAAAAAATTTCAGACTGGAGATTTCTGCCTGTTTTAGCTGTTAGACAAGGGCAGGAAATTGAAGTCAAACACCTATATTTAATGTCAAAAGAATAATGTGCATGCTATGGTCGAAATGGCAAAGGGCCAGCACCCTTACTGGGCACCAGTGTGGTCCCTGACTGTCCCATTGCCACTGCATCGCTCCTGCCCAGTGGGCCAGGGTCTCTCCAGAGGGCTGAGGTCTCTGTGGCGGGCAGGTCACTGCAACCTGGTGCCTGAAAATGTTCCTGAGCTCATTCCTCTGTAGTCAAACCCCTAATGTGTTTTTTGGACAGCCCTGAGCATGCTTATGAATAGTTCATAGTAAAAGCTTCCATGGAGAATATAAAAAGCAATTAAATCTTAATGGCCCGATGTTTACATTTTTTTGGACTACAGGTTGGAAAGGTTGAGTGCAAATTTTTCAGACACAGCTAACGTTTTTGTTATGAAAAGATTAGTGATAAGCACTGAGCAAAAAAAAATCTATCTAACCTATCCAGTTTCTCATTTTTTTCATATGCATTTTCCTTGTAACTCCAGAACCAAGGGTCTTCAGTTAAGTTTTAGAAGACCTCAGAAAAAGGGCTGTTGGTACCTGCAGATATGAGGTCCCAGGGAGAGGGGAGCTTGATTGCACCTAGGCAAGGAGGTCAGGATAAGGATGCTGTCCCCAAACACCATCAGGGTACTTAGACACCCTCCCTGTGGGAGTCGTGATGACTGCATACAAATATAACAAGACTCAAGTGCGAAGTACTTTGTAGTTGTTTTTCAGGAGTCAGTCCCACAGGGGTAACAGCCTCTCAGTGGGCTCTTTACCCTGTCTGGGACTTGGGACTCGCCTTGCATAGAGCTGCTAGCAGCCTCTCATGGGTATGTTATGCCAAGTCAAGCAGCAAGTTTCATCTGCAAACAAAACATTCCCTTTGACATAGGGATGATGACATCTTTGGTGCCTTGAGCTTTTTCTGGCTTCCCACTGGCCATTGCCACCTCAGCCTGGGTGTAAACCATAGGCCAAGAAACCCATCAAGAGAGGCAAAGGCTTTCCTTTCAGCCTTTGTAGACTTTGTGTCTTGGTGCCTGAGGCATTTTTAGTTATCTTAAAATAGAGTAGCAAGCTACCACATGCAGTCTTCCTCATCTTGTCCTTCTGGCTCACCCTGACCGTGACATGGAGGGTTCAGCCATGCTCAGGACACAGCTTCCCAACCAACGGGGCTGCCAAAGCAAGCCAGCCAAGGGGGAAATGGTTCTCTGCAGGCACTTGCGTGAGAGTCCTGGCTCTCAGAGAGTGCCCATCTGGTATGGATTGAAAGCAGTGACCTAGAGTTATGTGGAGCCTCTGCATCACCCAGACTTCATCTGCTTAGCTTCTAACCTTTGGAAAACCCACATCTGCTGAAGGGAATGGCCTTAAATGCACAGAGCCGTGACAGCGATATGAGGAGTAAGAGCCTCTCTTGGCATGTAAATGTTGTTGTCTTGGCCAACTCAATTTCATTTGCTCTTTTCTCTCACTGTATTTGATTTAGTCTGCAATCAATAGCGGAATGAAAAGGCCGTGGGTTTAGTCCACCCACAGACTTTCACTGTGCTGCTTGGAGATGCCAGATCTGCAGGGTTCTGCTCATCTCTGCTGTGCACCGTGCAGCGCGGGAAGGGTTTAACCAGAAGTCGAGTAGTCCTTGCCTAAAGATTGCTGCTCTCCAAAAACACACGCTTCCTGTTGTCTGCCGAGAGAAGTTTCACCTGCTCTCGCTCTCGCTACAAGCGGGACAGCTCTGCTGTTGATTTCAGTCAGAGCAGGATTAGAACTACTCATCATTTTATTATCAGCGTAGCGCGTGATCTGATGGTACAGCCTGGCCTTCAGTCCAGTGCAGGTTTTATTTCCTGGGCTGTAGTAAAGTAACTCTGCTGCAGTCTCATCAGTGGGGTAAGATAAAGCATTAAGCATTTTTCGGGACCTGTCAGAAAAAAAAGTAAAAGTAATACACACAGGTATTTTAAAATACATAAAGACTAGATGTACCTTGTCAGAGACAGTGACAAGGGCAGTGTAGTGCATGCCTCAACATTGCTGTATCAGTGTAAACAGACTGCAAACTGGATGACAGCTTGTCCGAGGTGATGGCAAAGCAACCTGGCTCTATCAGTGGGGACAGGCTCCAAACTGGAGCACAGCTTGTCAGAAATGGTGCCTTATCAGTGTGGAAAGCTGCAGCCGCACCCCTACGCATGAGCCCAGCCCCAGGGCCTGGAAGACCGAGGGGTCTGGAGACCCCTGAAACCCACCTGAGGCCCCTCAGGTAGGTGTGGATAAGCAGGACAGTCCCCGATAAAAGAGCAGGAGCCACGAACATCAAACGGAACGTTCTCCAAACAGACCTGAAAGCACATCGGGCTGACGGGACGCCACAGACCCGTGGTGGTAGCTATCACAGCTGACTCTTATCTTCCTTTCTTTCCTTTCTCTCTTTCTCTCTCTGCTTTGCTAACTTTTGTCGGGCAAATAAAGCCACTTGGCACTTTGACTCCGTTTTGAGTCTTAATTCTGTTCCCGAGAATATGAACAAAATCTCGCTCTGGTTTACGACCAGCACGCGGCACTTGTGTATACACACGCATCTTCACTTCTGGGGGGTTTTAACACAGAAATGTAACTGTTCCTGTTGCTGAACTCTGTGATATAGGACAGAAAAGCAATCTGTGCCCAAAATACTAAGGCAAAATGTTCAAAGAAGAACCAGTATAACCAGAATAAGTTCTTTTTTCCTTACTGAGATGATGTCTGTTTTGCTGACAACCTGGCCTGTGAAAAGAGTGTGCAGTGAATTCCACTGCCAGCGGGCTCTCTGTGCAAAATACTCAGAGTGGAAGAGTTGTGTGCATGTGTTTTTATTTCTCAGTACTGAGACCAATGTAATGTCACCTCAGTAGAGTCTGAAAAATTTAGGAAATGAAAAATCTCTTAGTGTGGTGAGAGAATACATGTAGGGCTGTACGGAACTATTTGCTCTAACATTTAGTTTAAACCTGGGTAATAAATCACTTAAACCCTTAAATTAAAAGAAAAAGGTATATCTCTGTATTTTCCCTTTGTGCTGTTATAGGTAGACTTATGATGGGAATCTCAAACTATTAGAAGCTCAAGCTGGAAACAGGGATGTGCATTTTTTCCACGAGCAATGTTTGGTTCTGGGTGAAGCAGTTTGAGCATCGTCACAAATTGATAACGTAGGGTGATGAGGTGAGCGCAGTCATAAAGGAAACCTGGATTATGCAATAAACCCATTGGGTCCCGTTGGGATCAAATGGTGCATACTGAATCCTGTTTTTATGAAACTTCAGCACAGTGTAGTTTGCCTCGCCCTGCAGTTGTGTTCTGGGAAGTAGGGATGTTGTTGTAGACCAGAGGTTCATAATGGGAAAGCAATTCAGCGTGTGCTTCCAGGGCTGTGGAGAGCCCGGCGCTCTCTGTGTGCATCGTTGGCACCATGAGAAGGGGTTGGGCACTGCTGAAATAGATACCAGGTAAATTAAAGCCACACAGACAAGAAGGACCAGAGGAAACACTTTACCCTCTGAGTTTTCAGAGTTCAGTGAAGGCTGATTAGAAAAAAACCAAAACAAGATACTTGAGAGGGGACTTGACTCCAGAGAATAAACACTTACACAGGGAAAAAATAATGGGTGCCAAAGGGCTTTTTAACTTAACTCTGAGAAGTATAATGATATCCAACGGACGGAATCTGGAGCCAGACAAATTCAAATTGGAAACACGACCTACATTTTCAATAGTGAGTGTGATTAGCCACTGGAACAAAGTACCCACAAAGTAGTGGATTCTCTCCTCTTGATGGCTCCGAATCAAGGCTAGATGCCTTTCTGGGAGATAAGCTTTAGTCAAAAATAGTTATACTTTAGTCAAACACATGTTACAGGGCTCAATGTAGAGGTAATTGGGGAAATGTAATGGCCTGTGTTATCCAGGAGGTCAGGCCAGATGGTATAATGATCCCTTCTGGCCTCAAACTCAATGAATCTCAGAATGAATATAAATGCTATCATCTGGATGTGCATTTGAAATAATTGCAGGCAGAGATTAGACACGCAATTGCATATGGTTCAGAACTGATAAACTTTCCTCCCCTCCAGAACAAAGGCCCTTATTTATGCCTAATTACGTGGTGCTGTTGTAATTCAGATAAATATCTGTTAGGAACTCAGATGGGATATCAGCAAATCAATTTTAACTACCGTGTGCGTGTGTCGCGTGGAAATCCCGTTTCTAAAGCTTATATTCAACTCCAGACTTGCTCGCACGGGAACGTTTGCAGGAAGAGCTCCAGCATGGACATTTACTCCACCCTGAGAGCCTCGTTATATGATTTAGCCCTGTTGACTTTGAAGTTGATTCAGTTAAATCACAAAGACATGGAAGTCCCTGTCCCCAAAGCAGCTGGGTGCCTAATGCTTATGGCTACCCATGCATTGCCGAATTTTAGGGGAAAGGGTTGTTGAAAGAGTAATAGCAGAAAATAAAAAGCTGCAAGCTTCTGTGAGTAGTTTTGCTGATGCTGACATTATCACAAATGGAATCTGCGCTCGGTAATGCACACGCACCTGCAAAATAGCCAGCTGCTGCAAGGCTTCTGGAGAAAGGATTACGGAATATTAACCGGTAAAAGAAACCGCATTAGAGCACAGATAACCTTTAATATGAATTTCACCATATTGTGTCGCTTTCAATTTTAGTGTTATCTCGCTCACAAAGCATTCAAAACAACTGCACAGGTAAGCAGCACGACCACACAGAGGAAATAATGTTGTTAAAGTTCAGCGAAATGTCGTCATTGATGGTATGTGTGTGATTTACCTGTGCTCAGAAGACGACCGTTGATGAGTATGAAGAGTTTCATTCACAAATATCCATAACCTTTTGTATTCTCAGTCTTTGCCCAGAATCAACTCTGATCGACAACACCGAACACTCAGTTTCCAGGTGATGAGAAAGTTTATTTTTTTTTCTAGTTTTGAGCACTGTACTGAAATCTTCCCAGGAGCTAATGTGTCACTTGAGGACTAAGTTGTCTTAGCTAAGGAGATGTTCTGTGGGCTGTATGTTTAGTTTGAAGGAGGCAAAAGCCTGGATTTGCAACTGCTCTCACAACTACCCAAACATTTGAGCAGCTCCGTGACAGCCCTGTCTTACAGGTGGCCTATCTCAAAGCAAATGGGATCAGAATGGTGTGTATATCTATATCCTGGAGTATAAGGCTGGAATCCACATCTGCATCTAAACTTTATTTATTATAACTATCTTCCTGGTTTGGTTTTTTTACCCTTTTATCCCCCAAGCCATGTATATAGAATATCATAACTAACACAGAGGCTGCAGAAACATGTTAATCTGTGAACTTTAAGCCAAAATTTCTTTGGATTCTCCTTCAGTATTGATGCTCAGAACCACACAGCTAATTACTAGCTGCTTTTTTTCAATCTCTTTCATTTCAGCTCAAAAAGGAAACATGATAGTGGTGACTCTGCAGGTACTCTGTAGAATAACCAACACTTCACTGAATCTCAGCATTACTTTCATGTGTGAATAGCCAGTCTCTTTCTGCAGATGCTACTCCATACAGTTCTGAATATTTTGTTAGATTACACTAAGAATGAAAGTAACACGAAATAATGTAAATAGTGTGTAAAGTTAGCTGTATTTTAATGTGGAATTTTGCCAGTTAAATAGTTTTTTTTTTTTCAAAAGCATTGTAATAGCTGCTGGTTTTGAAGCTGTTTTCTCAGTGCTTCTACAGGGATGGCATTTACGATAATACTGTTGTGTCAGCAAAATTACTAATGCAGGTATTTCACTTTTTGTCTTGCTTTATAGCCCTTTATACAAGGCCTTCCTGTAACAGTTCTGCAGTTGCCTTAGTTTCACAAAGGTTTTGAAGGCCATTCTTATTTTCAGTCAAATAACAATACCCACGAACTTTAATGATGCTCTTGTGTTAGTGTTATAATAGCGAGAATTGTTATAAAATTCAACAACGTATGAAAATGTCATCGCTACGGATGAATGAAGCAGCTCAGCTGGCAATGAAAATAAACCCAAATCTTTGCAGGTGTTCAAAAAAACTTCAGGTAATTTCCTTTTGCCTCCCCTACCTCCACTTCTCAGGTACTTCTACAAGTTCCGGTGCCTGAAATATCATCATAATTGATTTTTCTAGACCAAGGAAGTGCTTAGAGCTAATTATCTAAACTTAAGTACAGCATTTGGCACAGTGCCATGTGGGAAATTATTAGCTAAAATGGAAGATTAGTACAGAAACCAAAAATTGATTAAGAGAGTGAGTAGTAGGAGGAGAAGATCAGTACTGAGAGAAGGTAGTAGAGCTTCCCAGACATCAGGCTTGGGCCTGATATTATTTAACATTTTTTATTAATGATGAACCCATAAAAAATAAGCATGTGCTAATGGAATTTACCCGTGGCATAAGGGAGGGAGGTACTGTGACTGCAGAGATGAATAACATGGAAGAGCAATGTGCCCTTGTGGCCAGGGAGACCAAGGGTATCCTGAGGGGCATAAAGAAGAATGTGTCCAGCAGTCGAGGGAGGTTCAACTCCCTCTCTACTCTGCTCTAATGAGACCACATCTGGAGTATTGTGTTCAATTCTGGTCGCCCCAGTTCAAGAGGGATAGGGAAATACTAGAGAGTCCAACAGAGAGCTATGAAGATGATGAGGGGACTGCAACATCTCTCCGATAAGGAAAGGATGAGAGCCCTGGAGTCTCCTTCTCTGGAAACTTTCAGGACCAGCCTGGATCTGTTCCTGTGTGACCTGACCTGGGTGACCCTGCTCTGGCCCAGGGGGGTTGGACTTGATGATCTCCAGAGACCCCTTCCAACTCCTACCAGTCTATGATTCTATGAATAAAACTCTCATGGTGGAAGAACTGAGTGACCTTCAGGACAGGATAGGGTAAACTGGATGAAATTTGGAAGGATTTGAGTGCAAACTCATGCATCTGGGTCTTGTTAACCAGGTTTCTACCATACCTGAATGCTCATGTCTAAGAAAAGAATAAGGAGGAGAAAGACACAGAACATGCAATGCAGATATTTTCACCAGGTAATGAAACACCGGTAAGAGTGTATGAGGCACATGTCAAAAACCAGCCAGGATAGCACACGCTATTCACAAACAATTCACTTGACTTTCAGGAAGCTACTAAAAAAGACAATTAGAGTGACCATGGGAAGAGAGACACTTAAGTGTGAGAGGAGTTTGGTGAAATGAAGACTGAGGGAGGCCACTATAAATCCAACATAGGCATAAGCTCCAGGAAGAGAAAACATCTATTTAAACTAAAGGACAACATTGGCACAAGAACAAATGAGTATAAATTGGTCATGAATAAATTTAGGATGGAAATTGGAAGCAGGTTTCCAAACAGCAGAATAGCAATGTTCTGTAATTGCTTTCCAGTGTGGAGACAACAACAACAAAAACCCCAAGCTACTTTTAAGACAGAGTATAATGAGTTTCTGAAAGGGATTATATGATGTGTTTGGCTAAGATAGCAGGGAAGTAGACTTGATGACCCAAGAGGTCTATGCAGGCCTATCTTCCTAAACCTGCTTTTCCTGACCAAATATTTCAGAGCACTTTTAAGTGCTTCCTTTCCTTCATGTATTTTTTAGATAATTTTTTTATGTAGTATACTGCAGGAATTGTTGGCTGGACTCATCTAGGGAATGCACAAACCTGTGGTATCCAGAATATGCTGAATACCCTCCAAACAAAACAAGAGAAGTGTCCAGCATCTTACAGGGCAAGGCTTGAAGTGCTTGAAGAAATCCCCATTTTTCAGTGGAAGGCAATGGGGACTGAGTCCAACCAGGAGCAGTATTCCTGCATGGCTTGGTTGTCTGTTGCTCTCCTGAGCCTGCTGCTCTGTTTTGTAGTTTGCCTTCTCAGCCCCACTGAGCACATGCAGTGGTATGAAATAGGATGGCAAACAACACTTTAGATGTGTAAGATGAAATGGATAAGAAATGGAGCAATGGATGCGAGCCTGACTGGGTGCTGACAGTGCAAAGCTGCAGTGAACACGGTTTGTTTGGGAGAAGGGAGGATTTCTCCAGCCTCGGTGGCATGGTGCAGAGCTGTGCTCACAGTGTCACAGTTTATCTCTTCTCAGCCCAGAAAGCACCTCTGTCCTTTGGTCTGGTTTATCCTGTTTGGTGCCTCAATGCTTGCTTAGTGCCCCCTGTTCCAAAATCCATCATCTTCATGACTTCTTACGAGCTGTGTATCCCTCAGGCACTGTGGCCGTAAAAGGATTTGTATGGAAGCCCGGGCTTCTGGGTTCAGTAGCTGGAGTTTTATGGGTTCCTTACTCACAAAAGCAAAATTGGGTGTTTATTGCTCTTTTACAGTAACAGATATTGCTTCATCAAAGTGCTGGGGGTACGCAGGCTGGCCTCGTATGGTGGTCACAGAATGTTTTGGGATGGAAGGGACCTTTAAAGGTCATCTAGGCCAACCCCCTGCAAGGAGCAGGGACATCTTTAACTTGACCAGGTTGCTCAGAGCCCATCCAACCTGAACTGGAATGTTTCCAGGGATGGGACTTCTACCACATCTCTGGGCAATCTGTGCCAGTGTCTCAGCACCCTCATTGTAAAAATTTTCTTCCTTAAATTTTTATTTTTTAACTTCTTTCTATTCTGAATCTCCCCTCTTCTAGTTTAAAACCATGTCCCCTTGTCCTGTTGCAACAGCCCCTGATAAAAAGACAGTCCCAATCTTTCTGATAGGCCCTAAGAGGGCATCTCATAGACAAAAGTTTCATAATTTTCTACTTATACTTTAGATGAAATTTGATGAGTGGGGCAGTGAGATCTGCAGAACTGGATGATTCTGCTTGTTTTTCCTCTCCAGTTAACTACACACATATTTCTTCTGAAATCAGCTGTTAATACTGGCAATAGGTTAAGAAATGGGAAAGTTAGATGAAATCCCCAAGAGTGCAAGCGGTCTGGAAAACGAGAAGAAATAGGCAGCAGCTTTACAAGGGAACAGGGCTTTGTTTACAACTTGTCACCATCCACATGAACCACATTTGCAGCAGGCAGCAACTCTACCTTTTTTTTTGTGCAAATACTTAACAACTGGTTTAAAAAAGCGAGCAGGATAACTGAGTCCCCAGGTTCGCGTAAACAGGGTAATGAACACCTACATAACAAGACAGAAAAGCCATAAACACAGTGGTGGAACTTTTCAGTCCTTCTTCAGCTGAGGTTTCCTGCAGCTCTCAGCCCTGCAGGTGCTGGGCAGGGAGGCAGCTGCTCGCTGGGGTCTCGTCTGCGAGGCAAGAGGCTGGTGCTGTGCCCCATACATGAGCTACCCTGTGACTCACTGGTCAGAAATGCCCTCTCCTGCAGAAGGAAAAGCTAAAGCTAGGTGAAAAAAAAAATATTTTCAAGGAAAAACTATATTAAAGGTCAGAGCTGAAAGATGTCCTGTGAAACGATTGAGAGAAAACATTGTGATTGATTGAAACGTAAGGAGAGCTGCCCTCATTTTGGGTGGTTTTGAATTTTATTTTTGTTACTGAAATGTGTGTATCTAGGGAGCTCTTTCTTTCACCCGTCCCTAACTTCAACCAGGACACAGCATTCTGTGAGCACCTGGGGGAGATGATTTCATCCTGCCCTGTCCTGCTGGCAAACTCACTTTAAGACAAACCAATCCCAAGCACAACCCATACTTACTGCTGTGTTTGAGTGGGTTCTTACTCATACACACTCAGGTGGGAGAAGGTGGTTGATCAGGGAGCACAGTGCCTTGTGCCAGGAGTGAATCCAGCCCTCGGCTCGCTGAAGCCCACGGTGGCCGGCTGGTGGCCATGGTTGCCCGGGCAGCCGCATCTTGTCACCGCCGTGCGATGCCGCTCAGCACCAGGAACCAGGCTCAGTTCTTCCATGGGTGGAAATATCTAGGGGGGAAGTGTTAAAGAAAAAAAGCACATTTTCAGCTTGTTTGCAAACAGATCCGTTTGCAAGCACGTGTGCGTGGGAGCTTCCAAGTGACAAGTGTATTTAGGAAGTGTCCGTGGCCACAGCAGGGGACAGAAATGGCTTTTTCAGCCACGTCTCTGGATGTTGTCCACCCACCCACGCACCGGGCCAACGGGCCGATGGTGTCAGGGCGGGCTTGAGGGGCCTCCGTGCCTGTGCCGAGGCCATGGCCTGCCTCCAAGCAGAAATAATGAGTGTCTCTGGTATTAACAGTGATTAACCACCACCAAAGGCTGTGAAAATATCCACCCACGAGGTAAATCAGCCCTCTGTGGAGCGGGCACTGTGCCTGGCACCCGCAGCCCGAGGCGAGTGACCTGGTGGGGTGGGGACAGCAGGGCCAGTTTGCTCCCTTTAGTTCCTCACCCCTGGGGATTTTAAAAACAAGAGATTAAAATATAACCCCTAATCTGTAGAGATCCTTTGGGCTCCTGCTTTACCCTTCTTCACTCCCCCTTCAGTTGGCACTGGAGAAGCCAAGTGCCGGGTGGTACCATAGCCCTGGCCAGGGCGGCCATTGGCCCAGTGGCCGTCGTCCACTTCATCGTGCCCCGTCTCTGCCGAGAGAGGAGCCACGTGGGCTGTGAAGTGACACCTCTGTGAGCGAACTGCGATGCTGCGAGGATGCTACAGCCTGTGAAAAAGGAAAACAAAAAGGGGCACAGGAAAAAAAAAAAAGAACAAACCAACCCAACCCACACACGCAAAAAGGTTGTGCTCGTTCCTCGCTCTTCCCTCAGCGCTGTCTCACCCTGTGTGGAGGCTTCTGAGGTGTGAACACATCCTGTTTACATCTGCCACCGAGACAACGGTGCTGAGGGGAGCGCAGGGCTGAGGAGCAGTCGGAGGCAGGGCTGTGCGCAGGGAGAGGCGTCCGCCGCAGGAGGCGACCCGGCATGGATGCGCTGCCCATCTACCATGGGGCCATCACCCGCGAGGCTGCAGAGAGGCTGCTGCTGGCAGCGGGCACTGATGGCAGCTACCTGCTGCGGGACAGTGAGAGCATCCCGGGAGTCTACTGCCTCTGTGTTCTGTGAGTGCTCTGTGGGGCTGGGAGCAGGGTGCTGGGAAGGGCTGGGCAGGCGGTAGCTGGTTTCCAGCCTTCACAGCCTCAGAACGGGGTGTTTTCATGTAACAGCGCCAAAGTATGTCCTAATTAGTACCATTAGCATGTCCTAATTAGTACCACTTGCAGACATGTGTGAGAATTGTCTCCTTCACCTTGACTTCAGGCAGAGGGCTGCATAAAGTTCTTTGTAGATCAAAGAGGACCAGGTTTTGCTTTGCAGAGCCCATGGTTCCTGTGGGCACCAAACAAAAAGAGAAAGCAGGCCTGAAGCATGTAGGAAGGATGAGTGAGGTGTCATGGAGAGGATCCAGGCAGCTTGACTCAGGAGGGCATGTGCTGCCTCTTTGTGCTGGATAATTCTCTTGCTTTCTGCCTGCTGTCTTCTGCTTCTCTAATGCTCTCACTGGTGTGCTTAGCAACCTGCCCAGCGTCCCCTGTCATCAGGAAGGGTGGTGTGGATTGCTGTCATCCAGAACTTGCGTTTGCTTCAGAACACTCTTGGTCAGGCTGTGTGTCCCACGAGCCATCAGGCTTGGAGTAAACTACCTTTAAAGTACATTAAGTACTTAGGGGTAACGAACTAAGTGGTAATGTTTCATCAAACAGGGTGAAAGGGGAAAGATCTGATGGAATGGTCTGCCAGAAAGAGAGCAGAGAGGTTTCTCTGAGAGAGCTGGGGGACTTCATAGCCAAAGGATCTTGTTTTAATGAGACAATTTAATTACCTTACATTTGGCAAAAGCAGAGGTCTCGGAAGCGCTGAGAGCAAAAGCTGTGCAGAGGTACCATTGTATTGAAAGAACAAAGATGTGTCTATGAAAAGATGTGTCTCTAAACAGAGACGTGTGCCTTACTTCAGTAGGAGAAGGAATACCTGAGAAAACTGTTTCAGGGACATCAAGAAATTAGGTAAGAGAGGGGACAGGTACCTGTCAAAAAGCAGAAGAGGAAGAAGAGTTGTTATTAAGGGTTTCCCCAAATGCCTTGAATACATTTCTAACAACAGGCAATTAAGCCCTGTTATTAATTAAGGTTGTTTTATTCCCCCATTGTAAAACAGTAAACGGAGGGATCCAGGAAGGTTACAGGCAATCCAGAAATACACAACCTTCTTTTCAGGGAAGATCATTGTGGCAGAAGGCCTATTTTTTCTTCTTGCATGAAATCAGAGGGTGAATAGAGAGGGCTAACAAATACCTTAACAGCTAGCTGAAAAATGGGAAATAAGAAGAATCTTGAGTTAAATGAAAATGGAATAGACATAGCAAGAGGTAAGGAGTGCTACGATTCCTGTGATGGGAATAGGCAATAAAAGCAGAATCTCTTTTAAATAACCATCAGAGGGAATGGTGATATATCTCCTTAACACTCAGAAGTCATTCAGTGCAAGTGAAACACTAAGGCGTTAGAGAAAGGGTCAGGCAGAATGTTGCAATGCTGAGTAAAATAGAGAATCCTAAAATTACCCACCATTAGTCTAGATCAGGGTCTAGGTATGTAACAAGGTATTTCATCTGCACACAATCAGTTGGGAGTTTTTGCTATATTAATGGCAATTTATGTCCTTTGGAAGAAATTTCATGAATGAAATAAAACATGAAATGAAAATAGGAAGAACATAAAGGAGTGCTGTCTATGAAGCTCTGCAATCTTTGAAGGAAGAGTCCTCAGTAAGAAATAAAACCCTACCTAATTGTTTCTGGAAATTATGGGCTACTCATCTCTTAATGTTATGTTGCATTTAAACATTTATGTGATAAGCAAAGGGGTAAAAGCAAAGAATATTACTGGTGAATGTCGTGCAGGCTGCTTATAGAAAGTAGATCCTCAGTAGATTTATTATAAGGGAAATTTCCCATAGCATCTTGGATAAATCCAGATAAAAAATTAAATGAAAAACGTTAGGCTGAGCATGATTTGATATAGACAGAAAGGTAGCTGAAAAATGCTGGAGCCAAGCCTTGCTTCCAATACTTCTTAACATTTCAATTCTGAGCATTATTTAAGAAATAGCAGGTACAGTAAACAACATACCACACAATAACTTTGGAGGCAGTTATCATAAAGATACCAGGAAATCGCCTCGCACCGAGGATAGCAATGGCAGTTTAAAGAAATGTGGCCTATAAACTAGAGAAGTGCTTTGACAGGCAAAAGTTTACCAAAGCAGAGCACTTTTGTGGAAAGATTGGAGGAGCAGGTAGGAAAGGCATGAGAGATGGAGATGTGTATTCAGTGGAGGATGCTAAACCTGGCTTTGGCAAAATAAGCCAATGGACCCAATAGCCCCTGAAATTCCAGTCTGAGCATCATGCACAGAGATGAGACAGGTCCCAGGCATATCTGTGCATGGGAGCTTTGGTAAAAGCTGAGAAAAACATGTGGTTGCTGTATTCACTGTTTAAGAAAAAGAAAATAAAAGAAAGAGTGAGTACTTCTCTGTTTTTTTTTTGTTTTTTTTTTTTTGTTCTACTTCCCTCTAACTAAATAATGGAAATTATTAGCGATAAAAAATTACCCAGAAATTTACATTATAGTGCAGACTCCATGCTGAAGGTCACTCTAGGAATACGTAGACATATCGAGATTAGGCAAATTGTGTATTTACTGGAAGTACCGAAGTGATCTTTGAAACATGAGAAACAAAGCTGGGCAGCCATCAACTACATCACAAAAGGTATCAGAGCTGAACAAAACATTTTACATCTCTCAATGACAGTTTATAACAGACGTGAAACTGTTTCATACTGCCAGTGATGTTTCTATTGCTTTTAGGACTATTTTTCTCTTTTTCTTTCCTGTTTTCCAAAATCAGAACATGTTCAGTCTGTTTTCTTTCCTCTCCTCTCTCTCCCTTCATTTCCCTGGAGAAATAAAACAGAAGAAACCTAAAATCCCCAGCTCCTCAGGTCTCAGCCTTCTTAAGGTTAACTTTTTTTTCCTTTTTTTTTTTTTTTTAAGTCACAGTTCTGAGGAAAAGAAAAGAAACATTTACCAAAAAACTGATTACACAAATATTTGGATGACAATGCTGTCACCAGCTTGAACTCACAAAGGTGGCCGCTTGGCACTTCTAACCCCAGGAACAGTAACTGGTAATTCCTGAGACTGCCACTGCATCGCTTAGGCTCAAACAACGCCTCCTTTTTTCCAAGAAACTGCATAAATTTGTAATGCCACCCCCACCCCTCTCTCCCCTGGGTACCCTCAAAATGCCCAAACATATTTTGGCAGTCTTGGAGCCTCTTAAGGCACGTAGCAAGGGCAGCAGTGCTCACGGTCAGGCTCATTCGCCTTTTGCTTTTCCAATTAAAAAGTGGAGCCCTGACCTTTAAAAAGGAGAAGAGTAAAAGACTTCATGAATCCCTTGTGACTGACACGGATTTTACAGGGCAAGCATAAAAGAGACAGGTAGTAGCATAAAACCTGACCTACAGAGACGGGTAACTGTGGCAGGCAGGGCCCTGTTTGGCTGGAAAACTCTGCTTTCTTTCTTCTGAGGTATGGCTTTATCTTCCTCGACTGCTGTTTCCTGCTGCCCATCCAAAGGTGGGCAGGACTGCAAGCCTTCCAAGAGAGAATGCTTTTCAGTGTGGCTGTGGCAAAGCTCAAAGAACCCACTTTTCATCAATAGTTTAATACCACTATTAAACTACGCATGGGAGAGCAGAAAGGTTTTGATTTGCCCCCCACTCCCCGGGGGTCTCTCAAGCAGAGGTGCTGACTGCAGATGTTTTTGCAAATTTTTTAAATACTAGATGCTCCCAAGAGCTTACTTGTATAGATACCATTTTTAAATTGATAATATATCCTCTACGGTTGCTGCTCATCGTGTTCTCAACTTGTCAACAGAAGAGCACAATATTTTCGTGGAAATTTTTTAGGCTTGCATTGGAAAGCAAGAAGATTGTTGCTGATCTTGAAAACTGGGCTAGGAGAAATGCATGTGCTTTAAAAAACGTCCACATTTTACCTGTAAACTTGTTAGGCACTGCATGCAGTACACTAGGGTTTTAGTATCGAGATCTGATTGTTCCAGGGAGCTTTCTTTACTGGCCTGGTTCCCCCTTTACTCAATAACCTATCTGAAGGTTTTAGCACCCTCAGAAATCCTCTGTGCACGTCTCTCCTAATGAAGCCAGTGGGGGACAGAGGCCACGATGACGGTGGCTAGTTTGAGAAGCAGCATCTTCAACTCCCCCTGAAAAAGGCCTAAATAAAACCGCCACGTTCTTTAGCAGATGGATGAGCACGCACGCAGAAACGAGCAGCTCGTGCCTGAATTGGCAAAGATACAGCATTTGTAGTTTATGTCTGAAAATTCATATACTTGAAAATAGTTGGAATGTCAGGAATCGTTTCAGACCTTTAAGTAAGCTAAAGATGACACACTTGTCAAACTGTACTTTCGGATTGTTTGAAACCAGCCATTCATGTACTGTGCTGCGTTCGATTTGTAGAGAATAATCAAAAGCTGGAATAGAAAGCTGTTTATAGAGCTCTTGAAGCAACAGCAATGGCAACAGTGCTATCAGATTTTAGGTGCGCTGTTTTTTTTCTGTCACCTGTAACCACAGGGCACGAGTTCAGGCAATGTGCTGACACTTTCTGATGCAGCAGTTGTGTCAGCTGTACAGCACGGAGGTGTAATGCAGCATCACGAGCCACCTTCAGCTCAGCGTTGCTTTTGTTTCCCATGTAATAGTTTGCAAAGAAACGGCAGAAGAGTTGCATTTATTATGGCACCACGCACAATAATCATCGTCATTTAAAGTGTAATTTGGAACAAAAGCTTCTCTCTGAGGTGAGGTCCCTCGGTTCATGGCTGTAAACATCACGTGCTGTTTTCGGCTTTGAAGAAAGCCTTCCACAGCACAATCGTAAATTCTGCTGGGGTGAGTGTTTCATCTCCCAGCTTATCAGTGTGAGCTTTGTCTTTGCTGATAAAAACTTGGCTAATGGCCTTCAGATATTCCAATGGCTTTTCTCGGAAAGATTTGAGAGCTGGAGACAGCCTGAATGGTGGGTAACTGCTACGCTAGCAAGACTGTAAATGACAGAACGGGTACAATCATCAGATAACAAAACCTAGATTAGGTCTGCCCTGCTTCTGTAGGCTTCAGTTTTGAGGATCTAGTTGAAGCAGTGATTTCAGGTTCAGAGATTTTTATTGTCAGACCATGCCTGCCTTGCTCTGAGGGAAACGGGAAACCTGAAAATGGACTACACTGGATTACTCCCAAAGAACCTGAGAAACGTTTCAGAGAGATATGAAACAGTACCATTTACAGGGCTATTGACAGAGTTTCATCTAATGCAGTTATTGTGAGTTTTGCCTAAAGTGCTGAAAGGTTTTTGTCTTTGTGAGGTACTATTCTGGAGGACAGAGTCATTCATGAAGCTTGGTTACTGGCCCACCATAAAATATTTTCCTTATATTTAGCATCTCAGATTTGAATAAATTCTCATTTTATTTCCAAATTTGAAGAAAACTCCTCTTTGAAGCATTGTTTTTGGCCGGCATCATCTTCTACCAGGCCAATATAAAGCCTGCTGAGAAAGGCTACCCACTTGCTCTTTAGGTAAATCAGCAGCATTTCTACTGATGGTTGGGAGCGTTCCAGTCGTGAAGATGCTGACAATGTTCCACAGAAATCTGTGCTTAAATTCAGAGACATTTCACAAGATTTGACTTCTTCTTTGAAGCTTCTGTTACTTCCAGGAGACGAAGTCAAGCTAACATGTTTGCTTTATAATGCTACAACATTATGGCAAGTTAATACCAGCTATTGATCCAGTATCATGGGTAAATTTTTGCCACAAGAAGTGTTGGTAGGAGAACCACTGACAGAAGTGTAAATCCGAGTGTCTGTGTATAGAGCACTGCTGTGAGTTAAGCTACAGTAACTGTTGGGCTTTTCAGATGTTTTAAATGCTGATTTAAATGATTTTATTCACTCTTCCTGCCATAGAACTTGCATCCAGCACATCATCTCAATGTGAATGCTATTTCTTCAGCTTGGGGTAGCTGATGAGGGGTAATTGCTAAGCTGGTGTGCCTTGATTTTATGTTTGAGACCTAAACATGCAGAAACCAGGCTGCTTATCATCAACCAGGAAATGCAAATTCCAGGCCAGAGTGAGTGAGGGGCTGTAAACTTAAACAGGAATGTCTCCTGTATTAAAGAACAAGACTTTTGGCCTTTCCATGATTAATAAACCAAGCAGAAACACAACAATTAAAATGGAAATGGAGATAGAAATAAAAAGACATATGTTTATGTGGACAGTGGGATGACTGTGTTGTCATTTTGGCAGCTTTCACTTCTGTCCCATGGAGGAGGCCATGCTCATGGTACAGCTAGCCCAGGCACAGTGCTGCTAAACTGCTAATGAGTGTGCCTCTCTCGCAGCCTAGACAGCCACCACTACTTTCTCTCTGCTGCATCAAATATATCTTCCTTCAAACAGAGTTTATGTCTTACTCTAAAAAAATGTGGGAAAAAAAAAAATCAATTGGAAGTTGTCTTTTTGGTTTGGTTGTGGGTTTTTTGGGTTTGGTTTTTTTGTTATTGTGGGAAAAGCGTTGTTTTGCTTTGTATGTCCCCTTTTCTGGCACTTCTGTGTTCTCCATCCCTAAATACTGTCGAGGCAAACACTTAAGAACTGAAATTTCAGTCTGAAAGACTGATACGTGGCACACTGATAAGAAACGGAGCATGGGCAATATATAGTGCTCAGGACCATTGTTTGTAGCCTACATCACTGTTGTGTTCTTAAGCAATACTGTAAAGTGAAATTCCAAGGTAAGTTCAGGATGCAAATATACCAGGTAAGATGAGCTGATTGATAAGAGTGCAAAGACATCAAAAGAGAAAGCTGTGTAAAGAGGAAGAAGGTGATGTCATTTCTTGCTGACATGGCCTTCCCTTGTCCCTCTGTCTTTCTCCCTTTATATTTGTTCCATTTTGAATACAAATTAGTTTAATAAAATTTCCCAGCTGAGATACAAAACATTTGGAAAGGATTTTAAAATATACCATGCAGCTGAAATGTCATGGTTAATTTTAAACTGCAGCATGCAGCTAATATCCTCTGGCTATTTCAGTGGTACAGAAGATTGTAATTATTCACCTGTTAAAGTAAATGCGGGTTTAACAAGTCTGATCACCGTTGAAAAGGAGGAGTGGACAGGACAGGCAGGCAGATGCTGTCTCAGTATGTCATCTGTGAAGGATGCCTTTGTAGCTCTTTGGGAGCTATAAAGAAAAAAGCCTATAACATAAAGTGGGCTGTTTCCTGTAATAGTAACTTTTTCTAGCTCTACCTTTGACAAAGTCTTCCCAGCTTTGTAGCATTGCACCAGAGACAGTGCTAGAGCAGTTCCCAGCTGGTATAACTTATCCTTTCTTATGGAGATGAAAAATAAGTGAGATGACATAATAATTGCCATCAGTGGTGACTAAACCACTCTTTCGCAAGCGCTACCCCAATATTGTCCTTACAGCAATGGCTGTTTTCTGCTTCCCCTCATCAGCAGTTTGCCATTTTTTTGCCTTTGATCAAAAATTTATAGAGCCTCATTCACCAAGCTGTTAATTCCTGATCGCTCCTATCCCTTGAGCTTCAGTGGCATTAAAGAGGAGCTTTGCAACTCTAAGCGAGGCTTGCGGCTGTCCTCGGGCCAGATGGAGGGATGGGGAGCCCTCACTTGGGTCTTTGCCTGGAGGTCAAGAGTTGGTCCCTCTCCAAGATATACTGGTACACCAGTGTCACTGCAAGAGGGCTCTCTGAAATCCTTCTCTCAGTGACATGTGTCCATCCCTTGCTGATTTTGTTCAGCAGAGAGAGGAGATCAGGTCTTGGACTTGAGCTGCACTTCACTAGGTAACGGCTTCAAAGCATAAGCTGTGTGAGAAGCCCCACGTGCCTTGCAGCATGCCCAGGACACGTGGTGTTTGGGTTTTCACTTTAGCTGCATGGCTTTAGGCCACATCAAATATGGGAACATTGTGTCACACTAGGAGATGTCTTCTGCCATGAATTCAGTGAAACGTAGAAAATTGAGCTGTCCCCTCATAGTGGCTGGAAAATTTCTCATCTCCTGAGACCTAAGCTCCAGTAAAGGCACTTAGCCATCTGCTTTTGCCCAGTGTTACATATCCTGCTGTTTCAAAAGTAATGTTCTATACCATCTCTACTTTAATTTTTGTATTTAAATTTTGTTTTGAGAAAAACACCTTGATCTTCCTTCAGTCCACACTGATCTCAGCTGGGAAGTTTAAAAATCTTTCTCATGGGAGGCTGTGCCCATGGAGAGGTAAAGAGAAGGTTGCTCAGCAAAATCGTGTCACTTGCACACGGAAGGTAAAAAGCACTTTGAAGTGGTAATGAAGTAAGTTCCTGCTGCCTAACAGAATGCTTTGATAAGATCGTATTCGTTGGGACAGTACTTATCAGAAGAGCTATAATTCATTTTGTGGAAACAGAGATCCCAATGGAAAGTAGCTGGATGGGAAGATCTACCTGTTCACCTTCGTAACAAAATGCATCCTCCTTCCTTTGTGCATTTCCTTTGGAGAAGCAGGTGGTGGTCCTGGGCCATCTTCCATCTACACAGCATCTGAGTTCACCGATGGCTTCAGATCCAACAGCAGATTATAATGTTATGTTTTTCAGCTTATGCGCGGTGAACCTCTCAGTATTTCCTTCTCTGGGGAAAACAAAATGTACATTTGATAGGTGAGTGGAGAGCTCATACGTGTCCCACACTAGGAAGTGATAGCGGTGTCACACCTCTCCCGTTCTCCACAGTGTGCTCAACCCATCCACGTTTCCAAAGTCTTGTTCCTTTATCTGGTTCTTGTGGGTTTTTAATCTGAGATGCACCTTGTGCTCTCTCTGGGCTCGGTTCAAATATTTTACGGAGGAATTTATTTTTTGGAAAAATGCAGGATGGGTGTCTGTCTTACACCTCACTCTGCTTTGGCCCCGAATATTACTTTATCTGACCTCTATTTTTCAATTTGCCCAGCTTAGTAAATCCTTCTGGCAGAGTGCTGAAAGCCATCAGACATTTCAGATTCAGGGCAGCACACCAGCCCCTCAACAACTTCAAGCCATCCAGTCTCTTAGGTAGTGAAAATGATGAAAGCAATGACAGATGGTAGCTTTCCAGACAACGGAGCCATTTGTGGAAAAATCAGATTTTTAAAGTGACTGAAGCAGTTGGAATGCTTCGGGACAACCAAGAACAAACATGGGTAACATGCACAGTGTATTGTTAAAAAAAAAGGAAGCTATAGAGTGAACTTTAGCTTTTTACGTACTGATTCTGTTGGTTTTGAGGCTTGAAATGAATCACTGTGGGGATGGTCAAATACCCACTTCAAAGAGGGGACAAAATGCCAGGACAGCTCTGGAGTTTTCCAGCACATTATGGGCTGTAAATTCCCAGTTTCACTAACCACATAGCTACTGGCATGCTACAGAGGTAGGTGCAGTAAAGACCCTTGTGATTTCTAAAAAGAAAATATTAATGTGAACCTCAGCTACTCATAACAAGCTGCTGATAAAACAGACACAACTCAGAGGTTTTAAGAAAGGACATGATGGTACGATATTGTCTAAGGGCCCTAAAGGGAGCCATTGAATTCCCTGAACATGAAGATACCTAGTGGCTTAGAAGGATGTGGTTTTAAGCTACCAGACTTGGGCTGTGGCCTCAAACACCAGTGTCTGTGGTGCCATGGTATGGACAGGAGAACAGTCTTGTCCTTCCACATCCTTCCCTCCTCCTGCAGGCACAGTGGGTTGCTCACACCTGCTTCCAAGGGCTCTTTCTGGGCCTGTCTTGAATTTGCTGGGAGAAGAAGTGGGGTAGCAGAGGCTGTTTTCCTCCTCGTGTTTCCACGAAGTGAGCATGGCTGGCCATGTTTCATGTCCACCTGGTACCAGGTTGTACTGGGTCTGACTGAGCTGGAGTTAACTGTCCCCATAGCAGCCCTCCCAGTGCTGTGCTTTGCACTGGGAGCTGGAAAGGTGCTGATAACACACCCATTGTGGCTGCTGCTGGGCAGGGCTCGCACAGAACCAAGGCTGGTTTTTCCCAACATTCCCCCTGCAGTGGGATGGGGGGGACAAGACCCTGGGAGGGGACATGGCTGGGACAGCTGACCCAAACTGACCGAAGGAATAGTCCGTACCATATGATGTCAGCTGAACTATAAAAGCTAGAAAAAGGAAGAGGGAGGGGGAACATCCACTTGTCCTCCAGAGCAACCGCTACGTCTTTGGAGCCCTGCTTTCCGACAAGGGCCAGCCAGTGCCTGCTGAAGGGAAGTAGAAAAGAAATCTTTGTTTTCTTTTGCTTCCATGCATGGCCTTGCTTTGCTTTTCATTAAACTGCCATTGTTTTAACCCACAAGTTTCATGTTATTTTCTTCTCCCTGGTTCATCTGAGAGGAGGAGAAGGGGAAGTGATAGAGCAGGTTGGTGGGCACCTGGCATCCAGCCAAGGTCAATCCATCACACAGGAGGAAAGTCACCTTTCCGGGGAAAACGCTCCCTTGGTTAACACAAAGGTGGATGAAGTTGCAGCGGGATAATGGTGCTGAGGCATATTCCCATACACGAGGAGGAGGAGGAGGAGGGCAGTGGCTCAGCTGCTGCAGAGAGAGTTTGTCCCCACAGCAGCCCTGACAGGATGGAACAGCTTTGTGTCTTCTGCCTCCGTATTTAATCACAGGGGGAGCTGAGTGGTGTCAGGGGGGGTGAGAGCTCACAAATCACAATGGGCATTTTTTTGCTCCCACTCCGTGGGGTTGCAGCAGTGTGACAGCTGTTAACAACTTCCTGCTTGGGTAAATTATATCAGACACTGCTCTGCAAAGGTTGCTGTAATGACTTTTTAACAAGAATTTATCCAGGAGCCGTGACACGGAGCGTAAGTAATTGCAATCATACGGTATCTGTGTCACTGATGGTTTCTGCTGTTTCGTAATAACTACTATAATACCATGTATAATTGGAAAGAAATACAGTACTTTTCTGCTTCCTTAAGAATAAGAAGTGATGCTGAAACAGGGAATGGCCCCTAAAATCCTGCTGCGTATTCATGTAAAGCTATGTAGTATGAAATGCAATCTTTCTTATCCAATCCCATCTAACCTAATGTTGCACCTGTGAAACTACTACCAATTGTCTCTGCTTCTGAGTTAATTTTGTTGATCTCACTGTAATAATCTACCTTGTAAATCATTTACTGCGTTGGGTTTGTGAGAGAAGCAAGAATGACTCTGGACACGCGTCTGTCTTGCATTATTAGTGTACGACTCCTCATCCTTGAAAGACTCAGATTTAAAAAGAAGTCAGATTCTGCACACTTACAACTTTCCTTTATTGGTAGTTGAGAATCAGGGATTTATGGGCAAGGGAAAGAGTAATTTTCCTCGCTTTTGTGGGTCTAGCTTTCCAAAGAAGCTACACTCGTGCTATTGCTTCTGGGAACATCTGCATTTAAATCAATCACAGCACAGTAATGCTATCTGCCAATAATACACCTTCTCTTTCACCAGGGAAAGTATGTCTGGTGTGTGTCAGTAAAAGGAGGTCACTGAAAAAAAAAAATAATTAAAATGCTGAGGCAGGAAAGAAAGCAATGTCTCTTACTGTGGAATAACTTAATAGTGCTCATTTAGATCTGAGTCAGACCAGGTTTTCTCAGACAAAAAGAACCCAGTAGGTTGAACACTGCTCCTGGCCTGGGGCACAGGGTTTTAATCTACCTAGACCCTTTATGGGTGAATTTCTTTTTAAGGAAAGGCTAGCAAATGAACTGACTCCCACATAACAGATCGTACCTCTTGTGAAACTTGACAGTAGAAATGAGTAACAAACACCTGTTGATTTATTTTTCACAGGCATCGGGGTTACATTTATACCTACAGAGTGTCCAAGACAGAAACTGGATCCTGGAGTGCTGAGGTGTGTACTTCTCCTTCCTCTTCTGAAGATGGTACATCTTGTTTGATGTTTGTATTGATTTAATGAAATATATTCAAATTATTCCTGCTTCTGCATAGTCTGATTTTCACCGATGGTAATCGATCTTGAGTGCACCCATCACTAAGATGTCTCGGTGCCACTTGTGACAGACTTGAACTCATAAATTAATTCCCTGTTACATTTCAGCTGTTGCATAATGCAATAGTGCATTATTTTGCATCATTTTAAATGGAAAAATATTGTGGTTTTAGAACTTGACAAGCAAAATCAGTTCCTTTCTATCCCACATGCCATTAATGTCAGAATATTAAGGAAATTATTTTCAATCTCCACTGTTTTAAAGTTAATTTATCTCCAGCTTAATTCATCATTGGTGCAAAACATACGTAGGGTAGCCAAAAGTTGATACAAAATACATTTTCATGCATCTGGTGAGAAACTGGTGATTCAAGTGCAGAACAGCACCATTTACAACATAGACAACTATTTGCATTGATGGAATCAGGATGCTAACCTGTATTTCTTTTATGCAGCTCTGGTTCTTTGGATGTACTCTGTATTAATTAATAATTACCTTTCTGTTTGCACATTAATGAATATGGATTGCAAACATTAAATAATTTCTAGATGGGCATAATTCCTTGGCCATTATTAAAACAGAAGAGGGTGCAGTGCTCTGGAAGACAAGAGGCAATTCCTGGGGTTACTCAGAAGCGGAACGGGGAGTAGAAGTGACTCGCATTACTGTGGAGTAGCTAGCTATCCATGTCACCCCTGGGAAGAATTCCCTCATTCCTTCCTGTAAGGTACTGAGAGAATCCTCTAGAGTGGCAGTGCTCAGGCAGAAGGGTTTTCAGGCTGGGGTAGGGGTGGTTAGCACCTCTGGCATGCCAGGGCAAGCACTGTTGCCTCAGGAAGGCTGCTGGGACCCCCCCAGGAACCTCCATCTATGGAACATCATTCCATGAGCAAGGCTTTGGCCCCAGGTAACACCAGTGTCTGCAGTGAGGGTTGTTTTTTTTTTTCCTGGTTATATACAGCCCTGTGACAACTCCTCCCCCATGACCTCTGCTTCCTACATATGGGTCCTGGCCTTTCCCTCACTGTGTTTTAGGCAAACCTTATCCATGTTTTGCAGTGTGTGTGTCCTGAAAGCCCCGAACTCTCAGTACATCCTCTGCAGGGAAAGGGGTTAGCTGCAGATCCATGACACCAACCCTTCTTTTCTGAAAAAAAAAAAAACCCTTTAAGTAAATGTTGCTAAGAGCATACTGGCCTCAGCTGTTGGAAACAGCAGCCTGAGTCCAACTTTTCTCCACGAAATGTGCCTCCGAGGCCAAACCAAGCTCCAGCTGCAGCTGGGGCTGGCCAGTCTGTGCTTCTTTCCCCTTGGCTGGTCAGTCCCTAAGCAAGCTCAGGTCGCACCCATCTTTCAAGGGCAAGGCAGAGAGATTAAAGCAGTGCTGGTAAGATCCCAGACAGTGTGAAGCCTGCAGCTGGTGCCAGTGGGGCAGGATTTAGCCCACAGCTGCTGGGTGAGGTGAGAGCAGCTTCCATCTGGTGGGACTATGCCAGCAGAACCTCTGCTTGTCCTCCTGTGACTTTGGTGGGGAGGAGTTATTATGAGAATGCCCGGAAGGATTTAACAGGAACACTAGGTTTTTGATTAAAAGTACACACAGTTTCATTTCACAGTGTTTGAAAAGATGTTAACGTAGAAGGATAGAAGAAGTCCCACTCTTAATAAGGAGTAGTTTGTTGCTGCTTTTGGTACACGAACTAGGCAGGAGTAGTGAATGCTCTGAGAAAGGCTTGTAAAGACACTGTGTCCCTTCCTGAATTTGCTGGTGTAAGGCCTCCCCCTCCCCAGTAAATGCCAGGTAGCTCTTTAGAGTGTCTTACTGGTATTTCCAGGCTGGCAGTCATCTTACTGATAAACCCCAGGCTGGCAGTTAAATCACACTGGCTGCAATAAATCAGGGTCAGCAATAGTGAAAGCTCACCTGGGAATTTGTCTAATAAGCACAGCAGGCTGTGGGTTTCTCTTGCAGTGATTAAGAACCCGTCCCCCTTCCAGCCTTGCACCAGCACGCTGCTGGAAGCTGCTCTCGGTGCAGGGGGCTGCGAGCCCCTGGGGGCAGGAGGGAGGGGAGCAGGATGGCTCATTGACTCTTGACTTAGAACATCAGGGGGCCACAAGAAGGGCTGGCTCCTTCCCTGAAGGGTGTGTGCAAGTCTGAGGACAAGGCTTCTGCGCCAGAGCCCAGCACAAGAGGCTCAGCACCCAGCGTCCCCTCACCTTTCATCCTTTGGCTTCACAGACAGCGCCCGGGGTCCACCGCAGGCTCTTTCGCAAAGTGCACAACCTTATTTCAGCCTTCCAGAAACCCAACCAAGGCATCGTGACGCCCCTGCAGCACCCAGTTGTCGTTGTCAACCATGAGAAAGACAAATACCCCCCAGGTACTCGTGGGCCGGAGGGAACCTTGGCTGGGGCTGAGCAGAGCCTTCCATGATGGTGGGGATAGAGCCCTTAGACTTAGTTTCAGCTTTGACCCGAACTAGCAAGTGGGGTGACATTGGCAAACATCTATCCCAATTTTGCTACCCTGTGATCGAGATGCTGGCTCTCGGGTGCTCTTTAGGGACAGGGCCTGTCAATGGAACGAGAAAAATGGATTTTCAATATGTGTTCTTGAGTGCTCTGCTGGTGGTGGCCACCTTCCCTCCCCAGTGCCCTCACTCTGGTGGGTACAAACTTTCTGACCCAGCCATGTCCTTGTGATGTTCATCCTTTCCTATCCGTGTGATTATTTCTCTTAGGGAGAAATGAAGGCCATGACTTCCACCTGCAGCCATCATGAAGACAATTCCTCAAGCATGGCATAACCATATCTTCCAGTGTCTCCTCTCGTCCGCGCGCTAGAACAGAATGATTTATATGACAGTTAATACAACTCCATGAGTTTTCCTGTAACATTTGCAGAAATGTGTAGTGCATAGAATTTCTAGCTCAAAATTTAGAATTTTAAAGGTTCAAGATGTTTTGCATCTAGGTTGGGTTTTGGGGTTTTTTTTGTGTGTGTTTTGGGTTTTTTTTCCTAAGAGAAAGAAATCGATTACTAAATAGTGTAATAGCTTTTATTTTTCTCTTTGTACTGTCAAATACAAAATGTTTTTCACTTCAGGATTAGTTCCTAATTAGTAATTAGTTAGTAATTTTACATAACTGAACTTTGGACTCTTCTCTACTTTGTTCTGGTTGCCATATATGTAGAACTGGGCAAGTCCCCCTTTATAGCCTTAGGAAATTGCTTGCATTTAAGTGTCCTTGCCTTGGACGGGCTGTTTGCCTAACATTCATACAGGTCCTGAAGACATTCCAGAAATGGCACCAGGAGTATCACTGCTAATTGCTTTCCCATCACAACAGGCACTCTGCCCTGTAACAGGGCAGCACTTCCACCACTGCCTGGGTGGACAAAAGCTGTAGTTTGCACAAATGATCAAAAGCTTCAGCAATGCACCGAGTAACAGAGAAGAGCCAGTGGAGTGGGGAATGCCATTGTTTGTTTTCGGCTGCTCTCTGTACTTGACACAAACGACCCCTGCATACAATTTAAAAAAAAATTAAATAAATTATTTTTGCATGACTTTGTCTGCTTTTATGTGTTTACTGCTGTGTGTGTATTGGGTCTGTCTGAGCTGGAGTTAACTGTCCCCATAGCAGCCCTCCCAGTGCTGTGCTTTGCACTGGGAGCTGGAAAGGTGCTGATAACACACCCATTGTGGCTGCTGCTGGGCAGGGCTTGCACAGAACCAAGGCTGGTTTCCAACATTCCCCCTGCAGAGGGATGGGGGGACAAGACCTTGGGAGGGGACATGACTGGGACAGCTGACCCAAACTGACCGAAGGGATAGTCCATACCATATGCCGTCAACTGAACTATAAAAGCTAGAAGGAGGAGGAGGAGGGAGGGGCATCCACTTGTCCTCCAGAGCAACCCCTATGTGTTTGGAGCCCTGCTCCCCAAAGAAGGCAAGCCAGCACCTGCTGAAGGGAAGTAGAAAAGAAATCTTTGTTTTCTTTTGCTTCCATGCACGGCCTTGCTTTGCTTTTCATTAAACTGCCTTTGTCTTAATCCATGAGTTTCATGTTATTTTCTTCTCCCTGGTCCAGCTGAAAGGAGGAGGAGGATTGGGGGTTGAAGTGATAGAGAGGCTTGGTGGGCACCTGGCATCCAGCCAAGGTCAAACTACCACAGTGTGTCTCCATGCTGCTGCTGGGCTCCTGGTGGACAGGGTGGAAGCTACAGGACTCACTGGCTGTGCAGGGTTAGCGTGAGGCTACCAGAGAACTCGGAGTACAAGCCTTTTACACTCAGGGTCTAACAAGCATGCTGGAGGTGCTGTCTGAACTGACAGGCAGTAGGAAATGCTTTTGATGAGCCTGGATGTCCTACAGCCCTCTTGTTTCAGGAGCTGGTACTGTGTCTGCACTGCAGCCACAGTGGTAGACAGGGGCCAGGCTCCCACTGTGGGTTTCTGCCAGGCAGGCTTGGGCATGCTCCCCTAAGCTTTGGGAGCCACCCCAGCCCTGGCGCAGGGACAGTGGGCTCTGTCTGTGAGGGGGATGCATCTGGGCTGGCTGGCAGGGTTTGTGACACCACTAGTCACCCTTCAACCTGCACAAATGGTCCTGACCACCAAAAAAGAATATGTGATTCTTTTGTGCTCCCTTCCAAAGCACAAGATTAACACTGATTGCAAATGGATTACAAATATATACATATATTTTAAAAACCCAACTCCTAAACACTGTATGCCCACCTTTGGGTTGCTCTGGTTAAATGTTTCATGCCTATACCTCTGACCATACTATCCTGCACAGCTTTGGAAGGCTGAAAACATTTCTGAAGGGGGAAAGAGGCTTTTCCAGAAACACCAGGCTACAGGCACAGGAGAACGAACCCAATGGAATTCCATCAGACCCAGCCATCGATGGCTTGGTGGCACAGGGAGAGGCACCGCAGCTGCTGGGGGCAGGTGGTGGTTCCTGAGGCAGCAGCCACCTACCTGCAATAGCCCCACTGTGTTTATCTGTATATGCATCCAGCTTGCTTCCAGTGAGCTGAAAACAAGGCAGGATCCAGGATACATCAGTGAAGTAGATGATGGGTGGAGGGTTTCATTTAAGATACTGCTGAAGGACACACACCCACCCCTATATGCAAAGAGCCACAGAGCTAAATGGGCTGCAAGTGCAGGAGCCAGCAAGGTCAGGATGCTCCGAGCTGCATTTGATAAGGCTGGAAGGTTTACTTTCCCCCCCTTGCTCTAAGTGGCTCTATTTGTGTGTAAGAGAGTGAGTGAGCCAGTGCAAGCACTAAAACATTTTCCATGAAGCACAGTATGTTCCTTGTAACCCATCGGTGGGAATACATGTAATAAATCAACAGCCCCATCATAACAGGGACCAGTGGGCAATACTGCTGCAAAGCTGTGCCAGTTTTAGTTCATTAGTCAGCTGCTGGCTAAATGAAGGCTAATTTTCTTTTCCAGTGAAACGTCCCAACCCCTCTTGACTAGTCACATGGTATTTTTACACCCCGTGCATGTGTTGCTCTCTGCCTCCTTGTTTCATATGCTTGTTGGTTGAAACAGAGGTCTTCAGACAGTGCTATACAGTGGAAAATCCAGCAGGATTTACGCTTTAATATGATACTTAAGAGATGGGGGGGGCTTTGCTTTGTTTTTTTAATCATTACATAATTCAGCAAACTCTACCCATGGAGCTGCTGAACCGCCCATGACCAGCACAGAGTGAAAATTCACAGCACCAGCTGCTTTGCTGAAAAAGTCATGCCCATCAACCCTTTCCCTCCTCTTCTGGGCCTCAAAGGTTTCCCAGCTTGCTGCATGTCTGCGGCAGCTGGTCCCTGGTCATTCCTCTACAGGTCTGTGCTCCTGCAAACCACCCTGCCCTGAAACGGCCCTGCTGGATGCTGGCAGAACGTGTGTGTGCTCCCGGGCATCCTGCGGGAGCCCTTTTGCTTTCTAAGTGCTGGGTCTAAACTCCTGGTTTACCTGGGTTCTCCTGGGAGCAGGAAAGAGTTTGCTCAGAAATGGTTTGTGGCAGATGCTGGCACTGTGGTGGGGATAAATGCAGTGGGAAGCACTTTGCCCAAGGGCTGTTTCCTATAGAAAGGCTCTATTTCCTTCAAGCGAAGGCTGAGGCTGCCAGTGCCGCCTGTGGAAATCCCGTGGCACAAGACCAGCAGCTGCCTGGCCACTCTGCAGTGCAATGAGCTGAGGATAACTGGTTTGACTATGGGTGGCTCCAGCAGTACATTGCTCTGATTAAAAAACCCACCAAACATAAAATAGGCCAGAAGATGCCATTTTTGTTTAAAGCTGAGACTGTTGTTTCAGTTTCCGATGTAAATTATTAAGACAGAGGCTTGTTTATGTTGTTTCTTTCGGGTACCCAAGGGCCTGGAATTGCTGTAGGCTTAAACAAGGTGGAAACAGAGAGAAAAGCTCATGGTACCCGTGGGACTAGGAGTTGATGTTTAGTTATGGGAACAGCAATATGGAAATTACACTGATTTCATGCATTGACTGAGGTGTGAAGAGCTACAGCTCCTTTTAGTGAGCTGTAGCTGCCTTTTGTAGGCATGACTTCAACCAGATAACATCTAATCCCACCATTTCTGCCTGGTTCCAGCCACACTAGGACACAGCCCCACACTGCTGCAGTTGCTTTGCCCTGAGACTCCCCACTACCCTCCTGCCCCTGGGTACCACAGCCCTGGCTCCAACAGCTGATTTTGCAGCTCACTGCAGGGACTCTGCATCCCCTGCCCCAGCTCTCTCTTCTCTGCCTTCTCCTCCCCTCTGCAGTGAATGATCCTGGTTTGGCCTCCCTAGCTACAGCTGTGACAGCCCTCCTGCAGCACTCAATCAATCCCATCTCCCACGCTGGTTTTCTTCCCTTTTCTACCAGAGGACCCCTCTGGCCTCGCTTCTTTCTTATCCATCCAACACAGCTCTTCAGCCTCAGCCCTCATGCTGGGTTACTGCCCAGCCCAGCTGCTCCCATCTGTTCTTAACCACATAACCTTTCCTTTAGCCTTAAACGCTGCTTTTGCCCCTCCACTTCACGGTCTCCTCTGCCCTGCTGCATGTGCTGGGCTTTTTACTTGTCCTCATGTGCACGTTTGTGCACGTTCATTATCACCTTTTTGCTCTACGGAATATGCAGGTGTTTAAACTTTGCTCCTCATCCCCTACCACCACGTCAGCTTCACCCACTCAGTTCCTGGGAGTGCAAAGGCATTCAGCAGGTTTTTTTTTTCCTCTCCCACACTTGTTCTGATGAAATGTAATAAACTGTACACAGGAACTGCCTGTGACTTCACCTGCAGTGAAAGCTGCAGAGCTATAGGTGGGAACTTTGGTGAAACAGAAGTAAAATTAAACCTTGGTAGCAACCCCCTGCTCCTCAACTTCTGAATCGACCAATATTGTCTGAAGCCCTCACCGAGCTGTACGGAAGCACCTTTTGCTGACATGACCAGAATATCCCAAAAATGTGGTGTAGACAAAGACAACATCACACGCCATCAGTTTGCACCTTTATTTTTTAAAAATGAAATAGTCAAAGTACTTTCTTTTTCAAATATCGACACATAATATATTAACTTTTGATATTTACAGCGTGTTGCTGGGATGTTCTTGTAGAAAATGCATGCTTCTGGTCTGAAACCCAGAGCAAAATGCATCAGACCATTTAACTGCAGCCATATAACATAAACCTGTACAGTATCCAGTCACTATTCAGCACAGGAGTTAGAGCAGGAATAAAAAAATTGGGGTCTATTGTTTCCTAGCAACGAGGCTGAGGCCATTATAACACAATTTCTGTAAGATCAGAACCTCTAACTGGTGTTAGACAGAAAGTGAAGATCTTGGCATACATTGTAAACATTTTTACTGTTGATGAGAAAGCTAAAAAGGAACGTTACTTCGACATATATCGTATGCTATGCTTCTCTTCCTCGTTTATTGACACTTCTGCCCGAAGAGTATGAAGATTTTAATGTTTTATTATGGTTCATACAAGTAAAATACTGTCAAGGACACGATCTGATATACTAACATTTATTAAAAGGCTAAAGTCCACCACGAGATCTAAGGAAAAACTGGAAATTGTCAAACACGTTTCCTTAGACAAACAATGGCAGGTGACAAATGCCCGGACAAATCCACAGCGAGTCCGACTCCACCGTTCCCAGTTTCTGCCCAGGAGCAATTCCTCTGGCAGTCAGGGCGCTTTCGACCTGGTCATTTTTTTTTGTATCAAGGAGAGGTTTAAGTAACAGTCAGCATCGGATGGGGAAAACCCTTCCGGCCCTCGGCAGCCGCCTGAACCGAGCGGCACCGTGCCGCGCTCCGGCGAGTCCCCCCGAGCGAGCGAGCGAGCGAGCGAACGCCCGCCGGGGATCTGCCGAGCTCCTTTCGCTCGGGATACAACAGGAGCTCCTCTGCCTAAACCGCTCGCCCCTTCGGAATGGCACCTTGGCTCCCAGCGGCACCGATCGCGCCATTGCTCCCCTCCGCAGAGCCGCTGGCCCTGGCTGTGGGCACGGCAGGGCCTCAGCGGGCCGGGAGCGTGGGGCTGGCACTTGGCGCCTGCTTCGGGAGCGCCCGCGGCCCGGGAGCGAGGCCACGGCTACCGAGCGAGCCTACGACTGAGGGGAGGTTGAAGAGCTCGAACCAAACAGCGGGGGCTGTGTATACCCAGATGCACATTGACCAGTTCATATATATTTATTTGGCTATGTTCTACATAGATATCTATATATATATATTTATACCTTTGAAATGTTCTAGATTTGCTAAATAAATATGAAAGCAAAGGAAACGTTACTCGTACACACTATTGGTTTGGCTGTCATAAAAAATATAGCATGTATTTCTCATGGCAAGTACTTTGCTACAGGATAGTGTGCAACAGTGGTTTTTTATTTATTTTATTTTCCTTTATTTTCCTTTATTATTTTATTTGACTTTATTCTTTTTTTCTCACTTTCAGAACCTTGTTTGCAGTGCAGAATGCTAGCATCAAATTATCTGGTCTAAATAACAGTAAAAATTTCCATGCCATTATTTTTCTTTTCCTCATTTGGGTTAGTGCAAAAATAAAACTTAAAAATAATAATAAAGGAAAACTACAAAAAAAAAAACCCCAACACTGAGAAATTGTTCTAACTACTAGGAGAAAAAAAATAAATGGAGACTGAAACATTCCCTGCCTCCATCTGAGGTTGTTCATGAACAAGATGGTCCAAAGCTACTTTGTTTGCTTAGTTCTCACGAATCACTGCTGGCTGGCCCACGCGTAGCTACGACCAGTGCTCTGTCAGTAACAACTTGTTTCTTTAGCACTGTCATCTCAACACGACGTTTACGTTTAGTTTCCTACATTTCTGCAGCTGTTAGGATGAAGGCAGTTTAGTTTTTGCTTTTGTAACGGGGCCATGTAATGTCACGTGATTCTTCACACATCCATATCCTCGTAAGAAATGTTATTCAAAAATGTACCTTAGACTGCACCCAGGAACTGGGAAAATGCCAAATCTACTTTCAGAGACAAACCTGTAACACATTTCACTCTTTGACCTTTTGGCATAATATGAGAACAACAGTAATCAAGGCAGTATTAAAAAACACAGCTGTAGGTAATACAAAGTGCATTTCCTGCATATAATACAAATATAACTTTAAGAAACTAAAGGCACAAGCTAACTAAATATGTATTACATACTAGAAATGCACAGTTCAAGGTAATTCTAATAGCTTCAAATATTTGTTTATAATGGATATTTAAAGCAGTTTGACAATGATCCTCGTTAGTGAATTGCAAAAAAGTATAATTGCTTAAAATATAAGTAAAATAGACTCTAATATTGACATCTTGGATCAGTGATAAAATACATCATCACGTTTATGAATGCACTCTCTATATACAAATTCTTAAATTATTCTTCCATTGATTAAAAGCATATTAGAGGCTCAAGGATTTGAAGGTCCATTTTTAGGCTGGTGTGGAGGTATTCAAATTCTCCGTGCTTGTATGGAAAACTACAGAAATCAGAGCTGTCAACCCGGGACGTTGCCAGCTCCCAGTTCTGTACGTTAGTTAATGATGAGCCTGATCAAAATGTGTAGGTGCAGATTTTGGTCCACAATCGCCCCTGGCTGGGGAGTAGAGGGTGGTTTCAGGGGCCAGGCTCTCGCTCAGCCTGATCCTGCACCCCCGAAGCTGCGCCGGCTCCCGGGGGGAGCGAGCGAGTCTGGAAAGAGATGCTGATGGTGTGAGGCTGAGACCTGCGGACAAACCCCTGGAGCGGGGGAGGTCAGGTCTCAGGTGCCAGTTCAGGCTCATCTCTAACTTTGGTACAGTCTGCTCCACTTGCCCAAAAACAAGGGAAAAAAAGAAAACTGGAAAGAAGGGAGAAGGACAAAGAAAACACTTCGTTGGCTTCGGTAAATACGAGCAGAAATTGTTTCAATATCTTTAGTACGTTTGTTTTGAGAGAAATGTGCAATAACATCACTGTTACGGATACACAGGCTCTATAACAAGACTTCTAGCTCCCTCTGAAAGTCAGTAAAGGAAATTGTCTACCCGCCCGACCCCGCCCTGTGTGCCCTCCCCACCTCCTGATAATCAGATCTTTTAAAAATGACAAGCTGAAGGAAGGATCACCTACTCTGCTATGAAATATCTGTGCCAGCAGCGCATGATACCTTGGGAAATAAAAATTTCTGTCCATGCAATATAATGCTTTTCTATGTGCTCTAGATAGCGAGCTGAAAAGTGAAGAGTCATCCCCACAATGTTCTACGTGTTTATCAACATATTTACTATCCACACTTAGGTTCACCAACTCCCAACCCACCGATCTTCTTCAGACTCCAAAAAATGAGTAATTCAACAGGATTATTAATTGGAGATGGAAAAAACGCGATGCCTAAACCCAACAACACTGCAATTTCCAAGTGATCTGTGAGAAGATGAGTCCTGGCCCAATGACCGCAGGCAGGACTGATCCTGCACGGCTTTGCTGTCACTGCACCATGCACTCCCAGTGGGGTAACCAGGCTTGTCCCAAAAGCACTCAGTTAAAGCCCAGTTTGGAGCACACTGATGTCAACGCAGAGACTCCTGTTGACCACAGTGCTCACAGAGCCCTTCTCTGGCCACCCCTGATGTGGGGTTGCAGCCCAGCAGCGTGGTCTCCACCAGGAAGATCGTCAGCTCTGCGTGTGCTGCTGGACTCCAGCACAACCCAGTGCCGAGGGAAACCTTGGGAGAGGGGCCCAGAAAGAAACAACGTGGTGCTCGTCACGGAGTGGCTGAGAGGTGGCTACGGCCGAGCGAAGCTGAAGGCCACATGGGACAGCCTTTTACCCACTGCATCCAATACCAGTTGGGCTTCTCAGGTTAGAAAATCCCTTAGATCCTAGCTGTGAGGAATGACGCGTGCGGGGTTGGTGAGCAACTACAAGTTTCCATACACAGTCTGGTTTCTGTACGCGATCCCTTGAACTTACGGGAGATCTCACCGGGATAAAAGCTACCCAGTAAATACGGGTTGCAGAATCAGGCTCTGTAACCTTTCAAATAATTGGTGAATTATTAAACCAACAACAACAAAAAAAGTCGTGTTTCTTTAGGAGAAGGCAGAGCACGCTGCGCTGCCCCCCACCCCGCAGGGCTGCGCGGTGTCCCCCCGGGCACCCCGCGCGCAGCTCTCGGGACTCTGCTTCTGAAATGTTTGAATACTGCCACACGAGAACTAAAAATCGTCACTGGTATCTCTCAAAGAGTTAAACGAACAATATTAAAATACCATCTTCTGTCACATTTAAAGGCAGTTGGATATGGTTTTTTTTTTTTCCTCTATATTTATATATACAGAGTTCTGATCTAGAAAAACCAATACAATAAACCATTTTACGTTTAAAAACAGGCAGTCTTTGGTGACGCAAAGGCAGAGATTTTCTTTGTTACCTTCTGCCTATTTCACTCTGTCTCATAAAGTGAATATTATTGGCACTGTCAGAAAGTTCGAGATACTGCTCCACAGATAAAACAAAATATCCATCGTAGCCTTGTACCCGCCCAGTGCTTAAAAGCTGCTGCTTCTCTCCATCTGTCCATGCCCGAATACCTTCTTCCCCTTCCTGCAGCCGTCTCTGCTCCTTAGTCCAGGCCTGAGCCACGGCTCTCTGCCTGGCTATCTCCAAGACGTGGTTCTTTTCTTCTTCCACCGTTGTTCCGTACCGAACGTTAAAGCAGAGCGCGCCGTGCTGGAGCTGGATGTCGGCGAAGCGTCTAGTCCTGCCACCCATCACCGACGTCATCTGCGACACAGTGACGTTGACGCCGTTCTCCAAGATCCGGCGGCCTCCGGTGTTGCCGATTAGGGCCAGATCTTCTTCCAGCGAGCCCAGCTTGATGAAGTAATGAGTGTCCCGGCCCTCGATGGTGAAATGCAGGTTCTCCAGGTAGTGGGCGTTGTTGAGGATGGCAGCAATGCGCCGGCTATCCTCGTTAGCCACCCCTATAATGTCAGCTGTCACTATACCATCCTTTATAGCGAATTTGATGCCCTTTCCGAACACTGAAGGAACAGCTGCAAACCTCGGCTGCTTCACTCCCTCGTAGCACTTGCCATCGCTATACCTGGGTGTCATAGGAAGCTGATCCAAGGATATGAAGTTTCGGAGTTGCTTTTGTAGCTCACACTGAATACCGAGGATAGTCTGGAAAAGAAAATACCGACACAGTTTGCAGGCAAGGCACCTTGCGGTTCATTAAGAGTGTCTCGTGGACCCTACTGATCTCTTAATTGCTTAGAATGGATCTTCAATTTGTGTGGAAAATGTTGTGCACATCTACAGAGCCTGCACGGGCTTTCTAATCACCTAGGGCATTGCCTTCTGTCTCTTGGACTCTTTCCTCTCCAGAAACAAATGGAAGAAGTGTTTACCACAAATGCTATTTTCCATATTTATTCTTCCTGTTTTTTCCTTCCTCCCCCTTTCATTGTTACTCTAATGGCTGCTCTTTTGACTCTTAGGCATGGAGAAAGCCAAGTCAAACCTGTGTTCTTTCACATGATTGTCTCCATGTGCCTAATTATGTTTTCTATAAAGTAGCATTAAGTTTTTATAGCCCATTCTTTAAGGAAAACAGGCTGTGAAGGTCTCAAGACACTAGAACAATAGTGTTGCAAGTACATCAGATGTGTAGACCTTGCTCCCCATTGAGGCTAAAAACCCCCTCACTCCAACCATCTGCTTTTTAACACGATACCTATCACTACCATTTCCCTGTGCCTTTGTAATAGCTTCTGCAGCATCTCAGTGACAATTTTACAAGGACGTGCTCCTATACCTGGAGCCAGCTCTGACCCTCCAGCCCTCGGCACTTCGTGCAGTCATTCGTGCATAGGAAAAAAAAACCCCAGGTCTGTTAAATGCTATGAACGTGAACTCACAACACTTTGTATTTCTCCCAAATACAGCAGAGGAAAAGCATCTCTTCTCTTTCATCCTTGCAAAACTATTTCTTCGTTAACAGATGCTCATATGGTCAAATGCAAAACATGAACAGCAAATACAGGTAGCTGGTCCTGTTGCAGTTACAGAGATTGTGAGACCCTGATAGCTGCTGCGTGGCTTTTCTTTACTGAAAACAGGCCCTGGAGCAATGACACCCCTCCCCTGACAAATCCATAGTGACATTTCTGGTTTCCTGCAAAGGTCCAGACTCATAAAGCTGGCTATACTCTCTGTGATTTTGCACGGCCTCTTTGTTAACAAAGATCAAAATCTGTTTGAATTTTTTTAATTTCACAAAATTTTGGGTAGCTTTTTCAATTGTTCCACAAGCACTTTTACCCTTTTGCCTGCCCTGTCCCTCAAATTTGGATAGTTTCTCTCTAAACAGCTGCAAAGATCCTTCACTGTGTTGCTAGAAGCTTCTCCTTAAAACTCTCCTCCGCTCTGATGCCAGTACATAATTGGCCACATCAAAGTTTCTAGCACTGTTAGACTATTTGATTTGCCTGTTACGTTGAAAGATACAGTCACGTTGTTTCTTTGGTCTCCAGTATTTTCTAATAAAATTCCTTAATTTAATAGCAGAAGTAGTGGAACCGAGCTTTTTGCTAACCTTTCCAGGATCCCACTCTTGAGTTTTTGTTTGAAGCTGCAGAAGTTCGTACGTTGTCTCCAAAGCTTCTATCTCTGGTTTTGGGAATCCAGGTAGTACATTGTGCAACTGGAAACCAAACAGCTCCAACCAACTTCCGATGTCTACAAAATGAGAAAAGGATGCTGGCAATAAGGCACAGAGATCCTAGGAAAAGTGAGGGTAGTCTGCAGACATCCCAGCTATGCAGAAATAACGATTTCGCATCAATTTATGTTTTCAGTACTGGTTACAGCATTTACTGTAGCAAACAAATTATGTGCTTACAAAACATAGCTATACTCAAATCGAAAGTTTACAAGCTATCTATTTATAATGGAAAAAATTCAAATTAAGCTGCTTCCATTCTTCCCTTAATTTTAGCACTTAGGGAAGCAGCAGAAACAACTATTTATTATTTTCTTGGTTACCATAAAGGCTATAGAAAACAGATCAAGCTCAGTAAGATATTATCTGTTAAAGAAATGACTTTAATATGTGTAAGATTAGAACCAAACGGTAACTTTGGATGTACACAAAAGATATCTAGCCTCGAATCCATACCAGGATTTGACAAAAAGCTGTATTTTCCTGAGAACTGTGTTACTTTTACCTGTCGTGTACTTCGCAACGTCTTGGATTCTGCCAACCGGGTAATTATTTTCAAATGAGTAGAGGTTAAATGGTTGTGGGACAGCATTCAGGTGTTTCCATATATGATGGTTTGGTGTTGTCCACCGACCAGCAATGACGTCATAGTCCCGCTGACCCAGATGAACTAATTTAGTCAGAGAATCATACAGCCCTCCGTGAAAACCAATGATAACCTGGAAATCTGGATTAGTGTCTTGGTAGATCTCTCCATACGGGGTGTACAGAATTTCTTTTATGACTTGGCCTCGACTGCTAAATACAGCTAGAGGTGTTCCAGTGTTATCACAAGCAACATAATATTCTTCTCCACTGCTTAATTCCATTGCAATGAGATGACCTTGAAGATCATAATATAGGGATGTTATTTCTGAGCTCGTATGATTGTACAAGTGAGTAACTCTTATTGGGTTGGAAAGATCAGCATAGAAGAACTGTAGGTGTTGTCCTAGGCTGGACTTGCTTGCAACTCGTCTTCCAAGACCGTCGTAACAGTACTGCACAGTCCAGCCAGACACTTTGTTGTATGCTTTGTTCAGCAGACCGTTAGAGTTGTACTCAAAGATCTCATTGCCTCTCTGCCTGAGAAAACCATCTTCGTCCATTTTATATTGAATTTCTCCAAGTCTGGTAATACGATCTCTCAGATCATATCTCAGAGGAGTGAGGCGAGCGCTGTTTCCATGGCTCAGCAAGTTGATGTTGCCGTTAAGGTCGTAGCTGTAGCGCCACTGGGTTTTATCGTTCACAGACACGGTCTGAAGTTGACCGTCAGCATCGTATTCGTAAAAGTACCTTGTGATATTGGCGTCCACACCCACGCGTATATCACAGATCACCATACGACCCATATTATCGTACTGGATGGTCATCCAGTAAGCGATAGACTTGAGAATTTCATATTGTACTTCAATCACCTGACCATTGGCACTAAAAATTTTGGTATGCTTCATCACAGTGGTGGTTATAACTTGGTTTAAATCGTAATTAATGACACTGAACTTTCCAAACTGTTCAGTCCTGCCAGAAACATCGACGTAGCGGTATAGATCTATGGGAAGAGGTGTCTCGTTTATCATGGCCTGCATGCTTGTGACACGGAAGTTGTTATAGCTGTAGTCAAATCTGGCGTTCACAAGCCCTTCTTCACTAAACCTGAAGATCTGGCGACCAATAAGGGGACCTGTCCAATGGGGGAAAGAGGAAAAGCAAGAAAAACAATGAGTGATGCCCATGGTGGAGTTAACCTAAGGATCTAGCACAGACAGGCGACGAGCTCAATATACCCTTAAGCCTTACTGCTACTTGCCTGTCTCAGTAAACACAAAGAATATGGCAGATAATTCTCTCACAAACCTTTATTAGTGCTTGCTCTACAAAATATTTATATTTTGTTAACATTTGTTTAAACGAATGCTATTTTATTCATAATTATGATTTCTATTTACTTACGAGATAATTCGAAACTAAATTTACTATGCACGGTGATTTCTTTCCTCATATAAACAGTCCTTTGGAATTTATGTTATATTATGGTATAAACAGGGAAACTTGAAAATACAAACAATAAAACAACTTGATTTAGTATTTAGCAAATATCCACATAGAGGAATAAAAGCAATCAAACTTTGTAAGAGCTATTCCATTCCAAGCGATAAAAAGAAAACTGTATTTCAAATGGGATAGTTATATATGCCTATGGACACAGACACTGAGATATACACACATATTTTTCTGCTGAAACATAAAATAAAAGAACTCGTCGACATAAAAATAATGGAATTTCACGGCGGGCAGGGAAGTGCAGGATCAGGGCCAAAAAGTTAAGCAAAAGTAGCCACAGTTACACCACCAACCTGTTTGCCTGTATCTGATGGTACAGATGAACCCATCGTGCATTAAATGTATCGTTTTAATAACCCCAGAAGACTCCTCGTAGGTGAAGGTGACTTGAGTCGTATCATAAAGGATCTCGGAGAGCCGGGACTGTTTGGTGTACTTGTAAAGGACCCTGCGTCCCGTGCCGGGATACAACGTTTGCAGAAGCCGCCCGTCTCTGGTGACGTCCTGGATGAAAGCCGCGCCGCTGTCCGGCGGGGTGTAGATGTTGCGGTAGTAGCCGACGGACAGCATGGTCTGCAGGGCGTGCCGCACCATGCTGGGCATGGTGACCGACAGCAGGTAGCTGGACTGGTCGTACTCGAAGATGTAGCGGCGCTGGCTGTGCAACAGGAGCATGACGGACTGCAACCGAACAGCAACGGCGGGGTCAGTGCCGGACCGAGCAAACGACTGTTCACCTACCGACTGCCTGAAGGGTAAGGAAATGCTGAAACAGCCATCCACTCGTGCCGGTTGCTCTTACAGGAGGCCCGGCCAGCAAGGTGGTACGAAACAGGAGGAGAATAATAAGAAGTCTAGAGGTAAGGACCTCCAAACGGGTAGGCAGATGTGGCTCTCAGTAGCATCGCAGCCTCACGCTGGCTTGCTATGTTGCTCTGAAATATTTAGGTCATCCTCCCAGGAAGCGAAAACAGAGGGGATCTCTTTCTCGCACAGAGGCAGAGCATCTGCACCAGCAGATGTTTCTAGGGGAGGTGGAAAGGGGAAACTTTCGATGGTGTTCGGCTTTTATTGGCACTCTGCATGTCTCTAGCATAGATCTACCCCTTTTTGTTCTGTCTTCTATGAAATGCACATTGCCCCAGAGGCCACAGTATCTCCATACTTGCAGAGAGATGGAAACAGTCTGCAGGTTCTTTGCTGTGACTACTTCCATCTCTGGTTTTTGATGTTTATAAGGAATGTAATTCCTACACAGGTACTTGATAATTGCTCTGTGTTGGTTAATTGTGCCTGGTCAATGAGCTCTGGACTGTTTGCATGGCAGATGAATACGCAGGCATGGCAGAATTAAATTTTTCTATTCAAATTTGAATTTGGGTTGTGTAAAGCTTTTCACCAGCCACGTGCTAAGTCACAGTGTCACAGAGTACAAGCACGCTGCTGAAACAAGCACAATGAAAACCCAGGGTGAAAATGCACGGGGGAACCTTGTAGCCCTGTGCCTGCTCCAGTAAGTGACTTGGCTGGCCCAGAGCACTGCACATCTTGCCACACTGGCTGACCAGAGACAGGGAGCTCACTCAGCTCACAGCCCAAACCTACCAGGCACATAAGCAAATTTCTCAGGCTTCTGCATGACTGACAGATCATTAAAAAAAAAAAAATCTTATGAGTAACAGTGTGACTGTTGAGCACCGGGCAGCGAGATCAGAAAAAAAATGGCTTTTTTTCCGCCCTCTAAGCTCAAAAATTTTCTCTGAGAAGAAAACACGGAGAGCTCAGCCCTGCAAAGCAACAATGCCCCCAAGCCACTCTGCTCTGACAAATAACCCGAGCGCTTTTTCAAATGACCAAAGATAGACCAAGCCTTGGCCCATCCTCTCCACACCCCCGGCCCCCCGCCCTCCCAAGCTGTATTTCTTCCTGCCCTTGGTGAAAGGCATCTGTCACCTGCACACCGGCCAGCCAGCCCTGGCATATGGCACTCGCCAGCCACCCTCTGCCAACTGGTGACGGCAGAGCTCGACGCCCAGCCTTCTCTGACCGCTCCGTTGCTGCCTGCCAAGCATTTTGAGCACGCACGGTGTTCAGTTTGCTTTCACCTTCAGTCAAGAGTCCCCGATCTGCAGTAAACCACTGGCTGAACTCTCTGCTAGCACTGATGTGACGCCTCTCTCCCTGTACTGCTCCCGAGCCTGTTTTTAAGCTGTCTGTCATTGACAGAGTATGAATAACAAGATCAGAAACATCTCTAATATAACTCTAGTGCCCCTGTGAGCCATTTTTAACAGCGTTTTGTGGCTTTTCCACTTTTGTCCAGGCTAGTAAAAGGATAGACACTACAAGGGTTGGAGACTTAGTATCCTCTCTAGCCTATTACGGGATACCATAAAGAGGAAAAAAAAATTAATTTCCAACTCATCCTAATAATATTACAATAGATTTTTCAACTCTTTGCCCATACTGAGTTCTAATTGTTTTAAAGGATTTCAGAGGGTAGCTCATAAAACATTCCCAAAGCTGTCATTTTATACAAGCAACCAGAGCCTGGTCAACCACGTAATGGTCGATGTTGCACGGCAGATCAAAACAGCCAGTGGCAATTACGTGGAGCTCTGCTGGGAATACACAGAAATGCTGAGCATCACCACTAGATGTCATTTCTGTCCAACATACACAGGCAGCTGCTCATCCGTTCCGTCTGGTGGTAAAAGGCAGGATTTTGGAAGCAAGCTTGGAGTAGTCTGGAGATTTTATAACACCATTAACTAACCGAGGAAAGTGACCAAAACAAGAGGAACTGAATCTCATCGGTAAAAATTATTTACAGTGCTACGACCATAGTGCTTTCTAAAACTGAAAGTATCTGAGCTAATTCTGGAAGGGGTAGATATTTTTTTAAGACATACAATTAACTCATCAAGTACTAAAAAATTAAGAACTAAGTAACTATGAATTGGAAGTGAACTACATAATTGATTTTTTCAGAAGAAGAATCACTGAGGTTTCAGACAACTTTTCGCAATCATTACATAATTAACACGATGAGTTATTGACTTTAATGGAGCCACAAAATGCTATTTCAATGTCTAATTTGGAAAGTGAATTCATCTTTCTTTGGCTCAAGGAATAAACAGTGATGAAAGTACATTAAATAGCTGGGAGGTTATGTCCACGGTGTGTATGACTTTCAGTAACTTTAATGCCAAATTACAGCATAACTCAAACCTGCTGCTACTCGAACCCGTAAACTTTTGCTATTTGCTCCTACAAGATCAGGATTTGGTCACTTGTGCAGAATTCTGGAACAACAGTTTTAAGTTATATGACTTCATATATAAGCTCATCATAAACTAAAACCAGACAAAGTGGTTTGGAAAGATAAGCAGCATATGTCCTTCTAAAATTATGGTCCGTTAGGCCCAAATTAAAAAGAAACGATTTCTCCAAAACCCACATAGCCCAAATATTTGAAAGCTGTGCAAAATGCCTGTTTACTTGCAATCTGCAGAAGAGCACACAGACAAAAGAAGCCCTGACAAATTTATCTGAACCAAACTTCTGAAGCTTCTAGGGTTTGCCAATCTTGTTAACACATGCAATAACCACACTGCATGCAGACAAGGAAGGAATCACATTTTTATGCATTCTCCAGTCTAAATCGTTTTTTTCTCTGGGTTGGGTTTAAGTTTTTTGAGGATCAGACTTAAATACATTCAAAATGGGGACAGCAAAGTTTATCTTAAAAGTACACATTTGGAACTTCTAGATAAGTCAGTAACTTCAAAGTGGCTGGATTTCCTGAGTGTAATACCCCCTATCAGTTTTTCCTCACCTGCCCCCTCCCAGCCTTCCCCTGTGGTGAACAGGTTCAGAGAAAATGTTCTGCAAACTTGGGGTATACTGGATAGCCCAAGATGCTGCTATTTAAAAAAAAAAAGTTTTAAAGGACTCTGTTTAAATACAATTTCACACTAAGTTCTGAGATGTTTACAAATACAGACTGGTTTTTTGGGTTTGAAAGACAAGATGCTTCTTGAGATGCACATATAGATGAATGAGATGCTGCTCTTAGACTGTAAAAGTCTATCCTCCCATCTTGTGACCATCACCTACAGACACGAATGAAACTTAGAATGCTCAGGCATTTTAGACACAAAGTCACTATAAATGCAGTAACTCATTTCTTATGAATATTTTCTACCCCCAAGTACCCATCATAAATACTGAAGTAATCTTTCTCCTCGCAGGATCTATCCCTTTTTCACAGCACAGCACTGAGTTAGGTGCAAGCCAGTACTCACTGGCTCATAATTTTGGCATAAAAGACCTGTGTGTGTGTAGGAAACAGTTCCTTTTCAGTGACTGGTACATTTTTGACTATGTTACACAAACTGGCAACGTGTTTTTCAGTAGTGAGTGTCCTTTGTTCACTTGACCTTGGACTGAGACCAAGAAGTCACATCTACTTAACAATTAAACAAGTCTGAGGTGCCAATAATTTTCTGTGGAACTAAACTATGGCAGGTATGAACTGGTGACACATAAAGCTAAACATGTCCAGAGACATTTTTATCTAGTCATGTAACTGCATGCATTTTCTGTTTAAAAAGTCTTAAATATTCTTGCAAGAGATAGCATTATAACATAGTTCACAGAGCAGTATCTATATTAAAACAATTATTTTTGCCTTGGCACAACAATCCACTTCTTAAATGACTTACCTTTTCTAAGTATGTGTAACTCCATATTTTACCATCTGCCCATGTTCTGGAAATGATGTTCCCACTTGGATCATACTCCATTTTCTCAGTCCAGGTTCCTCTTTGGATATAGGTGACCAATCCAGAATGTGAGTAAGTGATATTGACCTCATTGTACTTGCTGATGGGTGACCATAAAATTGGTCGCCCTGTCTGGTCATACATGATCCGAAGAGTGAATTTTCGATGATCATCATAAATTTTTCCTGTTCTTGTTATGTGATCGAAATCAATGGAGAGCAGGTTTCTGTTGTGGGCCTAAGCACAGAGATACAGCAAGCTAAGAAAACTATGCACCTGAACTAGGCACAACACAAACGTTTCTGTGTCAGCTCTGATCAAAATGTGCAACGGTTTAATGTCATGATGGAGAATTTAGGCCTTATAAAAGATAAGAAAAGAGAAAAATATTCACATTAGAAAACAGGAGGAATGAGAAACAAAATGCTGCTTGCACTCAGTGATGTTACACTTTGCATTACAGGATGCTTCCTATTTCCACGGGCTAGACGCTCACTTTTTCCTAAGTTTTTCTACTTTCTGTTCAACTTTCATCTCTCTGCAGATGGACTTTTTGATTCCAGCCGAAGATGTGTAGTTAAGCCCACAAATTAACAAAGATACTGTATCTCACGTTCTCTCCCTTAAGCTGTATTCATGCAGACATGTCAGCTCCTGCTCTGGGACAGCCCACGCCAGGTCACATACTGATGCCACAAAGGGAAGAGCTGGGCTTGCAGCTCCCAAAGACCTTGCTCACCAGAATCTTTCATACTTCTTCACAAAGCTGCCTGACTCGCAGAGCCTGTGGAAGCCAGCAGCAGAGGTGCCTCGTGCCAGCCGTATTCCTTGCTGCAGCTCTCTCACCACATTTGGGACCTCCAACTTCTGTTAAACTCCCTGAGTCTGACAGACTGCCAGAGTGACTGTGCTGTGGTCTGTTTACGTTTATGCCCAACAGGAAAATAGAGAGGAGCAGCCCATTTCTCGGTCTGAAATCACACTGAAAGCTGAGTAAGATTCATGAAGACACAAGATATTTCTGCAGTGCTTTTATCACTTACCTCCTTACATCATTCAGTCACTGGGCTAATCGCTATTAAACTACATTTAAACCAGAGCTGTAATTTAGGGAACAGAAGACATTGTTCATTGCCCTGTCTTTTTCAGATCGATGCTCAATGCGCTCGTATTAATCTACTGCATTTTATCTAATCACTTGTGTTAATCTATTCCAATTACTAAATTCCTTACAGCAGAGAGGATGGCAGTGCAGGTGTTAGCAGAGTGCACAGCACAGGGCTTGCTCCTCGCTGAGACCTGGAGCCGTAGCTGTAAAGTAAATCGTTAAGAATACCTGTTTAATAATTCAAGCTGGGATCATATGGTGGTAGTGATTAGAAAGAACATTTTTTTTTTCTTTCTTTTCCCTTTCTGTTTTTAGATACAAAAATAATTTGAAAATATAGAAGAAGCAGGTGTTCTTTCTTCAACTACCATTCCTGGGGTTTTATATACACATATGTCTAACTTTAATAGTGTTCATTTACAATAGCTATAAAAAACCCATATACCCCTGTAGACTGCTCTAACTATTACAATTTATGCTCTAATGATAGTTAAGGAGCCCAAGTAAAACGTGATGCTCTGCTCAACAATATTTGCTTGGATACATCCTGATGGATTAAGTTTATTATAAGACATTTCTTTGCAAACTTCTTGCAATTTCTGAAAACAAACCCTCTTGGTGGTAGAAAAACTGACAAGCAAGCAGGGGATATACCCTGGCTCATACTCATTTACTGTCTATGTACATATCTAATGTTCTTATTGCTATGATTATTATTATTGTAGAATGCAGTTAGGAGAAAGAAAATCACTTGCAATCTAAATTTCAGGGACAATGCAACAAATAAGAGTGAAAACCAAACAGAGGCGGAATTAGGAGCGAAGAGGAGAGCAGCAGTATTTGACAGCTCAGAGTTAAAATAAAGTTTGCTTGGATGCCATTACTTTCCTTGTATTCCACATTTTATGACTCATCTGTTTATTTTCTTGTATTAGGTATAAGTTAAATTTAACACCCTTCTAAAGGATGATACATGGGCAGGAAGCTGCATTTCAACGTTGTCACTGGACAGCTGATTTCAAATCCCATTGGCTTCTTAAAGCCAACTCCTCCAACATATATACAGCGTAGTAAAGAGCCCCTGTGAGAGGCTGGAGCTCATGTGCTCTGTTACAAGTCAGGGAAAACTGGTTTCTGAAAGCAATGCCAGGTCAGAGCTTCAGCTGATGAAAACAGGGAGAAAATTCAGCTGACTTCAATAATAATAATGTTAGTAGTGCATGAAAAGGTTTATTATTATATATTATATAATTATATATTTTTAAACATTTGTTGACTCTACTTCCATTAGTTTTACAGCTAGAAATTTTGCAGTGTAAGTAATCACATACATGTGCACTTCTCTTGACTTCCATTCTCAAGCCTAAACTGCCTGCAACATATAAATCAGGTAATTGTATTATTGCCTTGTCTGTGTTTTGATTTGAGTCAACATAAGCAGACACACACTGGCAGAGGGTTTGGTCCTGTCATCAGACCTTGCTATAAGACCAGTGAATAACAGGAGATCATTTGCTAAATGCAATAATAAACAGAGCTGTCATAGTCTGTATCTGCAGGACTTTTGAATTGAGGCCAGTTACTTCCTTTTTTGTTAATAGGAAAAAAAAAAAAAACCCAGCAAAATAAGTAAAACTGGCCAACCATTCAATTTTCAATTTTGTAGATATTCAGTTATAAAACCTGGACTGCATCCAATGCCAAGTTCCTCTAAGTTATGCAAAAGCCAGGAGGGAACAGAGCTGCATTCTAATCAGTGCATTACTATGCATCATGCTCATTGGTTTTAACAACAGCCTTTGCTTCATTTTTAGAAGTCAATTAAAATAGCAGTTCAATTGATAAAAAAGAAGTCTTGCTAGATTAAGATTGATGTTAAAATGCCTGATTGTACATAGATTTATTATTAATATAAAATGCATACATGTCTACAGACTGTTTTATATACTTTCAGGAAGCACCAGGGCTGGCAGTTCTGCACTTAAAGGAAACCTGTGATTAATTCCTGTTTCCCACATTGATTTAGATACTGAGATGAAGTTAGATGTCTGTTCTAGCATTTCAGTTCACTTCTGCTCTATTTCTAGAGCAGGGAAATCACACTAAGCAAAAATCCCACTTTTTAAAACACGGTGTTTACAGCATTATTCAGAACATGCTAACAGTGCCCCTTTCCAAAACTGGAAGTCACAGTAATAAAGTGACACGCTTTCAAGATGGTTGCTAATTGCAATTAAGAATTAAAAATGTTAGGACCAGGCAAAGAAGGAAAAGCTTTCTTCTCTTCAACTAGGTCATCCTTTATCTCATCCCCAGTTACCTGCCTTATAATTTATATCTCTTAGCAGTCAAAGCCATTTGTTTCAGTGACGAGGGTATCAGGACTGATTGTAAGTAACATCTTTAAACCTCCTTTCTAGGCTTTTTTTTTTCTCTCTCTCTTTTCTTTTTTTCTTTTTTTTTTCTTTCTTTCTCAGAAAACTCTCCCATTGTGCTGTTATCTTTCTTTCACTGAGGGCTCCTGCAATTCTGTTCATTTCCATGGAGAACTGGTCCAATCCCCAGAGCTTTTCTTTACATATATTTTCAAAGTTCAGCACAGTTCTTTCTGCCCTACATTGCAAGCTTTCTAACACACTTCCTATTGTGCCAGTTATGGCATATTAAGTGTTTAAAAACTTTCTTTTTAAAATGTATCTCACTAGAAGTTTTCAGAAGGTCTCATCAGAATCTCATCCAGCATGAGGGCTTCTAATGATGCTACACATTTTTTTTTCTCTCAGCGTTACTCAAGTGTCAATAAGCAAGCCCTAAATCCCTTTCATTATCTGGCGTACTGCTTCAAACACACTACATGATGGTATTTTTGCTCCTGCTGTCCTGCATATTTTCTTTAATCAGCAAGGAAAGAGCTGTCTGGGTAAATTCTGCCGCTCTTCTGACTTCCTCATCAGCTGCACTGTTCCAGCTCCTTCTACCTCCACTGCCTCCTTGTTCTACCAGCATCCCATGCAAACTTCTCTTGGTGAAAGCTGAACTCCAGGATCCATAGAGTTCACCTGCCTTCCAAAGTCCTTCTTATTGTCACTAACAGCCTTAACAGTCCTAAACAGGGAAAAGATTGTAATACAGGCAGCTGACTTGTCCTTCTGAGTAGGCAGGGACAACCAATAAGCCCCCCTTGGTCTTGGGTAGGTATAAAAAGACACAGCTTTCAGAAATAACAACACAGTGGTCAACTGCTGTGATGCTAGTGGATACTTTTGGAAGGACAGAGAACACACGACAGCAGCACATCAAAATCACTCTTGCATTTCACCTTCCATCTTGTCACTGACTGAAGGTGAAGGAGAAGGTGCAGGACACAAGTGGTTCTGTGCACCAACAGACTTATCCAGAGTCAATCAGTTGAGCTCCAATAGCTTCAGTGCTGCAGTATTTCTATGAACATTTTATGCCTCTAGCCAGAATCCATTTAATCCTGACAAACCTGTGAATTCCAACCCCCCCCCCCCCCCCTTTTTTTTTGCCAGGCAATATTAAGGATCATGCAGAAGCAAGTGAAATTGAGTTAAAAGAACCTGCAATCAATATCAACAACCGAAAATACAAACTGTGCAATAGGAAAACTGTGGAGCAGTAGTTTACATTAAATAGAACTGTCATGAGCAACTTGGCCCTGGCAATGTAAGAATAGATGACTGACTACATCCTTTCCATCTAAGACTTTTAGTATGTAAGTTCATTAAAAAACCTGCACAAAATCACACAGAAATCCATTGATTAGGTAATGTGAGACATTAAAAAAAAGGATGCTAGTTTGGATCCCACCATCTTAACCCACGTTTGCCACTGTCCTAAGTTCTGCTAGTTCTCCCTAGTCAGAGCTATGAAGACTCACATCATGCTGGATAGGAGGCAGGCAGAAGATGGGCAAGAAAAAAAAAAAAATGAAGCTTTGCCCCACTTGCAGGATCCTAATGAAGTAACTGTGACTATCAAATCTGAAAGATACCCTTTCAAATGGGTGTTTCACAGTGGCAGTAGCCAGTTTGGCAAGATCATCCAAGGCTTGTGTTTCTGATTCATCAGTGCAGTTGAAAACCAAACAGATGACAGACTTAAAAAAAAAACCCCAAAACAAAACAGGATCTCATAACCAAAAGACAATCCAGAGATTTTAATACCCATCTCTATATTTTCAGAGCTAACAGATGTACTTTCAGATATAATACCTATCCAGACAGGTTGCAGTTAAAAATGCAATATTTTTAAGGCCAGAATTTGCAGTCGTGCTACTGTTACAGGCATTTTAAGGGGTATTCATGTGAAAAAAAAGAAGTGATTTTATAAAAAACCTGTTCTGCCAGGTAGCAGTCTATTTGAGCCTTAGTGTTATCTAATTAAACGCTGAATGTTGACCATCTGTCATTGTAATCTGTGAGTTCTCCTGACAGATAAAAATAAACCAGGGATGCAATGTTGAAGTAATTCTTTATTAGAGCCATAGTGTAACCCAGCCAGAGGGAGCGAGGGGGTTGGAGAGCGTGTGGTAGAGGGCAGAACACCCAGCCTGTCTGGATACATGAGGAGGCTCTACATTGCTCTGGCTTGCAGGAAATGCACTGGCCAGGACACCCAAGGTGTACCCTGTGAGACCCTCTGCCCCTCTGCCATTTCCCCCAGAAGCAGGTCGATAGATCTGAGGGAGGCAGAATGTGGCTCCAACTCTGCTGCTGTGCCAGAGTAGCTACACATCGTCCTTTGCTCACAGCTTCTTAGAAAGACATAATTAAGTTCTCAGTTGAAAAAGAAGAGGAAGAAGAAAAACGTAATTATGTCTTGAGGTCAAGTCTCACAACCAAAATCAAAGAGAGATCAAACATCTCTGTAACTGGTGGAGGAGTTTGGTTTTGAAATTCATGGCTGGGGTCCACTATTGATACAAACTTTCCGTTGCTCTTCTTACAAAGTAGAACATTTCAACATGATCTTAGTTTCAAAGGGAACACTGCACTTTACACAAGAGGAAGCCTTACCCTTAGCCTTCTCTCAAACGTGGAGATATTGCCTTTGGTCTGCTCCCTCCGTTGCCTCCATTCAATGAGATTTGAGTTATGTTCTCCAGGAAGGGAGATATTGCACTTCCCTAAAGTGGGGCTGACAACCCCTGCTAGAATATGAGGCTCCGTGTTAAGTGTGATTTCCATTCCACTGGCAAAAGTGACTCTCAGAGACCCATCTGGGCTGACCCGGTAAATATTCTGCGTGTTATCTGTCAAAAAAACAACCACCAAAAACAGGTAACAGAGAAAAGTTCAGATCTCTGGATTTATGAAGCAAATGTCAGGTGCAATAGAGTTTGTTTGCTAGATTACAGACAGCTGAACATGCAACAACTGAAGTGGGATTTTTGCAACCTGTAACCCCTCGGCCATCCCATGTCTAAAGGGCTTTCTATTATATTTGGCCTGATGATTTCCATTGTCATGATTTCCTGCAGCAGGAATAAAAGAGTTTCTGCTCTCAGTTAAACAGTATGCAAACCCATAGGCTGGGTTTTGACCACAGATATTGTGATGATTTGAGCACGCTGGGATCTGTTAACAGGATAGTGTGCTGCTTGGAAAACTGCTAGGAGTATGTGAGGTCAGGCAGGAAAACTGCTTTCAAAATGTCTAGGGTGATGGTCAGGATCTCATTCTGTCCCTTTTTATCACTGTACTAAAACCTCCTCCTCTTCCCCACTAGCAGCAGGACCCTGGGGTAGAGACACAGTGATGGTCAGCCACGAGCTTGAAGCTTGGTGCATGAGACCCAGTGGGAAGTGGTTGGTGGCAGAAAAATGAACGGGTCAGCAACGGTGTCACAGCGAGCAGCTCCAGAGGCTCAGAACTGTGCTATGGAGGGTGTTGAGAGCAGCTGGGATGACCTAGCACAGCCTCCTCCTCCTCCCCAAAACTGCCAGAATCACACAGAAGGTCCAGAGCAGGTCTCCACTGGAAGGACACAGAGACACAGCTCTGCCACATCGCCTCACATTTGGTCAGGAGGTTACTGTGGCTCAGCTGCCAAGGCCAACTCCATCATAAGCCTAAAGGTTTAGTACTAAGAGATAAAGCCAAAGTCTCACCCTTAAAATGCAGCTGAATTCGTACCAGCTAGGGGCTACGAAAAGCATCTCTTTTTTCTAAGCTGGTTGACACAGAAGTAACTGGTCCAGCTTGAGACGTGAATATGTGGAAAACAGTTGGGTATGTCAGAAAGTGAAGATAAAAGGCATTGCATTAAAAGAGACTTTGTGACTCAGACGTGAGGATATCACGTCTAACTGGCTGTTCACTGGGGGCTTCCTGACAGTTTCACAGAGATGGAAATATGCAAATTATATGAATTCATAAATATGGTAGGTATAATAACAATTACAGCTGTTTGTTTCTGGCACTGCCCATAGCATGCCAGCACCTTCCTGAGACAGAATTTGGTAAGAATCCAACTCTGAGGAATTTCAGATTTAAGGACAGACACACAAACAAGCAGTCAGTATTGGGAGCAGATGGGGTCACTTGGACAAAGCATAACAGGCAATACAACAATATAATAGAATTATTTCCACTTATTCAGTGCTTTCTCTGCAATGCAATAGTAAAGAGAAATGAGTGAGTATTCTCTGAGGTGAGTTCTTCCTATTTTTTTTTACAGCTAAATCTGAGAGGAAGAAAATTTCTGTGATTTGCTCAGAGTCACAAAGCTTTTCTGTAACAGACCTGGAAGGAAATCAGAGAGCTATTTCCCAGCATCTGCTCTCTCAAAGCCTGAACAATCCACTAATGACAAAAAAAAGAATCAACAACGAGAAAAAAGCCCAGATCAATTAATCTATATAAAATCCGAACTTTGGTGATGAATCTGGAAAATCTGGAGGATGACACTGGGGCACTTCTAATAGAAGGAGAGTAAATTTTTCTCGAGGTGTATGATATTGCCAGGGAAATACTGTGGTCTCTACAGGGGGTTGAGTCAGAATCTCCTATCACCAGGAGCACTATCACCAGGACACGGCACTACCAGAAAGAATCCACCTCATTGGCCAAAAAAGGCTTTTTTTCTAAAACCTTAGTAGAGAATGTCATTCTTCTGGGCAGTATTTCTCAGAAAAACAAAGCTCAGAGTATTATGGGTCAGACTAAGTCCTCCAGATACTGCAGTAAAAAGTAGCATGTAAAGTCTGGAGACACCAGAGATTTCAATAACTAGAATCTCTCCATGGGACTCTTCCAGAAGGAGAAGAATTTGCTTGTGCTTTGTTTCAAATTGATACTCCAGGAGAATTTTAAGCAGCTATTTGCACTGCAGGAAGAAAGAAACAAATGAACTAAGTCTCGCGTCTGTTTTTGGCAAATAGTTAAGAATGCAATCATGTCTAGGGTTTGAAATGTAATGATTAGGGAAGAAATAAAAGAAATGCTTTCATTACCCTGTTTTAAAGTATATATTGTAGAGGTAGCTGTGAAGTTTGTGGCTGTGATCACATTCTCTCTGTTTGAAGTATCAAGTTCCACTCGTGCCAGTTTTTCCACATCGCTGTGGAAACTGCTGACTTCCCCGGTTGGGAAGGTTGCGTTGGTCAGATGGCCATCCGAGTCATACCTGTAAGACATGATGTTAAAGAGCCAGGAAAATACAACATATGTCTGCTAAAAGACAAAAAACATCAAGGCAAAAAATTAAGAAGCATTGTCAATACTGTGCAATAAGTAAAGAGGTAGGAAACGATCCATTTATTCACTCAAAATGCATTCATGCCCTAATCCGAATTCTTGCTTGGACTCTTTTCCAGTGATGCTGGATGGAATACGACTGGGAATATTATGAGCTGCTACCTTCATCACTCAGCTTCTGCCAGAGCTCTCAGCAGCCTGCAGATGGTCGGGGATGTGATTTGGGAGGGTGGCCGCTGGAGGTCACTCGGCATTCAGGCAAGAAACAAACCCCCAAAAAGGCGTTTTCTTCCCCGTAAGTTTAAATAAAACTGATTCTTAGAACCTGCAACACTCAACAACTGCCTTTTGCTGCTGAGGTGTGAAGCACATAATATGAATGGTGAATTTCAAAAGGGGACCTAGAGTGTAACAATAGCAATAAAATTAGGTGGAAATCTGCAGTGCTTAAGTTGCCTGCACGTATTTTTACTCTTGTGCTACGTTTCTCATGGGCCTACTCAAATCAGCAGAAACTTCTCATCACAAGTAACAGCACCAGAATCTAGAGCACCGCATTTTAGTTCACCTAAATTTCATCAGTGCTAAAGGAAATCTTTTAGTTTAAGGTACTTTATGTGAATCAGGCCATGTTAGGAGAAAGTCAGTTATTAATTCAAAAGCTCTGGAGCAGTGTTTCTATCAGGGCTTTTCAGTTCCACAGCTGTATTTGTTTTCTGATGGTTCCTGTGGAAAACAATGCAGAACATTACTTGGTGCTTGATATTGTTTCATATTAATGCCTCCCATCCTAAGAACCTTATTGATCCTCACGTATTCTTATTCATCCAAGACACCTCACTGAAACTGCAGATGTATTTGCATGAGTAAAACCAACTCATGTTCATAAAACAGAAACCTGTTTGGGCAGGTAGGAAAGCATAATTAAGTTTTCATGTCTCCTCTCATTGACAAAAGGTATCCTCAGCTGGTGTATCAACCAGCAAAGCTCCGTTGCCTCCAGTGAAGCTCTCCCAATTCACATCAGCAGATGATCTGGCTATGTCCTTCTCTTTAACATGCTGGCATCATTGCCTTAGGAACTTTTATTTCCCTCTAATTAGTAAGACAAAATCTATACGTCACAAGAAGTACTGGTGAAAAAAAATCAGGTTTTCTTTTTATCTCCTCCCCAGTATAAAAAAGAAAAACAAAGCAGCTCTTCTTTTCAAAGGAAACACCAGAGAATGAATTAGTGACCATCTAATGTGTTTTTTGACAAAAAAATTAAGCAAATGTTAAATACAATATAATCTCACTCTCTTTCACCTCCTACTGCCCTGATATACATCACACGACTTATTTCCAGTCTACCCCCATGCTGGTTCTGTGCAAATTGACTGGGTACCACACCCAGTGATTACAATGGACTCAGATCCCTACTTTTCATCATTAGAAAACTCCATGAGCATTAGGCAGCTCTATTTCATTTACTGCTTGACCAAACAGATATGACAGACTGTTAGGCGATTTGGATTTGCTACCGTACCAGAGAAAAATCCCCAAATCATGCACTTTTATGGTGTAAAATGCAGCCAGCTTATTGGAATGTAGTTGTGCGCAAGACTTGGGATCCATCTTCACTAAGGATCCAGTTTTGCTGCTGATAATGAGACACAAAAGTCCCTGTGTAGCTGAAAATGGGATAAACTGTTAGTGGCTGTCTGGCCAGATACGGGACTGAATTACAATAAGACTGGAGCACACACCAGTGGACTGTTACTCATGTAGATGGTCCCACTGACTTCGAGGAGAACATGCAGATTAGTGTCTCAGTAGCAATTCCACAGCATGACCATCTAAAGGATTTTTTCTTTTTTTCTTCCACGCTACTCCAAGTAACCCAACCCTCCGAGGACAAGTTCTGCCACCTTTCACATGATGAATGGTGGCACGCTGGGACACAGTTCCTGCAGAGCAATGTCCTACCCATACTAATAGGGGCAGAATCATGACATATTTCTAAGCGTTAATTTGGGGCCCAGTTATGCCACTGTTAATCATGTCAGTGACCATTTTATCATGCACATAATTGCATTGATTTCAGTACTCACATGAGGAAGTGCTCACCAATATTTGAAATGCACACTTGGGGATGCAGCTTCACAACCCATTTGCATTTCTATGTGTAGCACGGTTAAGAGTTATATCATTTCAAAGGGAAAGCGGTCTAATTAATTTTTTTCAGAGAGAGTTGTTTCTTGCAGGTGTTTTCTTGTCCTTGATTTAATAGAGGCCCAGTGCTCCCCCTCCCCTTTTACAGCTTTAACGACACAATATTAAAAAATCTAGATGACTGAAAATTGTACATTAGCTATAATTTTATGCAAGAGCTCTTTCAGTACTTCCATTCCATCAGATTAGAGTAGATGGATGACAAGTACTTTTGTAGGTGGTTTTCTACCTCTTAATAATTTCCCTCTGCGAGCGAATCTGACATATAGGTAGACGTTCTGAACAGTTCATTATCTTTGCTCATCTTCCCAAATATGTGTGATACGTGTTGTTAAACAAACTCATCCCTATTTCAGCTTGACAGTGCCATGGGTTGAACTTTTGGATGTGAATGTAAATCTATCTTAAACAGAGAAGATGATTCCAAGCAATTGGAAGGTTGCTCATATGATAATTCTCTTAGCTCTAATACTACGTTCATACAGGACGCAGAAGCAATTCACATTTAAGTAACCCCTTGAAAAAAAAAATCTCATTTTAAACTGAAATTGGGTGTCAGTTCAGAATGTGACCTGTCTGGAACATAATGTCTGGTTAAAGGATAACTAAGAGCCATCACGCCCCGTGACCTATCTATGGCAGAAGGTGAGCAGCATCTTCTGAAAGCACATCTCCTCAGCACAGCGCTCGTTCTAGTCAACCGCCCCTCTGACTGCAGCAGACTGGGTGACATGCTGTCTAGCAGCCATTCAGGAATGTGTAAGATGTTACAAAGATCACTTAGAATATTAGACTGAAGATAAATATTAATGGTGTGACTTCACTATTTAATTTTTGCTGTTGTTTTGTAATTCTAACGATTGTCATTCTGTTAATTTCTACTGACTGATCTAGACTGGCAGAAGTCTGCAAGTCACGCAAAGCCTGCACGCTTTGAAGCATCACTGGGGACAGCATTACCTAGCCTGCAGTTCAGCCTCTGAAAGTACGAAAAACTGTTTCATTTAGCAAAATTTCTTGGTGTTACTCATACGCATCGTACCAATCCTTCCAAGGCACAGGTATTTCTTTGTGAAGAGATCTGCAATACGTACAACAGCACCCACTTCTAAGCAGATGAAATCCTTTAAGAGATCTTACTAATCTTGAGTCATACTTGAACAAACAACTTGCTAGAAGACAACAGGAACAAGCAGTAATTATGTGAAATGGCTTATACTCTGTGTCAGTGGGACAGAGAAACACATGACTAAATCTCATCTGCTCTACCACACTCTAACAATCAAGGCCCCGCACCAACGCATGGTGTTCAGTGTTTCAAGATCTAACAGCCATCACCTAGAGCTACTGTAAAAGCTTTTTGAAGGTGTCATTGGTCCATGGTCTGGATTGATATCCTCAAGTAACTCTCAGTGTTGAAATTATTATAAAGTATATATTAGTATATAAAGTATATTTAAAAATATTAGTATGTATTAGTGTATAAAGTATATAAAGTATATATTTTAAGTTAGTTCGGTGCTTATAAAAGGTAAGATTCAGATCAGTGTTTAAACAGCAGTTTTAAACAGTGAGCTTCGTCTTGTTGCAAGATAATTTCCATGTGTATCAATAGATGCCTGATAACGAGAACTGAACCAAGAAGGCCCTGCTTGGCTTTGTTTTCCCACATACTGTCAAAAATGTCTCTCTCCAATGGTTTATACTTAGGTCCAAACTATCAATTTAGTCTTGGGCAGAAAAATAAAGGGCAGGGTGGAAAACCATCCCGTTGAATAAAAAACCCCACATATTAGGCAGCAGTTTCCTGTGCTTTTATCCTACTTCTATTTTAAGAAAATATAATTCTAAAAACCTGTAATGATGGTGACTCAACTGCCTCTCCAGGTGACCTATGCAGTAACTAAATTCTCCTCAATGTGTTTTCTGTTCATATCTCACCTGGATGCGTTTTCATTTTAGTTTTTTGACCATGAACTCCTATGCCCCACAGAAAGAGGGCATTATTATCCTCGACGACCCTGAAATAGTACTAGAAGGTTAACATATGACTCCCACCTATCACTTACCACATTCTCAAACAGGGATTATGACAATTAACTATAAATAATGAGAAATCCTGATACATCACACCTTTTTATAAATAAAATGCCAACATTCACTTGAGTTGTTCTCTCTCGGGGACCAGACTGTGATGTTCTGACTGCATCTTTAAATACCTTGTCTTGCTCTTTAGAAGTCCCTTCAAAGGACTCCTGAAGTTCATGCCTATGAGGCCATTCCTACTCCCTATACACAGCCTTTTGCTATTACATACCGTTTGGTTATTATATATCCTCTTCTGCTACTTACAGAGACAAGTTCATGCTTGTCTTTGAATACTCCTTCCACTGAGATTCTCAGTTTCCTTTGCAGCACTCCCTTCTCCGATGATTAAGCTCATTTTCCCCATTTTGCCCTCCTCAGGAATTCTGCAAATTCCTGATTCGTATCACAACTTGCCTCTACTTCTTCAGTTACAAAAAATTCCACAATCCTATTTTCATTTACAGAAACAGATGTACAATAATAACGTACAACCAAAGTATAATTTCTGGCAGTTTCTGCTACACTTAGTGGGGCACAGTCTCTGCTACTCTTAATGGGCACTACGTATAGAGCTTTACATATGACAGGCATTAGCACTTACAAATTGGCAGTGTTTCATTTTAAAACCTTGTGCAAGAGCACCACTTGTTAACGCTGCAGTGTTAGTAGCAGGGTGTTTTATAAATTACTGGAATTAACTAAAAAAATGTCAACGTTCCTTTGAAACAGGGTTATTTACATTAAGCATTAAGCTTCACGGACTTACTCATACACAGTTGTCCATCCATTTTCATCGCTTTTGGTTGCTAAAAGCCCCGTGTTTCCAGGATATGTCATCAGAGCCAGGTTGTAGCCTTGGGCATAAACTCTTTTCAGAACACCATTGCTGCTTATTGTCAGCCAGTAGACCTGGCCTCCCGGCACCACGACCCACAGGGGCAGCCCACTCGTGTCTCGGCGGATGTGAACCGAATTCCCATTGCTGCTGGTGATGGTGCCTATATCCCCCTCGCTGCTGTAGGTGAAATTGTAAATGTAGTCCCTTGTGATGAGGTTCAGGGTGTGCAGGTGGGTGCCGTTGATGGTGAACTGATAGAGTTCTTGGTCCGCTGGCGACGCGATCTCGTACAGGTTCGTGTCGCTGAGGTGAGCCTTGTTTCGGCTGACTGCGCGGATGCGGACGTTGCCGAGGTCTGCTACGTACAGCGTGTCATCGGGAGAGACGGCTAGAGAGGAAGGTGCTTTCAGCTTGGCATCTTTGGCGTATCCACCATCACCTGGAGGAGAAATGGTGATTTTAGTAATCTGTAATGCCCATACTGAAAATGATCCCCTAAGCCTGACACGCTGCTTCTCCTCAGTATCAGTTACAGGTCAATAAAACAGTATCTTCTTCCAACTCATTAAGCCCCTATTATCTAAGGTTGCTGCAATTCTAAATTAGTCTCGATGAAGACAAACAAGAATATAAATTATCTAATTTGCAACATTTTTGCTAAGGACAAAATTCTACTGCTCAGGAAAGCTTCAATAGCAAAATTGTGGAAGGAAAAACCATGTCGCTTACAGTTTCAGTCCCAGCTATGTCTGTCACATGTAGCTAAAGTGGAATCATGTTGTAAATAAAACAGAGAGAGAATAAACACAAGTAATTCATCTAAATTACTCTGAAGGAAAGATGAGTTTGTATGTATTAAAGACTCAACACTACTGGAAAATAAGAGATAAAAGTGCTGTGAGAAACCATCCCTACCAACATCACTTGATAATTTACTTGGTTTGTCTATTTTAAGGTTTGAAGAGGATACCTGCATTAGCAAGGGCTGTATCTGTAAAGTAAAATGACTTTGCTGGAGCAGGATTTTCTGTAAGTGGCAAGAAAGCATATTAAACCTCAGAAAACAACACACTACTGTTTGTATTGCTCCCCTTCTCCCGACAGAGAAATGAAATCTGCTGAACAGTCCGAGTGTATGCTACGTTTCTTCGGAGATGGACAAAGTAGCTGTTCATTCTACCAAGCTGATTTTGCCTTTCACCAACTCAGCCCTGGCATGATCATTAGATCTGTCCCAGTTTTTCATGTTTCAGTCTCCCTCAAAGGGAACTCCCAAGAGGATTCCTGTCAGCACTGGAGGACCACAGCTGTAACCAAGGCTGGCAGCACTGGCAATGCACATGAGGCTTTGATTATCATTACAATGCTGGGTCAGCAACCCGCCTTCTCTGGAAGACCATTTACATTTTTTTTCTCTCCCTTCTTGACATACTTAATGTTTTCTTGTCAGTAATTAACCTTTTACTTGAAATGAGAGGCTTAAGAATTATGATGACATTATGGGGCTGAACACATTGGCTCTTAGAGATGACAAGATGACAACGTACTGCACACCTCTGTACAGGGGGATGCTGTCCTTTGTCCCATTATGAAAGGTGTTTTTATGGGGAAAAAAAGAAGCACTGATGACTTTGTTTTGGTGCATATAGGAGAGAGAAGCTGTGTTACTGAGAACGTCCAGTGGTGCAGTGTGGGCTTGTCACTGGCTGTGCCAGTTTAAAACACTCGAAGGAGAAAAAATTCCGAGCATTATGTGTTTGCATGATTTTGCTGGCTGTGTAGCGTGACACGAGTGCTGAGAAGGCACGAGCTAGTGTTTTTCACTTGATGTGAAACGCCTTGGTACTCTTCTTGGTGTGAAGGGCTGCCTGATCCAGTAGCATTTAGTTGCAATCTGCACTGGGGCTGGTCCCATCTTCAACATGGGTAAACAGAGCTGACACAGAAAGGCACAGTGGAGCTCATATTAAATGGCGTTGTAATCTCTGTATCAAAAGAGGAAAAGCTGAGACCACCTTGAGGTTACTCCAGTGCCAAATGGAAGACTCACGTCTCTGAATTCAATGGATTAAATCCACAAAGAGCTGCTGATAAGCTATTCTGGCTTTCCAAGGAAATTAAATCATTGCTCGTCGCTCTTTCCCCTTGTCACTTTGCTGATCTGCACCTGTGACAGGGGGGGTCTCAAGAGATAAGATAATAACTGTCATCTCCTTACCTGAAAAACAGTCACAATTAGGATCAATCTTGCAGTCACAATCTGATGGGGCTCCAGCGATTACAGAGATCTCCCCGTTGGTCGTGACCTGTTGTATACGGTTGATCTTTCTCTCATCTGTCTCTGCAATGTAGAGTATGCCGCTGTGAGACACGGCGATGGCCCGGGCTGACTCCAGGGTCGAATGGATGGCCACCTTGCTGACGATGAAGTGGTCGATGCCTGGCACCTGGCAGTGAATGGGGCGCCCTGCAATAATTCGCACCCGCCTGTTCTCGGAGATCTGCAGGACAATGTTGTTGTCCAGGACATAGAGTGAATTGTCTAGAGGGTTCACTGTGAGGTCTGTTGGCCACTCTAACCGCACCTGGAAAGAAAACCCAACAAACATTCAGGGGGAAAAAGAAGAAAAAGAATGATTAAGACTCCAGGGTAGTTTCATTTAACCATCTCTGATGACCACGTCATCAAGGCACTTGGTGGATTCACCCAGCACTGCTTTTCTAGTATGTGCCTCTAAGTGGGTTTGGCAGAAGAAGCTGCAACAAGCATCCTCTTCTCTGAGCTCCAGCTCCAGTGCGGAACAAAGCTTGATTTGAAAAAGTTATTTGGCACCCTCTGTGAGGTATTTGCACAAGTCCATTAAGATGGGAACTTTATTATACTTATGCAGTCATGCAAATAAAACCACACACTTGATGTCATGCAACATCAGCCAGAAAATTTTCCAGGTCTGAATGTTATTGTTTCAAGGTTGCAGTCAACACTGCCAGAGTGGAAAACGGTTACAGGTTGTCAATGTCCTAACACTTTAATTGACTGTTAGTACAAAAGGAAAATGACACATTAGATGAGTATGACACAATTCCACCATTTATTTACTAAGCAAGAAACGTTAGTAACACTTATATGCCATAAGAAATATAAGCTCATTAATTCTTTGCAACTTAATAGTACAGCAATATATCACAATTCACATGACACAGTAGCCAGGCTGTAATTATTTATAATGATTTTACTCTGTGAATTCAGTATTTCAGTCATGGATTAATTAAATTCTTCGTACTTAAGATTAGCTTCTTGCCTCTTTGCACGCAGGTGAGACTGCCAACCAAGCCAAGTTTCCAAACTATGCTGGAGGAAATGCTAGAAGAATGACCTCACTCATCTGCTACCTGTTGCACCAGAATCTGGAGGAGTTCCACACACTCCCAATTAAAGGTGGGGCTGCCTGTCAACCAGAAAGACAACCAATGTGCAGGCTGCTGACTGTAGCATGTACTGTCCAGAGCTTCAAACTCCTCCTGCTCAACGGAGAGTGCAGGATTGCTGAACTGGGGAACAACAGCAGGCTAGACTGATCCTTCTCAACATGTCATGGGCAGTGGAGGAGGATTTGGACTGCAGCTTGTTTTGGTCAGAGAACAACTGACCCACCGAGACAGCAAGACAGCCTGTTTTTGCCTGTCTCAGGATGCTTTGCTTGTTATCCTTCAGGAAGAGATGGCTGCTTTTATCTGAGTGGAATTTTTCTGGGCTAAGTATTTCAGTCGTCAGGAGAGAATATAAATACCAGGGTAAAATGTATCGGGTTTATATGCTTTCTATCTCAGAAGCATCCATTATTTCACTTGCTGACTTTGTTGCCGTTTTTGCTCATTTTTCCCCTGTGCTAATTAAAAGATCTGTGGATGCAGAGACCGCAGATGCTAATACGATGCTCAGCACTGAGGAATAACATATGGTGGAGTGTGTGGCCATCACAAGCCACCTGCTCGCCTGGGGTCAGCTCAGGAAGCAGGCTGGAGGCCAAGTCTTTCCTCTTCTCAAGCAGCAGTGTTTCCTGAATAACCTCCTTTCCAGAAGTACGTTGCTGGTTTGATAATTGATGTTTTAATAAAGCGAGGGCATCGCGGCTACCGCGTCTCGCCCTGCGTGGTCACACGGCGCACCACACAATTCTGAAGGCTCACGGAGTAATCCAATTCCTCCTTGTGCCCAGTCCATTTTACTAGACAGCATAATAACTGGCATTAAGACTAATGCTGTTGGGGTCGAGATCTCTTCTGAACCAGGTGGTAGAGCACTTGCAAACGATGATAAATGTGGCGAAACAGTTGGAAGCAGATTCCTCCCACAAAGGTGCTGATTTCGGCGCGCGCGTGAGACTGCCCGGATTCCACCGGCTGTGCCGGGGCTGGTCTGCACAGTGCTGTTAGCTCAGGCTTCACTGGGACACCAAAGAAAACTCTTTAGTTAGCGTAGATAAACGGGGACCGGTTTGGGCCAAACCAACTTTTTTCTCTGGTTGATTTGAGATTGACACGGTTTATTGAGATAGAATGAACTTTTAAGCAGCTGTCCGTTTCACTTGCAGAAATGTGCCTAAAGTTTAGTCTTAACAGCTGTTAACTACAAGCACCCTGGCTCTCATATTGATCACATCTGTACATCTAGCTGCATCATGGTAAAAATAAATAAAATTTTATTTGGGAACAGCTAAGCAATTTTGGTTACCAAACCAGAACTGTTGCCTAGCTCTCTGTTCTGCAAAGCTAACAGAAGGTAGGGCTACAGCTTCTCCTTCCTGGGTTTTAAGCAGCCACGGGTGTACTAATGGTTTAATTCGAGGTGAAATATTAAAGCTAGCATGGTCTTGTCCAGAGAGTGCAGCACGAAGACCAGCTGCTGTTCACTGCAAGTTTATGCTACTGCAACGGGAGAGGAAAAGAAATAGGCCAATTAAAGCCAAACACATACACAAACACCTGAGCATTCCTAGTCTGAAGAAGAATTTCAGATTTAGAAAAAATCTGCACTGTTTTGTCAGGACAGGGCTTCACGGCATCTTAAACTGGTGGGTGCTGGGGCTGCTGCAGTCCCACCCCATCCCTTCTTCCAGTGCAGCCCCCAGCAATGACAGGAGTGTTTCTAGCTCCTATAGAGAGCAGGTTCAGGACAGTTTGCTGGCTAAAAACTAATCACTTCTATCAGCTTAAGCTGAAGTGTAACTGCACCCTCAGGTTCACTGTTATCTTGAAAAGTCACTGCTTGTTTCTTTTCTTTTAAAGCAAGCTGCTCTCTGGCGGGTTTCTGTGACCAAACCATCAGTTGTGCTTCATTCAAAGCCAATAAACTTATTACAGAGAAGCACATCAATTCTCATCTGATATGGCTGTGCCCATTACAAAGTTTTTCCAGACAAAACCTGTTAGGATTAGAATATTAAGTCAGCTGATATACTTTTTAGTTTGAAGCAGTACTTCACAAGCCCCTGTAAAAAGTCCTCTCCCATATATGTGTATTTTTCTTATAACTCAAGAGTGGGACAATTGCAAGTGTCTTTTCTTACATTTAATGTTTTTTTTTTTTTTGAGCAGTGTACAGAAGTGGCACTGCCAATTACCCCGGTATAAACAAACAGACAAGGTTTGTTCAGTGGCAGTCAGTACCTCACACTCTTCACAGACTGAAATTTTCAGGTGACAATTCTGGTTTGGTTCACAGGAGACTTGAGGATATGCAATGGGAATCACTGCCAAAACAAGTGAGCCCTTGAGCAATGAGACCTTTTGCACATAAGTATTAACATGTCAACTTTTCTGGGAATTCAGCATTTATCTGTCAAAATAAAGGCTCCAGCTATATCTAATAATCAATCTCTGGTTTGAGAAGTGCAAAATTAACACCTACTGGTCTGCCTTTCTAATACATTTTTTCATGTCAAGTGTTCTGGAAAACACAAAGTGCACTGAGGTGGCTGCAGTTTAAATGAATTTTCAGAGAGATCAACACGTAGGCAGTTAAAATAGCTCTCGGACCTGAATGGTATTTTTTTGCATTTGTTTCTCTCTTGCAAAATATACATGGCTTGTATAACTATCTATCTACCTACTATCCACTTTTGAAATATTTAAGTATTCTTCAAACAGCAAAGCTTTACAACTAAATAAATGATATTTTTTTTTTTTGCAAAATAGCACTTGGGAGAGCCTGCACTCATATACTTCTTAAACATACATGCCTGTACACACATTTAAGTGTTAGTTTGTGAAGAATACCGTTTCACTTTTGGTTTTGACCAGATGGCTAAAACTTTCTGCACATTTTACATGACATCTTATGGTTGTGGCATTTTTAGTGCTATTTTAAACAAATCAGATCAAACAAATTCCACTGTTCATATTAAAGTAAGAAAGGAGTGAAAAATTTATCCTTGTCTGCAGATGCCAGTTTCAAGAGCTTAACTGTTTGGTTGCAGGGATAAATTTTCCTGGGATAAGTTTCATTTATCATGGATTAAAAGAAGCTACACAAATCCCTAAAAAGGCTTCACCATTGCTTTGATTCCTTGCCATGCATTGCTTGTATATTTTGAGTCAATTTTCATGCAGTAGCATGAAATTCATGCCAAAATTTTTCTGATAGTCCTGACTGATGGATTACTTCCTATCTGTAGTGCTCAGCTTCAAGCCCTTCTGTTTATGTTACCTTTGCCTTTATTCAGCTCTACGAGATGTGTTCACAGACCTGATCACAGCCTCTTCCATATTGCTCTCTTGCTAACTTCCTTTTTTAATCCCCTCTTATTTATACTCGCTTCAGCTGTTGTTTCCAGGACAAACCCTTTTACTCACCACAACGTCCTTCCAAATGATGTTTTCCTCTCTTCCTGCTCCAACCCTTCTTTTTCCTTCCTTCTGGGAGAGAAATGGCTGCGAGGAAGGACTCACCCAGGCAGTCCATTAGGACTGAGCGTGTACTTTACTAGACGCTGGTTCTGCTTCCCTGAACTTCTCACAGGATGTCTCCCTACACAGATTTCTATTTTCTCACAGTTGACAACCACGGATATTTTTTCATTATTTCCTGTCAGTTTGCTCTCACTTCTGGGATCCTTTTGTTGACACTGACACTGTCAGGTCCCCTCAGCAGCTTAGCTTCTTTCTTAATGGCACACAGAGACACAATCCAGCTCCCGCGGTCTGACACCGGGGAACCCTTCCCTGGGGTGGGATTACAGCTTCCTCAAGCTTCCACAAGATTCACCGTGCTCTCACTTGCCAGCTCTCTTCTTGTTTCATAATTTCTTTTTTTTTTTTTTTTTTCTGCTTCACAACTTCAAAAGACTGTATCTTGGGTCTACTAAATCAATAGAAAAAGTTGATTTCTATGGGGACAGGTTTCACACTGTCTTTATTTAATAACAGAAGGAATATTATCCAGAATCACATAAGTCCATTGACTATGAAAATCAATGGGACTTAGATTCCTAAGCCATTTAAGTCTCTTTAAACATGGTACCCGTGGTCTAGTCAGGCTATGAAAGAAATACTTTTGTTCAATGCCCAGAAGGAATTTACAAAGTATTTTGAGCAGACTGGTACCTCTGAGAGGAGAAATCTTAGACTCTTCAATTAAAATATCTCAAAATAGACTATGAATTTGAATCTAACCCAAACGTGTCTCCGGTGCTGGAGTGGGAATAGATGTCCTCCAAACGTACCGTTGCAGTTAATTTGCATGGCCAAAAGGAGAGAGCAGGACTAGGTGGAAATCTAGCTAACAACAGGACTATTTCCCTTTTGCCTTAGTTTCTAACTTGCGCTTCCAGATCCTGGCTCTTGTCAGGCACAAAAGTAAGGAGGCATAAATCTTAATATAGCTCTCGCTAGTTTTGGTCTCATCATTCCATCTGGGGCTCAGAGGTTCTGGATCCAGAAAGCCAGTGTGCTGCCAGTGCAGAAAAGGTGGGAGAAAGATCTTGAAAAGCTTTAATTGAGACAGTAATTAAAAGATGTCTGGGAACAGTGAGACCCTGGAGCTTGTACTTTGCAGGGTCTTTTGCTTCCAGTAACTACTGAGGTTCACAAAAGCATCTGGCCTGAAAACTGAGAGGAAGAGAGGATACAGAGATTCCAAAACTGAAAAAAGCAAATGAGGAGAAAGGCCAGCCTTTGAGCAACACCAGCCGCTGTCAAGGTGTCACCCAAATACTCTGGCTGAGTAATCAAACCCAAAATTAAAATGTAAATTACAGAAATTGAAACTTCCTACAGATTTGTGCCCAGAAAGATCAGATATTCTGCAATTCATGTTTATGGCAGGGCATCCTCTCTGGCAAACTCCTACAATGATACACAGTTCAATAGTAACAGCTTTTTAAAATCCATTATAAGAGTGAACTAATTCTTTACTAAACTGTAGCAGAGAATTGAAGCAAAACAAGTGTAGAAAAGCTTGTTTTTTTTTTTTTTCATATGGATATAAAAGTTCTAAGCAGAAAAAGCTACTGAAGTAATTTGAGTCCTTACTTTTACAGAAATTAGGATTAATTGTTATCATGACATGATTTTCTGCAACTAATTTTTCACAAGTATTTACACAGTGGATATTTTGACGGAGCAAAACGAATGTAGTCTAACTAGCTGTCATGCTGCATTGAAAGCAAACTCTTACTGCTGGCAGACTTCAAAACAGCTCAGAAAAAAATCAGGCATCTTGCATTTTGCAGAACAAACAAGACACCTGCATTCCATGCATCAATCCTTCTAAGTGAGTATTTACATTGGTAAGATACTCTCAAGAAAATACACTGGAGAGTGTTAGACTCTAGTCTGTGACTGTAAGCAGGCACTCTGCTTTAAATTTCTGTCAGGTAAGGGCATTGCTTACTGCTGTGATGCGTATTTGGATATGTATTATCAGACTGTGCCAGAAAAGCTTACAAGGATAAAGTTTAGGTCTTGTGTTTTTTCAAGGAAAATCTAAGCTATACCACTCAACTAAATAACGTATCTCAAGCTTGGGATACAACCTGGATGTAACAGGAGAGGGACACGGTTTTCTTGCCTTCCAAAAAAAGCTCTAGACAAAGACTTAAAAATGCACCTGAAATTAGGTTTCCATCACGTTCCCCATCAGACAGCTAAACTTCTTGGTTTTCAGTAGCTGAGCTCTCACTTTAGAAAGGCACAGAAAGGCTTCAGACCTAGAAGGGCTCAGGAAAGCTCTACAAAGCCTCTTACAAAACAAGAAAAGAAAAAGGGCGAGGTTGGGGATGTGCAGAAGGCCTTAGAAGAGGTCCCTGGAGAGCTCTATATTAAGAAAGGACCCATATGGGCACTGGACCTAGGAAAGCCTGCTGAGCCAGAAAGGGCTGCAGAAGAGCTCCAGAGAAGTGCTAGGTAGGCTCTGAGAAAAAGCTCTAAAAGCGCTTCCAAACTATCTCAGGACAAAGATCTAGTGATTCTCTAGACATGCTGTAGAAGCTATGGATGCCCACCCCCAGCCTCCCAAAGCTCCAAAAAGCTCTAGACCTAGAAAGGCCCCAGGTCTACAACGGTGCTAGATGTCTTCAGAAAGACTCTTGACATCTCCAGCAAAGTTCTAAATCTCTGGATCTCAGGTTCTTTGCAATTTCTAGATCTAGAAAGCAAAAGGAATCTCTAGACAGTGCTAGATCTAGATATGTCCTTTCAAAATGTCATCTTTTTTTTTATTCCTTCAAATAAATCCAAAACTTGTGAAGTATATAAGTTATAAATCGATCTGGTTGGATGGAAGCATACAGAAATGATCTCTCAATGAAATCACTTCCTTAGGACTAGGTTACTTGTACCAAGTGTCAGCTCTTCAACCTCTCCCGGCTCCCCACATTCTTGGCGTATCCTTCATGAGCCACTCAGCACGCTTATTGTAGATCATGGCAGTAACAGCAAAAACCACATTGGTTTTGTTGTCACTACTGGTACGAACACAGACATATTACTCTGCACTGGCAAGAAAAATAGAAGAAAAAAGAAATACATATGGATGGAGGACCTAAAGGGTTTTATATCATCTCATGACTTCCCCCAGTTCTCACCAGAGACAGCTACACGCTGTTCAGCTTCCCATTTTGCTTTGAGCAGTTGATTGAATGGCTATTGAGTGATGTTCAGACGTTTATGATTTTCTTGCAATGTGACCTACATTGCTAAACTTCATAAATTTATTCTCCAAGGCAGTGTATCATTTTGCATGCCATACCCATCCCAAAGGAACCTATCAGCAGGAGATGAGGCCCAGTTTGTAAAAGCTGAATGTCCTTCAGACATTTTTAGCTAATTTGTTTGTAAATGTGAGTGTTATTGTCAGAGTAACATTCTGCGTAAAATGGTGCTCTCTATCATTCTGTTTGCATCTCTCTGTGGCCTAAACTTCCTAACACACGGCTATAAATGTAACCTCTGGATGGCATGCTACAAATGGAAACAACCAATTTCTGTCTTGACATTTGTAATTTTTTCCCCCTCCACTGACAGTGTCTTTTTTTTTTTTTTTCCTTTATCTTTTTTTTTTCTTGGCACAAACAAGGGTAGAAATGATGCTGAAGCAAATACAGTATCACAAAGAGGAGAAATCAGGCACTCTCAGCTGTCATCACCCAGGCCACAGCTCCTGCCACGCTGCTTTCTGGGGTTGTCACAGTTTACTTTGTTTGACTTCAGCAGCTTGTAAGGCGTAACTCAGGGCAAACTCAGTCCCAGTAATAATACTGAAGGTATCACTAATACCTCCAAAGCAACACTTCTTGGTACTAAAACCTTTCCAGTCTTTATTTATAGCCAACTTTGAGACTTGAGAAGTACCCAGCCAGCAAGGGAACAACAGTTTCTAGAGCTCCCTTGTGCTGACCTGCTTCAAAGTCCTGCCCTTTGTGAGCTGTTATTACTACAGTGTGGTTTTGATGGGATCTGCAGACTTTCAGGTTCCCCTTAGCACTGGAGTGATGTGGAGGCCAGAAGTATTGTTGTGCTGGATTTCTGAACCCTCCTTTCACCTGTTACTGCAGTGCGATGCCTTCAGTCAGGCCACCATACCCATACTTTCTTCCACAGCTTTCAGAAGCAGCAGTTTGCAGCCATGTAAAAGTTCCATGACTCAATGACAGAATTAAATGTCTACATCACTTTTTTTTTCTCACACTGGCTTTATAATTCTAATTTCTGTAAGCTTTCTCCTGATCTGTGCTGTCATGAAGACAGACTGGGAGTCCAATGACCAGTCCTCACTCCCCTAAGATGTTGGACAATCTTCCTCTGACCTCGTCAGTGCAACAATTTCTATCCAGCAGTGCATGACACATCTGCAGGAGGGACACCAGGACCTCTGGTGATTGCTGGCCTCAAACCTGCCCTGTACTCAAACTCCAGACTTGTGCCAGCCCATCTGACCTCCCTCTCCCTAATGCTGTACAACATTTCCAAATGCCCAAACCAGAATACACTGGGCAGTCTGAATGGCTTGGACTAGGGGCAGTGAAGACAGCTTGACTTAAAGCTCTATTATTATTGTTATTCACTTTATGAAACAAAACCTGTTACATCCATGGGAGGTTCTCTGCCCCACAGATGTGTGAAGGGTTTGTTGGTGGGAGGAGGAGAGCAATGTAGGCACATTATCAGCCCTGATAATCTGGAAGAAAAAAAGGCTAATGTAGGAGTTGCCTCCATCAAAGCAGCTATTTCTTAAATTGCAGGCAGGTCTTGTTATTAGTGGATGTCAATGAACAACTGGATTAAAGGAAAAGGAGGAGCACTGCCTGCTCAGCCTGCCTCTGCATGCTCCCATCAACATCTACATTCCCTTCCCAGCAGACCTCCTTGGATCTTGGACTCCAGGACACCAGGGCCCAGCTTTCACTGTCTGATTAATTATGGTAGCTCTGGAGTAGAAACCACATAAACATATATGTATATACACATAGCTATATATGAATATCTAGGTACATACTATGCATATATATGTTCTTCATGCATACATTTTGTTCACTATGCCTCCTCAACAGATGAAAAAAGATGTAGTAACTGATATAGCTCAACCCACTGCAGAATCCCACCTGGCTGGCAAAGCTGCAGCAAAACATTTTCAGCAGTGTAATTCAGCACAGCAGATACAGGGCCTCTGCCACAAATAACTCCTCAGCTAGACTCTATCATACTGAAACCATATTTAAATGAGAGACATAATCAAAGGCTACCTGTACATAAGGAAGAAAAGCAACCAGGTAAGTTGCTTGCTTGGAAAGACTGACAGGAGAGCCTCAAAATGAGACCTGCTTCTTAGGTGGGAACCCATTGACTGGAGAGCTGCAAGGGGATCAGGTGCCTGAGGAGCTGAGCAGTGTGCTGGGTTAACCATGCAAGGATGGTGGGCCAACTGGAGGAAGCCTGGGGGTGGCAAGGCAGCTTGGATGAGTTGGAATTGCCACATGGATATATACGGGGACAAGCAGCATTTGGTGTGTGTCACAGTTTAACCCTAGCCAGCAACTGAGCCCCACACTGCTGCTTGCTCATTCCCACCATGTCAGGATGGGGGAGAAAGCTGGCAGAGTGACAGTGAGAAAACTTGTGGGTTGAGATAAAGACAGTTTAATAGGGAAAGCAAAAGCAGTGTGAACATGCAAAGCAAACGAGGAATTCATTCATGACTTCCCATGGGCAGGCAGGAGTTCAGCCATCCCCAGGGATGAACATCCCCCAGCAGGGATCCATCACAGGTAACAGCTACTTGGGAAGACAAACATCATCACTCTGAACATCCCCAGCCTTCTGTTGCTGAGCATGATGTCATATGGTCTGGGATGGCCCTCTGGGCAGCCGTCCCAGCCGGGTCCCCTCCCAGCTGCTTGTGCATCCCCAGCCTGCTGGCTGCTGGGCTGGGGGGCAGAAAAGGCCTTGGGCTGTGTGAGCCCTGCCCAGCAGTAACGGGAACATCCCAGTGCTATCAGCACTGAGAGTACCTAGACTCAGGGCTGAGCTTCTAACTTCTTGTCAGCCATCCAATTCTTACAGAATTTTCTTCCTTCTTGCAATTTCTTATTAGAAAAAAAATGATTTAAAAAGCCATTTAAATCTGGCTCTGCATAAATCTGGCTCTGTATAGCAAAAAGTAAGAGAAAAGTCATGAGCAGAGGTTTGTCAGGTCTCCTTCACTTCACCATCAAATGCCTAACACTCCCTGTCTCAACAAAGAAAAGGATGCGATCACTGGAAGAGTTGATTAAAATGTACATAGTCTTTTACTCAGCAGTAATGCATTATTTATGGCAGGTAACTGAAATAAATTGCTAGAATGCAGGTGACCAATAGAAAAGGAGCACTGGGGCTTTAAGGAAGAAATTTCAGTGTGACTTCACCACATGCTATCTCGCTTCTGTGACTAATATTTCAAATTCAGTGATAGAATAATTTGATTAGAATATAAATTAGCTGTGATGAAACCACCCAGCTTTCTGTTTGATATTCTAAAAATCATATTATACACCCACAAGTCAGATTCATGAGCTCTCGCAGATTTTTTTTGCTTCCACCTGAGGTTCTAATCCTATGAGCCTCTTTTCTCTCAGTTCCTGTTAAAGAGAGGCTACTTAACCTCTCCTCTCCTCCTGGGAACAGATTATTTTATCTTCTACCTGAAGATCCTTTTTTAAAAAGGCTTTCAGCTTGGTTTTGTGTCAAAGCATGGATACTAGTGACTACTTGTTCCTGCATATGCTATTATGGCTGGAAGTATTTTCCACAGGCTTATGTCTCCAAAGATTAACTCTTAATTAATTGCTGGGGGGCTCATTTTTGAAAAGGTTTGAAGATGCCTCAGTAAAGGCTTTGTCCACTACCTGCTTTGGTCTGTTTTTCTGAAGCACATACACTCTTTTAGGATATAGCTGCTCTTTGCTACACACTCACCCCTCACTCTACCATTTCAGTGAAGGGAGAAGCTCTGGTTCCACTGAAGTCAGTGGCAAAACAGTTGCTGGTCTTGCTGGGGCCACAACTTCCACTCCAGTTAGCATCTCTGGTACTCCAGAAAAGCCAGAGGAAAAAAGAAGTTGAGATTAAGCAGCACAGTAAGAAAAACTAGAGAACAAGATGACTTTCTACTGGAAGAAAACCAAAACAGGTTGTTTGCGCTCCTTCATGCAGCAAAAATGAGAAAAGATAAAGATCTTTTCTAGAAAGAAAAAAAGTCTTCTATAAGGCAAGGCCACAAATAAAAATTCAAGGGCCTATAAACTGTCATTTCTGCTTTGTGTGCTTTTTGTTCAGGCATTTCATGAACACACATAAAACATGTTTCTGCGAAGCACTGAAAAACACAGTTCAGAGATTTGGAATATTTATGATGCATTAATTACACATAAATAGAACAGTGTATCAGAAGTCTCACACAGGCAGAAGACTAAAAGTAAATCAAGAGCAGGGTTAATTTTGCAATACTTTGCTCCAGTGAAAACAACGCTGTGCCTTTTTGATGGCATGCAGCTCTCGGACACAATTAGAATATTATGCATCTAGTGGTAAAAAAACCAAACAATGAGGAAGCCTTTTATGCTTTCTCCTTTTACAAGAATGCAGTATATATTGCTGGGTATGCACAGAAACACCTCAAGCAATTGTGTCTTCCTCCAACCTGCAGTACTAATTAATTAACTGGCTCCATGTAATCCTGCAGTTGCTTTGTGATACCCTACTCTCAACCTGACTTAAAAGTGCTTCAGCCTAGAATCAATTTAGTTTATAAGCTGGCAGCCCGCTCCCCCCGTTTCTCACCTGTTCACTGGATCATATTTTTTGTCTTTCACATTTTCCTTTCCTTTCTCCAAACATATCCAGTGAAAGTTCTGTTGAGGCTGTGCTTGCTCTGATGAGCAGACCCTCATCATGGCTTTCAAGTGAGGTCACCATGTCCTGGGAGCTTTTTGTTCTGCTCAAAAGGCTTCCACAATGCCACTGAAGCATATTGTGCCTGTGAGATGCTGGTGGGGAGCGCCTGCAGCACTTGGGACTGCAGGAGCAATGTCAGCGTTTGCATTTTTGAGATATATATGACATTTTCAAGCAGTTCTGCTCATCTTTACTCCTGCTTTCCAGCATTCTGTCACTCACTTCACTATTTCAACTAGGTCATCAACAGCATTCCTTATTGCTCTCTGCCCTCTCCTCCATCATTCAAAGCAGGCTGTCCAGAACATGGCATTTTTACCATGTGTGGGTCACCTTTCAACCCTGTTATAGCAATCTGCTTTTTAATTTGACCTATGCAAGCAAATTGCCTACGTAGGTAACACTGTCACGTTTTAATAAGGGTGCCAAACATTTTGCAGTGTCACTGAAGTTTAGGTGAAGCAACACAATATAGATGGTTCCCTCACAATGGAGAACTGCTGAACAAAGGCTGATGAAGTGCAGGTGTCAAGAAAAAGTCTTCAAACCAGACCTTTCATTTTGGAACACAGCAGTGACAGTTATTAACACCATCAATCAGGATGGAGCTATTACTTTGGCACAGACTCGTGCCTAGTGGGACTGACATCAGCACGAGAACAAGGCCATGGTTACAGGCTAAGAGAAAGCTCTTGGGATTCATTTTCTGTTGCCTTGCAAATGTTTGGTCTCTGTATTTGCAGCGACTGTGCTCGAGATTGGTTTAAACAGTTCCCAAACACTCTCCTCTACCACTTGCATAGATAAGTGACTTGAGGATCAGAGTGGTGGAAATTCAGCCCACATACTTCTCATGGGAGGAAAGATACAGGATGAAATTGCAAGATGGTAGAAATACCTGTTATTTCTCTCCTCGGCTTTCACCACAGCAATGGAGGCAGAAAAGCAGTGAAGCTTATCGCTCAAGCTGAGCTCAAGTGTTTTTACTTTCACACAAAACGTCCCACGACGTCAATATAACTTCTATGAACGCTGGATCTAATGAAGTCTGGTTTCCTAAGGACTTCCGTCTCATGGCTGACTGGCTGGGGAGTTTAATAAGATCCAAGCACTAAATGAAGCTTTTCCTGTGAATGGGGCATTTATGAGAGCCTGAGTGGAATCTCCAGAGTTTAATAAAAGAAAGCTCATGCTGCAATATTTCCTTTTGAAAGGGCACTTTAGGTCTCTCCCCTCCAACTGGATTAATATTTTTTTATGGAACATGTAGGAATTTAATTGCTGTGAAGGCTGGTGCTCCTCTACAAATTTGTTTGAAATTGCCCCAAGATTTTTATTTACTGTGAGGAAAAGAATACCGACAGAAAGGCAGATATACCCACACAATGTGCTCTCATTTGCCACCAATAACCAGGCTGAAGTATTCCTGTATACCCTGGGGATGCAGAAAACACAAAGAGAGTGTGTACATTTGAGAAAAAGAGCAACCTAGAGATGCCTCTGATCTAGACCAAGAACAGTGATTCCCTCCCTTTTCCTTCTTTCACTCTTCGTCCCAGTTTCCTCCCTTAGCACTCCAGTTGTGGCTTGTGGCCGGGAGGCCCTGCCACGGGTTCTGCAGCAATTCCAGAAGTCAGTAGGAGTATTTCAGATCAAAGCTGATGTCCCTGATTTAGAGTACCTACAATAGCCTTCCTATCCAAAGGCCATGGGGAAGGTAGGAGATGTAGCAGGTAATTCTGTTCTCTTCAGCTGGACTTTGATTTGACAGGAGATATTCAGTAGACCACAGAGCTGAGAGATCAGCTAGCCCAATCCATGGTGCCTCCAGCTCAGATGCAAAAGTATATTGTTCAACACGGCTTATTATCCATTTAATTAACCTAAAACAAAACAGATTCCAAAGAACAAATGAAGAATGGGAGCCTGACCTAGAAGCAGCCAAGGACTGAGAGGCAGATGCCCTCATCTGTAATGTCCAGCATTTAGATGCTGGGTGCTGTAGATTAATCAGGTGAATATTAAAAATCACAGAACAAGAGAAGATCAACGTCATCTTTTGATATTTTTCAAAAATGTTTTCCCTTTAGAGTTTAGATCTTGCTCATGTTCTAGTATTCAGGTTTCAGAGGCTGCGTTTTCAAAACTCACAACCAGCTCTATCAGGATGAAAGATACTGGAATAACTGATTTTCATGTAGATGTCTGCTAAAATCCTGGCACCTATGGTGAGTGTTGAGTATATACATATATATATATTCATAAACCTAGCTCTGAAGAACCACTTTGTTTAGATTTGCTCCTTATTAACTAGATGAAGAACATGAAAATCATCTGTGCTGAGAAGAAAAGTCACCCAAGTTTTGTACATGCTGAGAATGGTGGCATACCACAGAAACACTTCAGCCGAACGTCCTTTTCCTTCTAAATTCAGATGAACATCCTCACAGGAAACTATGAGATCAATGCAATTAGTCAGAGCTTGGTGGTTTATTTGCCATAACACATAATCTTTCAAACCCCAGATGTCCTTCCCTTTCCCCGTTATGAATGCACAATACTATGCTTAAGAATGAGAAGGTGGTGAATAACAAATAGAGAATGATTAATAAGAAGTGTTTCCATCACAACTGATATTGGAATAAATGATGAAATCCTTTCATAATCAACTCATTTATTAAAGTGACTGCTTTAAAGTGAAAGCTTGTCATTTATGGTAGTGTTTGGCATGGGCAGTTACTCTATCTGTTTACTTCCAAAGAACATTTCTGTACTTTGGTAAATCAAGAAATACTGATTTTGAGCAAGTCGTTGATTTTACTGTCAGAACCAATTTAGCTCTGAGAATTGATTTTTATTAACCTATTTCATAAGTCCCTCTAAACACACAATTTGTGAGCAACCCACATTCGCTTGATGTAAATGCCATTTGTAATTTAGCCAAAAAAACAATTTAAGTGGAGATGGGCCAAATTCATTTTTCATTTATGTTTATGCCATTCTGGAATAAACTGAGCAGCCTTGCAAGGATATACAATTGTTTCTGACTAAGTGAAAAGATCATTCCCTTATTTTCATTGATGTAATTTCAGATTAACATGCTTGACTTAGAGGGGATGTGATTATTCCATAGGGTTTTCCAGTTCCTAGCAACAACTTTGAAAGAAGACTATAGAACAAATTTGATACAGTCACTTTTCAGAACATGCATTCTTGGCATTTATTTCATGTCTGTGTTTTACTGCCTATGTGGAAAAACCTCACAAGTATGGATTTTGTGAAAATTTTCAGTAAGTAGATTCACTTACACCCCCCCCAGTCAAATCCTACAGGAAAATAAATGCTTCCAGAAGCTGGATGTGTATTTTTACTGCAGATTGTCAACAATGTGTCTTTACTTATCACACAGAAAGTTATACAGTACTGTTATAAAGTATATGATCTTGCAGGATCCCTTTCTCCAGAGCACTGGAACTATGCTATAGGGTAAGGTAAACTAAACCTGTTCCTGACAAGTAGCCAACCTACCAAAACAATATACGATTTTAGGGCTAGTTAAATTTTCTTACAAATCTGGCATATTTGATTTCAGCCCCAAAAGTTTACCTTTTACATTTAATTTTAATTAAAAAAATAAAACAATTTTTATTTCTGCATTTTCCAGACCCTCTGCTGCAACTTCTTTGCTAAAGGGTATTTGCATTTTTAAAAAGGAATTGGAGCTACCAAAAGTCACCATTTCAGATTTAGTGAGACATTTTTTAACTGAGCAAAAATTTGCACAGGAATGCACAGCCACACGTTACGTGGCCAGTAAAGCAATTATTTGTACAGCCCGAGCTGCAGATCCCAGGGAGAAGGCAGGGAGCAGACGTTGCACCTGGCACCATTCCCTGCACCTCAGAGATGTCTAATCTGGTTATTGATGCCCCAGGCAGTTGTTATATGTATCCAAGAAGCAAGTAAATGTGCTTCAAGCAGCTTTAAGTTCCACGAGGCATCGCTCCTGCCAGATGGTTCGTAGTAATGGAGCGGAGACCGAGAGCCTCCAGCCGGGGAGCTCTGCCCGCTGCAGTGGCCTTCTGCTCATCACCTGCAGGATGGGCTCTCCTGCAACAAGAGGTGCCAGAGCAGAAGCCAAGATGCCCAAAAGCTGTAAGATGCCCAGGCAAGAAGCCCAGAAGCTTAAGACAATTACCAGGCTAGTTTAAACTTGGGTTTAGCACAACTAAGCCAGTTGACCCGGTTCTGTTTTACATAGAATAATTATGTGCCTACTGGACCAGAGGGAATACAATGGTCTGTCTATCCCAGAACTGGGAACAGGGAAGCTGAGGTTCCCCTCACCACATTTGCACATCCTTAGGGTGCAGTGACATCTGAAATGGAACACAGACATATTTTTCCGTTTGGGCTCTAATAGTAAAATTCCCAAGTGCTTCTGTGACAGCAGCATTGGAGTCCATCGTTTGTCCCTGTGAACTTTGATAAGAACTACTCAAAATGTCAACCCCACATTCTTCACGTAAGTGAATACAAGATTATAATCACTTGCTATTACTCATAGTCTACTTAGAAAAGAGGAACAAGCTCTCACCATTGTTACGCAGTGTATTTGAACTGGGATTTTCCAACTGTGAAGGACTGAGGAAAGGGCAGGGAAAAAATGAAATGCAAAACTAACTGGATCCTGGATATTAGCTTACACAGCCCATAATATAACTTCAGTATGTTACTTGAATGCCTCACTATTTTTTCAAGTACAGCTTTTCCACCATTTTGAAGCTGATTAATTCAAGTTTTTGTTGGCAAAGGCTCTTCCTTGTGCTATCTGCAAGTGTGGCTCACTGACTGGTCAAGAGTACTATTTATGTTTCTTCGTGTTTATCTATATATCTTTTTTAGCGTACAGTAGAGATGTGATAAGGGTCTTTTAGTCCTATTTCTTCTATACTGCTCTTGAAATAAGAACTGAAAAACACTTTGAGAAATGTACTGAAATGCAGTAGCTTCACTACAATACTGCTGTTGTGTAATTACTTACTGTAATCATCCTCCAGGAGCATTTAGAACAGATTTACATGTAAACAAAATATATATATATAATTTTCCATTTAGCAGTTCAAGCAAATCGGTCTGAATGCTGGACTAAAGGTAAGCACTTGAAACTTCTAATAAACTCCTTAGAAGATCTATCTCAAGAGTATCAAACAACTTTCTAAAGCAGTATGTATTCTTTAGCTAAGCTCCTCTACACATTCATACGTCATCTCCTGGAAAAAAAGTGGATAGCTCTGCATTTATATAGTATACCTTAAAATAATCATGTGAATGGAAGATCCACTCCATACTGTGCAGTCCAGAATTATCTGATTCATCCAGCATATTCTGATACACAACCCTTGTACAAGAAACTAAGTCATCTGTCTCCGCAAGAGAAGAGTAAAAAAGTGACAAGACGTGAAAAGCAGGTGTTTACCTGAGTGATGTCCATTCCAGAGTCACAGCTCAGTGGCTGGGTTGATGTGAGGCCATTTGAACCTATTATTGTTGTGATCACACCATTTTCATCAATTTTCCGAATCATGGTACCATCGACGAAGTAAATAAATCCGTGCTTATCTACAGTGATACCTGGACGAAGGGGAAGGGTAGAAAAGATTGTTAGTACTGACATTAGCTAGATTAAAAAGTATGAGCTTGAAAGGTTTTCTCTCCTCCTGGATTCTGAAAATCTGCTTGAAAAAAGCATGACTTTTCTACCCATTTATTTAAGACTTACACAAGCCATATATGGAGAGATCATACACCTATATCAGAATGGCATTGACATAGAGAAAGAGGGAAGATATGAAGAAGAAACAGAACAAGACAGCAGAGGTTTTGTTTGCAGTGTAAGTCCATACACATAGAATTCTGTATAAAATGTGTAAAAAAAGTAATTCTGTATACAGAGGGTTAAGCTCTTTAGTTAACTTCATGTACATCACAAAGTGGGACAAAACTAGCTTTTATAAAAACTTATTTACAGCTGATTTTTCTTCTTTTTCACTTAATTCTCATGCAGAGGCAATTTTTTTTTTTCTTACTGTACTGTCTGAACTTTCAGAGTGTCTGAGCAAGGAAAAGGCACCTGCAGAAAGTAAAAGACACTTCTCTCATGCTCTGTGCTATACGTACAAACAGCGTAAACCAGGCTCTGCTTAGAAAGCAGACAGAATATGGGTGCTGCAGAATGTGTTGCAGTGCAGTGCTGCCCAAGACCACGGTCATGTACTGGAACCAGCCTCATGACAACAATGGGCTTCAGCAGGAGCTAGTGCAGTTCTCCCATGTCTGGAGCTGCAATAGCTCTAGCACCACAGCGCAGGAGAGATGGACCCTGAGCCAATGCAAGGGATGTGCAAAGGAAAGGTGATGGTCGTCTTTTTTTTCAGTGGGGAAACTGAGGAAGCTGAGGGCTTGCTGTCTCTCACCAACAGCCTGTGGTACAACCATGTCACAACTCATGCCTAGCCTTGTTCTAGCCCAGGCTAACACTTTTTCACCAGTTCTTCCTGCATTCAATTTCTTAAACTTTTCTATATTGCATGAACTGTAAGTTCAGATCTTTTTACCCTGAAATATTGAAAATACAGATAGATAAAGCACTTCTGTTCATGTTAGGTTTGTGAAATCCTTTCTACCAAAACCACTCAATTTCTTGCTTTAAACTACTTCATAATTTCCCATTTAAAGTTGCATAACTTTGCAATTATAGCAGCTGCTGTGCACAGCCAAGCTATTTTAATAATGAATTTATGTTCTGCTCCACAGAAATGAAAGGCAGAGGACTTGAACAGATGGTTTGGACAGTGGCTTATACGGCTCTCCATTTTTGTCCCCTGCATTTAGCACAACTGAAGGCTGCCTGTACTCTGAGTTTACAAAACACTTGTCTGCACCCCAGTGTAGGATCTCACACGGCAATTCCACACACCATTAAAAAAAGAACAAAACCCATAATGAATTCCTTCACCTCCCAACCCCATTTCCTTATGTTTAATTTAATTTATTTAAATATATAAGAGCAGTTGTAGCTGGGGCAAGAAAGAATAAGCAGTCTGGGGAGCAAGGGCGGGACCAGGCAGACCTTATGGGGAACATACATCTCTCATGGGGTGGGGAGAAGGAGGAACAGTGTCCCCACACCCCTAAATAAATCTGTACCTAGCAGTTGGAAATACCTGGGGATAGAGTTTGAGTTACATACACATTTGAGTGCAAGATGCTGTCTCTTACAATGTTAACACCCAGAGGCAGCGTCCCAGGACAAACTGCCCATGACCACTTCTTTTCTACCAGAAAGGAATAATTGTCCAGGAGGTCATCAAGGGCTCAACTCTCCCCTCTGCCAGAGCAGGCTGACCTCCTCTGCCATGGCTTTCCATCTCTTGCTCTGGCTGAGGGATGCAGTGAGTGAGGCTGTGGTGGCCTCACGAGGGTACAGGCTTTGGGGTACACCCTGCGATCATGTCCCCCACCGCTCAGCTCCCATCCCGAGGTGCCTCTTCACTACAGGTTACATTGCAAAGGTCTGAGGGTATCATCACAAAAAAAAACCAATCCAAAGGCCACGGCAGTTAACTTGAGTGCCTAGTGCTCCTACTGTGTCCAGCTTCCAGGCTATTAGCACAGTGTTTCCAGCTGAAAGCAATTCTTTAAATCGTAAACTCGGTGTACTCATCTGGGGGGTGTTCACCATCCCATCACCTTCTCTATCCAGGACAAAACACGCCCGAAGGCTGCTGAAGTGCTTCAGGGTACAGAGCTTGGCTACCCTGCTGCATTACATGGAATGGCTGATCACTGAAATGTCCAGTTCTCCACGACAGAGGGCAACTGGGGGATGGAAAACACCTTGGTGGGGCCGGATGGGCCAGCGGGGTCGGGGGGAAATCTGGGAGGTTACAAAAAGGCTGAAAGAAGAGCAGACATCGCAGGGCCTGACTCCCCGCTGGCCTGGGAGCCTGCAGATCACGTGAGCTCGGTACTGGTTCCCTCCGAGGAACTTTACTCTTTAATTAGAGACTAACGGTGCTTCTAACAGAGGACGACCGGCAAGCTCACAGCTGTCACCTGCTTCTGAGAAGCCCAATTATAAATTCGAGAGGCTGAAGGTCTGGAGGTGAGCTGAGGTAAAGCGCGCATCTGAGAAGCAGAAGGCTTTTTGGTGTTGGCGGTGTGACCCGTGCGTTCCAGCGTTTCAGAAGGGATGGGTGGCCTCTCTGGCTGCCTCTCACACGTGCTAAAGAGAATCTGTGCTGAAGAGACCTGTGCAGACGAAAGGCCAGAATCAGGGGTGCCCGCAGGGCTGGAGCCAGAGGCCGGCTGCCTCTTCAGAAACAAAGGCTGGCTGCGCAAAGCGAACTGCTGAACCTCTCCTGATACAACCGAGCTGCTAAAACAGCCACCCGAAAACCCCAGCTGAAGCAAAAAGAAATCCAGCCTCGTTATTAACGACCATATAAACAGGTAATACATAAATCTGCTGAGGTTTTTCCAAATGAAAGCACATGGCAGAACGATCCTCAAGGGAAGGACTGCACCTTCGAGAGTGCATCTAGAGGTGTGCAGGGGTTTTCATGACAATGGGTCCCAAAGGCCTGAGTCATAATGTATAGTTTAGTTTGTAGGTGGAGAAAATGAGAAGGGCTGTGATGACTCTGCTGCCACAGGTTGGGGCCACAGAGTAGGCAGAACTGGGCTCTGAGACACCTCCTGCTCTTGCTGGGAGGCTCAGGATTTCCCAGCCTCCTGCCTGGGCTTTGTCCTGCTCTGATCAGCTTTATGCTGTAAACCTTAAGGGTGATGAAGGATTATTAGCAAACGGAAAAGCTGCTAGGAAATTATTCTAGGGTTTTTTCTTCAGGGATGTGTGAAGGTTGGAGACAAAGGTCTCTTCAGTCTCAGCATCCTACTAATTTCTCAAGAGCCTCTTCAAGACTCCTTTTGAGGAGAAAGAACCGTGGTGGATTGTTGTGGCAGGGAAGGCGTCAGGAGCGTGGACCACCATATGTGACTGTTGTGGAGTGCACGCAGCTATCATTCTCGGGGGTGTTTTTAACCTTACTGCTACTGAATTGTGGCACAATATTAGATGGGATTTAATGTGCTTTCCAGCGTCGTTCACAGGCTCAAACGAGAAACCTGATGTGGGTGGGAACTGCAGCCCGTGTGCCGTGTCTTGGTCTGCCCTTGCAGAGGGGTGGCTGCATGGCAAGCACGGAGCTCTGCCTCTCCCCTGGTTAGCTTAGCCCTGGATGGGAGCCACGCCATGGAGAACACAAGGCCAGGATCTATCACTAAGGCAAGCGCATCTTCTGTTTTACGCAATTTCCCTGCAAACAGATGGCTGTGTTGGCAGCAAACCATCCATTATATAAAAATCAAAAATTATGCTGCAGTGAAATAAAGCTACTCAGCTGTGGTGCTGAATGGATTTCAGACACTGACTATACAGGAAAACCAAAGATCCTTTAATGTGAACAGTGCACGTTTTGCTCTCCAGCCACTGCAAAAGACAATTTATCTACAAGGGAAGTACAGATGTCAGTGTGATGGCATAAACAAGCCCAAATCTTCAGTGTTTGTACTAAAGACAATAAATTCCTGTACTTCCTAATAAGCCAGTTTCAAGTACCAGTATATATATATATATATATATATATGTTCAACAACTAACTACTGCTTCCAGTGCTTACTCCCGAGTACCGAACCAACACGGCTTTACCCATCTGAAAAAATTACTTATGCATTTAAGTCTTGTTGACAAATACTCTCTATAAGGCATCCATTGGAAAGCAAAGCACAGCTCTGTGGCTAAACTGTCCCAATTTATTCATTATTAGAGTTGGATTCATTAGTGCTCCTGTCACATCTTGTATGATGCTTCACATAATCTGTACTCTAAGAGCTTATTTTTAATCCTTTTCTGACGCGCAGCGCAATGCAGAATCAAATTACACATAGCACTTCAATTGTGTTTTAATCACCGAGGAACTCGGAGAGGAAACATGCACATGCCGAGTGTGATGAATTGCACTGAGTGCAAGTAGGAACACTGCTCTCTCCGTGAGTGAGTAAAAAGATCATTTTAAGGTACCTTTTCTCTGCATAGCAAATAAAATGTAGTTTGTATCAGGCTTTAAATCCGACTCTGTTTTTTAAAGGAACCGAAGCACCCAACTGACTCGATCTTTAGGCACAAGTGTGACCTGCTGCACAAATGTCAGACACACCTTCCTTGGATATGAGATTCCTCACTGAACACTGATGTCTGAGAAGGACAAAATAAACCTGTGCAAGGATTTAGTCTTGTTCTTTGACTTGGGGCTAAGCACAACCACTCTCTCCGAGTAACATGCTTGTACCGAAGGGCTGGTTTTAGTCATGTTTAGTCACTGAAACTGTCTTACACAGGACTAGATTTTGTACCTGAATGTAAAAGACTAGCTCTCATGAGCATCTCTCTCCAGCAGATTTATGTGCAGATGTCCTGGAACAGTATTAATAACACTTAGAGGTCTCTTAACCAGTACCACTTAAATTCAGTTAACTAACATTAAAAATGAACCGCTGCTGGTGCAATGAAATGTGGCTACTAAATATCATCACTAGAAGGACTCTGCAGAAAAAGCCTTGCTTTTTATAACTGTTTTCTGCACAAACTAGTGCTCAGTAGTTGGGCTGGGTACAACCACGATAAACACAGCAGGCTGACTACAACCTCTCCTGTTATATGCCCTCGGGAGTGAGTTTGGTCCTACGACAGCCCGTGCCTTAGTGCATGTACATACACAACTAGAAACGCAGATAAGACGTGGAAAACAAAACTGATCACTTTTGTGAGGTCTTACAGATACACATTCAAAATACATGTGATTTATACATATCTTTCAGTCTAGATATTTTACCCTTTCAATGTTACTGCAGCTAAGCTTAATAGTGCTAAAAATATGGAATAATATAGTAAATTCCCCTGTAAGATATTTTCTTTTCTTCCCCCCCTCCATCATAGCCTGCACTTACATTCTACGAGACTCCTTTCAAAAACACATCAATAAACAGCACCTAGAGCTACATGTTGCCCACTTTTGGCAACTTTACACTTTTTGTTCAGCTGAAAACTTTGCAAATGAGCACTTTACATTGAAAACTTCTAATTAACTTCTGAAGAACTTCTAAAAGAACATCTAAAACTACTGGTGAGGACTGATAAAAGAGAATGCCACCTTCTGCAGAAAAACTGCATTTAGCAGGAACTTGTGATTCTCATAAAACTTTTAATAAGAAGAAGTGAATCAAATTGGTTAATTACCGTTTTATGGTTGGTAAAAGGGCAAATTACATGCCATCCATTTCTAAACTTCTAAATGTCTCCGGTGCTTTTAATTAAAGCTGCCATCTAGAAACTACTAAAGCAATTTTATGCAATTAGTTATTTATAGGTTACCATAATACACCACTCAAAATATGATTCAAGTGATTTGCAGTCTGTTGCTTTGTGATCTTTGTCATCTTTACTTCATTACTGTCTCAGCACTAGCAGCAAAATACTCAGCAGCTCCTCTGTCAGCTGGGATGTGGCTTCAGCGCTCACACTGGAGTGTTGTTCTCTTCAGACTCCTAACAGCAGAGTTGGAGCAAACAGCATTTTTAACTATGGGCTGTGAATGAAAATGTCTTGCTCCCAGTCTGAGACGTGATGACTGGTTAGCAGAGAATCGAATAACTTCTGCATTCACAGGTTGGACAAAATTTAGGAAAACTTGCTGTCCAAAAAGTTCACCTTAAATGTTCTACAAGATTCCCAGACTTCCAAAATCACAGGTGACTAAGATTAATGAAGAGAAAAATAAGAGCTAAACTTTGATGAATCAAAAATGGCATGAGATGAATTTCTTGCTGGTTCTGTGTTGCATACATGACAATGATTGGAGGCTACAAATCACCTTGGTTTGTCTACTTCTTACTTTAAATATTGCTAACGAACCGTTTCACCCCATTTTTCCTTTCCTTTTTAAACTGTATGAAGGGTTGAAAAGGTCTTAGGGATTCAGAGAATAGCAAAGATTGTGGAATAAATTGATCATTAGTTGATCACTATCTGTGACAAGGTGGTCTTGTTTTCACAATAGGCTATTTTAGGGATTTGGTGTCCATCCTACTGAAGGTGAGAGGAATCTTTTAGCTGAGCAAGCCCAGGCCCTAAACAGGCTACTGTCATTTGACAAATGTACAGCTTTAATCTGAGCAGTTGTTCTTGCAGCTTTATTTACTTTAGAGAGTATTGGTGCAGATGGTGAGCAACAAGACATTAATTCAGGATGTAAGCTACTGGGGCAAACATATTTTCAAAATAATGGGGTTTTTTACCTTTTTTTTTTTAAGTGGTATTTCCTTAGTAAAGTCATTTCAAACAAAATGAGTAAAGCTACACTGCAGAACTGATTTTTAATTTAAGCTTTCATTTGTGTTGGCTAGCTCGTGGCCACAGGGTCTGAGTGAAAAAAGGTCTTTGTACAAGGTATTTCTATACATGGGGTCGAGAAAATACTCCAACATTCTACATTTCCCTGGTACTTACTCTGAGGTCACTACACAGCATCCGAGTACTGTGCAGTTTTTGATTTCTTGAGACACTGACTATACTCACAGCTTGCACAGACAGTGGGCGCATCTGTCTTCTAGTTCTAGAGTCTAGGGTGGACTCAGGAGCCAAAAAGCAGCCTTAGATGCTGAAATCTTTGTATTTAGTGCTTAGGGTTCCACATGTTGTAAATCACTTCTTATACTTAGGGTTCAATCATTGGAGGGAGTTGCTGTTTTACTCAGCATTTCCACCACAGCTGTCCTGTGTGAATGCTCTTGAGTTGGTCACTAAGTAACCAAAATCAGATGTTAATCCAAGACACTTTTCTTAGTATACTGACTGGGAGACACTGTAGCTCAGCAAAAATGTGGTAACTTGATTGTCTCAGCCTCTTACTGCCTCTGTCAATTAAGCTTGGAAAGTCAAAACTATTTACATGTCTAAAGCTCACTGATTTCAGAAGGGCAGGGTAGGTAAGTGTTTAATGCCTTTGATCCAGGCATTGGCTTTGCAGTGCTAAGTAGAACAACCCCCACGTATTTCTATTATTTTTACTGCTTGTTACTACTCCGATACTCAATGACTAATCTAGTTAAAATCAGGACACTGTTCTCTTAGTGCCTTATTGTAAATACTAATCCAGATAGTTTAAATGATAGTATTGGTGACTAGATGTGCCATAAATACTTTTTATAAAAAAAAAAAAAAAATCCCCAAACCCACCAAACAGAATTCCCCACCCCAAAATGAAAATCTGTTACTTTGTTAAAGTTCAAGTGATTGGAATTCAGTCAAAGATTAGTATCTTGTGTAGTTACTTCTTCACTTTCAATATCTTTTTGTGTAATAAATGTGTTCAGTTTGTCATGGATCTTATTTTACGTCCCTACCTTGTACCATTTCACATTCTGCTTAAGTACTTGGTCATCTATTACATGACTCATTAGTCTGAGATCTCTACAGAATTAAAGAAAGTTGCAGTAAAAATAATATATTGAAGTTCAAATTTCAGCTACATCACCCATGCATGTTTGAAAGCATCTTTCAAAGTCAGCTCAACATACAATAGTGCAAGATTAATGTTCACTAAGCCCCATCTCTAGTCCTTCACACAGACACAGGAACAGACTGAACAAAGCTATGAGTGTTTGCTACCCACAAAATAAAAGTTGTGGAAAGCCGATCAGATCATAATTGATTAGTGTAACTTCATGATGCTTTCCTGTCTGGCATTCAGTTCTGGGTCACTAGGCAAAGGCAGTCTTGCCAAATAAAGATAATGAGAAATTAAAGTAGATGAAAGACTTAAATCATTAAATAATAATCTAGGAGTCTCCCAAAACCCACCTGCATGCCCACTGAGGTAGAAAAAGCATTATCAGCTCAAAAATGTCAAAATAGCATTTGAAGCACCTTTCATTCAGAAAAGTAAATAAGAAAGAGTATTTGAACTCTCACGTATTAAGATACTTCTGAGGATGTTACCAAACAGGATTAAGTTTCACAATTGTTACACAGTAGGGTATTTCTTATCAGTTTTATAAATGAACATAGATAAGACCTCATTCGGTCACAAGCAGCCAGCAGCAAAACTGAGAATACAACATTTGAGCTGTAACTAACCAAGGTCAGATGGCCACTAAATAGAGCTCTTCCTCAGGTATTACCTTTCTACCCAGTAACAGGTAAATTTATTTTTGATTTAGAAGAGGAAAAGAAGGAATACCCAGGATAAAAATCAGAAGCAAAATGGTGGGGGAAGCAAATTTTTTTTTTTCTGTATCAGCTTAAAAATCTAATATTGTCTGGTCATTGAGTAATGCAAGTGATTATATTTAATATTACTTATGCAATTACTCTGTCTTTATCTGCATTATCAGGTACCTGTTTTGCACTGTAAGAATCTCAGAGGTGAAAAATTAGAAGCGATTAATGTATTTCTGCAGTCAAATGCTACATGACATTGCGTTGCTTTGTGTTCAGCTGTTTTTAAACGTGGGCAAGATGGGAGTCCACAGACTCACCCAAATTTTTGTCAGTGTTTCCTGCCTCCTAGAGAAAACATTTTTTTTTTTGGTGACCTGTGTTATTTCAGTAGAAATGTGGTGCCTTCTGACGTGACAATTATTCCATGAACAAGCAAAAGAAGCGATCCAAAAGAATCTCTAAAACTGTATTTAAGTACGTGAGATTTTTAGGGTGCTTAATGGGTACCAGGCAAGTATTTCCTACTGCTTTCCAAGGTTGTTCAATCTTTTCCAGCGTAGAAGAAGGTAACAAAGCCATGGTCACTACAGGTTGATGCTAGGCCCTGTACAAAAAGGGCATGTGGCAGTCCACAGTTCCTTGAGGTTGAAAACCAAAACGTAACAGATCGGGCAATTTCAAAGTGAAGTAATTCAGAGTAGATGCATAAATCAAAAGTAGCTGGGAGACATTACCTGAATTTGACAATATATGAGTTATTGTTTGCTAACAGTTAAGTTTTTTCATATTTGCTGGCTGCCCAGGAGTCATGAATTGTACTTTTACTCCTCTTAATTTCTTTATGAACAGAGCCTTCTGCTGGGGAAGCCAGCTGGATGCATGAGTATTTTTAAAGTAAGTAGCATATTACAAATTTTTACCAACATACTTCCCCAATAAGAAGGTAGAACAACTAATTGCATTGTAATTAGATATAATCAATTGTAATCAGCAATAAAACATGGATCATTTTCCTGCTAAACGATCTGAAAATCTTTATTTTCTACTATTTTTAGAATTGATTCATAACATTAATTAGCTGCCCGAAGATTAACAATTATTTGTACTTACCTTCTATCATTAAAGACATGTTAAAGTCACTCTATAATTACAATGTGTCTCTTGCTAAGCCTTACAACAGGATTATTTTCTTGTCTTAGAGATGTTTCCGCCTGGATATACATTCTAATTTCCTACTGATATACAGACTTCCCTTATTAGCTCATGAAAAATAACCAACCCCCTCCTTAGAGCTAGTCATTAGGAGGAGTGGTGTGCTATGGGGGAAGAAGCATGCTAAAAGCCCACTCTGGGCTCTGCTGAGCACCCTTTGTTCCAGGGACTTCAGTGGGAGTCGAGGGCGACCAGCTGCTCTAGAGCACCAAATCCAGAGCCTTTATCACCCTTCTAATGCACACTGCGAGGGGATTAACTCTGCTGAGGATTCAAACTTCACAGGCATTTTACCTGTGACAACGCAGCATGGACTCTGATGGGAAGGCTGCAGCAAAATGGGTGTTTTGTGTGCAGCAGGTGAGATGCTCGTATTTTACAAAGTGCATTTAATAAGGAAGGACAAACTAGAGTTCCAGATAAACTTGATTTTTCTGGCTGTCTGATATGAACAGCCTTGACGTGCTGTGTCTGAGTAAGCTCCTCTAATATTATAAGAATCACCTGAATGCATAAAATCTAAAAAAAAAAAAAAATCAGACTTTACAACCATATTATTTGCTTTAAAATGAAATATGATTAAATGCTGCCACCTTGCAATTGAAAGGTAATAAAAGAGGAGTTTTGCCTCACCAGGAAAGAGTATTTCAGAGGATGCCAGCTGGAGTCTGCTGTTCATGCTACTCCTTCATAAAAGACTGGATGTATTAAAAATGTGAGTGAGCTTTAAGAAATTATTTGGCTAGCTTATTGTTGTTTAAATCATCACCTCAGATCCATTTTTGTACACCCGGTTGCATCTGAGTTTCTAAATAACGGAAGGCAATGAGTCATGACCAACACCAAGTACTTCAGATATGCTCTTTTCTTACCTCTTGGGCTGTTGAGAGAGGCCTCGGATGCCTTTCCTCCATCTCCACAGTGACTCTGGTCAAATGGAAGGCACTGATCCCCTGTTCCTGCCACCACATCTGCATTTTTGGCCAGGTCCTTGGTTTCAGTGAGAGATTTTGCTTTGTACACTTTTCTGGTGTTGGTATCTGACAAGTAAAGGGATTCTGACACTGGATCAACAGCCAGATAATATTTATGTGCAGGGCTTGTACTAAAACAAAAGAGAAGAGCATCAAAGTTAAATTGTTTTTCTTTTTAATCTCCATCCATGGCAGCATAACAATTGTATTCTACTTATCTGAAGACATCTGCTCGACTATTTGGAGATGACAGAGGCACAAATGAGACCAGCTTTAATGTAGCTCATGCAAGGACTACTGCTGAGAAACAAAGAACAGGCTGTGGAGCCTGACCAGCCAGTTAGATATCAGTTTGCTTATGAAAAGAGTGGCATTGGTGGAGTTAAGACTGCTCATCAGTACCAGTATAAATCTAACTGGAGTGACTTCAGCTTAGTTATAACTATTACTATCAAAAGAAAGGTCATTTTTCTGTACCTTTTAAGTCCTAGTACTCTTGGCACTGAAAAAACCCTATGAGTTGCAGCAAAGTGAAAAAGAGACTGTTCTGCATGGGCACAAATACACATTCCTGGTTATTTTTATCTGTTTCTAAACCTTAAGAAATATGAAGGTGTGAAATATGGTGCCTTAATTCACGCCGACTGTATTGTCAGGAGCAAGGCAGAAGGCCAAGTACTGTCAGTGCAACTGGGCATGAATTAATGCACCATAATTCATGCACTGAAGTGCCTTATTGAGATTATAAAATGTTATTTAAAAAAAAATATTTACATCTGTTAATTAAATGGTGCGAATCATAAATTCTAACTGGAGAACTAGGCTGCGACTTATTAACCAGTAAGACTTTTTGTTTCTTTTTCAGTGCAAAGTTTATTTCCAGTTTGAGGAAATTGCCTCAGCACATGGCACGGCACAGCAGTGTCCTGAGCCTGGTGAGACTGCAGTGTAGTCCTGATTATACAATCAAGTGAAAATCCAGATAGGCACAGATCCTTTCAATCACACCGTTGGTTACTGACGTGGTGGGAGATAGGCACAGGCAGAATGGTGGACAATGCCTGGCAGGGGATTTAGGTGCTCAGACAGTATATTTATCACTGGCACATTTCTCCAGGGGGAGAAGGAGGAGGAGGAGGTATCTGACAGGTAGCTGTGCTTGACACTCACCTGCCACAACCCCTATGACTCTAGATGGGTCTTTCCCATCTGCTCTGCAGATTAAAAAGGCTGTCAAGAGATTCTTAAGGAGACATTTTACTAACTAGTGTTGGTTATTAACACTACCTAGTGCTATTAACTAACATAAGATTGCTGCAACGAAGTTAGGAAAGGACTCCTAAGTGCTCTCAGCATTGCTAGTGACAATACTTGGTGGACAGCTTCTTCTGCAGGGCACAATTTTTCTGCCACAACAAACCAGGAAAGGAAGAATGTAGATAAAATAAAACTGAAGAACTGGCAGAGGCTCCAGGACAGATGTAATGTCTGAGATGATACTGACTTATTTTACTGTCTAGATTTCAGGATGACGGAGCCTCTGTAAATATGAAGTATTTCCTTGGCCAAAGCAGATACTAAGCTTTATTAATCATCTATTAGACAGTTCTACCTTACAGCAAAACAATGTAAAAATTACTTACTGTTATCTTTTATTTTAGCAATCTACTGAGTACTCCATATACTGCTAAGAAACTTCTAACAGCTGACCAGTTGAAATCTTATTTTCATTTATGATAGGGCTAATGCTGTACCATGAGGAAAATGTGATAGAGCTTGGGCTTATTTCTCCCAGTTCTCATTCTCTGTCCAAAAGGGGACAGAAAATACTCAGCATCTCTGAGGAGTGGGCCATAAGCTAGACCAGCTTAAACCCGACCTTAGCCACAAACTTCTGTAAAAGACAGAATGGCGACATAGAAGAAGAGAGATATACCCACAGTTGGGGAACAGATGTGAAACTCAGTCCAAGGAAACACAGGGAACAAGAGGACAGTGGTATGATGAAAGGTGAGTAAAAGGATGAGCTAAAAGCAATTAATGCTGAATTACGTATCACCAGGATCATACAATTTTGTTTGCTGAAAACATAAAGAATGGTTTGTGCTCTCTGGAGTGAGCTGTGAAGAGACTGGCCAGCCAAAAGATGCCTTTTTAATAAAATACTTCCACGGAAAAAGTTGCAAGGAGAATTTGAGATGTTAAATAAACATACTGTTCATCATGCAGAAATTGCAGAGAACGAGGGTAATTATATACTCTCCTTGTAGACACATTTTCTGTCATCCTCGTCATTACATTTAATAGACCGGCTGTTAGAAAACTCTTGACGCTTAAAGCCTTAACTATTAAAATGTTTAAATTTAAAGGGTATTAGTAAAGAAGGAACACACTAAAATACTCAATATCTTTGCAGAAGTTTGCAATCAAATCTAAATCTGAATTTATTTAAATTAGCCTATTAAAAACTCTATCAAGTAGACCAGGATTTACAATGAATCTTTCCAGAACAAGTTATTACTATCCTGTAGAATTTTTTTTCCCTGTAACATCAACGCCTAGTTTCCATTTTTAACAGTTATTTCTTATTAAAATATTGGAAAACAAATGGGAAAAGTTGTTTTTAAAGAGTCAAAAATAAGATCAGTGGCCTTCTCTGTTTACTGGTCTCCAAACTTTATCCCTTTTTACACAGTATTTTCTTTGACCTGTTAAAGAGAATCCTTTTCCCTGTTCTTTTGAAGACTAACATTTGTGTGAGGACCTGGATTTTGAAGCCTTTTCCTGTGTCATAAGCCCAACATCTTTTAGTTGTTGCTTCCATATGTTTCTTTGAGCATTCTAGGAATTTCCAGCATGACTATGGCCTTTACAACCTCAAGAGAATGGTATATAGTGGGACTGCAAGTACTCTCCCATAACCTCAAAGATTACATTAACTTCAATTGATTTCCTCCAACTTTCCACAGATTTCACTTGGACAGAGTACTAAAAGGCAATTATTACTGTAATTAATAGTTGCTATTAATAGGGCTGGAGTGCTTGAGTATTGTCATGATTTAGTTAACGTCATCTCAAGAGAGTAATACTAGTGAGCAGGTATTAAAAAGATTCTACTTTTACATGTTTTAAAACACGATTGATGTTCTGAATGCATTACAAAGTAAGTTCAATTTGCTGCTTTTCTGTAGTTTACAAAGATACTGGTCAGTTTAAAGCAAACAGAAACAACCCTTCAGTTGAAAAACAGAACCTTGCTCTTAAGGAGTAGGACTAAGTTTTCATTGTAAAACATACGAGATGTGTCATCACCTGTAAGTAGGCTGGCAAATAATCTATAGGATTCAATAGAGTCCTTGTGACTAAAGTGAGAAGTTCCAACAATACTCTCATCCTACAAATACACATTCAGCCCACACTCTGCTTCCTCCTATGCCATGAAGTTATCAGCTTTGGTTGTATGAGTGCCAGTTTCTTTATCTCATTTAAGTACTGAAATGCTAACAAGTTTGTTTCTAAGGATGCAGAGTGCCTTGCTCACTACCTTTCTAGCATACAACATCATTTCTGCAGCTGGATTGTTATAACCAACTCCCTCACCGTCTGTCGTGGAAGTCTTCTGTGCAACATTCGTGCTTTTAAAGAAATCCCTACATTGCAATGCCAAAATGCTGACTGGACGGGGGGGAAGCCTCTTGCTTTTGCCTAAGCTGGAGGAACAAGGACTGAGCTGTAACACAGTGTTCTCAGGCCTGGGGTCTGCTGTGCACCCTCTGTGAATGTGGCAGACTTTAAAGTTTGTAGTATCCTAGAACTGCTAAATTGCAGTCCTCTTGTGTGTCTCTGAATCCTTTTGTTTTTATGGCTGGCTGTATCAATGATCATTCAAATACCATGTGAAATGAGTATGACAGCTATGAAATGCATTCCCAGCTTTTGTGTTTAAACATCTCCATTTCTGACCGGTGATCAGCAAACTGATTTTTAGTGAGACTTCATTCCTTCAGAGGGAATATATCAAACATATTTTACTATAAACGAAAGTGAATTTGATTAACATTTGTATTTATTAAATTCAGAGTGGTTTTCTATATCCAAACTTCTAAAAGGACTTTTGTAAGGCTGTTTACTTGAACATGGCTCACATATTGGTGTCACTGTTTCACTTACCTGTGTCTTGTGTCTCTATTCCTAGCAAGACAGATTGGTTCAGGTTCAAAAAAAAGAAAAAACAGAAAGACAAGAAATGTTAGTCCTCAACAAAACTGTATTCTTTGCCTGACTGCTCACTGAGCTGTATTCCAGTATCAAAACACTGTTTATCCTGTTATTCAGTAATATTTCTTTCTCTCAAACCGGTTCCTTCCCACTGCCCGCACGTAGTCAAGTTAATTCTGAAGAACCAGCACAAAACATCACCAGCAATGTCAGCTACTTGGAGATTCGTGGATGTTAAGTAAGAGAAATGTAATGTATCAGTGTCCAAAATCTTTCCTGCCTTCCCCTCTGTCCCCGAAATGGAATGGGAAGCAGGGGTGTTGTTACTGGTGGTACTTCAGGCTGCAACACCAGGTTTGCTCATTCTTGCTTAAACTCAGTCACACCCCCTTGTTACAGATGAGGAACAATTTCATTGTACTAATTTTAAACATGGCCAGTTTATCTTCAGCCACAATGGTGTGACTAGAGAAGATACTCTGCATATTTGCTATTTAATTAGGTTTTTTGTTTTGGTTTTTTTTCCAAATACACTTTGCGGAATGTTTTAACTTTTTGAGAAAATGTATGAAAAACCTCATAGGAAGAAAAACTAGCTCTATTAATTCTTCACAGACATTCATTACACAAAACCTGTTGTAAAGGCCACTCAAGATGCCCTTTTTAACTAATGATTTTAAGCATAAGTTTTCTGATCAGTTTGACAGTTGAGGATAAATATGATCACAAGGCAACTAAATGTGGCTGCTTCTTGAAGTCCCGAGGAAAAAAAAGCCCCTATCATAGGCCTGTCACTGCCAGGAGAGTGAACATTAGTCAGAGAAAGCTCATTTTTTTTTTTTTTTACCTTAATTCTAGTATGCCAATCGAGTTTCCAGAGGGAAAGATCCGTCTGACAAAATTGAAGTCACCAATATACACACTACCATCAGGCCCAGAAGCAAGAGCAACCGGGGCAAAGAGTTTGTTGTTGAGTGCAAGACCGTTGCAGTTGGAGCAAGAGACACTCCGCTGGTGTCCGTTCCCCATCACGGTTGAGATGACTGGTGGCTGCTGGGAAATGAACATGTTTTCACCATTGCCTTTGTGTAAAATTCCTAAGGGGAGGGGAGGGAGAAAGCAGAGACAAAAAAAATCATATGTAGAGCATCACACTTCTCTGCAGTTTTTGATTATGCAATACTCTACCAAAGCAGATGACCAGAACAGCAACAAACATTGGACTGGGACTCTCAGAGGGTTCCACTCATCTCTTCCAGTTTTGTTCAGTCCCAACCTTCAACATCATCATTTTGTCAATTACTGGTTAGTGACTATTTTAAAATCCAACATCACAAGGAGAACTTGTGGTTGGTTAATGCTCTAACAAATCGACTGTTAATTGCTGTGCTATCCGATTTCTTGGGGATTACTACTTTAATATTCATTTTATTCATAAATTTTTATTAGGTAGCAGAGGAATTTCTTAGGCAGCTTGAATATTTAATTAAAGGAGATTAATAGCAGGACGACCATGCATTTTTCACAAAAGAGCACTGAGTGGCAGTACAAAATCAATAGTCAAATTTAAATGTGAGTCCTTCATGGTATATAAAAATGGTGCCAAGTGCAGCAAAGCCAAGGTAAGAGTCAAGGAGTAATTCTGAGGCACAAGTGAAGGGCTCACCAGCAAGAATGTATTATGGTCTGCCATTAGGTTTAAGCAGCTTTCCAGTGTGTCACTATTTTGGCACTGCTGTGCAGCATACCCTGTTGCAAGTCTTCCCAGTTACTAGGTTAGTGATACCAGAACCAGCACAAAGATGTATTTTCTCGAGCTGGTAGATGTAGTGGGTTTTTTTTTTATTTGATGATATGGTAATATATTTAAGAAGTACCTTTAAAATGACATCTTATTTTAAGATTTTGGTTATTCCTCAATGGAAGATAAGGATTCTTTCAGACCACAGTCTAAAATCTCTTATTTTCCTTCGAAAACCCCGTATTTCATCAGAAAAGTGTCACAATTAAAGGAAAAAACAAGGGAATATACTTCCTGGAGGACTCTTGCACTGGGAAATGAGCATATTCCAGATACTGCAGGAAGTACATGTTGAAACATGTCTGAGTTTTCTCAAAGTACATCAAATGTATTTATGTACTATCTCTACTGACTTTTATTAAACTATTTGTGGCTAACTATTTTTGTGGCTTTCAGGTAGATCTGAAAGTGAAATTCTCTTTGGAAATAGTATGAGTGTTGCCATACCTATTTTGAAGGGAATTATACTTTAAAAAATTTATTTCTGAACGATAGAGGAGAGAATACATATATTTGTTTGAACATTGGCTTAGAAAAAAGCATCGTGGAAATACGCCAGTAAAAATTAATAGCAATATCCTCCCTTATGCACTGGATAAAAATACTACTAAATGAAGATGCTGCCCTTTGTCTGAAATTAACAATGTACAGATAATCTTTCAACTGCCTGATACTAATGCCAGTAAATAATTAGGACTCTGGAGAGTATATTTTGCTCCTCAATAAACGTAAGCATGTGCTTCATTTCAGGCTTTTGAGCTGCTGCTTTTATTTTAGTCAGTGCTGTGCTGCACGGTTGCTGAAATTACTTGAAAGCATAAAGTCCCTGGAAAATCACTCCTCCTTCCCCTAGATAAATAAAAGTGGAATCAATACACTTGCCCATCAGAAGAAAAATCTAATTCAAAGAATACTCTGAAAAATCATCTAATAGCACATTCATTTTTCTTCATGCAATGCACGTGTCTTTAAAAGGACTCTATACAGCAACTAGTATTTATGGTATGTGTTCTCTTCTTGATTATGAGAAATGCCCCGACGATCTTCCAAACTGAGCAAAACCTTTGTGCTAGAAAACATTAAACTCTAACCATGTCACAAATTAGAAGTGATCAAACCTATAAATTGGAAGGGAAAAAAGAAGTGGGAAAGGAACAGTTTAGTACCGCTCAGAACAGGATGTGATCCTTTGTTAACCTAACAGTCAAATTGATGCAAAACCATATACATTTAAAAAGCTTGAGTAACCAGTGACAGCCGCATTGGAACACATATATTATTTCACATCTATGTTGCTGGAATTAGACATCTTTTTTTTTTTTTTTTCTTAAGATAGTTCCATCTGGCAATAGAACACAGTTCTAACCTGCTATGGCTTCTGCATGTCCATACTTGTACCTCCACAGCTCAGACTGTGCTAGGAAGTGTAATTCTGTCAAATTGCATCTATTTGTTTTTACAACTTTTCTGTTGGACTTAGTTTATTTTGTAACATCTCTCAAATGAATGACCTTTACGGGGAGGGCAGTCAGCACACCTACCCTGTCTCCGAGAAGGAACTCTGTACACTGCAGCAGACCTGCTGGAAGACAAAGCTTAGTGGCTGAACTTAGATAGAAGCTCTTCTGGACTAGTTAACTATCCAAAGTACTTCTAGTTCTAGTTTGAAAAGAAAACTGTAGTTTGCAATAGGGAATTTTTAGATAGACACTTATGTTATATTCCAGTGCTATTTCTGTGGTTAATCCAGTGACAGTGTTTCAAAAACAGTTGCAAGTTTCATGCTTCCACAAAGAGCAGCTCTTCATACATATAGAGGGAAGGCTTTAATTAAAAGTGAAAAAAAAATCTCAATATATTCATACTCAAGAAGGCTACTCATGCTTTTCATTTCACTCCACTCACGGTGGCACGGAGATAAGTCTGAAATGTGTAAGTCTAAATTTGAATTCTATTCTTGTCATTATTTAAAGCACATTTTATACGTCTGAAATGGAAAAGCATTTCACTAGTTCCTATGTAAGACCAGAAACGCAACCATTATTTTTATCCTTTTGGTTAACACAGTTCCTTACTTGGTTTTGTTGCTTTCGTGGGAGCCTACAGGCTGCTCTGTAAGGTGTGCACTAGCTATGGTGTAGTCACTTCTCTCCTGCTCCTAACTGCTTTTCTAGTTCCTACACGCGAGGCAGGTGTGCGTGCTCAAACTGTATTATCATCACGAGGAACATCTGAGGCATCACTGAGCTCTGCCTGGGCTTTGCCATCCTCAGTGGAAGCGCTCTCACACGCAAACTACAAACAGAAGAGACCCACTGATTTTGAGTCAGACGTGCTTTATGCCATCCCCAGATTGTGTCTCTGGAAGTAATGGATACAGATGTTTAGCAGCTTCCCCCCGACTTCAGCCTTGATCATGCCCAGCACAGTGAGAACTTGCCAGGAAGAGGAGCAGGTATGAGAAGCTGCACGTTCTCCATCCTTGCCACTGGGCTGGGGGAGCAGGAGCAGCCTGGGTGATTTCGGAGGAGGTGGCACACGGCAGACAGGTCAGTGCTCTCTGGTGTTCTCAGCCACACAGATGAGACAGGGCAGGAAGCAATTTCTCACCATATACCCTGTGCTCAGGAAAGCAATGATTTAGCCCTGCTCAGATTATAATTGTATACTTTACAAAATCTCAGAACATATTAGTTCCTATGGGGTGAATTATAGTAGTAACCACTGCAGTTAGCAGATAGTCATATAAATTGGAGTTACTGCCAGCAATTTAGTCCTGAAATTAAACTATGCAAGTGGTAAATTGGCACTAAGGAGTAGACTATGGGGCTCACAGTTGGGGGCTGAGCTGACTGAGGTCAGATTTCTCTTTGTGTTAAATGTCAATAGCTGGCATTTAAAAGAGACAATCTATACAAACCAATAAGACAGGGTATGAAAGAACTGCTGTTTAAAATGTCAAACTATTTTAAATCAAAACAGAAATCCAGATAATTTACAAACTAAATCTGACCTTTTGTATTTGGAATATTTATGCTGTAGCTGCGCATTCAACAACAGAACTTGTAAAAACCTGACAGCCGTACATCTGTGCATGAATCTTCATTCACAGAAGTTTGCAGATGGAAATAGATTTTAGTGGACAGACTCTCAGCTGGAGCAAATTTAGAGAACTTCACTGAATCCAATACTCTGCTGATTTATAAGTGCTGCAATCTGACCCTTAGTTTCTCTTCCTACAGAGTTATCTGTTTATTGGCAAACCCGTATTTTTCTAGTTACCATAATTTATCTGCAAGTGTTGTTTTAATAATTTAATCCCACTAGTTCCTGATTATAGATTCTAAGGGAGGAAGAGAGAAAACTCCAGAAATAAAATAAAAGCAACAGAGAAAACAGATTCCAGTCTCCATGCTTGAAGACTCTCTGCACAGGGTCAACGTTAAGACACCAAAAGCATTTACAATTGGTTTTTGTGGTTGGTTTTTTTGTCTTTTTTTTTTTTGTTTTTTTTTTTTTTTTTTGTTTTGGTTTTTTTTGTTGTTTTGTTTGTTTGTTTTCTTTTTTTTCCTAATGTGTCAAAGCTGCTGGATTGCTTGTCTTGAAGAGTGACCTACTGTGCTTCTCCAAAGAGTGGGCACCCACTGTATACTAGACTGGCAGCAGGGCTTTGTGCTGCCTCTCTCTCAGCCAGTCTTTCTTCATGCCCAGTTTGTCTCCCTGGTGCTGTGCCACTAACTGATGTAGCCATAGGATGAATTAGGGATGTATACACTACATGGGGAATAGAACACATTATACACTGACCTGAAATGAGGTACTTCTACTACTGGTACACCACCAGTGTGAGAATGAACCTAACTTAGCATGCCCTTTTCCCATCCCAATGACCCGACCGCGTTAGCGAGCGCAAGGGTTACTGATGTTAATGTTTAATACCTGGGAGCCAGAACATTAAAAATATCCTTTCAGGTGGCATTTGCAGTTCAGTTCCCAATAAATGAGGGTGCACATTCAAAGAGGATTACACATTAGGAAGTGTAACGCCTAAAATCCGAACAATTAATTCCTTTCAAATTTGTATCCTTCTTCCATGTCACCAGTTAATAAAGGAAGGACTTACCGCTCTGTGGATTTAATACGTGGTGTTTGTTTATAGACCAGCCTCCCAGATTTGAAGCATCCATTTCAAAGCCTTGAAGGATTACTGTTCTCTTCTCCCACAGAACAAAATCAGGACATGTTTCATATTCATATCCCACCGACACTGCAAACAAATAATTAAAGATCTATCAGTCTTATTTTTTCCTCTGTGAACTCCTAGGCAATTTTTCACTCCAGGTTTTGTTATTCATCAGTCAAGTAATGATGCCACTAGTTTTCCTCTGCCTGATTGCTGTTCTTGAATGGTATTTCTTTAAACCAGGGTGTTAAGAAATTAGTATGTGATTACAGCTACAGCTACTACTGTTTCAAAGCAGAAAATTTTCTGTTGTATCAGTTATGGATTTCTTAAGGGTATAAATCTCCTCCAGTGACTCCTGATTTGATTGTTTATTGCATTTCTGCTAATTACCTGAACAACAGCTTAAATAGAAAAAAAAAAATCAATGTTAAAATAAACTGTTTTTAATTTGTTTGCTAATTGTAAAAACTGTAGTTAGGCAGAATAGGTTGTCAAACTGAAAATTCCTAGGATTGAACATTTATCTTAACAGGCTTGCACATCACATGGCTCCCCTCTACAGCTGGCCAAATTACTTGCTGAAAATCCTGAATTTCCCAAAGGATGGTGGTTTTGGGAAACCACTCCAGCTGATGCCAAATCCATCCCTTTAGTACTTCGGTAAAACAAACGAATAAATCTTCAAAAATTAATTTTGGTATCTCTAATAAACTGACTTTTTTTTAAGATGACAGTTATCTCCCCTAGTTAACCTTTTTAGATTTCAGCACAACTCATTCTTAAAGGAAGAATGGTATTCTGACACCAAATCCCAAAATTTGATCTAGGAAATATCAATATAGTTCAGTCTTTCCCAAGTAAAAATGTCTTTAAAAATATTTTAAGATTTAAAAAAAAAAATTAAATTTAAAAACCCACAGGTTTCTGACATTTTCAATATCTTCTTCTCACTTTTTCTATGTAGTGGCTTTAGGCACATTTGACTTGAACCATAAATAGTTTTAATACCATCTAAATTCCATTACTGGATGCAATAAAAATATTTTGACCAGCCATAGCAGGGAGCATTTGTGTTTGAAAGATAAATGTTTTATGGCAAACTGAAAGCTGTTTCTTCCAGCAGCTTCACTTAGAGCTGCTTCATCATTTTAGCAGAAAGAACCTGTTTTTTGCAGCTAAACTCTTGACTTGTAAAAATCACATCTCCTTAAGTACTGTAAATATTGTATGTTTCAAACATTATGGGTTTCCGTTTGAGGGTCCAACAGTCACTCTGTCCAATTTCTTTGTTAAAGGAGTTCTTCTGACTATGAACAACGCCATTTCTGGGTAGCTCCCTGGGCTGAAAACCCAACTGTGGGCATGGAGCTTCTTCCAGAACATCCACATCCTGTGCTGGGATGAGCCATCAAGGTTCAGTACCTGAACATGCTATTTTCTAGGCGTCCACGGAGAAAGAAGATAAAGGGCAGATTCTTCCTATGAACCAACCTCACACTCACCACCTACACGTCAGCATCTTTACTCCGTTCATGAACTTAACACATCCAATCCCCAGCCAGATGTCTATGCTTGAAAAGCGTAAAGACCTATAACAGAAAGTCACTCAGCCCTGCTCCGTGAACCACTGCAGACCCACAGGACAGATCATCAGCTGCTCTAAGGTACCACACTGCTATCTGGGTCAAGGGAGGTGTAACAATTTACACCATCTGCGAATCCGTGCCAATGGATCCGCAGTGGCCCATTTACCAGGGCTGTAGCTAACACTGTAAAGCATCTGCTCTTCCCAGATGATAGCTGATGTTTCTGAGCTGCCAAATACCCTCTAGAGTTTATCATCCTCTTTCTTCGAACTTTGCTGTTCCCACAGTTATTGTCTGTGGCTGCTTTTTGGTCCATTCTCATCAGTAAGAGAAACGTGGACATCCTGTGTGTATCTACAGCCAGGTTTCCATGTTTACTTACACACATTCATGAAAGAAGTCTACGCTCCAAAAAGGAATATCTGTGTGATCCTAAAGCAGGGTCTCCTGAACCATCTAACTGGAGGTACTGATGTACCATGCATGAAAATTTCCCATCAGTGGTTCTGCATGCAAAGTAACCCAGGCAAAGTGGAACAGCTGTAGAGTCAGCCAAGCCACTGCTGTGCCACTTGAAAAATAAGCATTTTGTTACCGGCAGGTATTGCAAAACGTTGCAATTTTGTTAAGTGGAATGACAATCTCAGTCAGCTTACACTCCTTTGGGGGGTGTTGCTTTCTGGTCAAAACAATTTGATTGAGATTTTGCTGCATGATGGAGAACTGTAGTGACTATGTTTTTGGACACTAACAGTCAGCAAGTAGAGTTCTTTGCAGTCACAAAATGTGGTTTGAAAGATTTACTGAATCATTACCAAAACCCTATTATTTTCATACAACTCTTTAGAAGAACGAACAGTAACGTTACTAGTGCACTGTTGCCAAAATACAGGTAAGAAATAAATGCCAGGATTAAATAGAACACTACCCTCTACCTCAACATCTGAAATATTTGTACTTAGCAGCACTTTACTTTGAACAATGAATATAATGAACTCAACCAAAGTGATGAGCAGAGGAATAAACAGAGAAGACCTAACACTGCTCAAGAGGTGGTTTATATTCACACCCAGAAGAGTAAGTCCTTGCACGATACTTTGTGCTGCCACGTGGGATGGGAGGGCTTGCAGGAGTAACACTGAGCATGTAGGGACTTCTGCAGGAGTACTTCTTGAAGGTTCTACTGAAATCTTTCCTTTTCCTGTGTTAAATTACAAGGGGACGTAGACTTTACCAAGTTCTCGTGTGTCAACATGCACATGATGTTTTTCCATTCATAATAAAAAATGTTACGTTATCATCTCAGTCGTTAACTCTGAGAAGGCAAAATGGCCTCTTGTTAGGGACTTGGGGACTAGACTAAAACACCAGAAAACGTTTCTCCAACAACTTTAAACAGAGCCACCTGTGTGGGGAAATATGCTCAGAAAATCTTTTCTGTAACTTGTTATATGATCACTACTGTCAATAACCCTGAAGCAAAATAAAGATGTTTATAGTATTTATAAAACCAAAAGCAGATGGTTATATTCCTGAGTTCCAGGACTTCAACCTGATGCAATTTAATTTAATTAAAATGAAAACTGAATAGAATGCGTTATTAAATATTGGTAATACACTGGCAGAGGAAATTATTTTGACAAAAATTCATATAATGGATAAAGATAAAGGTCCCTGAGTACTACAGTGTGTCAAATTAAATAAAGCTTTATTGGAATCTAACAAACCATGCTAACAATGCACTTAAAATATAAAGTTTTTTGTGTCTATTTTGCAAGAAGCACAATGAATGTAAACTTTAAGGAAAAAAAAATAATGAAAACCACAACAAAACACACCAATTAAATAATTTAAAAGTTGCTATCCAGCATTACTGCATATGCTTTCTTCATATTTCAAGGTATTATGCTCATCTGGGAATCTGTAACTACAGTATCATTTCTTAAGATGTGATATATTTGATTTAAATTGTTTTAAAGTCCAGGTATGTACTGGACTTCATGGTCATCAAAAGACTCTTAAATGATGCAGAAGAGAAGTGGCTGTTCCCACTCAGACGCGTTAGTGACACTGTGCAGTGACAGACTCTGAATACAGGGCACATGCAGCCATGACCCATCTGCTCCTGCCTGATCATCCACGGGAGTGCCAAAGGGCTCACTTGGATTGTTTTTCCTTTCTGGATTTGCAGAAATATGTGCAAGTGAAGCAAACAACCCATTGAATACCTTCCCTCACTGCAAACTAGTTGAATCCCTATCTGCAATGGGCGAGGCTTGGATTTGCCCCCGACAAGGAGGTTTCACAAGATGGGCCAAAAAGGGCACTCCTGCTCCCCGCCCTGCACCATACCCAGCATGCTCAGAGCCCTCCCTGGTGTCAGTGCCAGCACCTGACCAACCCCTCTGAAAAGCTGCCCACCCTTCTGCAGATGTGAGCCAGATGCAGACAGGATAGACGACGCAGCAATTCAGGAGACCTTGCACTAGGGCTGGAGCTTTGATCACTTCAGGCCAGTGCAATGTGTGAGCTACAGCTGGAATGAGAAGACCTGGAGCTTTGATCACTTCAGGCCAATGCAATGTGTGAGCTACAGCTGGAATGAGAAGACCTGGAGCTTTGATCACTTCAGGCCAATGCAATGTGTGAGCTACAGCTGGAATGAGAAGACCGGCGCTTCCACACTAGCATTCATAGCAGATCAGGAAACTAATGAAGCTGAAAATTTCTCACTTATTTTCTGGTTGCTTCAGTTTTCAACTGAATTTGTTCCTGATCTGGCTCATTTCATGATCAAATGAATGTGAGTGGTGGCCCAAGGGTAAGGAGAGAACACGGGAACGTCCCTTCTGGCAGTAACCTGCAGTTGTATCTGTTGAAGAGGACTGTGGGACCACAGCCCTAGGATAAGCTCCTGGTTTTCTGACAGATTCCTATGTGTATCATGTGATGTAAAATTGTACTCCGTACTTTGGTCTGCTAATCCTCTGTGGGCACCAGTGGGTATGTCTGCATCGTTCTCAAAGTAGAAATGACCAGGAAAGTGCTATAATCCTCCTTTCTCCTGTCACCTGTCCATGCAGGTATCTCTCAGACTACCTGGCAGGGAGCAGACAGTAACACAGTCACACACCAGACGCTCTGGGAATTGCAAGGCTTGGATAGCTCAGATGGCACCTATTGGCCTTGCATGGGCCAATCTGATGGCACACTGCTGGTATGGACAAGAGGGCAGATCCTGAAGAGAGCTTCTGGCTGCCCATCACAACAGCATTTTCATACACGGAATGAGCCATCCTCCTCCTGAAGGTAGATGGCTCCATGTAGCCCTCATTATTCTTGTTCTATAGCCCAATCCTGCCAACACCGCTTGCTATAGTTCCCCTGACTTAAAAAGCAAACCAAAACTGTTAAGGAAGTGAATAGGGCTTATTCACGGCACTAAGCTTTACTGGTAAGGTAAATAATCTTAATGGAAAGTATCTATAAGGTTAGTCCATTAAGCAACTTAACCTCAAATTCAACTGAAAAAATAGCAAGCCTTAAAAAAATAAAAATTCATGAAATTAGTGAAAAAAAATGGCTGGCTAAATAAAATATATCTGCACAAGCAGCGCTTCTGAAGCAATTCTCAGAACAGCTGCTTGTGCCACTTGGTAAAGAAAGCCCATGAAACATGATGATTTTCACATAAATATCTTTAAACAACAGATCACTTAGTTTTAACTGTTGGGAATGTAAAATGTAGTAAGAAAAGATGCCTGAAAGTTAGAATTTTGTAAACCCTAAGTGGAAATGACATTTTAAATGTCACAGCCAAAAAATGACAGAAACAATGACACACCAAAGGTCACATTCAAAGTAACATTCAAAAACAAAGACAGCTGAATATAATGCTGTTAGTACATAACCATTCTCTGAGGGAAAAGGGGATTTTCAAATTGATTAAATTAGAAAGATGACATTGGAAGAACAAGGAAATAAATGTTCTTAGCAAATCATACGAGTCACTTTAGGTAAAGAGGCATTTGATTTAAAAGAATGTAAGCATAGCAACAAAATTTATAAGCCCTATTTTCCTGGCTTGATATGTGTGAGCACTTCTGCTTACATCAAGGTGATTCTACGTACCCATCGCTTCAGCCAGACCAGAAACCTTCTGTCCATATATATCTGTCTTATTCCAGGCAAATGTATATACCAAATTGGCTGCAGCAGGGAACCATTTCTGAAGCAGACGTCCTTCAACAGCAACTATCAGATGGACTTTCGTCATTCCAGAAGGGATTGTTGTGTGTGTCAAAATAATGCGCAGCAAAGTTTTATATCCCGGTGTTCGGCTGCTAAGATAACTCAGCTTCACAAAACTTGAAGGAATTGGGATTTCCTCGTGGACCACCTTGCAAGGAAAATACATCATTATATCTATAGCCAAGAAAAATGCACACCTATAATAATAACAGACAGTGATTATTTTACATTTCACACGCACGATGTGAACGCTACCGCTTAGAACACTGAGGTCTTCTGTGCTTATTTCAGCAACGCAGCAGCCAGGCTTATTACAAAATGTTCAACACTGAAAACTGCTTGGTCAACTTACTGGGTGGTGGTCTGTCTGTTCTGATAGAATCCCTTCCTCTAACACTTTACTCTTATCTCTTGAGGAGCAAATACTACCTCGGTGGGCATATTCATACATATGAGCTCTACAGCTTCACCTTAGCTTTATTATTTGGTTTACTTCATCAACGTTCTTAACCAGAATACAAACCCTTTTTAAATATACACCCACTTTATAGATTACATTATGATTTGAAGATATTATCCTGCTTTGGAGGTAATAACTCTTACCTGGGGAGAGCTAAGAAAGAAAACAAACCTTCCCACTAAACCATCTTCTCTTGCAGGCAGGCTACGCTCCAGAAGAATGGCTGTAGCGTACGAAGGCACAGCGTAAGGAGCCTAACAGGCTAACTGGGGACGTGTGGCAGTGAAGATGGAACAGTCTGGGCGTCAGAGCCATCTAGCTAACAGGTAAGTCCCCAGGGTGTCCAACAGAGCTCAAATCCCATGGCACCGCTGTCAGTGCCGCTGTCTGAATCACTTGGATTAAAGCTGGCTTGGATATGCCCACTGTGGGGCAGGATCAGTTCCTGGCTGCAGCAAAGATAAGCCCTCAGCAACGAGAAGGACTGCAAAGACTGAACTTGTGAGGGAAAAGAGTGAGAACTTGGACTTGACCTTTTGAATGATGTGGGCCTTGGAGCTACAAAAAGGGATTTAGCTCTTGTGATCTCCTGAGAGAAAGGAGCTCTTCTGGGACAGGTTGTGAGGAAGAGCAGGCAAGAGAAGAGAGCAGCTTCTCAGAGGATGCCACCGCAGTCACTCAAAAGTCACTGAAAATTAGACTGTGCTTAATAAAGTTAATGATTTTAGTATATTTCCATAGTAACAAGCCAATCTGTCACAATGTTGAAGTTAATTCACCAAGCTTGGAAAAATACAAACTGTTTTGTTTATATTCCACAGGTTTTTTGTTTTGTTTTTTTTTCTTGTTTAACAATAGATTACTTCACTTTCAAAAGAATTTTATTTACACACTGCAACAGCATCACTGTCACAGGATTGCTGCAGTACAGCTGGAGGCCTGCCAGCACTTGTCGTTTCGACATATGAAATGTAGTGTTGCCAGGGAAATCCTGCTCCCTTTATTGCTCCTGATTTGCAGTGTTCCCCTTCTTTCCTGCTGACATCCCAGCTGCCCCCTCTGTCATACATCTGACATCTCTTCTCCCTTTTTGATAGGGAAATAGGAAGAAATATTCATACGTTGATACCTGTTAATGTATCTCCTTCTCCTACTATTCTGGGTTACTTTCTGTTCATTTCCCAGTACTGTACAATGGACCCAGGAATATCTCATGTGGAGTAATGTGACCCATTTTTTTCTTAGGAGCGTACATCAGTTATTCTTCATTTATGTTCATTAGTTTCACTTAGAATGTTCTGTGAAGCAACTCTATGGCCATCAACCGGGAGAAACATGATAATGTTTTCAATAGTTATGGAGATGTTTAGATATAATCGAGTTCAAGCAGAGGTCTTTTAGATGTAGCAAAAAGGCTTTTAATCAGTAGCAATCCTTGTATGAGAAAAAAAAGGTTGGGAAATATAACTGGCTGAGTGACAGAGCACAGAGGGTTGTGATCAGCAGTGAAGGGTCTACTTGGAGGCCTGTAACTGGTGCTCCCCAGGGGTCAATACTAGGTCCAGTCTTGTTCAACACACTCAGCAGTGACCTGGATGAAGGGATAGAGCGTACCTTTGCTGAAGATACTGAACTGGGAGGGGTGGCTGACACACCAGAAGGCTGTGATGCGATTCAGTGAGACCCAGATGGGCTGGAGAGTTGGTTGGAGAGGAACCTAATAAACTTCAACAATGGCAAGTGTACAGTCCTACACCTGGGGAGGAATAATGCCCTGCACCAGTACAGGTTAGTGGGTGACCTCTTTCAGACATGATCTGAAACCTGTGCAGTTGCATTCTGTTGAGTGTTTGACTCATACTACCTCTTCTAAGTCCCAAATGAAGTAACAGTTAAATACAAGGTTAATTAGAAATTGCTTCTAAGCACTTAAGGGAGTGTCAAGAAAAAGGACATTTAAATAAAAACAATACTAAAGAGCATGTCAAAATTTCTCTCCTTTGGAAAGAAAGTAATAAAAATCAAGAAACTAACATACAGCTGGAGATGCAACTGTAAACAACTAGAAGATGTGAATGGATGAAACATCCCTAGGAGTCTTTGAAGCATCTTGGGTCATGTCTCACATTGATGTACAAGGAAATTGTACTGCCTGTCTATAACCTAGGAGTGGTTTTGTGCATCACTATAAATGAATCAGGATTTCAATAGTAAATCATGTTAGGACTTCCCACTTTCTTCTACTTGGAGGCAAGAAATAAAGCACCTTAAAATATTAACAAAAAATAAAGAAAAAAGAGAAAAGCATCTTGGGAACCGGTCCTAAAGAGAAAAGCATTGGTGTCATTCTGACAATTGAATAACATCACAGCAGTTAATTGCTCTCTATTTGGTATTATCTTCTAAAGTTGTCTAGAACTCATTCTGCAACTGAACAAATTGTTAATTTGAAAATACTTTTCGTTACCTGTAGCTCTGGAATAACGGTTCCTCTTTCGGGACAGGACCCTCCAAAAGCTGTCAAAGGTGAAGGGAGTACAATTGGATTTGGGCTGATAAAACCACTGATGTCACAAGAAGGTGCATCAGACTCAGTTCTTTGCATCACAACTTTGTCTACGATGATAAATCTATTCCAAGGCAGCCACAGCGTCCTTTTTTCAGATATGAAAGGAGATCTGTCAAAAACTAGAGTGACGGAGATGCCTCCAACGGCCACAAGGTCAAAACTGGAAAAGAGAAAACAAACTGCTATGTTTGTTTCTGGTTTATCATTATATTACCACAACTTTCAATGCATCGCAAACAAAAACTTTTATGTTGCTCATTACAGCCGTTAATTTACTATGTGAAATCATGTGGGTACACCTTCCCGGCCTCACCTTGGTATTCACAAAGAAGCTCTACCTCTCTGTGCTTTCTCCCTGTATGAATAGATAGCAAGGTACAGAACTTCACTGCTACTTGGCCTACTTCTCCTCTATTTATTAATTGGAATTGATATTAATGAGTCATTTGTAACAAAAGTGTGGACCAGTTACTTTGATTTATATGAAAAGAAATTCCTATCTCAGAAAAGGGATGCTACTTGTAATCTAGGCAGGTACAGCATGTGGACTAAGAAGTCTTAAAGCCTGTTAGGTCTTGTCTCTATTAACATATCCTTTCCCCTTTTCTAAAGGCAGCAGGAGGAAAAGGTTGAGTACACTGAGCAGGAGATCCCTCTGCGCAGGAGATGAAATTTTGGGGAAAGATGCCGATTAATTGCACTGAGAACCGAACCAACTCTTGTACATAAGGCAGGTGATCTTCTGGGAGCTACTGTGAAGAACCTTTGGCATATCTGGGCTGCAGAACAGTGGGACGTTGAAGGCACAATATACAGAGTCTCAATTTCCCCAGTTTCTGACATCCACAGTCAGGCAACACAAGGTAATATGTAAATAGCTACTTCACTCTCTCTATTATTGAATGCATCTATTATGGAGGCTTTTGATGGTAACAAACTGTGATAAGAAGTCAGACTTAATTATGCATATCTCATCACATTTCCCAAATGACACCGATTACATTCACAGCAAAATACAGGTAGCATATTTTAATGCAACAACTTTATCCAGGCTAGCGTAAAGAGGAAATGATAATTACTAACTTTCAGTAGTGCGATTTGAAAGTCAATAAACTAAGGTAAAATAAATATGCATGGCCCTTACTTTTATAAATTGACAAAGCCAAACAACAACAATGAAAAAATAAATTGTGGAAGCAGTGACAAATTACGCTCGTTCCCTGTTGGAAGACAGCTTCTGATTTCTTGTAATTCACAACACAGCCAAGGAAGATGAAGTCTTAAAGTGCCCTTAGCTGCTAAATTCAATCAAGTCCAGGAGCAAATCATGACCCTATTGCAAATGGAAGGCTAACCCTGGAGTGCAATATAGAATATATAGGAACTTCATCTCTCTGAGAACTGAACTCAGCGGTACAAGGCTGGGGAAGAAGGGGAAGCCAGGGTTGCTCAGGACTGGTCGTGGAACAGCAATTTAATCATTTTGGCTCTGGAAAGAGTCTGTCATCACTTTTACTTATGTGGTTCAGGTGATCAACTAAGGGTAACTTCATTGACACCTCAATAAAATGCTTGAAAGGTTCACACTTATCAACATAAAAAAAAAAGAGAAAAGACAAGGAATTTTCTGGAAAACCTGACTTCTCTTTCTTCTTAGGTCCCTGTACCACAGAAAGCTGTAACTAAATGTGTTCCAAGAACAGAGGGCCATCCTCAATCCACACTACAAACAGTGATGTCTATAAAAATTTTGTACGTGAATATGAAGTGCAAGACAGCCCGAACTATACAAACTAAAGCAGTGTAAGACCATACATGAAAGTCTGACCTTCCATCTTGTCGACTGATGGTGTACCCATACTCATTGTGGTGCAGAAAACTGACGTTGACTCCAACCAAGGGTGTTCCATCTACTGCTACCACCTGGCCCCGAATGACACATGCCCGTCTGTAAAAAAAAAAGAGTAGAAGGCAACAAGTTAGACACATCAGGAAGTGAAGAAGGGTGTTGATTTCAGAAACTGTGCTATACTTCTGTCCCAGACAGACAGAACTACTCTGATACCATTGTTGATTTTGAATGAAAATTCAAAGAAGTCCAAAAGACTGATTTGAAAAACCATTATCTCATGAAGACGACACACAGAGTCTTCCGTGAATTGCTGCTGTATTGAGAATATATTTCCATTTCCGGCTGATACCGTTTGTTCCGCCACTGAATAGCTCTGCAAAGGTTTCACTGATAGCATGATTTAGCTTGTTGCAGCTCTAGGGGGTGATGATTTGTGAAAGGGGAGAATGAAACCTCATTCTCTGCTGCTAAGAATAGGGCACTGCTGTCTATGAGAAAAAAGCTGAACTAACATGATAAGGCAGCAGTGAGACACATGGTCTTCACTGAACTTCAGAAAGTTATAGAGGTAAATTCAGAGAATGCTTAGGTGTAATGTATGCTTTCTCAATCTCCAATCACATGTTATGCCCTTTTAAATTCCCTCTGGGATGTGTTAGACTCGCACCCACTTTCCAGCATAAAAATCCTCCCATTCTAGTAGAAAGCTTGGAATGCGGCAGCACAGCAGAACACATCAAAGTCAACAGACAGGAAAGTGAACTCATTATTAAGTGGCCCTAATTGGAGGCTAACAGGATCACAGAATCATAGAAAATAAGAGCTGAAAGGTAATACAAGACTTTATCTTGTACATTCCTTTGCCTCAGGTAAGATCAACTATACCTACATTACTCCAGACAGACGCTTGTCTAACTCTATAACCTCACCAAGCAACCCCTTCCAGTGGTTCTGTACGAGTGCCTTACCCATGGCAAGTTTTTCCTACTGTCTAATTTGAAGCTCCACGGCTGCACTTTAAGACCATTACTTTCACCCTAGTCACAAGTCACGGTGAAGGAACTACTCTCTTTTTCTCAGCTGCAGCCTTTTACATATTTGAAGACTGCATCCTAAAGGAGATTCCTCTCCCCAAGGATGAGGAGTAAGATGTAAATAACCCTTTGTGGTGCTGATTAGGACCCGGTGTGATTTTCCATGGGCTTACAGAGCTACATTCCATGAGAATAGCTTTCAGCATTTTACCCATGCTGTCAGGTACACTACAGTAGCCTACCTCCAGAGAAGGGATCTAAGTCTTGGGACATAATAATACAATTGCACTTACTTCCTAGAACTGTGGTTTCACATAACAAAGTGAACAATGCAGGCCAAAGTCTTCTGATAACATTATGACATATAGGGTCGAACCCAACAGAATACTTACAAAGGCATTAATTACTCAATATAAACAAGAAGCAGGGATTTAGACATTAGGTTTCTCAATTTGAATGTTCGCAGTAGACCTCAACAGACACAGTCAACCTTTGCACAGTAGATATGTAATCTAGAGGCTAATTTATAGCTATTTAGGAGTCTATATATGAATTAAAAAAATACCTCAAGAGATTAATTGATCATGATCCAGTGAAATCATACGCACTACTCCGAGACCATAAATTTCTGAAAATTCTGACTGGTTTCATAAGATCCCGTTCTCCAAAGCCACTTGACAGGACATGAATTTATCACCATGATATCATCAAACCCGGCTGCCTATGACCTGACAGAATGCAGCTGGTACAAATTATGCCCTTTGTGACTACACCGCTCACCAGAGTTACCAATACAAATCCCACGCTCCCACGACATAGGAAAATGTTGATTTTCAGCAAAGATGCAGATAAATCCCAGAGGACTGGGAGAGGCTGCGTTACTGCCAGTATGCAAAACAGATTTACCACCTTTTTGATTTCTACACTAACTAAATTGGTTGTGGCCCTATTTGTGGGCAAAGTCTGCTGCTCCACTGAAGGCAATCAGGCTCCTGTGTGTCTCAACAGACTCACAAGATTCTCTCAACAGAACTGCCAAGTTCAATTATTCTTTGATTTGTTAGAGCATAAAACACTGTTTTCTGTTTTGATTTCATATTTCTAACATGAGCAGATCTGCCTTTCCTTTTCTAATCCCTTTATTAGTGCACACTGCATATTTACAACACACACTGGTGTGAGAGAGAGGTGCCGAAGAGTCATCATTATTCAGTGCATTCTTCTCATACTCCTGTTTGTTCATTCCACACAGACCTGTCTTCTGACTCTACCCTGTCCTCGTATTTTATCAAGCACAGATTTGTGCGATAACAAGTCATCAAAGTCTTCATTATTTCATACATAGTCTTTCTTTCCTCTACTCATTCACTTTGCTTCTCATTATTCATAAATAATATTAATAGACTTATCTTCCAACTTTCTCGCTCCTTTTTTATTCATCATATTTTACAAGCCACACACATTTACAGTATGTGATAAAGACACATAAACCCCATTATTCTACATTTATCTGTATTGAACGGTCTCTGTAATCTTTTAGATTTTAAATGTTGTAAACCTGCCTCTGTATTGCTACATTTGTCCTCATTATTCACTGTCTTTTTATTACCCGCTCTAGGTTGAAGGGTTTTCTACTCTCTGGCCTCTTCTTGAATTATAGGCACCTACTAAGTCTCTCAGTGTTGATCAGAATTAGTTTTAATTTTCAGATTTACTGCAGATATGAAAACATTTTTCAGTTACTTTGTGACCAGCACTAACCTCAAAGGCTCGGGAGGTTAACAACCAACCTCCCAGTTTGCAGCAGGTTCTCCCTTGCTCTCCTGGTGTCCTGAAGGAGCTCACAAAGTGGCCCACCATGCCTGAAGGCATGCTGGCATGCACGTTCCCTGCAGCTTTGCTGCTTGCAGAAGACTTCACTTAATTCCTTTCCTCACCAGAGCTTTTAAAGCACGTTCCCTGCAGTGATGCCACTTCGTACTCAGCTGCCACTTCACGCTTCCTTGCTTCAACATTCACCCTCTTTCCAGATGAGCTGTGGACCTTGTTACCACTCACTGCTTTGCTTAATTTTAACAGAGGAACCTCTAAAGATCATTATGCCTCCTCCATGTGCTGTATGTCCCTCTTCTATTCTCAGCCTCTAAGATTTATTCTACACACTTGCGACTGGCCTGCTTTTCTTTCTCGTGGGGGATAATAACTCACACTACCTGTCCAACAGTCACCTACTTGCAACGATTGCATAATCTTGGACTAAGGCTGTACAAGTTGTTTCAACTTGAAAGGAAGTGCAAAAATGTCTTTTCTAATTTGGCGGAGCTGGGAAGGAACATGTCCCTGATAAGCTGCCTTAGTGTTTTCAAACGCATTAAAAATGTTTCTAGTCTCCTGGCAAGCTGTACTAAATCTGCAACTCCAGAGGGAGCAGTCGGCTTTTTGAGAGAAAGCAGGTTCCCACGGGTTGCAGGTGGCCTAAAAGAAGTAGGATTTCTCTGTCAGTACTTCATGGGTCATTCCATGTGTAACTGAGGATCTCAGCCCTGCGGGTCTCAGCTCTCTGCCGTCAGGCAGTTTGTTTGACATCTCTAATTTAAAATATAAATAGAAGTTTAAAATTCTAGATGCATTCTTTCACAACTTGTAAAGCATTTTATTATTCCGCTGCCATTCTGCCTTGCTCTGCTGCTACTTATCTGCTACTTTTTTTGCTTTTGTTTTGTGTGTTAAGTTTCCAATATCCTCTGAGCACCTCAGGCTGAGACATTAGGCTCAGATGTGGAACTCTGTCAAGCAACTTGTGAATTCGCAAGTGTCACATTACCAGAAGATGTCATTTACTGTATTACATTTCTGATTAAAATCTTCAATCAGAGAAATTAAGCTAAAGGCTAGGAAGGTACATTCATTTCTTCCTGCTGACAATGTTGCTGTAAGCAGCCTTTGAAGGGTAATTAATTCAGTACCATACACTGGACCCTTTTTGTAGGCAATTTGCAGCGAGTCAAATAGCTTGCCAGCAGCATGCATTAAAAATACTCAGCAAAGAAACAAGCTAAAAACCTTCCTGAGAACAGAAGTTGATAAAAACATTATAATCTGCTACACTCTGCTACATGCAGTAGGTCAAAACCATTCCTGATGTAAGCAAGTATATTTCCATTTATTTAGAACGTGCCTAATCTGCCTTTCAGCATGTCACAGTTTAAGTTGGGAGTTTTTAAAAACCCAGTGCAAATGACACAGCTTTGACATAATAAAAAGCAAATTATGTTTTGAAAACATTCAGCTCCTTAACATTTTGGTGCAGTATTTAGCCATGGCTCAACACAAGGCTCCGACTGCATTGTGGAAGCCAAATGTTTAAAAATTAGGTCTAAGCTAAAGTCTAAGACACAAATGCAAGAGGATAGATGTCCCAGCAGTTGTCAGTACAACTAATTTTAGTATTTCATACGATGTTGGAAAAGTCAGCATATGGCAGAGACCAAACACCTTCAGTGTGAAGGACAGAGATAATCTTTGCCATTTTTGGATAGCTTTCCCAAACCTATTCAACATCACTTTGGCTTTATTGCAGTGAGTTTCATGCAAACCTCACCCACACTGGAGTTCCACCGACCTATGGAACAGTGAAACACTGCACAATGCCACTTGAATCAGAAGACTGAAAACACTGGGTAAATGTTTCTTCCTTAATCCTAATGGTCTGAGACTTTTTGCAAAGGAAAAAAAATACAACACACAGATAGAAAGGGCTTTGCAAACATTTCAGCACCAGTGGGAATGGCTATCAGTGCTCTGAAATAAATGAATTTCATCCAATTTCAACCATTTCATGCAATCCTTCAACCATTTCTTGCAGAACAACTGATGCTTTAAAATAAGTGGTACTGCAGGCAGCCATGAGTTAGTGTCATCTGCCTGGACACAACCTTTGCAGCAGTAGCCAAAAGGAGATTAAAAACCCCCAAGCATTCTTTGGTCTGTATCAGATAAGCAGGATCACAGATTTCTGATTTTTTTTTTTTTTTTCTGTAGTAACAGTTGTCTTTCTATATTTTTTTCAGTAATCTTAATTCCCAGAAGAAGAGACACTAGATGACAGTCAGATTGACAATGTCAGAGGAAGATTTCTGAACAGAGGCAGCACAGCTAAGCTATTGCCTCCTTCTGAGACTCTGCTTATCTCTCATCCTTGAGGAAAATTCTGGCAGTTTTTAATAATATTTGACTTATGGATGAGCAATTTTTCAACAGCCTGGAAGACTTGAGGATCAAGCAAACTGTGGACTGATGAACTCCTCGGGGTGCCCAGTACATTGCAGATTAGTGTTGACAAAACCCAGGAGATATGGCACAGCACAAGTCTCCGGGCACTGCCCTGATTCCAAAGATACAGACGGCCTCATCTGAATCCCAATGATCTGCCCACCAAACGAACTAATAATTTCTCTGCAGTGGGAGGAAATGGTATCTGGGGTGTGAACACTGCACCGACGCTAAGTACGAGTCGTGTTGCTCAGTGGTGTAAAGTATCAAACCAGAGCGCGGGTGGGTTGCTGCTCGCACGCAGGCCTTTGCTGCTCTTCCTTCTTCAAAGGCACTGCAGACACCAGGGTAAAGAAATGAAATACTCAGAGAAAGTGTTTAAATCCAAGTTAAATCCCATCAATGATATCTTTAAAAGATCAGTTCCTTATATCTAGAAAAACACGTTGACGGGATTACGTGCAATCTGGCTGCTAACATTTGCAGTGGCACAGAACACTGTACGGGAGGCTTGAGTGTTCACCTCCTCTCTGAAAACGCCTCGCTGCGAGGCATTCTGATGAGGAAAATCTTTCACTGGTGACTTTTGGTTTAAACAGCCAGCCAAGGCCCTGGCTCCGGGAGCCGTGGCACTGCTCAGCAGCGAGACACGTGCCGAGAGACCCGCCCCGGGCAGGCAGGGGCTTCTCACGGAGTTCATTTTCATGCCCTATTGTTCTATGTATTTACAACATCCTGTTACGTTATTAATAGTGATTAAATGTTGAGGTTATTTTAGATCAATAAAGACTCTGTTTACATATTTACTTTATTAAAAATTAATAAGTTACAAAGAGAAAAGTGCACTGAGTTTATGCACAGCTATGGAATGAAGTTGAGGTTGTGACCTAAGTGCTATGTACTGTGAAAAGGAAAAAAATTCTTATGTCCTTATTACTGGAACATGGTTTGTCTAATGCACAGGCCTACTTGACAGGGTAATAGTTAGGTGATGTGGATGATTTGTGGATCTCTTTGTCAGCGTGTAAGTTATAGCTTCCCAGGTGAACTACAGCATAAAAACTTATGTGCCCCTATATTTCAAATGTTCAAGAAAATACGTGGTACCAGGTTTTCTGAGCGAGTAAGTGCCCTTTTCTATTGCACAGTCTTTTCCTGTTAAAGGGCAAGCCAGCAAATGCTCAGAGATCACTCTGCTCTTTGCATGACAGCTTCAGAGTAACCCGTGGCACAAAATGCTGACTTCCACACTGTCACTCCATCAACATGTAGCAAAACCCCCAAAGTCCGTTCATTAAGTAACTGGATTGTATCTAAGTGACGCATGCTAAATTTTTTATGCTGTAAACACCAATCAAATTCTACTGGGCAAAAAGCTGACTGATCACAATGCATATAAATCCAACTCATCCTTCTGCTTCCTGCCATTATACAAAACAAGAGCGTAAAGAGCTGATCTTCCCCCCCACTCATTTACAAGTACAAGATAGGTTACCTTCCACAACTCCCAAAGTCTTGTTAGTAAGAGTAGTAGAGTTTGTTGGTGCGACACTTTTATGAACTAGATAGGTAGTAATGAGAATCTGCAAAGATCTTCAGCTGCTGGGACTTAAGACATTACTACCCTTTTCATATTTTTTGATCAGCAGCAGAGAATTCTCAACTATTCACATTTTTTCCTGGTTAAATAATTTCACTGCAGTTCTCAACAACGAGAGAAGTCTTTCACCTAGAAGAAAACTCACCTGCTCTCAAATGAGACGTCTCCTGGGATTACATGAGTGCTTTCCTTCCCAATGAGGAATCTGATTCGATCATAAAAGAGCCTTGGAGGATGCTGAGAGAAAGGCGGTTGGCTGTGCTGAATAAGGTCAAGGGGGTCAGGCGAACCCTGGCAGAGAGGACTTGCGTAACAGTTGCTTTGCTGACAACAGTCAGGGTCTACGCAGTCTGTCAAGCCATCTAAAATGGAGAGAAAGGAAAGTGCAGGAAATTGAGTGATTCTGAGAATAAAGCACTGTGTTTGCTACTGGAAAGCACAGGAGGAATTTAATCAATTGGAAGGCAAGCTGATTATGACACATTCAAATTCAATAAAGCATTAGCATACACTCTTAGTCCAGGAGGGGTATTTCCCTCTAGTCATTAAGGCTGTATCACTTCATAAAATTCCCCCACAACAATGAGAGAACAGAACCTACAAACGAAGCGAATAGGGAAGAGCGGGACTGTTATCGCTGCAGAACAGGCAGGAGAAGAAAATCACTACATAACACTTGTTAGTCCAACGGGTGCCTGATCCACGCTGTGCAGCTGGTGGCTCTAAGAGTCCTTTGCTGTCACTACAGTCTGTTCACATCTGTGAAGAATATACACTTGCTAACCAGACTGCAAGAGCAATGTCTGAAATGTTACCTAACTCTCATAAGCATCCTCACTACAATAGTAAAACAAGGTATTTGTTACAGTTGTTTGACTTCTGTTTTAAGCCCTGCAATAGCTTTATTAGTGCTTTAGGATGTTTACTTCTCGTTTACTGGTTGCAAGACTAGAATGATCCAAAAAGGGCAGAATCACGACTACACCCCTTCTGTAGTTGGTGATACGCAAACACACGCCGTGACGCAGGCTCTATCCCAGAGACCAAACAGATACACTCTTCTCCATAGATATTTCCACCAGGAAAGTGATTTTGGAAAGTTTAAAATAAACCTATTCCCCCTCCCTCCCAATTCAAGCACGAAAAATAGGAGAAACAATTGATTTTTTAAAAAAAGTATGCATTTCTTCACAGATAAACTGGCGACAACATTTCTGGGTGAAATTCGTTTACTTAAAAGTCCAAAGTTTATGATGAAAAGTGAAGCACTGAAGTGCATCTATAATAAGCACCTAAATAAAACTCAAAATTGGGCTATTGGCATATAATTGATTCTATCAGCAGTTTAGACGTCCAAATTGCCTAAATTACGTACTCAACCAGAAACACATTTAATAAGGTACGGTAAAATATCCGAATATCTTCTTAAACATCCATTTTATGACTTAGCTGTTGCTAACTTGCTTGGATTGACAAGCACACTACTGCATATAAAGCAAGATTAAGGCATTGTATCCTTCAGCAAAGACATCTCTTTGTATTTTTAACAAGGTCAGCCTGAATAAATGTGGAGTCATCATATCACTGTATGGATTTCCCTTGTGTTAAAATCAGAGTGCTATAGGATCAACATACTGTCAGATATTTTCAGTTCATGCTTTGACTTTTCATGCTCTGTTCATACCAACACTTTGGTGCCTATAAAACCGTAGGTCCTGAGGGCAAACTGCGTTGCCAGTGAAGCTGCTGTGGTTTTGTCATTGACTTTAATGGGTGTGAGACCAGCCCTCAGCCAACTCCACTCTTCTCAGCAGACCACATTGTACCATGTGAATGCTCAGTAAATAACAGCATAAAATATTCACTTAGGAAAAGAAAGCAAAATCCCTTCTGCAGAACAAACAAGTGGAATGAAATGGGCTTTCCTGGAATCTAAAAATCTTTGCCTGACCTTGAGCAAGGTAACAGCTTGGCTAAGCAAAAAATACTAACAAATCTGTCCTGCTGCAGCTGGGAAATCAGATAGAGCAGGCTAGTTTTTGTGATAATGAGCCAAGGGCAACCGTAGATAGTTAGCAACAATAATCTAAGACTCTCAGATCCAGCAAAGCTGACACAGCTACAGGAGAGTGCATGCTTTAAGTTCTTTCCATATTCCCCCAGCCCTGCAGGCAACAGGCATTTGCCAGTGGTGGGAGAAGAACCTCACAGGGCAATGTTGACTTTTTTGACTTTGAGTGTAGCCGTCGCTTTATACTCAGGAAAACCTAGAAAGATACTGAAATCTGCTAGGAAATCAGTAAGCTGAAGCAAGAAGAGGCCTCCAGTCTAGATAAAACCACATGGGAAGTGGATGGAGAAGTTCACAACATGAACCAGAGTTTTCAACGTATGTTCCGATGAAAAATCAAACCAGCTTTTTGAGCTGAAACCTAAGAGCAGGCTTAGAACTGAAAAGAAAAAATTATCTCCCCTTATTGTTTCCTCTTTTTTGAGTAACGAATGAAACTCTCTGTATTCTAAATAAATGAACTGAAAAACATCAACTTACTAGTTGATTATTCAAGACTGTAAGTGTTACGGAATTCTTGACTTGAAAAGATGACAAAGAAAATTGCAATCTCTTGTTTTTGCTTTATACTGGGAATATCCCTGTGGTTAGGCATAGCCATTCAGGGCTGGTCTCTGCTGGTGGAATGGTTACAAGTCTTATTCAAGGAGTCAAGGTGCTTTCTGGAAGGTGCTAATTTCTACAACCTGACTGCTGTCTACCTGGGAAACTTGACATTGGTCTGGCAGAGTAAGCTCTAATCAGAAAAAAGGCACACTTATTTCAAAATAACAGTATCCATGGGGAAGCTATTTTGGAGTAATTTATTCTGCAGTAGCTACTCTGATTAATTTTTTTCCTTGTCAACAAGCCATTAGATGTGGGAACTGAGCTGACCTGATTCTCTCATTTATGTAATATATAAAAGAGAAAAGTCACAGAAATATTAGCATATGAAGATTTGCTTAGACAAGAAATAGCTATAAAAGTATCAATTAAATACTTCGCTTTCCCCAGCTCTCTGCTTTGGTCAACAGTTCACACGCCTGGCAACAGATGCTGTGCATTTGTGCTGCACACAACAATAAACTGAGCAAAGGGAAAGCAGTTTTCCATCTTCCAGTCAGACTCAGTTTTCATCCTATCTTTCCAGTTTACTTGGCAGCAAGCTGACTTTGGAAAGTTACTTTGGTTTGCGTTACCTGCACCTCATTTTATTTGCCTCTGCAGATTCTCAGGGCTACAAAAGGGTGGGCTTCCCAAAAGTAGGGGTGTGAGGCTCCAGAATAACCCACGGTGAGAAATGGTGTTTTTCCTAACAGCATCATGAATGTATGAAATGCTGGATATACCAAGAACACCTTAAGGCCTTGGGAGCAAAGGTTACAAAGCTGTCAGAGGAAGAAATTGCTAAGCAAAATAGAAATGTTAATTCAAAGTAGGAGTCTTCTAGGTTACAAATTATCATTCATGGCTTCTCTTTTTCTCTTATCCTGTATTTAATTTTTGCTTTTTGCATTTTTATAATCTTTTCATGCATTAGGTGACAATTTATTTCAGTCTCCCCTCTCAACCTGCAGAATGAAACAGAAGAAAGATGTTGGGCTCAGAGAAGATGCTCGATTGGCAGTGAGGCAGGAGGTGCAGCAGGACCAGCTCCTCTGTGGACACTTAACACCACATATTTGACTCAGGCCACTGGGTGTATGTATTTCAGAATTATTAACTAGAAATATCTGAATAATGCAATATCTAGCTTTTTTTTTTTTTCCCAAACAAAGAAAATGTAGAAAATAAATCAAATTGGATAAAACTGAGAAATATTTTTCCCACTTTGTGCTGAAGTGAAAGAATAAAATACCTATGTCAGGGCAAACAGGGAACTCTTAAGACAAAATAAAATCTTGGTCCCACTTCAGGTTCATTTAAGGATTTGGTTTAAGTTGGACCATTTAAAAGAAAACAACCCAAACCTAAACCCCAAAAAAGAAACTACTGTAATTCAAGATGATATCCATTAAAATGAGCCAGGTAAAACAGACTGGTAGAGAATCCCAAGTTACATATGGAGGCAGTTTATGATAATGCAAATCACATTAGTATGTGCATGTGAGGATAACATCTTCAACAAGCCAAATGAGCTTTTTAATCCAAGGGAATAACCCAGAAAAGCAAATAAATCTTGTTTATAAACTATAACATCGAACTCGTTCACTTGAAAGTGTTACAAATACATTAAGCCAGTTCTCAACCAATGGTCACATGTTTTAATTATGTTTTGATATCAAGAACCAGCTATCAAGAACCTCACTGTGTTAAAACGAGTCAGAAGTACGAACGAGCTACTATAAACATCAGAAACTGTAATTCATACAGCAGGGGAGACTGTAGACTGAAGATTTTACTGTCACTTAGCCCAAAGTGCATCACAGCATAGGTGCGGACTAAAATGTGTTACAGAGATGTAAAAGATTTTGGTTTGCTAGTAGCATTTCAAAATTCATTTTATAGAAAAGGCAGTCAGGCACCTTCATGGTGCAATACAGGTGATTCATGTTTTGATGAGTCTGAGGTTATGGTTTCACATCTTCCATGATGTTTTGTATGCAAGGAATAACGATGAGCCGGGATTTTGGGTTTTGTAAGGAGATTAGGCAATGAAAATATTACTGATGTTAGTGCTAGAATAGAATTCACAAAGATTGACTTGAGGATAAAAAGCACCTCACAGCACTCTTAAATAATTCAAATGACCTCAAAGAAAAGGCAGAGCATGCCAAAACAAGTTGCTCTGTTTTCAGTCACACCACTCTCTGCATTGCCCATAGCTCATGGAGTTAGGACAAGATTTTCCCATTTCCTTGCTGGGGAAGGGATCCTTTCAGGAAGCCTTCTATAAGGAATGAGATTAATATTTATTGCGTCAGGAATTTGTGTCAATGCAATCACACAATGATTTCCATCAAACAAAATGTATTTTCTTGCTTATGCATTTATGTATGTATATTTTTTTCCATATTTAATATGATGGCAAGAATGCCACGAGTGAAATGAAATTAACTCCTGAGCTCAGGTCACTGTTAAGGGAAGCAAAGAACAAAGCGGTTCTGATTTCAGCAGTGGTGGCTTCCCCAGCTCACCAGTGCAGCATGCAGTAACTTTCATAGTGGCTTCTCTTCTCTTAAACCACTGAGACACTTTATTAACTGTCTGTGAAAATGACAAATTCAATCCAACTCTACCTCCCATGTTACTGGGTTAGTTATTTCAATATACCATCCACCATCATTAGGTTCTGGCGAGCAAAATGTAAATAGTAGTAATGCTTAAAAATTGCTATTCTGTTGCTTAAAGTTCATTAAAGAGCAGAGTTCTCATCCCTTCAAGCTTTTGTCACACATGGAGAAGACTCAACTAATGTTAACTACAAATGGTTTGAGGTTTTATGGCTAAGGCCAAACACAGAATGCTATAAGAAGAGGTGAATATGCATATATGGTTCCTGCATATACATGTATGCTGGCATACTCCCAGATCACAGGATGGTTTGGGTTGGAAGAGATCTTAAAGATCATCTAATTCCAAACCCTGTTCCAAACACACGTACTTGCTCAGTCAAATGAAAATGAAACCCATCTCTGAGCAATGTACTCGACTCAGTATAAGTAATACCAGCGACCTTCATTTTCACTGCTGCAGAATAACCCAGCAGCGTGCGTGGAAGTGCTCTGCAGCTCCTGCTGTACTGATCCCAGTCAGCACGAGCCAATGGAGCTGTGAGCACAAAGTCCAGAACACTTCTACAGAAAGTACAAAAATGGGCTTTACGTTTCTCCTTGCAGGAAGCAGATTTTGTTCTCTGAACTCCTTATGCTGTACAACTTAAAAGACTCATCACCGTAACTCTCAACACGTGGAGCTTTTGAGCTTTTCAGTACACTCGCATGATCAATTGTTCAATACTATTGTTGTTTGTGGAAAAAAAAAGAATCCACAGGAGTCTCCAACTTACATTTGCTTGCTTTCTTTTAGAGATTTCAAATAAGCATTAAACAATGCCTGCGCTGACTTGTTTCACCACGGGCTCAGTTAAGTCCAATTAGGGTTGCCAGGAATCTAAGCAACCGGAATCAAAGAGTAACTTCAGAAGAGACTAAGCAGCAGTAACTGTCATGAGTCTCTAATGCTTATTCATATGCATGAATCCAAAGCACTTCTCAAATTTTAGCCGTAACACAAAGCATGCAGCAGACAGTGAGGCTGTTAACTGGGAACACCGGTGTTTCTATAAGGACATTGGAAACCCACCAACGAGCCTGGGGAAAGGCTGCAGAGTGTTTTATCCAGTGAGTACTGGTGGCATTTCGCCTTCCACGCACAGGAGGATGCAAATATGTCAGAGTATGGTTTTCAGAAACTGTAAGTACCCCCAGGGAGCCCTCGCTGCTCAGCGACAATGAAAACCATTCCCATCAGTATTATTTATATTGTGTAATAATAGCATATTACTTATATATGGACTCAATATCTCTGTGATGGATAGGTTATTAAAATGCCAATGGATGGGTCAGAAATACATCAATATTTTAGCAGCACTGGTTATCAACCCAAGGCTATGCTGAGTCATATATTTTCTCATGCTTGGAAAAGCTTGGAGAAAGCTACAATAACTGTCTGAAGTGACTGAAGGGATATTTGGAAGAGAATTCAAATCTTGTGGTAAACAGTATTTTCCTTAAAAACAAACAGTCAAGATTGATTCATGAAAGAAAAAGAAAACGACGAAAAGGGATCCAGGCAAATTTAAAAGAGAGATCCGTATCAAAGAAATTAATGGGAATGCCAGGCTGCAACTTTCAGCTGAAGACAGAGACGTGCGTGTGCAGCAGCAATGCAAGTGCCTGGGACACGGGCGCTCGCCTGCGCAGAGCTCGCCAGAGCTTTCGAGCAATCTCCTGGAGCTACTGAAGCTTCCAAATGAGTTTAAACTAATGGCAGGACAAGAGAAAATGATCTTCTCGGATGAGCTGAATGGTCAGCTTATAAACTGAAAATGAAATCACGTCAGTCAGGACGATGAAAGGAGAATGAGAAATGGGGAATAACGTGATGCTGAGGGAAGCCACGGTGAGTGAAATGCCCCACTGCAAAGGACGTCTGCTTGACTTCTTGGCATTACTGAATGGCCATCACGCTGCTAACAGAGTGCAGATGCACTCCACAAGAGCAAGTGCAAACCATGCTGTCGTGCATCTGTTATAATGCTAAGACCTTTTCAATGATATTTGTACTGGTATTTGAACAGGTAAACATGCCCTTAAGTCTGCAAGTAGGAAAAAGCAAATGGAGAGTGAGGAGATGGAATGGGAAAGGCGGTTACGGTACAGCCAGTGTACAAGTACAGAGTATACTAATGAAAGAAACAGTACCCTCCCTGCTTAGGAAAGCATTTCCACACGTGTTTAGCTGTAACACCATGGCTAGCTGCACTGACGGGGAACTCGGTGCTTCAGTGTCTGCAGAACCCAGATGGCCGTGCCTTATCTTTATGTGATACACCAGTCCTTACTAAATGAACTCAAGGCTTCCTCTCTCCCAAAGCTTTTGTGCTGTTACTACAGATCAAACACTAACACTATCACTTCCTCGTGCCAAATAAGTGATATTGTTCAATCCTTACAGTTGAAATGATAAAATACTTCATTTTCCACTATGCTTTTCCTACCATGTATTTGAATGTATTTTTACATAGTAAACATCTCCGTTTTTCAGTCTGTGAAAGTACCATATAACAAACTGACTGCAAATAACAGTAAATTATCACTCTGCCTATCTTCTGACTTTAGAGTTTGGTCAAAATAATAATTGTTCAACTTCACTACAGCTTTGTTCCTTGGTTGTGACCTCCTCCTAATGAACTTCAAGCACAAAACACCTCCTAAGGACTGAGATAGAAAAGTCTGATTTATACACAAGTGGAATGAATAAGACCTTTGCTAGGTGAGAATACCATGGTTTGGAATATACAGCAGCCCTAAAGGAGGTCTACAGTATGACCTCTTGGGCTGTGTGTGATCACATCCTAACAGCTTAAGAAGTCCCTACCTGTCAGCTGAGTTTCTGTAACTCAGCTCAGCGCACACTCTTCGCTCACCGCAACTGCAGGTGAAAACGCTAATAGCTTCCACCTTCATGAACCTAATCCAGTTATGTAGCTTGATGGATGGTAGCTCATTATGCCACTGTAATATTCTCATAGTCTGAGCCATGACCCCTCAGCAAACAGAACGTCACAGGTAATGTCACGTCTCCTTCCCAGTGTTTGTTTTTCCTGTGGTGTGTGTATACAACCCCCAAAACACTAGGAATCTGCTCCTGGTTTTATATCAATACAACACTGGTATAACTCCAATGACTTTAAGGGAATTTTTCTAATTTATACTTACGCCAAACCAAGTCCTATGAACTTCATCTATAAAGAGAAGTAGCTTTAATATGTAGATATAATTTTCTTTTCTTATATAAAATTGATTGTGAAGGAAACTTAATTACATTTACCCCATCTGTAGTAGTCAGATCAATTAAATATTTCTCTCTGCAGTTATCTCTAATTGTAATGTCAACAGAGCTGTCCTGGCCCATGTTATGTTCCCATTAAAAAGGAAAAAGAAAATTACTTTTAAAACCTGCAGTGAAATGATGTTAACTGTCTGCCTTAAACTGACAAATTCAAGGAGATTTAGAGTTAAAACTGCCAACTCTTTCAATAACTCACCGTTATTGCTGAATATAAAGTAGCCAAAATCACAATACAGGGCAGTTTATACAGAGCCAGTTCATGGAGTGTATCACAAAATGCTTTCCATACATTACAGGCTAAACAGGGTTTTTGTGGACAGATTTAAGAGCGCAGGCGAGCGAGTCGGTGGCTCGGACAGCAGGGGAGAGCACCAGGCAGATGGGAGAGCACGCGGGGGGCAGCGATGCCAGCCGTGGGACCTTGTGTGACAGGGATACACACCAGTGCAGAAGAGCAGGGAGGGTGGGCAGAGAGATGGTTGGGAGATGTCTTGGAAATGAAGTGGAAAAGGAAGGACAAGAGAGAGGAATAAGGCAGTTTTGAATGGGGTTCAGAACTGAGGCAGCCTTTGCCAAAGGACAGCATGGTCTTAGAGCCCACAGGATACAAAATCAGAAGGTCTCAAAATATATCTGTAAATGAGGAATCATCACTGAGTCAGAGTTTCTATTGAGGTACCGCAGTGACTTCAGTTCTTGGCACTAAATCAAGCTTAATTTATCAATGATCTAGAAGAAACTACACAATCATTATACTCATGTTTGATGCTACAGTGGGGTATGAGATCTCGCCCAAGATACTGAGATGCTCTCCAAGTGTGACACAGTAAGATAATAAATATTTCAATACATCTCAGCGTACAATCTAAGGAAAAAAACCATAACTGTGCTTGGGGCAGATGTATTCACAGTCTGAATGAGAAAGCTTCACAGCTCTGAGCATGGGGACAAGCACACTGTAAAGGATGGTAGTAAGCACGGGAGAGGAAAGCAATAGTACTTCTTGACTGTCCCGTAAATGAGTATTTCTAAAATTAATAGGAAAAATAATTAACTCCGAGAACAATTAGTGAGAAATGTTGCAGCTTTTCTCCCACTGGTAAGTCTGAAATAAGAGTCTGGATAGAGTTTGAAATTGGAGTCTGGAATTGAGATAGAGTCTGGATGTTTTTTCTGGGGGGGAGCACTAACTCATATAATAACTTGTCAAAGAAGGCGATGCTAACTTACAGAAAAACTATCTTTTTTCCAGCAATCCTAAAACTTAAGCAGCCTTAGAATGAATTAAGACTACAGAGGTTTGCAGTGGGGAACATCTAGTGCCAAATGCCCCGTTTCAACTGGTGGAAAGGAGTGAATGATTATTTTAGTACGGGGCACTGTTTATGCCGCTTTCAAAAATTATGTCTGCGTACTTTCTACGCCAGATTGCTCAACAAGCGTTCAAACGTAGGTTCAGATAATTGCAAGAACTGTGCTGTGACTTGCTGGAAACATTAAGAAAGAGATTAATGCAAAAAAGAGTCTCTCAATGTATGCTTTATGCTTGCAAATGTATTCATTTAATATTAACTTAAGACTAAACTCTGGATGCATTTTGACAGGCACAGAGGTTTTTTTTCCTTTGGATATCCATTGGCTGTCAGAGTTATGAGGTGGAGTGGAAAGGAGATAGAACAAATTACTTGTTACACAATTTTATTTTTTATTTTTGGTAAGAAAAAAAAAAATCACATACTGGGGTAATAGGTATGGCACATCTATAGTTTCTGCCTGGAATAACATCTAGCACAAGGGTCTGTTCCCTCACTGCACTGCTTCAGACAAAGTCAGTGAAACAACTGTCTTGTGCAAACAGACAAACATTGACATTTTCATTCTCTGATAAAAATAAAAAAAAAAGGAAAAAAAATAAAAGAAAAACATACCAAAAGTATAGATTCAAATGGCAATCAAGGATGTGACAAATAAACAAAGAGATATGAATTATGTATCATACCTCCATCATTGTCCAGGTTATCTCCACACACCATTTCCATGACAACGTTACATCCCGAGCCACTCCAGCCCACTTGACAAACACAGTGCCATCCATTCTGATCAAGAGTGCACCTCCCATTTCCATAGCAGAGACCTGGGCAGCCATCTAGAAAAGAAAATGTAAAAAAGGAGGATTTTTTTGTCTGTCCTTTTACATCTGCAATTATTCTTTAACATTCTCTCATACAGTATTATACTTGCTGCCTTGAAATGATCACAGCTGTCTCGCAACCCATTTATATTTTTGGCCAAATGTGGAAAAATCCCTATCCTAGTCCCTCCCTTTGCCTGCCCAAAAGTAATTTCTCAGTGAGGAATGAGGATTCTTTTAGCATGTAACATTTTGTGTGCAGGGAAAAAAAAATGAATGAACTTTAAAGAAGATATTTAACAGTCTGCCGTGTCCATCTCCTCCTCTGCTTATTGAAAAGTAAGTTGTAGATCACAAAGGAATGTACATACAGAATGAACATTTATATTCAAAGATACACGTGGAAAATGTTTAAATGACAAACTGGCATTTGTGGAGATAATCCTACAACACATTGCAGGGAGCGGAGGTGACCTTTTTGTCCTGTTTATAAATACTCAGTGACTGAGGAAAAGCCAATTTGATTTATGCTACAATACAGCTCTTTCCACAGAAGGCAAATGAGAGATTATTTCCTTCCAGTGTCCAGTTTCACTTCCTTCACATTATAGCCAACTCAAATATGACAAACTCTTGCCCTTTAGTGGCTCTGATTCTAGATCAAAACTGGAATGACGACTGTAGCATCCTCTGGAGTCTATACCTGTAAGCTGTGAATCAATAGTAATTTGGACATTCTCAGCTAAATCTCTTGCTTATAGGAGCGAGAGGGGAATTGTCTCTTGGATGTCTACACTCTTGTCCATCTGCTTGCACAGTTTAGTGCCAGCTCAGACATTTGTCAAATCCTCACCGTGTCACACGTGGAGCCAAAGGACAATGAATAAAGCTCAGCAATAAGCTTAACAGTGCAAGTGGCATCCCTTCTACAAGGCCTCCTCTCTTTTTGCCTGCATGGACATGCAGAAGCTGAAAGCCCTTCTGTACATGATAGTGAACATTAATACTCAACATGTTACCAGAATTATTATTTTTTGAGGAAGAAAGAAGGGGCCTCGGTCTGCACATGTGTTTGGCAGCCCCAAGATGCTCCAAAAGGACTTTGGAGGCGCTGACCAGAGTCAGAGAATCCGTATGACTGCTCTGTCAGCCCAGCATGTAGCACATTGCCTGACAACATCAGACGCATCACCTCTCTCCTTCCTTCTCGCCCTCGGTGCAATTTATCAATCACATTTGCAAACAGAGGGATGTGAGAGTCTGACCTCCTTGCTCAGAAGAGCTGGAGATGGGTGGCCCCCAACAACCAGATATACTATAAAAGCCAATTCTTTGCCTCTTTTGGGGAGCTGGGGGAAAGGGTAGGATGTGGGAGCTGTTCTGGGTAAGGGGGATGTTTTTCCACTTCAATTCACTGTCCTGCTGACTTAAGTCATTTCTTGTATATGATTAGATACTGCTGCTCTTTGCGGTTACCCGCTAAGACTGTAACTGTAATCAAAGGAATGCCTACATTTATGATTATCTAATTCCGAAGAAAGAAAATAATAAATAGAAATGGAACACCCAGGTCTTTCTGGAACATTGGCTAGTTTGATATTTCAGCTGGCAGATTTTTTGCAAGGGGCAACGTGCATGGCTGCTCCTCACAGCCTGGCTGGGGCTGAGGGACTGCTGTCAAGCTCGGGGAAGGTACTTGGGCTGACATGAATAAGCAGGACCTGCGGGCAAGGCACGGAAATCAAATGAACAGCACCAGGCACAGAACAACAGAAAATTTAACTTCAGTATTGAATGATTTGAAAAGAACCGTATCACATCTAGCATAGACAGCTGTTAAAAAAGCGTACTTCTCCATCAGGAGAGACTTCCCACAAATGACAAAAGGAATGCAATTTTGCTCTCACGGAAGACAGGATCAACACAAAGTTTTATGAGCAAGGTCTCAGCTCTGTCATTACTTTGGAATGGTAGGTGAGAGCAAATAACTGTTTTGCCTTACATAGCACATCAGATGGCCACATAAAACATGCTTACATTGCTACAACTAAGCAAGTGAGTTGAGCACATTATTTGTTAAAAACTTGCATTTTATTCTATAAAGCGCTCGGTCTCTGCATGTGTATATCTATATATCTATATCTCCATGAACAAATGTTTTATCTATTCTGGCAACTTAGCAGCACAGAAGCTCAGACAAAACAGGTAACACAAAACACTCCATTCCCAATACTTTTGTGTCTTTTCATTATTCCTTCACAATGCTGATAGGAAAAACTTACCTCGAACAGCATCTAAGTAGTGAGCTTAAAAAAGAAAAGAACAAGACTGAAATGTATTGAAGTTCTGTAGCCAAATGAAAATATAGACACCATTTGCTTATGGCTTGCGACCTCTTGGTTAGATAGAAAGTGTCTCCTCTTACAGCAGTCAGATCTATTCCTGCTGCTGTGACCACAACACATTGTGTCTGTGACTGCTCTCCATTTGATGACAAGCATGCAGAGAGGACAGACTGGGCTGTTCCTGGCAGTGCCTGCAATGGCAAGAGTCCTTTTCTGGATTTGCTCTACACAATATTTAGAAAATGAGGCCATTCACAAACTTAATTCTTAATGTAGCAAAATTTAGTAAATTCTAGAGGCAGTGAATGAGTTACCTTAAAATGATCAAGATAAAGAAAAAACATTCTACTATTTAGAAAGCAAGCATAAGAGCTTACACTGCTTACCTTTGAAAATTGGATACCCTGTTGTTATAAACAGTTTAAATGTTTATGACTAATCTTGCTTTGAGACATTTTAGAGAGAAACTCTTATCAGATTTTGCAAAAATCTGTTGGTTTTTGTTAAGAAGACAACATTTACGTTTGTATAGCAGAGTAAGGACTTCTAAAAAGATATGAGAGCTTTACCTTATTAGGTATCTGAAGCCAGCTACAGAAAAATCACTTCTAGAAATCAGAAAAACACGTAAAACCTCAGACATGAAGGCACGAGATTTAGTGCAAGAATTACTTAAGCTGAGTAATAGCTTCACTCTCTCACACCTTCTACCTTAAACATTTTTTCCTAACAACCCAAAGATATGTTAGGAGGGAGACAGTAATTCATTAATGTTATTTCTTCCAAACAGAAAGCTGCACTGAGGTGCTACTCTGTGGGACAAGCGAGGTGCACCATCAGTGCAGAGACACCTTCTTACTCCTGGCCTCATTCTGTGTCTCTGTTTTTCCAAAACGACGTGTGTAAAACTGATGGCTGTGGCAGATCTTTGTGTAACTAGTTGAGATTTCACGTATGTTATTTCTCGAGGTACAAAATCCCCTTACCAATGGTGCAGTGGTCCCCTTCCCATCCAGGGCTGCACTCACACTTCCCGTCCTTGCACTGCCCGTGTTCAGCACAGTGAGAGTGGCAGGTACGTTCTTCACAGGTTGGTCCCACCCAACCCTCTTCACACTGGCATATCCCTCTTGAACAGACACCATGGCTGCCACAGTCCAGGGTACACAGCTCTGCAGAGGATTACAGAAATACATCATCTTTACCAGCAGTTTCCTGCTGCAAACAGACCTTGCACTGATACTCAATTTCATCACTTCTATGCTAATAGCACTCATCGATTGGATAAAAGATGGGATTTCATCACCCACTACTGACCTGACACAATCTGGCTGTTGTCTTCTTTAGCAGTGACTTGCAAGATCATGTATTTGCTTGGGGTGGGGACTGCAAAAATGATGGCTTTGCAATATGGTAGGACAAAGGGTCTAAAACAAACAATGATGCTAAAACATTCGTATCTTTGGACCGATTTCAGCTGAGGCCTTCAATAACACCTTGCCATGGCTGTTCCCAGGTCTCACAGGCTCAGTGTGGAAATCTACTGTAAACTCAAATACTGTACATGAGCTGAACTAAAGGACAAAGTGTCACAATTAAATACAGAGAATCGAGAATCTTTGAGATATCCAGACATTTGTAGTGATGGCAAAATGGCCTTCCCTTAGACTGAGGAGGGACAGCAGAAAGGGAACAGTGAGACAGAAGAAGAGCAAGCACCCAACTCCGACAGCAGCATGCAACGTTACAGGACATGTAGATCTGGCTAGTTCTCATGTAGATCTGGCTAGTTCTCAAATGGCTTTCAAGGATTAAACCTTTTTGTTTTTTTTCTCTTCCTGACTCTCCTGAGTCAACTGCTAAGAAACAAGAGAAGTTGCTTCAGGAAGACAGGAGTACCTCCTTCATTGCACTCGGAACAATTTCTCTACCTGGGCACTGTAGAACGCCACTTCTTGTGAAGTGGAATGAAAGTCCTGAATTGTTGCAATACATCACAATATGCCAATTGCAATCCTACTTCCACTTAGACTAAAGTTGTTCCGTGAAAAGAATGCCTTCATTATAAAAAGGTTCTATGTAGTCTGAATTTATTTAGAATAATTAGTGTCAAGAGACAGAATTTGCTTGTTATTCTGCAATTAACCTGCCACAGAAATGTTTCCTCCTTCTTCCTCTCGGAAAGCAGCTGATAGCTCTACAAGTGTAAGCCAAATAATCGTATCTGCTCTGATTTCAAATGTCAGCGTTACATATTTAGTTGTGGGAAGATTTTTCCCTTGACATATTCTAAACAATGATCATTTATATCTTGGAACTATTGTATATAAACATTTTTAAAAGCATCTGTAGTGACAAATGCTGTCACTGTCTATACCAAGTGAAGTTTTGAAAGTTTAAATTGAAATCTTATCAATTCCACTCATTTGAACACGAAGAAAAAAGCAGCACAGAACTGGAACTTCACAGTGACATTGCAGATGTGCTGGGCTCTGTCTTGAGTCAGTCTAGCCTGTATTTTTGCTAATAGCCAGGGTGATGGCACAGAGTGCAATGAAAAGAACTGGTGAGTGACAGACTGGAAGAGCATGGTCAAACTCCCAATCTCTTTCAGAAGCAGAAGGCATGGTACAGAACCTAAGATAAAATTCAGTAAAAGCACCTGTGAAGTACTGTTCTGAGGAACTCTGAATCAACGACATAAAAATTAATAATATTAACTTTTCTACTTTAGACAGGGATTTGTGTTATACTGGACTACAAGATAAACGTAATTATCTGATGATATCCCTGCAAAAGTATGTAAGACAAGGAAAGAGACTGTGCTGCTACATTCAAATGAAAACCTGTGTTGAGCCTGGGGCATTACACCTTAGAAAGCCTTGATTGCTGCCTGCTGATAATGGGTTAATCTAATGCTCCATGCCTTGGACTGCCTGCCTACATTGCCTGCCTTCCCCCTTCCTGAATAATTTGGCTTGGCTTTTTTTGTTTGATTACTTGGTTGTTCCTTGGAAACCTGGGAGACCACTTTGAGAACTAAGGTAGGGACTTGCTCTGTGATTTCATTGTTACTGAAGTCACCCAAATACTTGCTCCTGTGATCAGGAAGTGAACTGATCCCACCAGATCTGGGATCACAACAGATCACCCCCAGGCCAGACTGACAGAGGACCACTGGTATTATTTTACCCTGTCTTTATAGCTCAGGGCATGGGCTAACTCCTGAGAATTAAATCTAACAAATTACCTGCTACTTCAAGGATTTACGTTGCTAGAGGGATGCCTTTGATCTCCCCCGATCTCCCTCTAGTTCATTATAATTACTGCTTTTGGTATTTTACTGTAACTGGCAAAGATTGTAAAGAGGATTTTAAGAACTCTTCTGTAGTATACACTACGCTGGGGTACAAGCAGTAGATATTTTTTTGACCCTTCTAGACTGAGTGTCTACTACACAGTTTTTTGCAGCAGTGGGACTGGCTTAGCTCAAGTGATGCCAAAACTTCAGGGAATAATGTAGGCATCAGCGTACAGAACTGGCAATGTAGGCTGAAGTGGAGAAACAAAGTGCTATATGGACCTTCTGGTCGTGTCAGCAGTTTTAGCAGCTCCCAGCACTTGGCTATCTGCAAATAAATCCAAGAACCATCTGTGGAAAACCTTGAAAACATTCCCACACATGACACACACACCCACCTGCCTCACCTCACAAACTCATCTTCCAAACAAGCCAAAGGAACAGCAGCGTGGAACTGAAGGCAATTAGGATCAACCCTACCCCAGGGACAGAGATCTTGCACACATTCCTATTTCACAACTCTCAGATTAAATGGATCTTAAAATGGTTGAAAGTTTGCCATTGTTTTCCTCGTGTGTCACGCAAGGAATAAAATGTTTAAACATTATTTAAGCTCCTAAATTCAATCAGATTAATGAAGTGGAGATAAAAGATTTCCCATCTCATTGGCCAGTCAGTATATAGTCTTCACTCACAAGGCTCCTTCTTTTCATTTTATTTTCCCCCACATAAAATCATACACAGCCAAACAAAATGTTCCTTTATTTTTTTGCCTATTGGTACACAGTGGCTTCCTCAATCCCAACCACACTCTCTTGGAAAGACACACACAGTGGCACAAACTTTGGACCCTGAGCTGGCTCTGTGAGATAGGAAATGTTAGGTTAGTTGTCATGTATGCAGTTATTCAGTTTTCACACTTCATTTCTGCTAGCAAGTCAGGGCATAGTAATAAGATACCAGTAACTGAGCAAAAAGCAGTGCAAAAAAAATCGTGTGACAAACCCGTTCCAGCAAATGAATGCCTAGCTCTTGCCTTTCCTTCTAGTAATGCATTTCCCCCCACAAATATTTAGTCTAAATCTTTCATGCAAAGCAAAACCACTGCTGTAAGCATCAGATGTAATGAAACCTGGTTTCTTAGTTTGCAAATGACACTTTCCTTATTGTCCCCTAGTTGTCCTGCTGCTCAGCCTACTCATACTTTATGGTCACTGAGGCCGATCTTGAGACTTAAAATTTGTTTTGGTGATCTAATATGAGGCTTCAGAAATGCTGTTTGCCGTGATAATATATTCTTCTGCCAAGCAAATCCAAGATTCTCCCCAGACTTCCCATGCAAAGCAAGGGAAATCAAGCCTAACGTCATCCTATTAATGCCATGGTAGTACCTGCAGCTTTAATCCACAGCTAATTCAAACAACTAAGATTAAAAAAAAAGCATTGTCAGTTCAGGTTGTCCTGTTTTTAAATGCAGAGCAATTTCTTAGCTACTCTGGTAGATAAACCAGTGCAGAAATATCAGCATAGCAAGGAGCCACATTAGCATTTGTGTTTGTATCGAGGGGCAGGGTTTCCACAGCAGACCAGGCAACACGAGATACTCGAGTGAGTGGACAGTGACTGAATGCAACAGGAAACAATATAATGACTTGAAATAGGTAAATAGCTTCAAGCAAAACTCATGTGGTAAAAATTCAGACAGCAAGTCAGATGTCATGCAACTGTTCCACTCAACAGAGCATCTCCCTCCTTCCACAGCAGCTGGTCCTCCAGGGCACCCCAAAATGCAGTGGATGCTCTGCACGGGGCCAGCTCAGCAGGGCAAGGGCTTTGAGTTGTGGGTAGATTCAGCAGTTGAGACAGCCGAAGATACCTTGTGTGATTCAAACAGCTAGTCCACTCCCTTTCCTCTCCACCCATCTCCTGGCTCTGCCTGGAGATTACCATCTGCAACGGGTGAGCTCCTCAGATCATGAAACTGGTGGATTCACTTTATTTTTCTGGGTTAATACCTGACAGCTTGCTGAGCTAAATCAGCCCACTGAGGGATCAAAGGAAAAACACAGGCAGGGCAAGGGAGGAGATGCAGATCACAGCCTGGACAGGGGACTGTCCTGCTGAGGAGCCACAAGCTGTGCCATCGTCTGACTGCAAAGGACAAGAGCAAGGGGGAGGTGACTTCTGTAGGGCAAGAAGGGAGGCAGCTGATGGGAGCTACAGTCTGGATTAGTCGACTCAGGGATACTACATCCCAAGCCTTCAGTTATGCCATTACATTAACTGTCAACCATTCTCTCACGCAGTTTGTCAAGTGCCTCGGTGGTGGTGGTGGTGGTAGGTTTCCATAGAAGTCATCTTTTCACTATTTTGAGGGATATATGCCTGCCCAGCTTGCCTGTTTGTGCTCTAGGCAGATCATGTGGAGCATGGTGGGTTGAAGGCTGGTCTGTGGCTAACAGGTCACATCCTCAGCAGGCATAAATTTTCATGGCTCCCACAAAACCAGAGTCACCCTTTATTCACAGTCATGTTTCAGGTTTTGTACCTGTACACTGTGCAATCCAAACAGGGTTCTCTAAGTGTTGGGCTGGAAAATTAATTTCCTTATTTAAAAAAAACCCCTTGGCTGTGCAGACTCACGGCAAGCAACGTGCTGGCAAACTGCTGGGACCTGGCCTCAGCTGACCCCCGATGTCTCTTATCAACTTTCATGAAATACAGTCTCTATCAAATCTGAAATTCAGAGTCCTTAGACTTCAACCAATTAATGAGTAAGAGACTTAAAAAGTCCTCAACTCAGTCTAGAATTTTTACTGACATGTCCTTAATTCTGAATGCTCATTTTCTTGGAAGAAGGCAAATGTGAGCTGTGAAGCATTATTTGTACATATTCTTGAGCAGGAGACAAGTATGTTGATCATTCCTGAGCTAATCTAAAAAGCATTAAAAATTCACTCCACACTCTTCATTTTAATTATCTAAGTCAACAATGAGTTCTTTCAAATGTGTTTTATAATAAGTTTCTACTTATGTGATATGAAAGGGGAAATTAAAGCTAAATATTTTATAATTTGTAATGATAAAAGAAGATTTTAATGTTAATTCGACGTGTTTCAGAAATAACTCATAGAAAATCATGCGAAGAATACAAAACTGTAAACAAAAGTGGGGAAATACTTGCCATGAAAACACTTTCATTTTACTTTTCACACGCAGTGGTGAGCCTTGCTCTACAGACAGTCTAAACCTGAAGTATCATACTCATAATTTTGCTATCCATTTTTTAATAAGTGGTTTTTCATAAAGATTAGAAATTAATCTATCCTGACTTTTACCCAATAAGCTTAACTGCTGGAGGCAGCAAAAAAAATCACCTATCTAGGCCTAATAAAGAAAGTTTTTTCGATTTAAATATACATTGCATTTAATAAGCTTGCATGATAATTTCAACAATGTGCCTGAGCTTTTTAAATTACCTTCCCACTGTGTCCTGGAGACAACTCTGTTCCAGCTTTCATTTTCAGCAACTGACTTTATTAATACAATTTTTTACACCACAAAAAAGTTAAAAATTTTAAAGTTTTAGGAGGATTTTTTTTTTTTTTTCCTTTTCAGGGAAACCTAATGGAAAGTTGTCCCCACTAGAGAAGGTTTATCTGAGAGAGTGAACGAGAGGGGTTTAATGTGGATACCAAATTTTACATATCTGTGCTAGAAGGGATGTTATTTTTATGGTATAGCTTATATTATTTCCCTGATTAAATAAGTTCCCTTAGCAATCTGGATGTTATCACTCCAATCTAACGTACAACATCTCATGTAGGCTCCTCCAACAGCATCATAGTATGTCAATTAGGTGTGCAAATTTTTACATTCTTAGTCAACCACAGATATGCCAATAAACCACCACACAAGGGACAGTTTTCCTACAGAGGCAACGCAAAAGTATCACATGGGCCATGCCAGTGTTCAGTGGCACCCGCTCTTCAAGCCTGAGCTGGAAATCAAAGGGACTTGGAAAGGTCTGCAAAACATTAATTTTGATGTCTTTGGCTGTCAGCTACTAGGTTTTGTGAACGTGTTTTCTCTGGCAAAGAGAAGTCAGGTTCCTGCGTGGAAGAGGCAGCAAAGGTGCACTCCCCAGCAATTACTGCTACGCCTTCTCCCCATCCTTCATACCAGCAAGTGACACTTGATGGGAAAACGCCAGAGGACTTCATGTGAAATTTGGTACAATCAAAAACAACTCAGTATGATAGATCATCACTGAATGACTGACAGCTGTTTGAAAAAGAAAAAAAGCCTCTACTGCTCTACTGTCAGAATAATAAATTAACACACAGTTCTTTCATACATATGTGCATAGCCCAGTTTACCTATTGTAATGTAGATTTATAGAAAACAGAGGTGCAAAGGACTTCACAGGATTATCTCTTCTTTCCTTGTTCCAAATGAAATCATACCTGGCGTCCCTTAAAAGTTCCCAGCAACAGAGAACCTACAACAGCACTAGGTAATCCATGCCACCGCCAGCCCATCTTCACGGACAGATACTCTCTCAGTCTAAATTTCTCCTGCTGCGATACTACCTGTCCTTCTCTGCATGCATTGCACACTCCTATCTGACACTGAAATACATTAAAGGTCATCTCACAATACCACAATTTGTGAGTTTGAGTCATTTGTTATATTTGTGTGAATAAATTCAAAGCAACGCTTTAATGTTGATTACATGAAGACTACGAAACTATTGCACTGGATTTGTTCTCACATATACCTCCAAAATCATTTCCACAGTCATTTTCAAAGATTCTGCTCTTGAACAAAGTAGGATTTGGCCCATCCCAACAAACGACACAGAGTCAGATTTGTCTCACCCAACCCGAGACATCTGTATCTGAAATAGTTTTCTATTATGGTCTGTTATTGGAATAGAATGTTTAAATTTACTCAGCTATTGATATTTAACCTTTCTGACATTGCAAATTATTTGCCCTCATTTCTCTCTCTGAACAATCTTAGAGAGGCTCATAAGATATTACAACTACTTGTATTTCCTGTATTTTACGCACACATATGGACATTCCTTCAACTCCTTAGATATCATTCTTTCCCTGCATCTTCTTGGTGTCTTCAATTACTTGGACTGGTATTAAGTACCCTCTTTCCCTCACGATTACATGACTGGTACCCTGGTTCACATTTTGAATATCTATTGGTTTTGTTATGAAATAAATTAGTGATTCCAGTAAATGAGCTCTTGGGTGGTCTCACTGGCAACTGGAAAATAGCAGAGGTGAAATCACTCTAACTGAATAAACGTTCAATCCTGGTGCTTTTCTTCATGTTACAAACTGCATTACCCCAGGAGGTGTTCTACTAGGAGGCAATGAGGTACTTTAGGAGGTCAGGCCTTCCTCAGAGAGACAAGAGTTGCAGAAAAGTACTACTGAATAGTCCTTGTCCACAGAACAAAGTGGGGCAATCTAAACTTCTCACAGCCCTGACTATTATTTGGGATAATTCAGACACAATTACTGCACAATGATCAACTACTTCTACCAGTGGCAAAATTTCTCCAAAACTTCTCCGTTCTCCAAACACGGTTTCATTCAAACCTTCCTACTGTAAGCTTTTATGCAGACATCCTTTCTGACACGTTGCCTTACAGATATCTAACTACCTTTCTTATCTTCTTACCACAGGCCACAACACATAAAATAAAACCACTGGAGCTAAAATGCCATATCCTCGCTGTTTGTTACTCAGAATGTTTCACCATCAATCTAGTGACAGTTTTAATTGCTTTCTGGAAATAACCCTACCATCATCTCATTGAACTTATTTCTGATGCACTAAGTACTCTATAAATAGCTCTTCTGACTTCCAGTCGGAAGGCTGCCATTAACTCTATTGTACATCTCAAAATACATGAATGTAATTGCATTTTTTAAAAAAAACCCTGCAACACAGCTTCTGATAATGCTACACCCATTTCAAAGTATCTTTTCCAAACCAGGAGTATCAATCTGCTTGAGGATTTCTTTGTGCAGAAAAATAATCAGTGAACAGACAGAAAGGTCCAAAGAGCAAATACAGCAGAGGCGGGGGAAAAGAGAGAGAAACTTTTTCCCCTTCTTAGATCTTTTATCACACTTTTTTCCCCAGCTTTATTTTTCATCTGATGGAGAGTATTTTTTTCCTGATCCAAATCCAATTTGTATATATAAAAAAACGCTCACCCTTTATCGATTTCACCGTGGTTCAAAATGGTATTTTTACAGTGCAAAAATTTAATCAATACAGCCTGATGAATCTGGACTGGTAATGGTAAACATACTAACAGATATTTCATTTCAGGCAGCCAAAGCTCTGAAAATTGATACCACTGAAAAGGATTACTCATTTGCCACTGGGTATATCTCTGTTTACCCAGACACAGTACTGGTGTAAAGCAGAATGCAATTATGCCCTGCTTGCCACACCAGGGACGCTGGCTGCAGAACCTGTCTCTTTCTTAGAGATGATACAGGTTGGCAGGTCGGACAAGGCCTTTGTGAGAAACGTTTAAAATACACAAGCAGAAGCGTAACCTGAAAGCGAGGGAGATTAGACTGACACAAAGGTGAGGAGAAGCACACGCTATTCTGACCGGGATGCTTTGGAATACCGTGTTTCCCAAGTAAACGTGGAGTTTTCGTGTCAAATTTGGTCGTGGTTTGTAATATGTTTCCACTGTCTGATTTCAAGTTGTACATGTGGTAAAACAGTGAGGTTACGGTTGCCACTGGAGATTCACACTCTGGCTAACAAGCTCTGAAATCCTTCACAATACAGCGAGAACCACAGAAGGAAGTGCTGTGCAACATCTACCTTGTGCGATGCTTTATTTGATCAGGAGACTCGTCAGAAAGCAGCCCAGAACAATCTATCTCGAGCTGTAATGAGTGAGATGAAAGCTATGAAAGCTATGGCTTTGTGTTCACTCATGGAGGGGAAAAGGCAATCCATGGTTCCTCGGTCTGAAAAGCCAGTTGTGTAGGAAAAATGGGAAACCTGTTGAGTAAGTGGCAAGCTGAGAGAATCAGGAAAGACACGAGGCCTATGATAACGATGAGGAACATGGAGAGCGACCAAATGGCTTTGTTGGGAAAAAGGGAACAGGCAAAGAGATGGCTCGGTAGGTACATTTAATAGAGCTGTTTCGCAGGTACAGCCTGAACTAACACAGCATCAAAAGAAAAACACAGATTTCAAGACACCTATTTTCAGCAAAGGTTCGTGAGAATGTCTGAGTGGATCAGAACATGTCTAAAAAAGCACTAAACCCTTCACGATACACAGAAGAACTATTATTAATCCTGATTAGGCCTCTGCTTAGACCATAAACATTTTCATTATTGTTTAACTGGCAAATTTGATTTGTAATATTTAGTAAAGAAGTAATGATATAGTTAAGCACTGTTTTCAAAGAGTGGGCAGCATCTTTAATTCACTGGTTTACAGGGATGACCTTTGAATATGGGTCCACTAACAAAAACTGCTCGAGTAAATGCTTAACTCACCCAGGGCTGTACACCAGATGTACCTACTGACTTCACTTATATATTTCATTTGTCAGCATTTTGAGCCTTTCAGAGATATGATAAGGTAGGCACTGGTGCTACTGCTCAACATGCTACAGGAACATCTGCTCAGATTCACCTCTGTAAAAGCAATGGCAGCCCCCACATGGCATTGATGCCACTGCTGTCCAAACTGGACATAGTGCTGACACTCAGAAGGAAAGGGGATAGTAACTTGCAGAATCTCCAACACCAATCTAGGACTGGATGCTTTTAAAAGGATGTACTTCTATTTATATAGTTGTTTTTTTCTTTTTCAGTGAAGAGCCAGACTACATGGACAGCCAGAAGCAGCAGATCAGCTACAATAAGCCTAAAGAACTCTGTGTTCCCAACAAACAATCTGTATCACAGTAATGACTAATACAAGAAATTAAAGGTCATTACCAGCTCCTAAGTAGCATCTCAGTTTAGAATCAAAAGCAAAATCAGCTGAAGAGGCTGGCCTTGCTTCCTCTCTTTTTAGCAGAAATACCCGGTTTCTGGGACAAACGCAGGAGCCAGGCATACCAAAGCTCCATCAACAAAAGCAAGGAGTGCAGCCTCAACGAGCAAAAGCCATGGAGTGCCCTGCGACAGACCCTGAACACCGTTTACGTGGACAAGGAGCAAACGTTTCCCCCTTCATTGCTGCCACTGTGAAGATGAGCACTGAGAGAGATGAAGCAGCTCCCAGTAAGTAACCCGTAACTTCCTCCGTGTCAGCAGCGCGAACAGAAATAGCAGCGCACGTCTGGCAGCTGCTCCTGTGCCTTGCTGCTGCTGAAGCAAAGGTGCAGCTCATGACTTGCATTTTTCCTGCACCAGAGAGAAGCCACACCAGCCTGGCTTTTAAGCAAGCACCATTGTAGATTTTAAGACAAGAATGAGCGTCCTTTATTGTTTTGCTCGCTCCCTTCCGTGTTCCCTACATTTTTCCACTAACTCATCACTTCTGCCCGGTCCCTCCTCGCCCATGCTAACGCTGCTTTGCTGAGGCAGTTCTGTTATCCCCAGGACACGCTGCCCAGTCACATATTGCTCAAAGACACTCTGCTAGTTCTTGCTCCACAGAGCTGACAGAGGCACTGCCGGGCTGGCCACCCTTCTTCGAGGCGTTTTTGTGATGAGTGCATGGGTGACCAGAGTGGGAGCTGAAAATACAAACGTGTCATGTGAACCATCAGCTTTCTGCAGTCCATCAGGAAATGGTTTTGGATCTCAAGGTGAATCCAAACTGAAGAGCAGCATGCCCAAATGGACGCTGCAGCTGCAACACACAGGGAGTTTTTGCTCTATCGACATTGAAACGTTCTTGCATAATTACCATGAATTTATTTAAAAAGTATTACTTGAGCCTAAACATTTAGCAAAAGTCCTTAAAGGTGGTAGACACCACGAATTCCTTGGATATCTACATATATTACCCTTGCAATAGTCGACACGATCAAAAAAAAGCTTTAAAGTGACATATGTAGGAGGAAAAACAAGTTCCCATGATTTTGACTTTGATCAATAGCCATTTCCTACTTCCAGAGATAAGCTAAACTTCATGGATTCTGCTGCATAAGCATGTTGAAACGATAGCTATTTCTGTAGAATTCTTACCGTGACAAAAATAAAAATAAGAAAAATAAAATACAAATCTGCTTTTCAGGGATGGATGCTGTATATTTTGCACAACAGATGTTCTGAAACCCACTAAAGGATAAACCTCCAGTTGCACCCTTGCTCTAGCAATTCCCATTTGTGCTCTTCTAGCTGTGGGGAAGGGAAGCTCCCTCCTAACACAAGGACCCTTCTTTAAGTGCTGGTGCTATGGACAACTTCTCAAGAGTTTCATTAAAAGTTGAAGATTTTCTGTGTTGCTGCTGTTCTGTAGCTGGTTTTTCCCCTTCGCTGCCGCATCTACGACACCAGCAGAATATTCCCATAACTTCTCTTCAGATACCTCTTTGGTAAAGGGTTCTTGTGGAGTATGAGCCTTTAATACTCAGATTTTCTATCTTGACATACGACTACTCACAAAAGACTCTTTCATACTATATTCAGTCAGTTGTTTTACTATGGTTCTTAATTACTGTTTAGTAGATTGACTACCATGTAGGTGGTAAAGTTGAGCTGAAACCAGGCATCCAGTCACTAAAACTACAACTTCAAATGTCTAAATCCAAAATTTAGACCCTTATATCACCTGCTTAGCTTACCTAATTTGAAGGTGCTTGATCCACTTCGGCATCTGAATTGTTACTAAAATCCCACTTATTTGCGAGGTTTTGCTACTAGTTAAGTCACCCAACTGAGGTCATAACAGCTCTATGTTAAGCTCTCTAGTTTCACAGTCTGCACGAGGTGGACAGTTCCTGGACAACTGAGTCCACACAGAGATGCAAGGCCATGAATACAGAGAGGGAAGTCTCTGTTAGCTACCTAGAAGGTAGGATGAAGAGGACTGTACCACTGTCACCAGCACAATGTGGGTATCTTACTCCTGGGTGGGGGAAAAGCTGCTGGGGTAGAAGAATTGCAACTGGGTCTGTGGATTCCAAGAGTGGAGAAAATACTACTTTTTGTGGATTAGACCACAATTCACAAAAGCTGACTTTAGCAAATTATGCTTACATTTGACGGAGGGATAATTCCAATAATTGCTGAATAAGGTGCAGACAGCAATAGATTAAGAATCTTAATTTTCAGGAAGAAAAAGGGGAAAGAAAGAGCCATTATTTTTGGCATATCTGCAAAATAAGCAGCAATCAGTTGAAAAACATCCCAGGTTTCCTCATTGTGTATCTCATACCCTTGACTTACCCTATTTCTTAAATCAATACATGACTACATCAGGTATTTCTTGTTCCCTCTGGACTGATTTCAACATGCAGGAGAATTAATTTTTATTGGAGTGCTTCTTCACTGCCTTAAATTTCTCATGTTTTAAATTCTATCGCAACCCATATTAAGTGTTCCAATCTTTAACTACTAAGTTCTTAATAGAAATCTTGCTCACCAGATATCTTTTTGCAAACTCTTGCAACTCTACGGGAGATACAAATCAAACTAGTCACACATAGTTTTTTTTCTTTTCAATGAAATATACAGTAGTAAGAAGTCTTTCTACAATGTCAGACAATGTACAGCGGGGGAAACTTCAATCATCCTTTTAATTAGCAGAGCAGTAATAGTCAAAGCTCCTCACAAATTAAAGAAAGAGGACAGTTAGATGAAATTAAGCGAGCCCATCATTTCTTCAGAACAAAACAATGGAGGATGGTTACAGTGTAATTAAAAAGTTCTTGAAATTTGTCTAAAATAGGAAGCACTGTGAAACTACCAACGCAGTCTATAGAAAACACATGACACATTACATCACGTATTTAGGAAATTTCAAGGCTATTTTCACTCCTGTGAGGTTTGTTTTTTTTTTTTCTGTAGTGAATATCCTTGTCCTTGCCAAATGAGAATGACTGACACCCGTAATTTGCAATTTCCTAAACCTGAAGAGTTTTCTGATTGCGATGAAATGGTTTTACCTAATTATTTTTTCAAGTTGCAGTTTTTGATGTTTAATTTTGAAACCAATTTGAGATGTCTTGAACTACATTAATATACTGTATTATGCCTTCATTTCTTTTTTGAAGCACTTTAAAAAATGCATGCTTCTAATGATTTTTAAATTACTCTACTCTGCACATATCAATTTACAACAATTACAACATTTTGCATTTTTCAAAGCACTTCAGTTTTAAAGAGGTTTTATGCTTCGCAAGATATTGAAGGAAGAGGGTCCTGATCCATTTTTACCCTTTGTAAAATTACCACCAATCTTTCTAGAGAGAGCTTAACCAAAAATAGATATGCTAAATATATACCATCTCCATATAATCATTTTAGGATGAATGTTTTTGTGACTAAGAACTGCCAGTTTTCTTTTCCCCATCATAATTAGGTTGCTTCACTGGTATAAATGGATTCAGTGGAATTATGACAAATGTCCTGGAGTAAGGGGCACCGAAATTGGCCTACTTCGTCTGAACAGAGTCTAGAGAAACAAATACAGGACAGGATGTCAGATGCATCAGCTCTGTCACAGATTTCATCACTTTTCAGTCTGTAATATTTTAGTCAGAGTGCTGCAATTAATTAGCAACTTGAGTCTGGCTTCTCACCTGAAACACACTGGTGGTATCACTGCAGTTACACTCATTTATGCTAGGCTAAGGCTCTGCCCCCCTGAACAACTCTCTCAGCCATTTTATCTTGATATTTCACTCCCTTCATCTCAAGGCTTCATGTTAAAGGTGTCAATCTGAGAACAGAAGATGAGGTTTTTTGTTTTTTTTTGTTCAGTTTGTTGATGCTGCACCTTTAATTAGCCAGAGCTTCCCTTCTACCTGACACGAGTAGTCAGTACTCACAAGTTGATACTGTCTTTCTGAAAAGCACTGCCTATATGCCTCAAAGGGAGATGACTCATTAACATCAAGGGATTTTGGATGACAGCCTATAAATAAAGCAACAAAGATCCAGAGACAGTAAGTAGAAAGTTGACTACACTGAAGTGCCGGTCATATTAAAATAGTGTATTATCAGTCTTCCATCCTACTGTCTTATTTTGTCATGTATGCAGCAAATCTCCCCTGCATTGCACAGGTCAACTGAGCCATACGTTGAAAGTCTGGATAATAATGGATTTTCACACACAATCATAACTGGATTCAGTATGGTGTAAAGATGCTGAGACTCTGAAATATTCCAAGGATGACCTTTTCCAGCACTGATAGCTTTCACAAAAAATATTTTATAATCAGTCCCACTTGGAACAGAGTATGAAATTCCTATTCTCTATTCACAGCTGTAGAGGAGGGGGGAGACTAAATGAGAAATGGAACCCAGTCTCTTGCATATCTCTCTTGGGCATGTCCACTCTCACAGGGTTAAACTGGTGACGGCCAAATGTCTTTGAATGTTTTTGTGCAACTTGCCAAAGGATGATAGAACTAGGAAAAAACTAAATGAGCAAAGTGATAAAGAGGATAGCAAGGAATTAATTCAAACACAGAACGTTCACATTTATATCTGTGAGTATTATCATGGGGTTTTAATTCTCAGTGCTTTACATCAGAGCAGCGTTTGTTTTTCCACAAGCTAATGATTAGAGAGATGAAATCACATGGGGTTTTCTGACAGCATGAGCTAAAGCCATTCCAACGTTTGAAGATGACCTATTTGCTGTATGGTAGGTGTGACTATTGGGGTCCATGTCTTGGGTAACGTGGAACGGAAACAATAGTGCTGTTGTCTCTTTTTGTCCTGGAAACACTTTGGGAATATATATACAAGAGCAAGTAACTGCTTGAATGATCAGGCCATACATCCTTAGCAAAATGGCATTTCTTTAAGTGTGAAAAATGAAACCCCTTTCAGAAGAAATACAGGAAAAATGAGTTAGTTATTCTGTAGGTATCTTATTTTGTCTTCCTTTGACCTTTGAATATTTAAGCTTGGAAATTCTGTGTTCCCTTGGTGTAATTTTTTAATGAAGCTACAGGAAAATAAAAATACATACTTTATGTGGTCAGTCATATTTCCCAGTAGGCCTACCCAAAACACAAGTAATACATTTTTTTCTTTTCTGTTATTACTCTTCTTGTGAAGGTGGAGATAGAGGCAGTGCTGGGTTAACATCTGGACTTGATCTTGAAGGTCTCTTCCGACCAGAATGTTTCTATGATTCTAGGATTATGCGAAGCAAATGGATTTAAAATATTGTATCTTTTTATAAACACTAAGGACAAAAAATATGAGTTTCACAAATAATTTGACAGTCTTTTACCTCACAGAAAGAAAATGAATTGTAAGACCTTTCACCTATTCAAACTGGCAGCCAAAGGTGCACTTTTTAGCAGAGAGTGTCAGGCAGAATTGAGACAATTTACCTAAGGACATGGTAGACCATCCTTCATTTTCAGTTTTTGTGAGATGGTCGAATTTCTAGAAACTGAACAGAAATTCTGAGTGTCAAGCAGAAACTGAAGGATGATTTTTTTTTTTTGGTGCATGTCCTACAGAAAACCAAACAGCATGAACACCATGGTTCTCAAAAATCCATGAATAATTCCAGATCTCAGGCGAGGGTTCCTAACATTGGCAGTCCTTCAGGATATGCATGGGTCACACAGTCACCCTTCATCGCTGTTTCTCCATGTCCACAGTGATTTCTGTCTTTCCCCAAGCTGCTGCGTGTAAAATAGAATCCCTTATTGTTTGAAGAGCTAGAGATAGGCAGGGAGGGGAAAGTATCATAGATATTGCTCATCTCTCTTCAGGTGGGCCACAGTGTATCCAGGATAGTGTACTCAAAACATTTCAATGCTTTGGGTACTTCTCCTTTTTAAAGTACAGCAAGATATGCTCATTTCTATTTAGGAAAACCACAAAACTTAAAATAACTTACCCTTTTATTTTGAACCTATTTGGAATTTGCTGGGGAATGCAGAAATCATCAGGACAGAAGCCCATAATCATCAAGGTGATACAGAAAGGCAAATTTTCACAGCACTGACAACGATGTGGTACAGAGACATTGGGAAAGTGCAAGGGTTTAAGGCAGGCTGAGAGACTGCTTGTCTATCAGTTGCAAAGCTTGCCTTGTCTGATTCCAGACGAGCAGTCTGTGGTTTACCCTTTTCATCCTTTTCGTTGTACAGAACCTCATGATTTTTTCCATTCACATGTGACAGCTCGTTTACTCTGACCTTGTTGACATACTCATCTGATGTTTTCCTTCCTTGCTGAAAATCAAGCTTTACTTCCAGCATGCACAGCAATAACTGATCTTAGGAAGAAAGTCTCAAGCACAAATGAACATCTACACTTCAGTCTAACACTCGTATTGCCACAACAATCCTGAATTTAGTTTAACACCTATGACGAAAGATATATTTGAAAGGAGATGCCTGTTGGTGGTTGTAAAATCATCCTTTGATAACTCAGAAGACAGTAGGGATGAAGAGAGGCATTTTCCCTACCAGCTGATGGAGGTAAGGAAAAAAGTTACCTTTCTTCTAAAAATTAATCAAAACAGCTTCAGAGGTGAGACAAACATGAAAACTATGATCCTAGCACAAGATAAACACCTCTTCACTCCAGTTATTAGCTCTTTGTTCCTCTGCTTAGTACCCAGTTGCCCCATGTAGCTGTCACAGCAGACCTACTGGAGACTAACAACTCTTTTTGAACTACAATAATGTTGTATTAGAACGGGATTAGTTTGCATATCTTGCAAGTGAAACAGCAGTACCCAGCTAGCACCTTTCCTAATTATTTGCTTAATTGGTGGAAGTACTACTCTATTACTAACCTTCAAGGAATATTTTTAACACATAATAAAATACCTGATAAAAATCGCAAGCCACCGGGCTTTTGCTGAAAGCCAATAGTCAATTCTTATCAAAGCAGGTACCATATCTGACCATGTCAGACTGAAACTACATGCATTCATTTTGGAGTGCAGAATGAATGCAAGGTCTATATAATGCGTGCTGGAAATCATTACCACGCCAATATTTGTTGCTGAAAAAGCTATGGAGGGGATATTTCATAAGTCCCAACTTAAAGATTATAACCATATACTTTAAAGATCTGAATGGAATTTTATAGTGTTCCAAATGTCCTTTTGAATGATGATTTCTGAGAAAAATTGGTGACTTGGACCACTGGTTGTATTCCACAGTATTCAGCAAATCTGTCACTTGCATCTATTCTGTACTGGGATGTGCTAGTTATCATCTGAGATTCTGGTTTTATAAGCATTATAGGGGAAAAAAATAGTAGTACCTACATTGGTAATGACATGCTCCATTACAGAGTAAAATGACCAGAGTGCATTCATTTCAAGAAAATGAAACGTAAATGTACAAAGCACAGAGGAAATCCATTTCAACTCTTAATCAAATTCAGTGGGATCAAACCTTGATGGTCCTCTAAGAAAGAAAAGAGTTTTTATCCCAGTATGAGAGAACAGACGGTCATTTTTTTCTAAAAGATTTTTTGACAGAGCCTTTTTACTCATGAGTCACTGCATTTAGACTATTTTTTTTTTCCCCCTATTCTCCCAGTCTCTCTCTGAGTTGTGGATTCTCTCATTGCATGAGCCTGGTAAGTGCTCAACATCTCAGGTGAGAGTCATGCTTAACTCCGATCAGTACCAGGAGGCACCTGCACTCTTGCAGGGTAGTAGTTCTCACTGTCACACCATCAGGCAGGCAACATTCTTGTCACCCAGAAAAAGCCTTTCTATCCTTGTCAACAGAAAGCCAGTTGCTGACAAGCCCATTAAGTGCATCCCACAGCATCCCCGGTTAATCCCTACCTTATTTTTTAAATTCCTATGAGCACAGCAGCAGTAACTCCTTTCTTTCACGACTCCAACAGAAAACATCATTGAAGGCATTACTGAAAAAAAAGAAAACCTCCAGCATACCTGTTGAACAGTCCGAACCGGTCCACTGTGGTTCACAGCTGCAGAGTCCCGTGTCCAGGAGGTAAGTCCCATGCCCCGAGCACTGCTCCTGGCACACGGGAAGGGATGTCTCACAGTTCACCCCACCCCAGCCTGTGGAGCAGTGACATTCCCCCTGAACGCACACGCCGTGGCTGGAGCACATCGGATCCAAGCAGTCCTCTGGAAAGCAGGGAATACACAACTTAGAGCACAGAACTTGCACCTTGACAGCGGTTTCCTAGTGAAATGTAATATCCGGGATTCAGATTCGCTTGGGTGCTTTTTGTGCAAATATTCAAGCTGAAATGATGTTTCTATAGGATGAGAGGACACGGCCTCAAGTTGTGCCAGGGGAGGTTTAGGTTGGACGTTAGGAAAAATTCCTTCCCCAGAAGGGTTGTCAAGGCCTGGAACAGGCTGCCCAGGGCAGGGGTGGAGTCCCCATCCCTGGAGGGATTTAAAAGACATCTGTATATGGTGCTGAGGTGACCTGGCAGTGCTGGGCTAAAAGTTGCTGATCTTAAATTGATAATCTCAAAGGTCTTTTCCAACCAAAACAATTTTATGATTCTATGATGTCAGCAAACACAAACAGTGTGTGCCAACATCTGTGCAGAAATATAAGCTAAAAACAAGAAAAAAAGCAAGTGCTTAGACTGTTAGAGATCGTATGGTTCTGCTAGCATCTTCTTTTCAAAACACACATTCCTGAGACAAACCTAGTGGCTCAAGTCAGTGAAGTTTGTGCTTCAGTAGCTGGCTGGGAAAGAACTGGAGCAATTAAGAACTGCTTCTGCAATTGTGCAGTGTGTTTCCATTTGGGTGTTTGTGCTCTGTGTTTTATTTACATCTGGGAAAAGAGTTATTCTTTCATCTTCCCGTGGAAAGCTATCTCTTCAGCTGAAAAATTGATTAAAAAAAAAAAAATAAATGGACATCCACTAATCCTGAGCAGTGAATCTCTTGACTGAATGCTTGCTGTAGAAAAATCTCAAACACTCATAAAAAGTATGTGCTGGGCAATTGCAGATAATGAACAGATTCATAAAAGTCATAACGTACTGATGAACAATTTGCAAACAGACAAAAAGTTAAATTTGTTCTCAATTTGGATTAAACTATTCCTAGTGAAAAATTCAGGAGGCCTGTAGAAGAATTTAAATCAGCTGGTTAGTCCTGTATAATCAGCACAGCCTTTCATAAAACCCTACCAGTTCTTTAACAAGACAGATTTGAAGCAGAAGGCAGAGCCTGCCTTCTCTGGAGGCTGCAGGAAGACTGCAGAGCCGAGGAGGATTTGTGGGGTCTGAGCATGGGAAACAAATGAGCCAAAAGCCTCTTCACGTCAGATCACGGCTTCAGACTGATGGTAAAGAGACACTTTGAAAGTTCTTGCATGCATTTTTCAAGTATCGGCACAAGGACTGGTTTAATAATTAAACTGTAAACTTAACAAACACTATTCTGTGCTACACGAACGAAGAGATGTTCTCTGCTTCATGAGGGGAAGACTAAATACTTCAGATGGAGAGATTAACGGCCTCCAGTTTATAGGACCTTTTGACCTAAGAATAAAGAAGCGATGCTTTATCTTTTGAGCTGTTATGCCATCAGTTCAAGATCTTATTGCAAGATTTATGTTGTATCTGTTTCAGCCTTCCAGGCCTGTGAGCAGCACAATGTCATTCTGAAAGAGGGGAATTAGCGTTTCTGGACAACATGTATCTTGCTAAGCAGAGGACAAAAATACTCGGCAATTTTACTCCCATCCTGAGAGAGCTCTTTATTTTGCTGATCTTTTAAAATTAATTGAGTGACTCCATAAACAGTTTAAAAGGTATTACTTACTCCAGTAATGATTCTCTGACAGGACAAATTCAAAAGAGTCCCACAGCAACCAATACACATACCTACTGGTGTTCCCTGGACAGCTCTGTTACCGTGGCTATGTTAACATTCCTGCTATCATACTAACCTCAAATTTACAGGCAGTCATGTAATCTGAATTCCTGACAGCATTACTTCCACTACTGCACAAGAGTTATGCTATACAATGCAGTAAACTGAGCAGTCATGTCATGCACACAGTGGTTACAACAAAAGTGGGTTACAACAAAAACCCACTGTACTTGGTTGCACAGGTTTGTTTCATCCACCTTCTTTCCACAAAATTCAAGCTTTTGTAAAAATGTAAACAAGTTTCTTTAAAAATATGATGGTTTTGCACTCTTAGTTTCAACACCTGTCTGAGTGCATTCCTCTCAATTCTTTTTTTTCAACCGTTTTGCAGGATAACATTATGGGAAGAAACAGAGCAGCTGAAAGCAGCAGTCAGCCTCTCACCAGCTACGGGCTTATTCAGCATCATGGCCCCAGCGAGTAGCCATGTGTGTATTCCTTGCTTTTCCCCATTTGGATTTTCTTGATTTTGTCTGTTTTTGAAGCTACCAACAATTGAGTATGTCAGAAGCATTCTCTTGATCCTCCCTTTAAAAGCTGTACCAGGTATGTCAAATCCATCAAAACCATCCTGGACATTCTTCTGGCTAGAGAATTCAAGCTACATAAAGAGCTGCCTCTGTGTGCTACTCAAAAGAATTACCTAAAATCTATATAGCAGGAAGCACAAAGTACGTTGTCACTTGCTTCAGGCTAAGGGGACTAGTGGAAAAATGATTAAATCGGGGCAAGCATGAAGAAAAATTCTGCTTTCTGAGGCTACTCACAGGGGAAGAAAGTCAAAGCTGATGAGCTATCTCAGAAATACTAAGAAGCAAACAATAACTGCTTCTTTCTATAGACGAGGGCAGACACACATCGGTCTTACATCTTACAGCAAAAATAAAGTTAGATGTTCACAGAATTTCCCAGTTATTATTAGCCAGTCTTAAAGGCTGCCAGTTTAGTAACCAGAACACAGGCTCCCAATAAAAATGACATATACCAGCAGAAATACACAATATGCTCTGGTAAACTGAAACTGTTTGCTGCTCTTTTGGCTTCATGTTGTCAGGACGTTCCCCACAGAAGAACTGAAGATGTAACAGAATGAAGAAAGGGAAAAGATGGTCACAATCTTCAGCTTGCTTTGAAGAACCATCACATCGTAGTTCGTTTAAACGATCTGACTGTCTTACCCTTAGCTTTTGGCCAAGTAACAAAGTCTGCACAGGCTCTCTGACAGTGTGTGCTAAGGGACTGAGGGCACTAGAAGCAAGGAGGACTGGGGACACCAGCCATCCTTCCTGAAAAACTTATCTGGAGGGAGGGGGGGAAGGAGAGGAAAGAAAGGAGAGGAAAGAAAGGAGAGGAAAGAAAGGA